>OX456985.1:117135494-118335494 GCA_949752695.1 Melanostoma scalare
ATAGACCCTGACTGCAAATTTTGAAGAAAATAGGTCAAGCGGTTCAGGCTGTAGATCCATATACGGACATAGAGACAGACAGACACACAGACAGACAGACATACAGACAGACAGACAGACAGAATTGTAGGACCCACTTTTTTCGTATTCTCTATCATCGTAATGTCATGTTTAATTGTTATTTCAAAATTTTTTTTCTGCACGATTGCAAAACTTGCCTTATAGTACCTATAATCGCAAGTAAAAATACAGAGACCGCGATCTATCCCAGGCCGTGAGTTTGAACTCAAAGTGTTGAGAACGTTCTCTAGACGAAAGCTCTGTGTGAGAAAGTTCTAACTTTAATATGCAAAAAAATGAGAAAACGCTCGATTTCATGAGATCGATCTCACGAATTGTTTAGCATGGGTTTTCTCTTACTCAGTTGATAAACAATTACATATCAAAATACCTAACTTACTTATTTAGGTGGGCATTACAGTTCGGGGTGAACCTGGGCCTCAACCAACATCCTTATATAACGACTTCGATTTCGGACGAGCTCTCTCCAGTTTCGCACTCCAAGTCGGTTGAGGTCTTCATCCACTTGATTGCACCACCTAAGACGAGGTCTTCCCCTTCAGCAATTTCCCTGCAATGTGCTTTCGAACACCCAACGAGCCGGAGCGTTTGGGTCCATCCGCTCAACATGGCCCAACCATCGTAGCCTCGAGATGCGTACTCTTCTGGCTATGCCCATGTCGCGGTACAGCTCATACAGCTCGTTGTTGTATCTTCTTCTCCACACATTGTCTTCGCATACGGGACCAAAGATCATTCGGAGAATTTTTCTTTCGAAACGACCAAGAGTTTCCTCATCCGCTTTCGATAAAGTCCATGCATCCGCGCCGTACAGCAAGACTGGGATGATCAAGGTTTTATACAAGGTCACCTTGGTTTTCATAGAGAGGGTTTTGTTTCTCAATTGCCTTCTTAACCCAAAGAAGCAACGGTTGGCAAGAGTTATTCTCCGTTTGATCTCCGCACTGATGTTGTTGTCCCTGTCTAAAGCGGATCCTAGGTAGACGAAGTCCTGTACTACCTCGAAGTTATGTCTGTCTATTGTGACGATTTGTCCAATTCGTCGATGTTCTGTGTCCCTGTTTGATGACAGCATATACTTCGTTTTGCCCTCATTAACCATCAAACCCATTTTTGCCGCTTCTGTTTCAATACTCGCAAAAGCACCTATGACATTACGCTTTTTTCTTCCCATTACGTCAATATCGTCTGCATAGGCGAGTAATTGCACAGACTTTTGAAAGATTGTTCCTCTGGTGTTGACGTTTGAGTTTCTTACAATCTGTTCAAGTATGATGTTGAAGAAATCGCATGACAGTTTGTCGGCTTGCCTAAAGCATTTCTCGACATCAAAGGTCTCGGTGAGTTCTTTACCGACCTTGACGGAGCAGCGTGAATTCTCCAAAGTCATCCTGCATAGTCGTACGAGTTTTGCAGGGATGCCGAAACTAGACATGGCTCTGTACACCTCGTCTCTGTAAATGCTGTCATACGCGGCCTTGAAATCGATAAAAAGATGGTGAATATCGATATTACGTTCTCGGGTTTTTTCCAAGATCTGCCGTAATGTGAAAATGAGGTCTATTGTGGACTTCTCTGGTCTAAAACCGCAGACAAGATCTTATAAGCGACGTTAAGGAGGCTTATCCCTCTATAATTGGCGCAATTGTGAGGGTCTCCCTTCTTTAGGATCGGGCATACGATACTGAGGTTCCATTCATCGGGCATGTTTTCTCCCGACCATATCATGCAGATCAGCTGGTGCATGCTCCTTTCCAACTGGTCTCCAGCTGCCTTGAAGAGTTCGGCATCAAGGCCATCTGCACCTGCAGTCTTATTTGATTTAAGTTTGCAATGGCAAGCTTAAATTCCTCTAGGTCAGGAGGACGGCATTCTTGATCATCGTCCAAGCTGTATGGGGCAATCTGCCTGACAGCGGAATTTGTGTCCTCATCGCCGTTAAGCAGTCTGCAGAAATGATCTTTCCAGATCCTCAGTAGCGACTGTGATTCTATAACTATGTTTAACTGCTGTTCTTTACAGGCTTGAGTTCGGGGTTTGACACCCTGGCAGGATCTTTTTACCTTTTCGTAAAACTTCCGAATCTCGTTCCTGTCATGGCACCTCTCTATTTCCTCAAACGAGCGCTTCTCATACTGCTTCTTTTTCTTTTTGAGAAGTCGGTGTTCTTCCCTTCTTTTCTCCTTGTAGATCTCGTTATACTGATCGTAAGCAGCCCTTGTTCGTTGTTGCATCAGCATTTGTCGTGCTTTTTGTTTGGCTGCATTTGCCTGCCTGCATTCTTCATCGAACCATGGGTTTCGTTTTGGTGGCCGAGTGAAACCCAGAACCTCAGAGGCAGCAGTTCTAATGGCTTCTTGGCATTGCTGCCACTGGTCTTCAATGCTTAATGCTGGCGGCATGGGATTCAAGGATAATTGAAGGACACTCGATTGGAAAAGGCATTGGTAGTCTCTTGCGATTGTAGCTTTCCGACGTCATATCTCTTCACAGCGTTAGTTCGTGCTGGTCGTGAACAAAATATCCTCATTCGTACCTTAGCTACAACAAGGTAGTGGTCCGAGTCAAAGCTGGCCCCTCGGAAAGTTCGGACATCTAGCACACTGGAAGAGTGCCTTGCGTCGATCGAAACATGGTCAATTTGGTTGACGGTTAATTTATCTGGAGATCGCCATGTACCTTTATGAATTTTGAGATGCGGGAAGCGTGTACTACTTACAACAAGATTTAGCCCCGCAGCAAAATCGATTAGCCTCAGTCCGTTTTCGGAGGTTTCGTCATGGAGGCTATGCTTACCGATTGTGTTTCCAAAGATGTCATCCTTCCCTAGCTTTGCGTTAAAATCGCCAAGGACGATTTTCACGTCGTGTCTAGGGCACTGCTCATACGTTTCTTCGAGGAGCTCGTAGAAACAGTCTTTGGAATCGTCATCTTTCTCTTCTGTGGGGGCGTGGGCGCATATAAGGCTAATGTTGGCGAATTTAGCCCTGATGCGGATGGTCATTATACGCTCATTGACTGGATTTTGGCTGATCACCTTATCCCTGAGTCTTCTTCTAACGACAAATCCGCACCCAAATAAGCGCTGTTTCTGTTGTCTGTAGCAGTCGCCATAGTAGATGTCACAGTTTTTCATCTTCTTTATGCCCGGTCCACTCCATCGCACTTCTTGGATGGCCTTGCAGCAGTCCAGGGCGTCCGCTAATTCTCCAGCTGCACGTAGTCCGTTAAGAGATCTTACGTTCCACGTGGAGATCCGGAGGTCGTTGTCCTTTTTTCGTTTGCTTAGGTCGTCAACTTTGAAATCATTATCGTTATCCGAGGCTTTTGGTTGTTTCGGAACCATATTTTTTTTCCGTGGTTGGGTAGTTAACCCTACGCACAACCCCCAACCTGGAGGGCCAGGTCCTTTTGGATCTCTTCGAACACAAAGGGCTGGAATATCCAGTGTCAGTACCCTGCTGCAGGGGTGTGAGTGCTGCCGTTGGCTCACCAGGAGCTCATCCGCCACCATCTCTACTTCAATACCCTGTCCTAGTATTGAAATACCCTGACAAACCTTTAAACCAAATATGTTAGAGTAGCTCCTTCAGGGGTTTCTGCTTTTTATTTTTTCAAAATACCTGGGTATCTGAATAATTTCGTTACAAATCGTATAAAAATAGAAAATGTACAATTGGAAAAAATTTTCAAAAATTGAATACATTTAGTAAAACAGGTGTGCAATTATGGGAACACGTGGTGGTGCTTCGACTCATCAAGAAAAAATGATGATTTTTTTGCCTTATGTAGGAGATCCTGGATTTCAAAGCAGTGATGGTAAAGACATTGGTGCCAATCAATCAACGATATCTAGGATGCTATAGCAAGACGCTTCTGAACTTGCAAGCCGCGCAACTGATTGGATCCTATTCCCACACACTCCTGAAGAAATTGAAGAAGCGCCAAGGTTATGGAGCAATAAGTATGAGTTTCCTTACGCCATATGTGCTCTGGATTGTACACATGTGCGCATAAGGATACCACTCTATTACCACGAGGAGTACAAACTCAATAAAAGTGCAGGCTGCGTGCAACTCGGATGAAAAATTTACAAGCATTGAAGTTTTCTGGCCAGGATCAGCCCACGACTCCCTTTTTTGAAAGATAGTTTCTTATTTAATCATATGAATAATAATTCTTCAGCAATATTACTTGGCGATGAAGGGTATGGCATAACGCTTTGGTTGACACCATTTAAGCAAACAATTAACGATGCCGAACGTTAATTTAATGCTGTTCCAGCAAAAGAAGGAGTAATAATTGAAAGATGTTTCGGAAAAATAAAGCAACGTTTTCCGACTTTGCAATATAAAGTTCGAGTAAAGCAAGACACAGTTTCATCCTTAATCAGTTCTTGTTTTCTCCTACATAACTTTGCAAAGTATTTAAATGGAGACCACTTTATGGATTCAAGCAATAGCTCCACGCAAATTAACGATTCAAATGATGACCAGACTCTAACGACCTCATCTCGTATTCGAAGTTCCGGACAACAACGTAGAGCAGTAATTTCTCATTTATTGATGTCTTATAAAAATAGTACCTAGCCCACCTACTATATTTAGATATGTTCTTTGTACTATACCTAGATTTTATTGTTGCTTTCTTGCTTTTTGACAGCAAAGAGCTTTGAGGTAGTTCTCATTTCACTGAGTCAGAACTCTAGAGAGTTAACTCGTTTTTTTGCATATGAAACTGAGTCCGAGTCTGAGTCTGCTCGGTCTATCTCACATGCGAGTTCGAGCTCATCAGCTCTGACTCTGAAAACATTCTCGTCTTTTAGCATATGCCCCAATGTCCGGTAATGCCATTGGATAATGGAATAATGGATAATGGTTGGTAATGGATAAGAAATGTCTTTTGCATTTAGATCTAGGTCTGGCCATATCTCTTTTGCTGCCACACATGTAGTGATATTGTTCCACCTATTATTTGTTCTATCCATTGCCCCTTGCTTTAGCATAAGTTTGCATGTAGCAATGTATACCAATATTCAACCTGCTGGTTGAGATCGGTAGAACAGTTCCATTTCTGGCTAGTTCATCGGCTTTTCAGTTACCTAGGATAATTCTGTGCCCCGACACCCAAATAAGGTGAATATTGAACTACTCAGCCATCTTCCTAAGAGATAGGGGGCAGTTGAGGGTGGTTACTGAGTTTTAAAAACCGACTGATTTGTGGGTTGCTTGACTGTCTGAGAAGATCCGGATATTCGCTGAGGATATCACGTTTTCTTTAAGCCACGATAGAACCTCTTTGATCGCCAGAACTTGCGCTTGGAAAACGCTACAGTGGTTTGGAAGGCGGGATGAGAGTCTTACATTAAGTCTGTCTGAGTACACCCCGCAACCGACCCCTTCTTCTGTGACTCAATTGGTCACTCCACCATTCAGAATTTATTCGGATCAATAGAAATCACTACGACTACACAACTCATCAACTGGTCTTCGATAAGAACTTCCAATTCACCATCCCACAAAGAAACATGTGGGACGACACGGACTTCTTACAAGATGATTCAATTCACTTTTATAACTGAGGACGGAGTTGGTGGCGGCATGTACTCAACTAGATATTAGTCTATCTTTCAGGCTCCCAAACCACTGTAACGTGTAGCGTGTTCCAAGCGGAAATCCTGGCAATCAAAGAGGTCTTTTCATGGCTCAGAGAAAACGTGACGATGATATAAATTATTCATGGGAACGGAAACGAAAAGATTCCGATTACGATACCTGTTGTTTCCGTTGCCAATAAAACTATGGGTAAGCAAATTAGATGTTAGCTAATGTTAAGGTACATTCAAGTAATCAATAAAGATTCAGTCATTACTTGGACACCAACAAGATTATGATTTTATTTTTTTTTTATTTATTATATAAGTATTATTTGTCTCGTAACTTAACTGGCCCAGTCGACGGAGTGAACCAAATAATTTTTTTTCTTTTTGCAAAGTGTTTGTGTGGTTTGACCCGCCTCCGCCCGAAAAAGCAAAAAAGGTAAAAGAAAGATATAATCAAATCAACAAGAACAGTGTGAAAGCAGATACATAGTGAATCAAAGTAAAGCTTAGTGATTCGCGAATAAACGAAGCTTAGTAAAAACAAAAAAAAAACAAAATAATAATAAATAGTTTACGGGAAATAACTATTAACAAGTGAAGTAATGGCTCAAGATTCAATGGCTCAGTGCATTGTGTTGCTAACCCAACTTATACGGAGTAATGCACAAAATCATGCTTAGTAGCAGATGAAGAATGAAGTATGTTCCCATATTCAAAGGAGAACCGGGGACGTTACCATCATTCATTAACATTGTGGACATGAAGATGGCTTCAATAAATGAGGAATACAGAGGACGAGCCTACAAAGCACTATTCATCTGTAAAATCTTGGGAGCGGCTAAGAACCTTTTGAAGGTGAACGTGCCAAGGAACTGGGAGGAATGCAGAGAGCGCCTCAAAATCCATTTCAAACCAAGGAAGGACCAACTCTTTATCACAAACGAGATATTGAAATTAAGAGTGAGTAGTGTGTTAGATCTTAGTAAGAAACTAGCAAGTATTGAAGAAGATATTGCGGAGTACGCTGCACTTTGTGTAAATGGTAATGTAATGGCTGATATATTAAGCAGCATTGCAATACAAAAAATTGAAACTGTAGTTTCAGGTTCACTAGAATACGCTATAATGGACATTACAAGTTTGTCCGAAATTAGGGTTACAGTTGACAAATTCATCGGGTTGGATGAAACAGATTTAAGTAAGAACCTAGTAGGAAGCAAAATTAACAAAAGTAAACTTAAGTATAACGAGGGAAATTTCAGGCAGCAAAGCAGTAGAATAAATCAAAATACAAACAATTTTAGACAAAGTAATAGAGTAAACCAAAATGCAAATAATTTTGGGCCACCAAATGTTGCAAACCCATTCAGGCAGCCAAGTGTGCCAAATAATTCTGGGCAAGCTCACTATAAGAATAGAAATAGCAACAGCCAACAAAGTAGGCAAAGGTCCGGCCACATGTCAGTTGCCGCCCTAAACAATGAGGAGGAAGGTGTAGGGGAAGATGTTTTTTTTACAGACTAGCCTCGGAAAATAGAATAATACTAAGGCTTACGATTACGGATGAAACTTATCTAGCACTACTGGATACAGGGTCAACAGTTAGTATAATGTTAGAAAATAACTGCCCGAGACTTAGTTACACGACTTTAAATACAAATTCAACGAGAATAAGTACAATTCAAGGTCAATTTCAAATGCTTAACAAGTTAGTAGCAACAGTCTGCCCAAAACAGTTTAAATACGCAGACAATGCGAGAATAAAGTGGCTAGCCATGCAAATCGATAAGCCATTCAATTTTATCATTGGCATGGACTGGATAGGTAAGAACGTGAAAGAAATAAACGTTGACAAACAAGAGTTAGTTTTGAACAATGAGGTCCGTCTTCCACTTTTGAGTAAAATCGTGTCTGAAGAAGTTAACGCACTCGAAGTCAGCAAACTACAAGATATTCAACTTGACCATTTAAGGGAAAAAGAAAGAGAACTTGTAGAACCACTCATAAAAAAAATTTCTAAGCTCTTTTATAGAGAAGGGGACATGTTAACAAATACAGATACAAAACGTCATGAAATACGAACTACTACATAACAACAAATAAATTCTAGATTGTACCGCTTACCCAAAATCCATGAAGAAGAAGTAAAAAGGCAAATGGACGAGATGGAAAAAACGGCATTATAAGAAAAAGTAGGAGCAGATATAGCTCACCAATCATAGTGTTGCTGCCAGATCCAAAAGAATAAGAACCGTACACTTGATGCGTTAAAATACTGATGATGGTTTTATTTCCTAATAAATTTCAGGTTAAATCTATGTACATATATGTTCTTAAAATATTCTACTTACAAATTGGTAAGCCTCTCTAGCAACAACTTTTACATATATCTTTAATTCTTTAATTTCTATTCGATTCTTTACTTTTTGTTTAATTTCTATTCACTTCTTTACCATTTTACTTTAATTTCTATTCAATAGATTCTTACTTTTCTTTCTATTCAACAAAATCTTCTTTTCTTTTATTTAACAAAATCTATGCTGCCGGCCACAGCGAAAAGTCAATGCAAAATGCCCTAACCTTTAAAAAAAGACAATGCCGCTTTTTCTTCACACACAAAAAAAAAAGATGGCTTCTTTTTCTTTCTCCTTATCTCTAAACATTTATTTTCCCTCCTTATCTCCCAATTTTTATTCGCCTCCTTATCTCCCAATCTATATTTCAACTTAACGATAAGCTCTTTTCAATATAAAAAAAAGAGACGTAAGTCTGCACTAGATCAATTATCAAGCAGAAAGCACAAATTGCCACTTAGAATTTCTTAGGTTTATTTTTATTTATAGTTTGTAAAAAAGGCTTGATGACATTCCGGGGGCCGTCTGAGCTCTAGGGTGAAGACTGTATATCCAACACAGCAAGCCGACCAACTGACCTCTTAGTTTTAATTGTTCCGTTCGATAGCTTAACATCGCAAGTGCGTACCACTCCGTCCGGCCCAGGATACACCTTTACTACTCTGCCCATTTTCCAGGAGGAACGAATGTCGTTGGGTTCCACTAAAATAACTATAGTGTCTTCGTCTATAGTGCAGTCAATGAAGCATTTTAGGTCCGAATTTTTTTACTGTGAACCGATTTGCATGAAATTTTGGAATTAGGCTCATCGTACCCTTAAATTCAAAAGTGAAAATGATTTGCACACCGCCACCACCCTGGGGGTGGTTGCCACCCCTTCTCGGGGGTGAATTTTTTTTTTTGAAATAACCTCGGATATCGATAGAAGGCCTAATTTTAAGCAAAAAAACAAATATAAAGTTTTTTGTTAAGTCCAATACTTTTCGAGTTATTGGCAATTGAAAATTCGCAATTTGTTCACGTTTTTCATCTATTTATTGCAAATATCTCCAAAACTATACGTTTTATCGAAAATTTTATAAAGAACAAAATTGTAGCAGCTAAAACAATGAACAATTTGGTTTTTTATAAAGTATTCTAAGAACAATATTAAGCTAGATATAAAAGACCAAAACCATTTTTTATTTTGTCTGAAATTTAATCGATGTGTTCAATGCCATCTAGCGGCGAGCAGATGCATTTTATTTATTCTAATATAAGAAGATGTTTTGTAGTGCTTAAAATAAGCTTTAAAATGAGCTTTATTAAAAGTCTTTTGAACGTAAAATAAGTGAGCTGTAGTGGAAATAAGGGCAGCATCCAATGTTTTTTTCTTTTAAATCAATGAGTTTTTGGACCATAACTCCTTAAATTTTTATGCTATCACAATTTGTAAGAAACCATAGTAAAGGTAATTAAGAGAGCTAAAACATCCTTGATTGTAATATATAGTAAACAACTTTTTGCTAAAACGGTGAAGGGTTAAAGGACTTAAGAGAGGCTGTGATTGCGCTGCCACGCGCTCTTTAAACAATCATATCTCCGTCAATTTTTGTCTGACAGAAAAAACTAAAAAACCAAATTGTTTGTCAGAAAAATACCTAAATTTTTTATTCTAACACTTTTATACGTATCTGTCGTCATTTTTGAGATATTATGAAAAAGAGTGGGTTTTTTAAAAATTTGAAAATTTGTGGTTTTTTTTTAATCGTGAATTTTTTGAAAAATATGTATTCAAAAGCATCCAAACTGATACTATCTATCAAACTCTTCATAACAAACTTAATTTTACGCGGAATACGATTAAATTTAATTTTGGTGGAAATGGCACTTATGAAAGCCATTGATTTAAAAGAAAAAAACATTAGATGCTGCCCTTATTTGCACTACAGCTCACTTATTTTACGTTCAAAAGACTTTTAATAGTGCTCATTTTAAAGCTTATTTCAAGCACTACAAAACATCTTCTTATATTAGAATAAATAAAATGCATCTTCTCGCCGCTAGATGGCATTGAACACATCGATTAAATTTCAGACAAAATAAAAAATGGTTTTGGTCTTTTATATCTAGCTTAATATTGTTCTTAGAATACTTTATAAAAAACCAAATTGTTCATTGTTTTAGCTGCTACAATTTTGTTCTTTATAAAATTTTCGATAAAACGTATAGTTTTGGAGATATTTGCAATAAATAGATGAAAAACGTGAACAAATTGCGAATTTTCAATTGCCAATAACTCGAAAAGTATTGGACTTAACAAAAAACTTTATATTTGTTTTTTTGCTTAAAATTAGGCCTTCTATCGATATCCGAGGTTATTTAAAAAAAAAAAAATTCACTCCCCGAGAAGGGGTGGCAACCACCCCCAGGGTGGTGGCGGTGTGCAAATCATATTCACTTTTGAATTTAAGGGTAAGATGAGCCTAATTCCAAAATTTCATGCAAATCGGTTCACAGTAAAAAAATTCGGAGGTTGGGCCCTATTTTTCGCTTCATTGACTACACTACTACTGGTTTTGTCTCTCCATGCCATTTAGTTCTCCGAGTTATTTCGGGCAGATATTCCACATACCATCGTTTCACGAATTCTGCCATTAGATGTTGTGACCTTCGACTATACAATTTACTGTTGATGTCGCTTTCATAAAAAACTCCCGGCGCCGTTACATTTCTATCCTCGTTTCCAAAAAGCATCAAATTAGGTGTAAGTGGTTGCGGATCCTCAGGGTCGACAGGAATGTGTGTTAGGGGTCGACGATTTATTTGCCCTTGAGCTTCTGCAAGCGCATTTCGCAGCACATCTTCACGTGGCACAACTCCTTTTAGAATGAATTCAACCGTTTGTTTAATTGATTTGATGAGTCTCTCCCAAGCACCTCCCATCCATGGTGAGTATGCAGGAATAAATCGCCAAACTATTCCTTCGTTTCTTGCTGCATAGTCACTTAAGGCTTGTTCCATTTCCTTGACATCCTTTTCTATAAGATTTTTGGTGCCGACAAAATTGAGACCGTTATCACTGTATACAAATTGGGTCACAACCCGATTTATAAGGAACCTACGGAGTGCCATATTACACTGGTCTAATGAAAGATCGTTGAGAAGCTCAATCTGGACGGCTCTAAAAGTCAGACACGTGAAAATCATGCCGTACCTCTTGACGGTTCCTCTGCCAAATTTTACTAGTAGTGGCCCAAAACAATCTACGCCCACATGAGTAAACGGTCTCGAGTTGAAAGACATACGAGCAAGCGGAAGTTGTCCCATCAGGGGCATTTGAGGCTTAGCTCCGATGAGCTTACACATATTGCAACGAGTCTTGATTCTGAGCACAGCTGATCTTATACTTATCACCCAAGCTCTTTCGCGAATGTCCGAAATGATAGTAGCCGTGCCGCTGTGAAGATTGCGATCGTGATAATATTGTATGAATACGTCAACTAAGGGATGCTTTTTTGGCAAAATAGCTGGGTTGCGAGAGGCATATGATATAAGTGCCTTTTGTGCCCTCGAACTCATGCGTATAGTACCTTCTCCATCTACGAACGGAGATAAGCTATAGAGTGTGCTGGAGTTTTTTACCTTGTTATTTGCTCTTAGAGAATTAAGCTCAGCTGGGAAGGCGTCCTGCTGAATTTTTCTGAATATCCAATTTTCAGCTTGATCGTATTCAGCTGGTGTTATGAAATGATTCTTTTGTATTTCCTTCTTCAAGTAGATGTCTTTAGCTCGAAGCAGCCACGCGATCACCCTTACAGAGGAGCCCCACCTCGCTTGAAACCTTGGTTTCAATTCTTCATAAATATCATAAGACACTGTTGATGAGCCAGTATGAACCATCACCCCAGCTTCTGACTCACTGATTACAGTACCCGAATCATCTGATTGGCTTGATTTGATAGGCCAACGCTCAATAGGTTCTTTGAGGAATTCCGGTCCTTTGAACCACCTTGTATCAACATCTCCCATAAAGGAATCGCTCCATTTCGTTCCATCATCGGCGACGTTATCTGCAGAGCCTACGTGATACCATTGTCGGGGAGATGATGAATCTAAAATCTCTCCAATTCTTACAGCGACGAACGAAGGAAACTTGAAATCTTTAGTATTGATCCATGCAAGAACAGTTCTCGAGTCAGACAGGAATATCACTTCTCGGATGGGAATAGAGTGAGAAGACTTAACAGTTGCAGCTAGACGCACACCCAGTACAGCGGCTTGCAGCTCTAAGCGCGGTATTGAAAGCTTCTTAACTGGTGTAACTTTGGCCTTTGCCATTACCAATGCTACTTCCACGGCATCTCCCTTTTGAAAACGTAAGTATGAGACTGCTGCAAAGGCCTTCTCCGATGCATCCACGAAAACTATCAGGCTAACAGCTGAATCGTTAGGTGACCATGAGACATATAAACGCGGAATTTTCAGCTTTTCGATGTTCATTAACTCCTTGATGAATTCCAACCATTGCAGCTTGAGATGTTTTGAAATTGGTTCATCCCAGTTGAATTCCTCCCGCCATACTTCTTGCAGGATTACTCGGCCTCGGATTATATAAAGAGAGATGAGACCTAATGGGTCGAAAATTCGCATGATAGTCTTGAGCACCTCTCGCTTGGATATTCCAATCTCTTCATTTATCATCATCTTCAATAAGTTATCGTCTGAAACACGGTATGTAAGAAGATCAGAGCCTGGATGCCAGTACAAACCCAAAACTTTAGTGATGTGGGTTTCTGATTCACTCGGATCCATACTAATCAGTCTGGAATTCACGTTGTTCTCTGGAATCTGCTTCAGGAGCTCTAAGCTGTTTGACTGCACGCCAACTAAGTCGAAACTCATAGTTTTACAAATGTTGATTGCTTCTCTGGTTACAGACAAGGCTAGCTCCACACTATCATGACTGTTGAAGTAGTCGTCAACGTAGGTTCGATTGACTAAACCATCCACGGCTTCTGGGAATTCTTCTTTAAATTTGTTGGCGTGAGTGTTTTTTACATATTGGGCACATGAGGGAGAACATCTGGGACCGAACATCATCACCTCCATGATATAAACGGTAGGTGCTCTGGTTATGTCTCCATCCCTCCACAGAACGCGTTGACAATGTTGGTCCTCTTCCCTGATTCGGATCTGGTGAAACATTTCCCTTACGTCAGCATTCACGGCGATCTTTCGCTCCCGCAGCTTGAAAATTCCGGCATGGAGAGGAACCAAATTATCTGGCCCTTTCAATAGGTGCGTATTCAGCGCCACTCCCTTTACTTTAGCCGCAAAGTCAGCTACATCCCTGGGCTTCGGCAATATTTTGTTCGGGTTCTCAATTACAAATGTGGGTGGGTACCATATTCTTGGCCATTCCTTCTTAAGCTCTTCTTCAGACGCAATCCTTGCATATCCTTTTGATAAGAGGGTTAACATGTGCTTGTTCTTCCATTCTAACAGATGTGGCCTTTTCTTCAGCGACTTCTCCAATGAAACTAGTCGGTTCATAGCCATTGGGTAGCTATCAGGAAGGTTAACGTGGTCATGGTTCCACAACAGTCCTATTTCGTAACGGTTATCTTTAAATTTCAATGTTCTTTCCATGATGTCCAGGGCTCTGCTCACTTCCTTACTCACCAAATCACCTTTAGGCGGCATAACACCAAAGTCCTCAGTTGTGAAATGGCGCTTTACTAACTCGTGAAGCTCATCTTCAAACTTTATATCGTCATGAAAAAACATTCGCATTGCTGGCCTGGAGACTTCGTTCACACAAGTCGCCCTGATCGTTGGCGCTGACTTCCCATAGACTATCCAACCTAAAAGAGTTTTCAGTGCACATGGCTCATCATCCCTACCATGCCTTTGGCCGTGGCCTAAAAGAAACTTTGCATGGTCTAACCCTACCAATATTTTTGGCCTAGCCTCAACAAGATCAACCAACGGCAGCCCTCGAAGATGTGGGTAAAGCTCTTTTAATTTGGTTGCATCAACTGATTGGACTGGGAGCTCCAACCCTTCTACTGTGTATACATTCTTCAAAAAATGACGTTTTTTTTTCCGACACTCGATACTGCTAACTCCGTCCTGATAGACTCCTCTTTCCTTGAAACCCCTTTCGTCCATTGAAGAGTTAGATGTTCTGGGTGACCCTCAAGTCCAAGCTCATTAAACAAATCTTTTTCCATCATGGTCAAAGATGATCCGTCGTCCAAAAATGCGAAGGTGTCAACAAACCTTTTATTACTGCCATACATTCGTATAGGCACGACTTTAAACATTATGGGCAACTTGGAACTCACATGGGACGAATTGAAATTTGGTTGAGGAACGTAAGGAACAGCTGTCACATTTAATTCCTTATTCAGAGGAACAGTAGACCTATGCAAAAGAGGATGGTGTCGACCAACACATCCGGAAACTCCACAGGTCTTCTTCTTCGTACATGACCTCCAATCATGTTGGGCAGGGTCTAAACATCGAAAACATATCTTTCTTTCACGAGCAAAAAACGTTCTTAATTCTGGCGATATTGATTTAAATTCCCCGCAGTCAATGAGGGCATGCTTACCATCGCACCTAACACAAGAAACCATCGAGGCTGACGTAGGAAGTGGCTGATGGGTTAACACCCTGTTTGCATTCTTCTGTACTGGTTGAGACTTTTTGAGAACACTAGTCTCCAATGGCTTAACTAATTCCGGTGGCAAATCAACCACCTTTTGCGTAAGAAAGCTGGCAAGATCTTCTATTGACGCTCGAGAACTATTTAGCTGTCTTTTGCGCCAGTCTTGATAGAGACCTGCCCCCAATTTACCCGATAAGTCTGTCAACACAAATGCATTAATAAGATCTTCGCTTCTGTTCATCGACTTCAAATCAGCCACGAAGCCGTTTACTTTAACCGCCCACAACTGTATATTTGGATCACACTTCGATTTTAACACTGGAAGTTTAAGAAGATCTGCTGTCAACCCGTGCACTAACACATCAGACCTGCCGAATATTGAACGCAGAGAATTCATTATAGCTTCGTCATCGGTTGAATACTTTAAACGGTCACTGACCAGCTGGTATGCCTCCCCTTTAAGCGCTTTACGAAGCCGAGCAACATTCTCTTTAGCACTATATTTTCCTTCTATGGTCGTCGTTCTATATACCTCTTCGAAGTAAGGCCATTCTCTTTTATTGCTCCCTGAAAAACTTGGTAGCTCTTGAACATTACTCCTATTTAAAATGGTAAGCAGACTAGCCATGTCGGTATGCTGAATTGAAGACTCGTGGAAACTTTCTTGGTGGGCAGTTGAACGGATCGGAGTGGATTGACGAAGACGAGCAGAACTATTCAATATTGCTTTATGATTGGCTTGGATTTGTTTAATCATTTCCAGCCTTTCATCAGAAAAAACCCTTGCGACCGGTTGTTTAACCCTTAATTCATCCCTTCGAAAACCCTTTAAATATTCTTTACTCATATTGGTGTTGACTACCAACCTTTTCTTAACTTCCTCTAATTCACTTCGCAGTGTGAGAAGTTCAGCATCTTTTTCAGCAGCGGCCTTTTGTGCTACAGCCGCAGCCTCTAATAATATATCTACAGTGGCAACTTCTACTTCTACTTTCTTACCTTGATCCAGTTCAGTACTCACGCCGCTCCTTGACTCAGCATCCTTGGGATCTTCCTCCCTAAATACGCATCCGCTTTCTTCGCAATACCACGGCACGTCAGTGGTGTAAAGATCCTGATTAAACATCGCACAGGAATAGTGCCACCAACGCTTGCACTTTTCGCATGAAACCATCTCGTCTGTGTCAGGCTGGTCACAGCCTTTTGCCTCACAATTGTGTGGTATCTGCGTTTGGTCCATGATATTCAAATATATGTAATCACCACTGAATTGAATATAATCTCAATTTGAAATAAAAAATGTTGCTGCCAGATCCAAAAGAATAAGAACCGTACACTTGATGCGTTAAAATACTGATGATGGTTTTATTTCCTAATAAATTTCAGGTTAAATCTATGTACATATATGTTCTTAAAATATTCTACTTACAAATTGGTAAGCCTCTCTAGCAACAACTTTTACATATATCTTTAATTCTTTAATTTCTATTCGATTCTTTACTTTTTGTTTAATTTCTATTCACTTCTTTACCATTTTACTTTAATTTCTATTCAATAGATTCTTACTTTTCTTTCTATTCAACAAAATCTTCTTTTCTTTTATTTAACAAAATCTATGCTGCCGGCCACAGCGAAAAGTCAATGCAAAATGCCCTAACCTTTAAAAAAAGACAATGCCGCTTTTTCTTCACACACAAAAAAAAAAAGATGGCTTCTTTTTCTTTCTCCTTATCTCTAAACATTTATTTTCCCTCCTTATCTCCCAATTTTTATTCGCCTCCTTATCTCCCAATCTATATTTCAACTTAACGATAAGCTCTTTTCAATATAAAAAAAAGAGACGTAAGTCTGCACTAGATCAATTATCAAGCAGAAAGCACAAATTGCCACTTAGAATTTCTTAGGTTTATTTTTATTTATAGTTTGTAAAAAAGGCTTGATGACACATAGTTGTACCAAAAAAGAAAGACAACTCGGGAATTCAAAAGTTTAGAATAGTGGTAGATTGTAGAAGGTTGAACCAAGTCACCATAGATGACAAGTATCCTATACCAAACATTGACAACATCTTCGACAAGCTAGAGAAGGCACAATTCTTTAGAACGATAGACTTGACGAAAGGCTACCACCAGATTACAGTTGACAAAAAAGACATTGAAAAAACAGCCTTCGTTACACCAAGTGGCTTGTACGAGTTTGATCGTATGCCTTTCGGGCTGAAAAATGCTTCAGCCACTTTCCAGAGAGTGATGAACGATATTATATCAATTCTATTTGTGTGATATACATGGACGATATTTTAATTTTTTCCACATCTCTGGAAGAGCGTATTATTTCATTGAACAAAATTTTTACTAGACTCCAACAACATAATTTAAAGATACATGCAAACAAGTGTAGCTTTCTTAAGAGACACACAGAGTTTTTGGGTCATGTTTTAACTAAAAATGGTATGATGCCAAATCCAGACAAAGTGAAAACGATACAAGAATTTAATTAAATGGATTTTTGGGGGCTACAGGTTTTTATAGAAAGTTTATTCGTGATTATTCTAAAATAGCTTACCCAATGATTAAATATTTAAAGAAGGATAACAAAATAAATATCAAAGATCCACAATACATATCAGCGTTCGAGAATTTGAAAAGTCTCATAATTTCTCATCTTATATTAAAATACCCAGATTATTACCAACCGTTCGTCAACACCACAGATGCTAGTGATTATGCTATTGGAGCTGTATTGTCACAACAAGGTCATCCAGTATGTTTTGTTTCCAGAACTCTAAATAGTCAGTAACGAAGAAGTATAGTACAAAAAACAAAGAGTTTCTAGCGATAGTGTACTCAGTTTGTTATTTCCGACCATAGTTGAATGGAAATAAGTTTAAAATTGTGTAGCTATAAAATATATTAGCAGCAAATATAAGGGAAAGGAGTTCTCTCAGCGTGATCAAAGATGGTTACTTAAGCTACAAGAATTCAGTTACGAAATAGAATACATGCAAGGTAAGGATAACAAAGTAGCAGACTACTTAAGTAGACTTGAAAATACAGAAAAATTCAATGAAAACAACGATGAAGACTCGAATTTTGCATTAGCTGAGACTCAGACTCAGCACTCTCTTGAGAAACAAAGATTAGGCCATATAGGTATTAAAGATGAGATTCTCAAAAAGTATAGCATCCAAATATTATTAACTTACACCCCAGAAAGTGAAGTCCAAACCCTTCACAAAAGAACGATAATGGAAATAAATCCATTAAAGTGAAAACACGATAAGAGATTTATTAAAGCGATGTGTAAAGAGAGGTCAAATAGGAATTTTCACAAATTCATCCGATTCTGATTACAACAGAATACAGAAAATTTTAATATCCCTGTTCTCATCAGACTCTAAGATCAAATTTGTAAAGTGTTCCGGAATAGCTCAGGAAATAAAAACAGAGGTTGATTGTTAACTGTCATTCAATAATTGTCAAAATTGTTTAGCTCTTGCAAAAAAGTTTAATTAAAGTGATTATAAATAAATATAAATAATTAATTTCGATCTGAGTGTTTAACTTGAGGAGCTATTAATCAAGTGAGATTGAAAAATCATTGAATTACTTAATTTACGTTGCATTTAGCTAGAAGTACAAATTTCATACATGTGTGTATGTATTTTTTTTTGTACAGAATTTTAAAATCTCGATGAACATAAAACGGAAAGTTCAACAAACATCACCAGAATTACATCTCCAATCATCTTCAAAGAAAGAAAAAAATATGACTTCGTTGGTTGGTTCCATGACTATCGAGGAATTGAACAAACTGTTTGCATCTAATCTCATCAATCTGGCTACGAAGGACGCCATTTCAAACTTGCGCGGTGAACTTAGTGAGGTTAGAAAAGAAAATGCACAATTGAAAGAGACTGTTGGTGCACTGGCAGACAAATGCAATGGTCTTCAAAGTGAAATTGATCAGCTAAAGATAACTGCAAAGGAATGCAACTTAATCATTCGAATGAAAAAAGGCGAAATGAATCCCATAGAGCAAGCTGTGCACATATGCAAAAACATTACAGACTCAAACACAATAGTCACTGCACAAGAACTGAGACAAATTGCATCAAATGAAGAAGTGGTTACTGTTCTGGCCGAATGTAAAACGAAGCAAAATGTACACAACATTCTTAAAAACGTTAAAAAGCTGAAAGGAACGGGTATTTCTATTAGCAGAGACTACCCATTAAATATTCGTCAAAAGCGCACCAAACTGCTACAGCTGCGTAAACTCATTAACGCAAAGCAACCACGATTGAGATTGTCTTTGCGTGATGATAAATTGCGTATTGGTGAGTGGGTGAATGGTGTCAGGACCAGCAAATTTTTGTAACAAACCAAGAGCATGGGCTGCAGAAATTGGAAGAAAAACATAAACTTGGAGTAAACTTCTTTCAAAATGTTTGTTTACAATTTTCTCAACGTGATTCGGTCGTCAAGAACGTCAATGTCATCCACGTTTCCACGAGCACCGTCAAATAAAGTTGGCTGCAGTTCATCATTAGAGGATTCGAGTGGTGAGCGTTATAGAGGACGGTTGTGTTTGGGAAGGCACAACCGTCCTACATAAATACATAAACTGTAAAACATTAAACTGTTTAAGAATACATAAAACTGTAAAACATTAGCTGTCAATACAACTGTGAAAAGTTAAAGTGGAGAAGAGCCGAGTAAACCGAGTTAGAGGATGAGGACGGGGTGTTTGAGGGGACACAGCCGTCCTTTACAAAAAAAAACAACATATAACGAGAAGCTGGGAAAAGTCCAACTTAACAACAAAAATGTCAGGATTAGGAAACTCTCTCCATCAACCACACAGCAACAATCAACATTTAAATAATAAATTAATATAAGTGATTTTACTAAATGATTCTCAAAAAAAAAAAAGGGAAAAATATCTAATAAAAGAAAAATTGTGATTAGTACAAATGTCAGAAAAATGTAATTTTCGCATAAAACTAGGTATTCAATTATAGTGCAAAATGTCATATAACAGTATAACAGAGCGTTCTCGTTCAAAAATTATCCAAGCCATATATTTTCGTATATGTGAATTCTCATTTCAACATAACCTTCTATAGGTTAAAAAACTGTATGTATATATATAAATTTATAATAGCTGTCTACCATGCGCGTCGAAGAAAAGAAAAAAAAAAGAGACAAATAGCTCTTCATTTTTAAAATTCATCTTTTTCTCCTACTATCCACTCCATTAGAATTAAGTTTGTTAAGTTTGTTAATTGCGCTCTGATTGAGTGAACGCATCTGTCCACCCCAAAAGTAAAAAAAAACTGTTTTTATAAAAATACAAAGTGTAAAGGAGTTCACAAGAACCCAAAAGAAACAATTTAAATATGTATAGCCAGGCCAATTCGAAGTCGGCAATGTAAAATAAGCCAAGCAAAAAGAAAGAAACAACATGTCTAGTCTTAAGTAAAAATGTGTAATCGAACGAAAGAAAAAAAATCTCAATAAAAAATACATACATACATACATACAGTTCATCATTATTAGTTTCGGCTGCATCCAGAATGAAAATGGCTGCTTCGGATCTAGGTGGTAACACTACAGCACATTCTAATTTGAATTCGCGTAAATAGGTAGAAGCCGTCTGTCAAACTTTTAAATTAGTAAACTTAGGGTGGTATTCACCAAACAATCTTAAGAGCGCTCTTAAAGCTAAGAGGCTGTTAGTTTTAAATTTGGATGTGCTATTCACCAAGCAATAATAGGGTCTAGTCTAAGCTAATTCGAATATTCGAAAAATAAGGGCCTGTGAACGCACACTTTTTGAACTACTTCGAAAATTTCAGTGTCAATTGTCAAAATCAGCTGTTAAGCAAACCAAAAACAGAAAAAAATTTCGGAAATTTAAGAAAAGGTAGAACGTAAAATTAATTCATTCTCTGTATTGCAAACCATAATTCTTTATCTTATCTGCTCCCAGCACCTCTTTTTACAGCTGTGCTTACACAGTCTGTTTTCTTACAGTTAATTGTATCACTGTATTTCAAAACTAATGTCGAATTCCTTTAAAAAAAAAATCGACTGCAGTCGACTGCAGTCAATTTTTTTTTCAAAGGAATTCATTTAGGAGGAAAAAAAATCGACTGCAGTCGATCTCTTTTTTGGGACGCTCACAGATTTTCACACACACAACAATTTTGACAGATCGAAAACGGCAAACAAAATCATCAGCATATGGAAAAAATTAAAGGAAAGAGAATTGTTTTGTATTTAGTTGTGAATTTGGAAAACATTTGGTGAAAAAAAATATAAAAATTTGTGTGCTTAACAATATGAATGTATGTAATCGTTTTGTTTCATGGTACTTGTTTTTCTTCATTAGTCAGTTGGACACAAACACATTCATAAAAAAGAAAATTGCTACTTTTTTAATTTCCTAAATACCCAAAAAAGAATCGAATTTAGTAGCGACTGCAGTCGACTGCAAATTGGTGAAAGGAAATCGACATAAGTTAACGATAAACTCTTTTTCTTGCTCCGAAAAATTTTGCTTCCTAGTGCCTCGCTCCATTTTGATTTTTGGATAATGCTGGGTTTCCACGTGTCACTAAAATGACATATTTTGACAGATCAAAATCTTGTCAGTAATTGATACAATTGCCAGTTCATTTCCACTTGTGTCATTTACTGTCAAAAAATTGGTTGTCATTTCATTGATAAAGAAATTTTGACAAAATGTTTTGTCAACTCAATGAGCGCTATTTCCACTTGTGTTGTCATTTCTGAACTGCTAGTGGATTGTCACTGAAAATTATTTGTCTCCTTCATCAAATTCTTGTTTTGTGTAGCAAGGTTTTCATCTTTTTTAATTAATAAATTGAATAATGTGTGAAATGAAAATTAACTTATGTTATGCCTGCTGTGGTTATAAGGCAAAGAAAACCTTTTAGGAGGAGGGACGGGGTGTTTATATACTTTGAGGATAAATGCCAGGGTGAACAGTCAACAATAAATGTAAAATAAAAGGTTCAGCTATCACTTGTCCTGTTGCAAAAGAGTGCTGATTTATGGCGCCGTATCGCATCAAACGCAAGCTCGATTAGTGAGTTCCATCTCAAGATGGCTTCAACCTTTGGAACTCCAACAGCCAGAGAAATGCTTTCCCATGAATTAATTCATGTCCCGGTTCTTATAGGACTTGCTGTTGGAGTTCCAAAGGTTTTCAAACACAACACCTTCACGTTGCTTACAATTTTTATGGAGGATTCAACACTCCACTCCGTCGTTGATTTCCTCTGCCGTCGATTTTTTTCCTTTTAAATTTTTTCCATACCATAGTACCTATTATTTATTTATATTTTCTCGTGTTATTGCTCGTCACTTCATTGACAAAAGATTCAACACGATGCCAAAAAAAATATCGATGTCAGTGAATGATGGAGTGACAATTCGTTTGTCAATCAGCCAATTTCCACTTGTCATTCAAATTTACTGCCAAAAAATGACCGAGGCTGTTCATCAGTTGAATGACTGTCAATTTTTGCAATTTCCACTTGTCATTAGGTCATTCATCATTTAAAAAACAACAACCGCTCATAACTTAAGTGGTAGCGACCACTCTTAAGTGTTATGAGCGCTCATAAATCAGCACTAATAGTGGTCGGTGAATAGGTTTATGAGGCACTTAGTTTAAGATTTCTTGGTGAATACCACCAAGTTATAACATTGGAGGGTTAAAAAATAAAATTGAAGTTTTTGATTTTATAAAATTTGTAAAAGAATATGATATTATAATTTTAATTGAAACACATGTAACAGAACAGCACATAAAAAATTTTGAATCTTATTTCGTTGAATATAAATTAAGGCTGTGTGTGAATTGGGTTAAATGGGCTAAAATATGACACATACGAGCGTGGTGAATAAGAGGGGATCAAATTTTAGCCCAGGCAGGCTACTGCTTACGGAGCAGGCTAAAATGGGTTAAAATTTGGCGTTCGTCAAGAAAGAGAGGCGTGTCTAGTTCTTGTTGCATTCACAACTTTTTTTTTTGTCGAACAATCGGTAAACAAAACAGGAAGTAGTTGTCAGCAGTATGGACGGCACACCAAAAATTGGACACCAAGGAAGAATAACGTGAAAACCTTACAATAAATGTAAGTTTGACCTTTTTTTTTTATCAAAAAACATATGTACATAATTATAAAAATAAAATTGTTGTTTTTTAGGGTCTTCCGAAGAAAAACTAAAATTCATTCAAGTCCGACTTGAGCTGGACAACACGTTTACACATCAAAAAATGCAAACATGAATGTTATTATGCAAAATTATATTTTCAAACATACTTCACGAATTTTTCATTGCATTTGAATATAGTTAATTGATAAGACATTTAAATAAATAAAATTATTATAAAAGATATCTTCAAATTGTTATTCATTTTGTAAACAGATCTCAAATCGTTGATTTTTTTTGCTTGAAGTTGTTCTCAGTGCTGTAAGAACAAGTGTTCTTTGTTGTTGATGGGAAATATTTTGAAAAAATGCAGGACTATTGTTTCAATATAATATGAAAATAGTATTACAAGAACGAGAGAAATTAAACAAAATGGAGATCTTGACACCTTTTGGAACGTAATATTAAATTTACAATTTCAAAGTTGCTTTATTTTAAATAAAAAATAAATTAAATTAAACGATAAAAAGGAATTTTTGCAGGGAAATTTCTTAAACTATAAAGGAATTTCAAAAAAAAAATAAATAAAAAATCCATTTTAACCCAATTCACACAGCAAAAATTTAACATCTCAATCCACCGCAAAACAAATGTCAAAATTTAACCAAGGTGAGAAATTTTAACCCAATTCACACACAGCCTAAAATGGATACCTGCACTTAAAATTCACCATAAAGTCTGCGCTAGTGGAGGTATTCTTTTAGGCTTTAAACAAAATCTCAAGGACACGAACTGCATTTATAAGCAAATAGGAGATACGCACTTCATTGAAATCAAAATACATGGATCCATATTGAATCTCATACCTGTGTACATAAACTGCAATACCTGGGAAAGTGACTTCACAAAGCTTGGAGACAATTTATTTGCTTTGGACAAAAACAATTTATTGGTTATTGGAGATTTCAATGCACGCACCGGAACCTTAGAAAGTGAAAACAAGCTAATAGAAAATATAACACGTAGCTCAAAAGATTCAACAATTAAGAGAGAAGGCAGAAAAGTTATCGATTTATGTAACTCCTTTGGTTTGAGTGTTTGTAATGGTACTGCGGAAGGAGACAGATTAGGTGACTTTACTTTTATAGGAGCACAAGGAAACTCAGTAATCGACTATGCAATGGAGTCAGGAGACTGGAGTACCATGATGGACGATTTCGAAATCATATCAGAGATACACTCTGATCACCTCCTAATCCAACTTACAGTTAACTTAAATGGAAACCAGAGTCAAGCAGAAGAAACAGTTTCTCTGAGGAAATTCAGGTGGAAAAATGCTTTTGCTGAAACGCTTTCACATTCTTTGCATAATGCTCTTCTTCTTCAAACTACAATCTCATCTTCATAATCTCATTTAAGCTTATCGGAGTTGGATAGTACTGTCCTGAATTCTATACCATTTCAATGTCAAGTGAATAATTACACCATCCAATACCGCGAAAAGTGGTTTGATAAAGACTGTTTGGTTGCTCGTGGGAAATCCTTTGCTTGGCTAAAATTACTAAGAAGTTATCCAGAGGATATCTTTTTCAAAGAGCAATACAAAGAGCTTCTAAGCCTTAAACGCCAAACATACTCAAGAAAACTGGCGGAAGACCTCGCTGATTGTAGAAACGCTGCTGAGTTTTGGAAAATTGTTAGGAAAATTAGTAAAAAACAAAACAAACTAGTTATTCCACCCACATTGACATCGACCATCTTGCAAATCACTTTGAAATGTTAACAAAAAACAGTCCTTCTTCAACTTTCCAATTTGCCAAACCTTTTTATGAGAACGAAGAATTGGACGCAAGTTTTTCGTCCGAAGAAGTTCAACTTGTATTGAAGGAACTCCAAAGCATCAAGTCTCCAGGAACAAATGGCATACCTCAAGAATTTTATAAAACTTACTTACTTACTTAGGTGGGCATTACAGTTCGGGGTGAACCTGGGCCTCAACCAACATCCTTCTATAACGATTTCGATCTCGGGCGAGCTCTCTCCAGTTTCGCACTCCAAGTCGGTTGAGGTCTTCATCCACTTGATTGCACCACCTAAGACGAGGTCTTCCCCTTCCGCGATTTCCCTGCAATGTGCTTTCGAACACCCAACGAGCCGGAGCGTTTGGGTCCATCCGCTCAACATGGCCCAACCATCGTAGCCTCGCGATGCGTACTCTTCTGGCTATGCCCATGTCGCGGTACAGCTCATACAGCTCGTTGTTGTATCTTCTTCTCCACACATTGTCTTCGCATACGGGACCAAAGATCATTCGGAGAATTTTTCTTTTGAAACGACCAAGAGTTTCCTCATCCGCTTTCGATAAGGTCCATGCTTCCGCACCGTCAAGGTCTTATACAAGGTCACCTTGGTTTTTCTAGTGAAGGTTTTGTTTCTCAATTGCCTTCTTAACCCAAAGAAGCAACGGTTGGCAAGAGTTATTCTCCGTTTGATCTCCGCACTGATGTTGTTGTGCGTGTCTACAGCGGATCCTAGGTAGACGAAGTCCTGTACTACCTCGAAGTTATGTCTGTCTATTGTGACGTTTTGTCCAATTCGTCGATGTTCTGTGTCCTTGTTTGATGATAGCATATACTTCGTTTTGCCCTCACTAACCATCAAACCCATTTTTGCCGCTTCTGTTTCAATACTCGCAAAAGCACCTATGACATCACGCTTTTTTCTTCCCATTACGTCAATATCGTCTGCATAGGCGAGTAATTGTACAGACTTTTGAAAGATTGTTCCTCTGGTGTTGACGTTTGAGTTTCTTACAATCTGTTCAAGTATGATGTTGAAGAAATCGCATGACAGTTTGTCGCCTTGCCTAAAACCTTTTTCGACATCAAAGGTCTCGGTGAGTTCTTTTCCGACCTTGACGGAGCAATAACCCCAATTTTCATTGAAACTCTAACAAAAGCCTTAAACCAATATTTAACACACTACTTTAAAGAAGCCATCATTTCCCCAATTTTCAAAAAGGTCACAAGGAAGAGGCCGCATAGTTTGTAGAGGAATATCACTATTGAATTCATCAATGAAAATTTTCACAAAACTTCTGTCCAAACGGCTCTACGATTGGGTTCATAACAACAACTTACTGAGCGAGTCACAAGCTGGGTTTCGAAAGAATTACTCGACAATTGACCAAATCTATTCGCTTACCAATATAGCTGAAATCTTCATTGGATCTAAAAGAAAACTCTATGGATTTTTTGTTGATTTCAAGTCGTCCTTTGACACTATAGATAGGAATGCACTTATGCTGAAACTGTGTAATAAAGGAGTATCGTCAAAGTTTGTAAACGTTTTGGAGAATCTTTATAGTTTAACAACTTCTGCAGTCGCTTTTGGAAGCAAAGTATCCGAGCAATTCGAAGTAGATATAGGTCTGAGGCAGGGATGTAATTTGAGTCCCCTATTAATTGCCCTATGTATTGATGACTTAGAAGAGATACTGCAAGGTGGAGTTCGAGTGTCAGCAAATCTTTTAGTTAAGGTTCTTATGTTTGCGGACGACATTGTGGTGCTAGCAGAGTCACCTGGTAGTCTCCAGCTAATGATCAATAGATTGTTTGAGTACTGCAACAAGTGGAGGCTCCAGGTGAACCTAGAAAAATTCAAAATTATGATTTTCCGTAACGGTGGAGGCCGAAACTTCCGCACTGAAACCTGGAAATTTGGAACCCAAAGCATTGAAGTTGTAAATGAATACAACTATCTTGGTATGCGGATACGTAGGAATTTGAACTGGAAAAGCCACATGCTTGATAAGTTGGCAAAATCTAAATACGCATTGAACTCCACATGGAGGACAGTGGTTCATTGTAAAGACGTTGAATACAATTCCAAATATCGGATTTTTGAAACCACAGCTAAGCAATCATGTGCTATGCAGCTCAAGTTTGGGGCCATAAGGAGTTCGATGAAGTGGAGCAGCTTCTGCGTTATTTCTTAAAAAGAAGTTTAAGGCTACCAAATAGTACTCCGAATCACATACTAATGTTAGAGACAGGTCTTCCAGCTTTATTCATCTCAACTCTATAAACACAGGTGGACTACATTTTAAGAACTATTGCAATGGATGATAGGAGACTACCGAAGAAAATCACAATGTTTGTGATTCAAAAACAAATATCATGGTTTGAATCGTGGAAAGAGCTAGCCGAGTACTGTGGACATACACTTCTACTCCGGAACGACAGAATGGACACGTGGAAAGGCGAACTCTATAGCCTAATAACGTTAGTCGATGAAATAAAGAGAGAGGAATACATCCTAAAAGCCAGAAGGAGAGGAGAGATACTTTCCCTGAACTATATCCCTCACAGGAATTACTTGGAAGTAATACGTGGACTCTGTAATCTAAGTGAAGGTGAAAACGTGTTCCATTTCTTGGGAAAGTGTTCTGTTTTAGTGGAAACAAGAAGGAGTAGGTACACTTGGTGTAAACTACCTTAATGAAGAGGAAATCATATGAGTTCTAAATGGAGCCATGGACTGGGAAGCCCTTTACAATTACATAAAGCTAGCACTTAACTACAGGAAACGAATCTTAGATGAACTTTTTCAAAGTAATATTCCAATTTATATATTAAACAATTAAACTAAAAGATAAAAAAAAAGATATTAATAATAGTCAACTGACAGACGGCGTAAGCCATGTTAAAAAATGAAAGATGAACTAAATTATTGTAACTTTTATGAAATAAAAAAATCATTTGAAACTTGAACTTGAATAAAAACAGAAGAAGATTTGCGTAAACAACTATCTCAGTATCATACCAAAGAGTCGTTTCATAGTGGCATAAATGAGTGTTACCATAGTCTTAAAGATAAAACATATTTTCCTAAACTAAGAGACCAAATCTGTTTAGTTATAGGAAATTGTTTTAAATGTAGATAAATCAAATACGATAAAAAGCCAATGGGCGCGTTCATCACAATTCAGATTTTCAGATTAACTGAAAAACTTATTCAGTTTTGCGTTGAACGGTTATCTAACAAGGTATGTTAGGTGGCACGGTTTTGATTAGCATATGTAAAAAAAGTTCATTAACTTGTTGACTTTACTGCGATAAACACTTCATAAGCGTAAAAAACAATTAGTAATGGAGTTAGAACTAGTTAATTGTATTTTTTCAATACAAATCACGCAAAACAAAATCACCATCACTTGGCAAGTATAAATTTTTGATGTCACTTATCGCATCTGACAGCTTAATAAACTGAATCTAGATTTTCAGCCTTCTTTTCCTGACTGAAAAACTGGATCGGTAAAAACTAACAGCTGACGAGTTGTCAACTGAAAAACTTAACGTCTGGCCAATCAGAGGCCGAGAAAAGTTAGTTAATCTGAAAATCTAACTTGTGATGAACGCGCCCAATTAAGCCGAAATTTCAGATTACAGAGACTCCAAAATGAAAGAACCAAATTATTCACCTTGACATATTTCACTTTAAAAAACATTCATTTGTAACAACAATAGATAAATTAACGAAAGGAGATGGTGCATATTTCTATGGAGCCTGGGCCCAGGGTGTACACCTATGAGACTAGTACCAAATGAAAGCTAACGTTCAGCCCAATCAGTCTGCCAAATATTTTTGAATTCGGTTTTTATGATTTTGAGATAATTAGACTTAAAGTTGAGCGCCGGAAATGGGAAAAATCTGACATTTCTGCAAATAATTACGTATATCTCGAAAAGTAAAGCACGTAAGACAGTGGTTTAGGTATCATATGAAAGATCATAAAAATATCTTTCATTTCATATAAAATACATTTTTTGAAATGCCTTATGTTTTGGACAGACAGACCTAAAAGTTGTTTGAATAGAAACATTTTCGTTGACGTTTGCCAGCCAATATCTCGAAAAAATCACCTATATTTTTTTTTGCACCACTGTAATCCTTAATTGATAATCTTTAATTTGATATAAAATTACGCTATCATAAATAAAGCATATCACGTACATTATACAGAATTCCTAAGAAAATAAACAAACAAATCTGTTCCACAGCAAATGCATTTTTTCATTGAATTTTTCGCAGTACCTACTCAATAAAATAAACCTAATAAAAGCTTACTATTGTAACTGTCTCGTTGGAATGGGGATTGTTGGTTGTTGCGCTCATGTCATGACCATTTTATGGTATTTGGGCTAAGCAAGACACCAGAAAGCAATAAATATAATACAAGCTTTGTTTTTGGATGACATTTTGATAGATCTGAAAGAAGATTAGTTTTTTTTTTCATTTGTAGCATAAATATGTATTTTGTTTTTATGTTTTGTAAAAAACAGAGTAGGTACTGCGAAAAATTCAAAGAAAAAATGCATTTGCTGTGGAACATATTTTTTTGTTTATTTTTTTTAAGAATTGTGTATAATGTACGTGATATGCTTTATGTATGATAGCGTAATTATATATCTAATTAAAGCTTATCAAATAAGGATTACAGTGGTGTAAGAAAAACATAGGTCATCACTGATTTTTTCGAGATATTGGCTGGCAAACGTCAACGAAAATGTTTCTTTTCAAACAACTTTTTGGTCTGTCTTTTCGAAATATAAGGCATTTCAAAAAATGTATTTTATATGAAATGAAAGATATTTTTATGATCTTTCATATGACACCTAAACCACTGTCCTACGTGCTATACTTTTCGAGATATACGTAATTATTTGCAGAAATGTCAGATTTTTCCCATTTCCGGCGCTCAACTTTAAGTCTAATTTATCTCAAAATCACCAAAACCGAGTTCAAAAATATTTGGCAGACTGATTGGGCTGAACGTAAGCTTTCATTTGGTACTAGTCTCATAGGTGTACCCTTTGGGCCCAAGTATGCACCACCTCCTTTGCAGCAGCTTATCATATTACCGATCGTAACTGGAGAGCGAAAAAGACCAAAGTCATTGAGCAGTTTTCAAAGTTTGGCAAACCTAAGAAAATTGTAATGGACAATGAATTTAGGGCCGAACAATTGGAGAACAAAGTGGAGTTCCTTAATGCCGAAGGTGTAGACGTTCATTTCACTAAACCGATACAATCACACTGGAAATGCCGATATGGAGCGACTTCGATCTACCTTATTAGAATTAATAACAGGAATTGAGGGAAGTGAGCTTTCAATTGAAATGAAGATACAGATGGCTATAGGAAACTATAACGATCGATATCACTCAACAATCAAATGTTCTCCCAGGCAAGCTAAGGAAACAGTAAACTGTTCAGAGTTAGTTTAAAGGACAGACAGAATCAAAAAACATGTCATTAATAAAAGAAATTTAAAGAGAAAGAAACACGAAGGTTAGGACATATCAGAAATTATAAAAGGCTAAGACATAAAGACGAACCCTATTATAGATTAAAGTATTATTCACATGAGAACGACCAACGAACGACGAATGAACGAAAATTCGTTAATTTTGACATTTCCTTCACATGAGTGTTTTACATTCGTCACGAATAACGAACACAATTTACATGCAAAACAAAAATGGGGAATGATTTTGAGGTTAAGCACGCGCGAAAAATTTATTCGTTGGAGTGTGGAGTATGTGGAACGAGAATAAAGTCTGACAGTTCGTTCCTACTAGATGTTTATTCGTAACGAATAAACTTTTTTTCTCAATTTTTTAAATTTTAGGCACAAAAATAAAAGTTTATCCACCTAAAAATAAGTATGAACTATGTTTCCATCGTTTCCAAAAAAATTCGTGAGGAATTTATGCTTGTAAGGTACTTAAAATCACATTTCTTTATTTATTCGTCGTTCGTTAGTCGTGCTCATGTGAATAGTCCTTAAATCCTCTTCAAAATGTTCATACGTCGAATATTAAAAGACCTTTCAAACTTACAGATACGCACAATGACCAACCTAATAATATTCCTCACAGTTATACCAGTAGTGCAAGGGCTACTGCAGGTCAATCAGATTCATGAAGAAATTGGATACACTACAATCAAAATCAAAGAAGTTGAAATTATAAGCGATACAAACACCATATTGCATGTTATTGATATTGGAGAAATAGACAGGTTACTGATGCAAATCGAGACGAACATTATAAATATAAATATGGACAATAAAGAGTTGTTGAACACAGTAGTTGCCGATATTAAGTCAAAGATAAAGTCCATTAAACCAAAGGAATCTAGAAGAAAAAGAGGACTCCTCAACATTGTGGGTAGTGCACACAAATGGTTGTTCGGAACAATGAATGACGATGATAGGCAGGAAATTCTAGAACATTTAAAAATAGATGAAGATAATAACCATAACTCCATTCTAAATTCTAACAAACAAATTTCTATAAATACTCATTTTAATCATACTTTCAATATTCTTAAAAAAGCTATAGAACAGGATAGAAATAAGACAATAGGATTCTTAAATTCGATAACAGACCAGAGAAAGTCGAAGAACATTCTTTGTATGTATTTAGATCAGATGATAAAACTCAGATGTTTAGAAGACAAAGTAGACCAAATACTAGACAGTATAGCAGCAGCAAAAAACGATGTTCTTCACCCCAGTATCCTTACAAAAGAGGAACAAAATCTGTATTATATTGATTTTTATAAGGTTAAGCTAATGAAAGAAAATTATTAGTGAAAGTTGGTATTTTTAAGTACATTAATCAGTCTCTAATCATTGCAATAAATATTCCTAAAAGTTATGTAACAGAAAACCTTAAGTTAGTTATACCACTACCAAATACAGAATTTCTCGGAATTGATGGAAATGTTGAAAAATTTATAAAAGTAGGTAATAAGAATTTTGTATACAAAGAAAATAAACTTTTAAAAGATTTGGAAGCTAGCAAAAGTTGTATTTGGAAAAATGAATTCCAATTTAAGTATAATAATAAGACAACTATCGAAAGAATTGATGAATTACTAATTAAGAATGCTGTAAACGAAAATTTAACTCAAAATTGTGATGATCGAAAAATATTTTTGAACAAAAATAGTTTGATTACTTTCTACAACTGTACATTAGAAATCTGTAAAGAGAAATTTTACAATCAAGTAACAAAGATTCAACCGAAATACTTCTATTCTAGTAACATTGTTAGTCAAACCAAGCCAAAAATTGTGAATTTCGAAAAAATTATACTAAAACATTTCGAAAATATAAAAGAAATCAAAGAGTTAAAGTTCCACAAGGACGTAACAAACGGTCTTAATTCTATGTTGATTTTAGTTGCATTAGCGTTCTTGATTTTTGGAATCTTACGGTGGATTGTCAAAATCGAGATGAAAAAGCGGACACAAGTTGACTTCAAGAATGATTTTATTTTAATGACAGAAAGAATGAATATACAAAAGCAAGATAGTATGAAGTTGGATGCAATGAGATAATAATGTAATAGATTAATATAATCAGATATGTTATTACATATAGCAAGTAGAATAATAGAATTTGGGTTGTTATTACATCTGACAAACTCCGTCTCAAACGAAATTCACTAAGAAAAAAAATATTTTTACATATTAGAAAACTCATGCAAATTTTAGCAATTTCTTTGACAATTCTTTATGCTTATTTTTGTTAAGGCATTTTGTAAATATATCAGCTATATTGTTATTACTTGGAACATAAGCGATAGATATTATATTTGTTGAACATTTTTCTTTTAAGTAATGATATTTTATATCAATATGCTTGCTACGTTTCTGTGTTGTTTCATTTTTTGCGAGAAAACTAGCCCCCTGATTGTCACAAAATACTGTAGTTGGCTCTTTGGAATATTTTGGGAAGCCAATTTCTGCAAGCAAGCTTCTTTGGAAAACGACTTCTTTAGTACCTTGACACATAGCAATGTACTCCGCTTCCATCGTACTTAGTGCTATAACGTTCTGTTTTTTCGATTCCCACGCCACTGGACCGCCGCCGAAATACACAACGTATCCGCTGTAAGATCTGCGATCACTTGGCTCTGACCCCCAATCAGCATCTGTATAACAAATCAAATCATTATTACCATTAAAAGTCACACAAACCTTGGAATTTCTTCTTAAGTATCGAAGTATGTGCTTCGCTGCTATAAAGTGCTCCTGATGTGGATGAGAGCTATACTGCGACATCTTTGAAACGACATGAGTAAGGTCGGGTCTTGATATAATCGATAAGTAGTTAAGGGCTCCCATTAGCGATTGGTAGTTTTTTATCTCTTGCACTGCTTCACAGTTGTTTTTGGTACACTTCTCCAAAACGATGCCGCTTGCCAGTGGTGTGTATGCTGGCTTACAGTTTTCCATACCCCAGTGGGTCAACAGCTCTTCGACATACCTTCCCTGGTGGATAGATATACTTCCCCGTAGGTCATCCCTCTCGATTTCCATTCCAAGATAATAACTAATCGGTCCACGATCAATAGCCTCGACATGACGATTTATATCTTGAAAAATGCCGAAAAACACTGTTTTTGACGAATATGCGATTATTATATCGTCGACGTATAATCCTATTATACTCATGTGTTGCTTATTTCGCAAAACATAAACGCAACCTTCTGTTTTGCATCTTAGAAATCCAATGCTTATCAACACCTCGTTCATCTTCTTGTTCCAATCTCTTCCCGCTTGTTTTAAGCCATATAGAGATTTCTTAAGTTTGCACACCTTCTGCGGGTGATTCGGGTCAGGAAATCCTTCTGGTTGGCGCATATACACCTCCTCTTCTAAATCACCATTTAGGTAAGCAGCTGCAATGTCAATGTGATTTATAAAAAGTTTGTTCTGAACAGCCAGGGCCAAAATGAGACGAATTGTTTGATGTCGCACAACCGGCGCATAAGTTTCGAAATAGTCCACGTTTTCCTTCTGAAAACATCCTTGAGCCACCAAGCGTGCCTTATATTTCTCAACCTGTCCATCTGCCTTTCTTTTCGTGTTGAAGACCCACTTACAACCGATAATATTATGGTGTCTCGGCGCATTCACAAGATCCCACGTATTATTCTCGACTAACGAAGAATACTCCTTTTTCATGGCCTCTCTCCACTTCACAGCGTTAGCACACGTTAAGGCCTCTTTCGCATTTGTTGGGTCTGAAATAATTTCAACGAGTTGATTTGCAACATCGCGATCAGCTCTGCAGGCAGAAACTTTCCTTGGTCGGCCTGGATTGCCAGTACGCAAAATTCTTCGCCTTCCTCCGCTATGTTTTCTATTTGATTCTTCTTTAACTTTCTCTATACCCCCATCAACAACGATCTCTTCATTATTGATAACGAACACTTCATCATCACCTTGGGCATTTTCATCATTAACAGCTTGTTCAGCAGCAATTTCGGCAGTAGCAACTTCTCCAGCAACAACTTCAGGAACAACTTCAGGAACATCATTCGCAGCATCTTCGTAGACATCCTCATTAACGTCAACATCATTCGTCACGCCATTCGCATCGTCACCATTATTTTCAAAAAATTCGACTGTGAAATAAAAATAGGATTTGTACGATCTGCTCCATAATTATTATTTTCACAGTTGTCTTCTGAGAACTTGTCTTCGAAAAATATGACATCCCTGGAAATCATAATTGATCTTAATTGTTTATCATAAAGTCTATAACCTTTGGTATGACTAGCATAACCAACAAATGATAACATCTTTCCTTTAGGTTGCAGCTTAGACCGTCCAGGTTGTTTCAACAAAGCAATAGCATCACATCCAAAAATTTTCATGTGACTCACACATGGCTTATACCCAAACCAACATTCATACGGGGTTCTGTCTTTCAGTATCTTAGTCGGCGAGCGATTTCTTATGTAAACTGCTGTATTTATGGCCTCTGACCATAGGAATTGTGGCAACTTGGACTCCTCCAGCATACATCGTGCCATTTCAATCAGGGTTCTATTTGCCCTCTCGGCAACGCCATTTTGCTGAGGCGTATAACATGTAGACTTCTGATGTATTATTCCTTTCGATTTCAAAAAACAATCGAACTCACCACTTGTATACTCCCGCCCATTATCACTTCTAATACATTTTATTTGCTTACCAGTTTGTTTTTCTGAATTAGCTACAAATTCCTTAAATACCTCCAGAGCGTCAGACTTTCTCTTTAAAAAATATGCGGTCGTGAACCTCGAAAAATCATCTATAAAAGTGATAACGTAGATAGATCCACCTTGAGATGTAACGCGGAAAGGTCCGCATATATCCGTATGAACCACTTCGAGCAAACTGGTAGTAAGTAATGTATTGTAATGGTTAAATGGTTTTGTGGATATCTTACATAAAGCACAAGTGACGCATGTAAAATCATTTGTTTTGTTAACGTTCATACCTCGAACCATTTCCTTCTGAGACATTTTGTGTAAATCTCCAACGTTAAGGTGTCCAAAACGTTTGTGCCAAGTCGCACAAGCTCCGTCATCAATAGCGCTACAAACCATTTCATTCCCTAATGTCATCCTTGTAGAGTATATTCCATTCTGCAAATATGCAATAAAAATCAACTTATTATCATCGGAATTTACATAAGCTTTATTATCGGCAAATTGAATACGACATCCATTTTTGATTATTTTGCTGACTGACAGAAAATTGGAGTTAAGCTCTGGTACGAACAAAACGTTGGTTAGGGTAATGTCAGTACCATATGATTTCAACATTACTTGGCCAATGCCACTCGATTCGACGCTGTCGCCCGATGCCATAAAAACTTTTTGGTTATCCTTCTTCAGTGACGTGAACAAATTTTGGTTGGAGCACATGTGCGATGATGCACCGCTATCCAGAATCCAGCTGTCATTTAGTGTTGCTCTCTATCGCCTACATGCGCTTAGAACCACCGCATGCCCCTGAGACTGACTCGAACTTTGATTTCTGCACTGCGATCTAATGTGACCCCTCATCCCACAACCATAGCACTTAACGTTCTTCCTGCATCGTTTGTCGCTGTCTGTCGTTGGTTTTCGCTGATATTTGTTCTTCTGTTCTCTATGTTTAATCGAAAGCACCTTCTCCTTCTCGTTTGATTCATCTTTTTCACCACGCCGATGTTCTTCTTCTAAAATCTTAACCTTCAGCTGACTCATCGATGGCAAAATGTCGCGACTTTCAATTGCCACTACAAAATTCTCCAATTGATCAGGTAGACTGCATAGCATCAAAATACTAACCAAATCATCAGGCATTTTAACATTAATTTCGCTTAACGCTTCAACAATCGAACAAAAATCATTTATTTGAGTAGTAAATTTTTGTCCAACTTTAAATTGAAACTTAACCAATTGCTTAAATAAGTTTACCTTACGAGCAGGTCCAGTACCATTGTAGGTTAACCTTAACTTATCCCATGCGGCCTTCGCAGTACCACAATTCTTCAGATGTATCAACTCAGATGGTTTCACACAAAGTGTTATCATCGCCAACGCTTTGGCATCTATTTTTTCCCACGCAGTTTTTTCTTCCACAGTTGCATTTTCATCTTTTAGACTACCGACGACATGCCAATAATCTAGGGTCACCAGCAAGCTTCTCATTTGGACCGACCAAGATGTGAAGTTATCACCATCGAGTTTATCGATATGCATCGCTGACACAGGCATTTTATTTTGATGTTAATCAAGTAAATTTCTCGAGGTATTGTATTACTTTACTTGGTTAATAGCTTATTTAGCTTATTCTTTAAGTTTAAAATCAAAAAAAACTCAAACTATTTTGCGACTAAAAAAAACAACGTGTCAATTATCGTGCACTGGGCCCATAACCTTTGTTAGATAAAATGTGGAAAATCGAGATGAAAAAGCGGACACAAGTTGACTTCAAGAATGATTTTATTTTAATGACAGAAAGAATGAATAGACAAAAGCAAGATAGTATGAAGTTGGATGCAATGAGATAATAATGTAATAGATTAATATAATCAGATATGTTATTACATATAGCAAGTAGAATAATAGAATTTGGGTTGTTATTACATCTGACAAATAATAATGTAAATATTAAAATTTCAAGTAATAAAACAAATGAGAGAATTCGGGAGAATTCAAAATTTGGCGGTGGGAGTGTTATGTATAGTTCAGAAAGTGTCATCGAACCTCCAAGTTCTGATGACACTAACACAAAAGCCGCCACGAAATTTTAGATTCTATTCATGGGAACGGAAACGAAAAGGTTCCGATTACGATACCTGTTGTTTCCGTTGCCAATGAAACTATGAGTAAGCAAATTAGATGTTAGCTATGTGTTATAGTACATTTAAGTAATCAATAAAGATTCAGTCATTACTTGGACACCAACAAGATAGTATTATTTATCTCGTAACTTAACTCCCGCGACTGTCGATCATCTCTTATGGAGATGACTAAACAGTCTAACATTCACCTTTCTTGGGTATCAGGGCATGGAGATGTTCCGGGAAACTGCAAAGCCGATGAACTCGCCAGTGTTTGGCGAGCAAGTTACTCATATATTTACTCTTAACTAATTGTAATTAGTTCGTCCCATTTCCCAAGTAACTTATGTAACTAATGTAATATAAAATATAGAATATAGCTGAACAGGAATTTAAAAAAAATTAACAATACAATATTTGTTAACAAACAAAAACTTTTATTCAAAAAAAGAACAAATAACAAAGATAGATAATTATGTTTATATATATGTTTGGTACATTAAGATTATTATCTTTTATAGTACTTAGAGCTAAATGAGTTTACAAATTAAAAATTAATAAAAAGTTTATTAAAAGAAGAATTTTTATGATAGTAGAGTAAAGAAGAGGATAGTGAATGTAGAAAAAGTATTAGAAAATTAAAGAGAGAAGTGAGAAAGAATAGCTTTTTTAAAACGGTTAGTGTTCAAAATTATTCTAATATTGATTGGCAGCGAATTCCACAGCTTGATTGCATAGACAAAAAAGAGGCGCGATGAATTCAAAAACCGTTATTTAGCTGTATTTAGCGTAAAAGTTCTTGACGAACGCGGAAAATTAAGTTTGTTGTATAAATACACGGGGTTTTTATTCATTATAATGTTATGTAGAAAAATGCAGTTTCTTGTATCGATATAATTCTTCAGAGAGGTTCCAAGAAGACCATCAGAAAAAATGGGAAACATGGTCATATCTACGTAAGCCATAAATATATCTAACAGCATAATTAAAAGCAACTTGTAATTTACGCTGAGCTAGAGAATCTAAGTTACAGTATACATTTTCGAAATAGGTTATATGTGGCAAAATCAAGGTCAGAACTAGCTTACGTCTAGTCTTAGTAGGAGTAAAGCTCGCACTAATCCATAGTTTACGGAGGCATCCGTAAATTTTTCCTATCACATGATTAGTGTGATCATATCCCCACAGGTTGTGAGAGATGACAAATCCAAGATTTTTTACAGTAGAAACAAATTTTTAGTTTTTTATCAGAAAGAATTATGTCAGGTAACCTATTTATTTCAGGCAATCTATGCGAAATTGGGAGTATTTGCGATTTTTTCGGATTTAGAAACAGACCATTCGAGTTAGACCATATCCGAATGCTTTCAAGATCATCATTTAAATTGTTTGCAAGTTCAACGAAATCAGAAGTTTTTTTTAAGGGATACAATTGTACATCGTCTGCATAGAGGTTACCAGAAGAGTATTTACAAACTGATGGCAAGTCATTCACGAATAAACAAAACAAAATTGGACCAAGAATGGATCCTTGGGGAACACCCTGTTTCACCGTTAACAACGCTGATACTGATTCATCAGACGATAAAACTCGTTGAAACCTGTCACTTAAGAAACTTTTGAAAAATTTTACAGCATTATTAGAAAAATTAAACAGATTTCTTAGTTTCCAACAAAGAACTTTATGGTTAACCTTGTCAAATGCCTTTGAAAAATCAAGTAAGCAAAACAGAGTTAGAAAACCATTATCAAAACGTTGTCGTATTTCTTCTAGAATGTTAACCATTGCAGTTGAACAGCTGTGTTTAGCTCTAAAGCCAGATTGCTTTTCAAAGAGTAAATTATTGGAAGACAAGTAAAAAAGTACCTGTTTCGACATAAGATTCTCTAGGATCTTTGACAAGCATGGAAGAATACTGATAGGCCTAAAATCATCATAGGAATAACTCTGGCAATTTTTCATGAATTAGGAAAAGTTGAGGTCGTAATGCAGTGGTTTAGGATGTGGGTTAGGTGGGATATGATGAAAGGTTCGATAAGCTTTAAAAAACGTAGCGATATACCATCTTCACCTGCTGAATTTGATTTAATATGGGATAAGCATGTCTTGACTTCATATTCACACACATTAACTATTTCAAATTCACTATCAGAAAGAAGACCCCGATTTAAATTATAGTCTTATTAGTAGTTCAAGTTGCATTAGAGGGATTTTTTTTCCATTTAGTATAGAGTTTGTTTCGAGTTTTTATAGCATAGATTACTTCTGATGTAAGCCAGGGGCAGTTTTTATTACGAATGCGAACAGTTTTAATCGGTTAAAATTGATTGTAAAGCTGAGTAACAACTTCTTGAAAACATGTTAGTTTAGCATCAGGATCAGAAAACAATCGGCAGTTAGACCAAGGTGACATAGAGGCCGCAGCATGTAAGGCTTCAACATCTATTGAATGAAAATCCCTATAGTTAAAGAAGCAGGGAATAGCATCGTGATTAAATCTGATATCATAAGCAAATTCAAAATATCAGCAAAAAACATATAATTAATAGGAAATCAGTAACTGGTGACTGCTCCTTTATTTTGAATAACAGCAGCAAGTCGTTTTGGTATGCTGCGAACAAGATTTCTCAAAATTTCAGATGGAATCCTCTCACATTCAAATTGGAGGATTTCCCAAAAAGATGGTATGTTTCGCCGACCATCTAACGGAATTCTGTCATCTAATATGGACCAAAGATGCTCTATCGGATTGAGATCTTGGGATTGAGGTGGCCATTCCAATACTTTCACGTTGTTTTGAGAAAACCTGCTTTGCCACTTTGCAAGGATCATTATCTTGCTGGAAAATGTAGTTGTCCAGCGATATTTTTGATGCCGAAGAAGCTAAGTTTTCTCTAATAATGTTGACGTAATGAGAACCCGTCATTTTGGTGTCAATTTTGACAATATTCCCAACGCCACCAAAGGGAAAACATCTCCAAACCATAATAGGCTCACCACCATGTTTGACGATTTTTTTAATGCATCTTTGGTCTAGTCTTTCCTTGGGCTTGCACCAAACTCTTTTCCTTGATTTGGAATTTGTTAACTCAAATTTAGACTCATGAAGCCTAATTATGCTCAACGAGAATGTAGTGTCATGTGTTGCTAGTCAGACGTGCGAATTAGGCTGGGTCTAACGTGGTTATTTTGCATATTTAGTTAGACCAAGGTGACATAGAGGCCGCAGCATGTAAGGCTTCAACATCTATTGAATGAAAATTAACTATAGGGATTTAGCAGGGAATAGCATCGTGATTAAATCTGATATCATAGGTGGAAAAAAGCAAATCGTGGTCAGAGCAATGATCGAAAGCAAGTTGGTCAAACAGTACAATTGAGGATACATCAGGAACAATAATAAGGTCAAGGAGACTAGGAGATGCATTTTTAGCAAAACGCGTAGGATATGTTGTGTTAAATATGGTAAGACCTAGGGAAGAACAAAAGTCATGCATTTTTTAATAAATCGGCATTGAAGTCTCCGCACACTAAAATATGCTCATATAAAGCAGTGAATTCAGACAGTTTCGAGAAAAAAGCAAACGGAGAACAACTTCTATTGGGAATATAGGCACAAGCAACTAAACATTTAGTACAGCCATCAGCAACTTCAACTAATAAGAATTCCGTATCCAAATTCCTTGACTCATCAACTATCTTACACTTAAGAGATGATCTGCAATAAACTGCTATGCCACCTCCATGGGTTTCAGTAATCCTATCGTTACGAATAATTTTATAATTCGGTATAATTAATTGAGAATCAGACAAATCGCTATTGAACCAGGTCTCACAGACAGAAACTACATCAACACAAGAATCCGCAAATAAAAATTTTAAATAATCTAGTTTGTCACAATTCAAACTACGTGCATTTAAAAAACAAACCCTGAAACCATCACAATAATTTGAATTGAATTGAATTCTTTATTGAGACTTTTAATTTCTATTACTAGGTATTGAATTTCTTAACGATAACAGATGTGAAATTACTGCGGCTGTCAAGTATTGCCTGCTTTACATTTTACTTTTATGGAATGCCTCGTGGCTGACTAATATAATGTATATTTTTACTGCTCTTGCTCATGAGCTTTATATGAGCATGTCAGTTTTGTTGACGAAATGTCATATGGTACATACATTTACAAACTTAAGACTAAATAACAAAAAATAATAATAAGAAAAGAAAACAATAGAGGGCGGAATGTAGAAAAAGTAAAAAAAAATGATTTGAAAATTCTCTTTGAACATTAAAGAAACGAGCGAGAGCGCTCTATCGATCATTCATTGAATTGAACAATTTTGTTGAGTTGTATATATGATATGTAAAAGATACATTTATATAGGATTTTTATTTTTTTTTTTCTTGAATAAAGATACATACAAGTATGGAATAATGTAATCATTAATTAGAATACATTCTGAGGTTCTTTTTCTTATCGAAACTGGACATTAGTATCTATCGAGTTTAATGATCGAACTCACTATTGAGAGACTTCTAATAAAGATATCGATAGTTTAGTAAGTAAAAGCATTTATACAAAGTATTATCACAGTAAAGGTAATTAATGTACAGTCTACTATTCTGAAAATAAATTATACAATTATATAAAATATGGAATCTTCTTATTATTAATCTTATACTATTATCAGGTAAGCACTGTCCGTCCCATAATGTAGAAAGTATGAGTAGTTAGTGTCAATAGTTTTTAATTTTTTTTTTTTTATCTGTTCAAACTCACAGTCGGACAGAGAACAGGTCAAGTGTTAGAGCTTTTGAAATATTACAAAATACAGAAATTAGAGTGGATTAGCCACGATTTTGGCCAGAAGTGGCCTTTGTGAAACACAAGGAAGTGGATGACGATACCGAATCCAGGTTTATGGAAAGAATCCCGACTGGAGATAAATAACTGCTGCTATCCTAGGAGATCCCTGTCTCAGATTGTATGACGTGGTTTATCAAGTCATTTTCTGATAGATCAATATTGTTAATTGTTTTTTTCGTGAATAAAAGGTTATATCTCAAAAGCGGAATGATTCACAATAATTTGATAGAATTTTAATCATATCGTGCGTAGATTTTTGAATACCACTGTTGTATATATACTCATAGCAGGAAAAGAACAAAAAAAAAAATGAAAGTTTAGATAGGAGAAAATAAGATGAGAGAATATAAAATAATAAGACACAAGAGTATTTGAAATAAAGATTCAGATAACAAATGGATAAATAACAAAGAGATCAAGAGTTCAAGAGTAAAAACAAATAATAATATTATGTAAATCAATTAAATTGTTAGTTCCCAGCAGCAACAGCAACAACAGAAGCAGCAATAGCATGAAGATCATCAGAACTTTCAATTGCAAAGCTCTTTTCCTTATCATTATTAGTTCTCTTAGCATAAACAATGGAAGCATGGACTTTATCGAAAGCGGATGAGGAAACCCTTGGTCGTTTCGAAAGAAAAATTCTCCGAATGATCTTTGGTCCCGTATGCGAAAACAATGTGTGGAGGAGAAGATACAACAACGAGCTGTATGAGCTGTACCGCGACATGGGCATAGCCAGAAGAGTACGCATCGCGAGGCTACGATGGTTGGGCCATGTAGAGCGGATGGACCCTAACGCTCCGGCTCGTCGGGTTTTCGAAAGCACATTGCAGGGAAATCGCGGAAGGGGAAGACCTCGTCTTAGGTGGCGCAATCAAGTGGATGAAGACCTCAACCGACTTGGAGTGCGAAACTGGAGAGAGCTCGCCCGAGATCGAAATCGTTATAGAAGGATGTTGGTTGAGGCCCAGGTTCACCCCGAACTGTAATGCCCACCTAAGTACACTGTCAGACAAAATAAAGTGCAAACCGGAATTAAGATACTAACTCACTTTATTTTGTATTGTTTTCATGAACTGTACTTCAAAAAGTCATTTTATTTAATTTATTTAAGTTCTTTTACAAACATATCAGTATTCATAAACAAAATATAACCAAAATTGAAATAACAAAAAATATGTGTTGCAACAAATCATGAAAAAAGAGAAGACAAAATAAAGTGCAAATTCAAAATATCAGCAAAAAACATATAATTTATAGGAAATCAGTAACTGGTGACTGCTCCTTTATTTTGAATAACAGCAGCAAGTCGTTTTGGTATGCTGCGAACAAGATTTCTCAAAATTTCAGATGGAATCCTCTCACATTCAAATTGGAGGATTTCCCAAAAAGATGGTATGTTTCGCCGACCATCTAACGGAATTCTGTCATCTAATATGAACCAAAGATGCTCTATCGGATTGAGATCTTGGGATTGAGGTGGCCATTCCAATACTTTCACGTTGTTTTGAGAAAACCTGCTTTGCCACTTTGCAAGGATCATTATCTTGCTGGAAAATGTAGTTGTGCAGCGATATTTTTGATGCCGAAGAAGCTAAGTTTTCTCTAATAATGTTGACGTAATGAGAACCCGTCATTTTGGTGTCAATTTTGACAATATTCCCAACGCCGCCAAAGGGAAAACATCTCCAAACCATAATAGGCTCACCACCATGTTTGACGATTTTTTTAATGCATCTTTGGTCTAGTCTTTCCTTGGGCTTGCACCAAACTCTTTTCCTTGATTTGGAATTTGTTAACTCAAATTTAGACTCATGAAGCCTAATTATGCTCAACGAGAATGTAGTGTCATGTGTTGCTAGTCAGACGTGCGAATTAGGCTGGGTCTAACGTGGTTATTTTGCATATTTAGTTAGACCAAGGTGACATAGAGGCCGCAGCATGTAAGGCTTCAACATCTATTGAATGAAAATTAACTATAGGGATTTAGCAGGGAATAGCATCGTGATTAAATCTGATATCATAGGTGGAAAAAAGCAAATCGTGGTCAGAGCAATGATCGAAAGCAAGTTGGTCAAACAGTACAATTGAGGATACATCAGGAACAATAATAAGGTCAAGGAGACTAGGAGATGCATTTTTAGCAAAACGCGTAGGATATGTTGTGTTAAATATGGTAAGACCTAGGGAAGAACAAAAGTCATGCATTTTTTAATAAATCGGCATTGAAGTCTCCGCACACTAAAATATGCTCATATAAAGCAGTGAATTCAGACAGTTTCGAGAAAAAAGCAAACGGAGAACAACTTCTATTGGGAATATAGGCACAAGCAACTAAACATTTAGTACAGCCATCAGCAACTTCAACTAATAAGAATTCCGTATCCAAATTCCTTGACTCATCAACTATCTTACACTTAAGAGATGATCTGCAATAAACTGCTATGCCACCTCCATGGGTTTCAGTAATCCTATCGTTACGAATAGTTTTATAATTCGGTATAATTAATTGAGAATCAGACAAATCGATATTGAACCAGGTCTCACAGACAGAAACTACATCAACACAAGAATCCGCAAATAAAAATTTTAAATAATCTAGTTTGTCACAATTCAAACTACGTGCATTTAAAAAACAAACCCTGAAACCATCACAATAATTTGAATTGAATTGAATTCTTTATTGAGACTTTTAATTTCTATTACTAGGTATTGAATTTCTTAACGATAACAGATGTGAAATTACTGCGGCTGTCAAGTATTGCCTGCTTTACATTTTACTTTTATGGAATGCCTCGTGGCTGACTAATATAATGTATATTTTTACTGCTCTTGCTCATGAGCTTTATATGAGCATGTCAGTTTTGTTGACGAAATGTCATATGGTACATACATTTACAAACTTAAGACTAAATAACAAAAAATAATAATAAGAAAAGAAAACAATAGAGGGCGGAATGTAGAAAAAGTAAAAAAAAATGATTTGAAAATTCTCTTTGAACATTAAAGAAACGAGCGAGAGCGCTCTATCGATCATTCATTGAATTGAACAATTTTGTTGAGTTGTATATATGATATGTAAAAGATACATTTATATAGGATTTTTTTTTTTTTTTTTTCTTGAATAAAGATACATACAAGTATGGAATAATGTAATCATTAATTAGAATACATTCTGAGGTTCTTTTTCTTATCGAAACTGGACATTAGTATCTATCGAGTTTAATGATCGAACTCACTATTGAGAGACTTCTAATAAAGATATCGATAGTTTAGTAAGTAAAAGCATTTATACAAAGTATTATCACAGTAAAGGTAATTAATGTACAGTCTACTATTCTGAAAATAAATTATACAATTATATAAAATATGGAATCTTCTTATTATTAATCTTATACTATTATCAGGTAAGCACTGTCCGTCCCATAATGTAGAAAGTATGAGTAGTTAGTGTCAATAGTTTTTAATTTATTTTTTTTTTATCTGTTCAAACTCACAGTCGGACAGAGAACAGGTCAAGTGTTAGAGCTTTTGAAATATTACAAAATACAGAAATTAGAGTGGATTAGCCACGATTTTGGCCAGAAGTGGCCTTTGTGAAACACAAGGGAGTGGATGACGATGCCGAATCCAGGTTTATGGAAAGAATCCCGACTGGAGATAAATAACTGCTGCTATCCTAGGAGATCCCTGTCTCAGATTGTATGACGTGGTTTATCAAGTCATTTTCTGATAGATCAATATTGTTAATTGTTTTTTTCGTGAATAAAAGGTTATATCTCAAAAGCGGAATGATTCACAATAATTTGATAGAATTTTAATCATATCGTGCGTAGATTTTTGAATACCACTGTTGTATATATACTCATAGCAGGAAAAGAACAAAAAAAAAAAATGAAAGTTTAGATAGGAGAAAATAAGATGAGAGAATATAAAATAATAAGACACAAGAGTATTTGAAATAAAGATTCAGATAACAAATGGATAAATAACAAAGAGATCAAGAGTTCAAGAGTAAAAACAAATAATAATATGATGTAAATCAATTAAATTGTTAGTTCCCAGCAGCAGCAGCAACAGCAGCAACAGCAACAACAGAAGCAGCAATAGCATGAAGATCATCAGAACTTTCAATTGCAAAGCTCTTTTCCTTATCATTATTAGTTCTCTTAGCATAAACAATGGAAGCATGGACTTTATCGAAAGCGGATGAGGAAACCCTTGGTCGTTTCGAAAGAAAAATTCTCCGAATGATCTTTGGTCCCGTATGCGAAAACAATGTGTGGAGGAGAAGATACAACAACGAGTTGTATGAGCTGTACCGCGACATGGGCATAGCCAGAAGAGTACGCATCGCGAGGCTACGATGGTTGGGCCATGTAGAGTGGATGGACCCTAACGCTCCGGCTCGTCGGGTTTTCGAAAGCACATTGCAGGGAAATCGCGGAAGGGGAAGACCTCGTCTTAGGTGGCGCAATCAAGTGGATGAAGACCTCAACCGACTTGGAGTGCGAAACTGGAGAGAGCTCGCCCGAGATCGAAATCGTTATAGAAGGATGTTGGTTGAGGCCCAGGTTCACCCCGAACTGTAATGCCCACCTAAGTACACTGTCAGACAAAATAAAGTGCAAACCGGAATTAAGATACTAACTCACTTTATTTTGTATTGTTTTCATGAACTGTACTTCAAAAAGTCATTTTATTTAATTTATTTAAGTTCTTTTACAAACATATCAGTATTCATAAACAAAATATAACCAAAATTGAAATAACAAAAAATATGTGTTGCAACAAATCATGAAAAAAGAGAAGACAAAATAAAGTGCAAATTCAAAATATCAGCAAAAAACATATAATTTATAGGAAATCAGTAACTGGTGACTGCTCCTTTATTTTGAATAACAGCAGCAAGTCGTTTTGGTATGCTGCGAACAAGATTTCTCAAAATTTCAGATGGAATCCTCTCACATTCAAATTGGAGGATTTCCCAAAAAGATGGTATGTTTCGCCGACCATCTAACGGAATTCTGTCATCTAATATGAACCAAAGATGCTCTATCGGATTGAGATCTTGGGATTGAGGTGGCCATTCCAATACTTTCACGTTGTTTTGAGAAAACCTGCTTTGCCACTTTGCAAGGATCATTATCTTGCTGGAAAATGTAGTTGTGCAGCGATATTTTTGATGCCGAAGAAGCTAAGTTTTCTCTAATAATGTTGACGTAATGAGAACCCGTCATTTTGGTGTCAATTTTGACAATATTCCCAACGCCGCCAAAGGGAAAACATCTCCAAACCATAATAGGCTCACCACCATGTTTGACGATTTTTTTAATGCATCTTTGGTCTAGTCTTTCCTTGGGCTTGCACCAAACTCTTTTCCTTGATTTGGAATTTGTTAACTCAAATTTAGACTCATGAAGCCTAATTATGCTCAACGAGAATGTAGTGTCATGTGTTGCTAGTCAGACGTGCGAATTAGGCTGGGTCTAACGTGGTTATTTTGCATATTTAGTTAGACCAAGGTGACATAGAGGCCGCAGCATGTAAGGCTTCAACATCTATTGAATGAAAATTAACTATAGGGACTTAGCAGGGAATAGCATCGTGATTAAATCTGATATCATAGGTGGAAAAAAGCAAATCGTGGTCAGAGCAATGATCGAAAGCAAGTTGGTCAAACAGTACAATTGAGGATACATCAGGAACAATAATAAGGTCAAGGAGACTAGGAGATGCATTTTTAGCAAAACGCGTAGGATATGTTGTGTTAAATATGGTAAGACCTAGGGAAGAACAAAAGTCATGCATTTTTTAATAAATCGGCATTGAAGTCTCCGCACACTAAAATATGCTCATATAAAGCAGTGAATTCAGACAGTTTCGAGAAAAAAGCAAACGGAGAACAACTTCTATTGGGAATATAGGCACAAGCAACTAAACATTTAGTACAGCCATCAGCAACTTCAACTAATAAGAATTCCGTATCCAAATTCCTTGACTAATCAACTATCTTACACTTAAGAGATGATCTGCAATAAACTGCTATGCCACCTCCATGGGTTTCAGTAATCCTATCGTTACGAATAGTTTTATAATTCGGTATAATTAATTGAGAATCAGACAAATCGCTATTGAACCAGGTCTCACAGACAGAAACTACATCAACACAAGAATCCGCAATAAAAATTTTAAATAATCTAGTTTGTCACAATTCAAACTACGTGCATTTAAAAAACAAACCCTGAAACCATCACAATAATTTGAATTGAATTGAATTCTTTATTGAGACTTTTAATTTCTATTACTAGGTATTGAATTTCTTAACGATAACAGATGTGAAATTACTGCGGCTGTCAAGTATTGCCTGCTTTACATTTTACTTTTATGGAATGCCTCGTGGCTGACTAATATAATGTATATTTTTACTGCTCTTGCTCATGAGCTTTATATGAGCATGTCAGTTTTGTTGACGAAATGTCATATGGTACATACATTTACAAACTTAAGACTAAATAACAAAAAATAATAATAAGAAAAGAAAACAATAGAGGGCGGAATGTAGAAAAAGTAAAAAAAAATGATTTGAAAATTCTCTTTGAACATTAAAGAAACGAGCGAGAGCGCTCTATCGATCATTCATTGAATTGAACAATTTTGTTGAGTTGTATATATGATATGTAAAAGATACATTTATATAGGATTTTTTTTTTTTTTTTTTCTTGAATAAAGATACATACAAGTATGGAATAATGTAATCATTAATTAGAATACATTCTGAGGTTCTTTTTCTTATCGAAACTGGACATTAGTATCTATCGAGTTTAATGATCGAACTCACTATTGAGAGACTTCTAATAAAGATATCGATAGTTTAGTAAGTAAAAGCATTTATACAAAGTATTATCACAGTAAAGGTAATTAATGTACAGTCTACTATTCTGAAAATAAATTATACAATTATATAAAATATGGAATCTTCTTATTATTAATCTTATACTATTATCAGGTAAGCACTGTCCGTCCCATAATGTAGAAAGTATGAGTAGTTAGTGTCAATAGTTTTTAATTTATTTTTTTTTTATCTGTTCAAACTCACAGTCGGACAGAGAACAGGTCAAGTGTTAGAGCTTTTGAAATATTACAAAATACAGAAATTAGAGTGGATTAGCCACGATTTTGGCCAGAAGTGGCCTTTGTGAAACACAAGGGAGTGGATGACGATGCCGAATCCAGGTTTATGGAAAGAATCCCGACTGGAGATAAATAACTGCTGCTATCCTAGGAGATCCCTGTCTCAGATTGTATGACGTGGTTTATCAAGTCATTTTCTGATAGATCAATATTGTTAATTGTTTTTTTCGTGAATAAAAGGTTATATCTCAAAAGCGGAATGATTCACAATAATTTGATAGAATTTTAATCATATCGTGCGTAGATTTTTGAATACCACTGTTGTATATATACTCATAGCAGGAAAAGAACAAAAAAAAAAATGAAAGTTTAGATAGGAGAAAATAAGATGAGAGAATATAAAATAATAAGACACAAGAGTATTTGAAATAAAGATTCAGATAACAAATGGATAAATAACAAAGAGATCAAGAGTTCAAGAGTAAAAACAAATAATAATATGATGTAAATCAATTAAATTGTTAGTTCCCAGCAGCAGCAGCAACAGCAGCAACAGCAACAACAGAAGCAGCAATAGCATGAAGATCATCAGAACTTTCAATTGCAAAGCTCTTTTCCTTATCATTATTAGTTCTCTTAGCATAAACAATGGAAGCATGGACTTTATCGAAAGCGGATGAGGAAACCCTTGGTCGTTTCGAAAGAAAAATTCTCCGAATGATCTTTGGTCCCGTATGCGAAAACAATGTGTGGAGGAGAAGATACAACAACGAGTTGTATGAGCTGTACCGCGACATGGGCATAGCCAGAAGAGTACGCATCGCGAGGCTACGATGGTTGGGCCATGTAGAGCGGATGGACCCTAACGCTCCGGCTCGTCGGGTTTTCGAAAGCACATTGCAGGGAAATCGCGGAAGGGGAAGACCTCGTCTTAGGTGGCGCAATCAAGTGGATGAAGACCTCAACCGACTTGGAGTGCGAAACTGGAGAGAGCTCGCCCGAGATCGAAATCGTTATAGAAGGATGTTGGTTGAGGCCCAGGTTCACCCCGAACTGTAATGCCCACCTAAGTACACTGTCAGACAAAATAAAGTGCAAACCGGAATTAAGATACTAACTCACTTTATTTTGTATTGTTTTCATGAACTGTACTTCAAAAAGTCATTTTATTTAATTTATTTAAGTTCTTTTACAAACATATCAGTATTCATAAACAAAATATAACCAAAATTGAAACAACAAAAAATATGTGTTGCAACAAATCATGAAAAAAGAGAAGACAAAATAAAGTGCAAATTCAAAATATCAGCAAAAAACATATAATTTATAGGAAATCAGTAACTGGTGACTGCTCCTTTATTTTGAATAACAGCAGCAAGTCGTTTTGGTATGCTGCGAACAAGATTTCTCAAAATTTCAGATGGAATCCTCTCACATTCAAATTGGAGGATTTCCCAAAAAGATGGTATGTTTCGCCGACCATCTAACGGAATTCTGTCATCTAATATGAACCAAAGATGCTCTATCGGATTGAGATCTTGGGATTGAGGTGGCCATTCCAATACTTTCACGTTGTTTTGAGAAAACCTGCTTTGCCACTTTGCAAGGATCATTATCTTGCTGGAAAATGTAGTTGTCCAGCGATATTTTTGATGCCGAAGAAGCTAAATTTTCTCTAATAATGTTGACGTAATGAGAACCCGTCATTTTGGTGTCAATTTTGACAATATTCCCAACGCCACCAAAGGGAAAACATCTCCAAACCATAATAGGCTCACCACCATGTTTGACGATTTTTTTAATGCATCTTTGGTCTAGTCTTTCCTTGGGCTTGCACCAAACTCTTTTCCTTGATTTGGAATTTGTTAACTCAAATTTAGACTCATGAAGCCTAATTATGCTCAACGAGAATGTAGTGTCATGTGTTGCTAGTCAGACGTGCGAATTAGGCTGGGTCTAACGTGGTTATTTTGCATATTTCCAAGGTTGAAAATAATACGTAATAACACTAAGGTTGCTACCTAAATCGTGTTTTGTTAAAATCTAGCTCAGTCTTTTTATATTTAAATAAAATAATAAATTTTAAATTCTACCCGAACTGCTTCATCAAAAAACTCTATCCGTCTCACTCAGTGAAAGTACATATTCTTTTACCGCACGAAAAAAAAGAGAGTTCTATTCATTCTTTTTGTTTCGTAAATACACTTACATACTTAAATTTTATGATGGGTTCACGTGAAGGATTACGGTCCGCTGATGTCTCTTCTCCATCTAACCAGTTGTTAACATCGTCATCAAAAACACAAACACTAAGAGCACAAACACCATCAAAATCGCAAGCTGCTACAACCAAAGCGAGCAAGCAAAAGAATTCTCTTGAAGACAACTTCAACATAACGGAAATGATTGCTGATCTTCAGAAATCCATACAAGCACAAACCAAAACAATCACGTCACAAATTACGTCAGAGATAGCAGAATCCGAAAAAAGAATTACCGACAAAATTAGCACTGACGTAACTGAATTAAAACTTTCTATTGAAAGCATGAATGCAAGACTATCACTAATGGAAGCAAAACAAACCGAGTTTGATCCGTTAAAAGATGAAATTCGCGAGCTTAAACAACATATAGTTGAACAAGATGCTAAAATTGATGTTTTTGCTAAGCGCATTAAAGCAAATGAGGAACAACAACAGCTTAACGAAACGATGTGTGATGCGCTTTTATGTGGAGTTCCCATACTGCCAGAAGAAAACCTTCGTTATATCTTCAATAAACTATGCACTAATCTAAACTTTAAATCGCCAACAATTAAAAGTATTTTCCGTTTGAAGTCTAAAAATAATTCCAACTCGCCACCGATAATAATAAAATTCTTATCACCGCACGATAAGGTGTTTGTCTTGCGATCGATTGCTGACTACAGGAGAACATCAAAACAACCTCTCTGCCTTTACGACCTTGGTTTCAGCGCTGAAAATGCAACGGGAAAATACAAAGTTTACATTCATGAATGCTTAGTGCCTAAAAATCGCTCGATTCTGCAGAACGCACTGAAAATGAAACGTGATAAACAACTGTTTTCGGTGTTTACTAACCGTGGTCTTGTTTACGTGAGGAAGAGTAAAGATAAAGAAGTACAGCTAATTGAGACCGCAGAGGATTTAGCATATGCTATTAACAACGACAACAACGACAACAACAATAACAACCACCGCACAAATCACAACTAACTGAGACCGCAGATGTTAGTTTTTTTTTAGTTTTAAATTCATTTTTAATAATTCTTTCTTAAAACAACTTATTTGCTAACAAAAATGATTAAACTAGCTTACATAATAACTTAATTAACTTACTGACCCTAGACGGGTACTCTAAATTATACCATAACTTATTTCTAATGCCTTTCGGCCTAAAGATACCATATGTCTATTTCAAACTAGAACTAATTAATAACTAAGAAAATTTAAAAAAACTTAGTTTCATGGATCTTTTTTATGTGTTTTTCTTAAAATTACTTACAACTAATTAAAACTACTTAAAACTAATTAAAACTACTTAAAAACTACTTAAAACTAGAGCAGCCACAGTAGCTTTTATGTTTTTTTTTGTTTTTTTGTGTTTTATATTTTTTTTTTTTGGTTTTTGGAAGTTTTTCTATTTTTTTTTTTGATTTTGGGACGCACAGTAAGTTTTTACATTTTTTTTTGATTTTGATTTTTTACAATTTTTTTTTTTGATTTTCGACGCAGCTTAATTTTTAAATTTTTTTTTTTTTTTTTTGTATTTTTAAAATTTTTTTTTGGTTTTTTGTTACGTTTTTTAATTTTGTTTTGGTTGCCACTGTGTCTACCCCCTACACCCTAAGTCTTACACACTAAGCCTGTGCAAGCCAGCCATTGGCGACTCGCTATCGGTATCATTTTCTGTCTGTTGCTCAGACAACCACCAGAACTGTTCTGACGTTTTAACAACGTCCCGTCGATCGCGATCTGATACCGCCCTACTGAACCGGAGGAGCTCTTCAGCTTCTCCGCCTACTGCGGCGACGACGTCCCGGCCATAAAGGAGCCGTCGTTCCACCGACTTACGGCAGACGTGGTAGATCAACGGAACCGCTAATCTGTCGTGTATCAAACCTATCCTGTCAAAATAGAGAAAAGCCTCCGGTGGGACAAATCCACTGAAACGTGTTCTCTCCATATATTCTAAGTTGGGGTAGTAAGCCCCAAATATCAGGCCATTGTTCGAAGACATCGACCTTGCAGTGTGACCCCGAGTCAGTTTTATCATGAAGTTGTCGATTCTGTTTATTTGAGCCCCGTTGTAAAGGACCTCATTAGGATAATATTTTCTGTACTCCGACTCTGGTGTTCTGTGCAATCCAAGACAGGAACGCAGACACTGTCTCTCAAACACCCGAATCTCTTCCATTTGAGACGCTGTAACATTGAACCATACAGGGCACCCATAGACAATCATTGGCCTTATGAGGGCCATGTAGCAAATCACCTTCACTCTGCTATCAAGTTGACTGCTGTGAAACAGTCGCCTTGTCAGACCTAAGGCTCCTCTAGCCCTGGCCAGAGCTGCATCCATATGTTTGTTAAAATATAGATACTGTGAGACCGCAGATGACTTAGCCTATGCTGCCAACAACGACAACAACAACCACCGCACTAATGTTGAGTAGTACACTTGGAGAATTATATTTTTTTTGGAAACCTACTATCAAATGTAATCCATTTTTTTCTAATTTGCAAATTATTAGCATTCATTTTCTCTTTTATAATCTATTGATATTTAATGTTTGTAATCATTTTAAATTGCTAATTATATCTAATATTTGTAAACATCTTTCTTTACTTTTACTATCTTCTTCCCTCTTTCTCTTTTTTTTCCTTTCCCTCACTAACTTAAATATTGAATTATCATCGGTTTTGTGTTCTGGTTTGCTAGTTTTCATGAATGGGTTCTCTTTTTGCATTTTGCAATACCTGGTGCTACCTTTAGGGCACCTGTTATTTCAAATAAATATTAATGGTGAATCCTAATGAACTAAATGAAATTTCTGTGGACGCTATCAGTTGTGATAATACGCGGATTATGGTTAATGTTCTATCCAATCAATGTAATGGTTTACAAATATGCCATCTTAACGCACAAAGTTTGAGATCTAGGGAAAAATTGTCTGAGTTTAGATACTTGTTTACTTATTCTAAAGTTGATGTGATAAGTGTTTCTGAGTCTTGGTTTCTTAGTGATGTTTGTGATTCGATTTATAGTCTTAAAGGTTATAAGCTTTTTAGATCTGACAGAATAAATCGTGTTGGTGGAGGTGCAGCTATCTATATGTACGTGAAAGTTTAAACTGTGAAATGGTCAAAATAGCTCCTCAGCACAGTGAAATGCAATATGTTTTTGTCAAAATAAATTGTAGATTCAACAAAGTATTACTAGGGACTGTATATCGTCCGAACGACAACATTAATATCTCTCCTCTGATTGCTATCTTAGATGAGTTAACGTATGTATCTCCTTTTGTGATAATGTGTGGCGATTTTAACAGCAACATCCTTGTAAACTCATCATTTGTTAATAGTATGAGTGCACTAAACTTAGCACCAGTGAATACTACTCTTCCTACTCATTTTACAAATGACTCTAGTACGTTACTAGATGTTTTTTATGTAAGTCATCTTGAAAAAGCCTTGCATTTTAGTCAGCTATCGGTTCCTTCCTTCTCCAGACATGATTTGATTCATTTAACATATCAGTGTGATCTTGTGGATTCTGAAAATTCTTACACCTTCCGAGACTTTAGAAACATCAACACTGATCAATTGAAAGAAGATCTGTTGGTAGTGGAATGGAATAGGATCTATAGAATGCCAAATGCTGATGACCAAGTGGTTTTCTTTCAAGACAATATTAGAAGTCTTTTTAATTTCCATGTTCCTTTAAAAACGAAGCTTTTGAAAAATTCGGACAACGCATATCCATGGCTTACAAATGATATCAAAAGGTTAATTGATCAACGCGATAAGGCGTATAATCTTTGGAAAAGATTCCGTATAGAAGTTCTGTACAATTCCTATCGTGTTCTGAGGAACAGAGTAACTTGTCAAGTACGTGAGTCTAAACGACGTTTTTATGCTCCCCGTCTTGAGCCAACTCTTGCTAGACAAAATCTTTGGAAAAACTTAAGGGAAATAGGATTGGGTAAAAAAACTAACGGAAGCAACGATGATATTGATTGTAATGAGTTGAATAGGTCATTTGTCTCCCTTTCCTTTCCTATTACCGAAAACTTTAGCTACATGAACTATGAATGCAACAGTGAAAACTTCAACTATCCTAGCTTTAGTTTTTCGGCTGTTGATGATGCTGATGTCTTAGAAAGCATTTTATCCATTAAATCGAAATCTACCGGTTTTGATGATATAAGTCCTGTTTTTGTAAAAATTATCCTTCCTTATATATTAAAATACATAATGTACATTTTCAATACCGTTCTAATGACAGGAGTCTACCCTCTTTCTTGGAAACGTGCCAAAATCATACCGGTACCGAAAAACACGAATGAGTTCAGACCGATTGCTATACTGCTCCTCTCCAAAGTTTTTGAAAAATTAATGAGTTCACAGATACATAGATTTTTGCAAAACTATAAACTCTTGTGTGATAATCAGTCTGGTTTTCGACCAAAGCATAACTGCATTACTGCTTTGTTGAATGTGTCTGAAGACATTAGGCAAGCCGTAGATAAGGATGAAATAACCTTTCTTGTCTTGCTTGATTTTTCAAAAGCATTTGACACGGTAAACCACAATGTTCTCTGTAGCAAATTACGAAACCAATTCAATTTTTCTCTTTCGTCTACTAATCTTGTAGCCTCTTACCTCAATTGCAGATCCCAAGCAGTTGTTGTAAGCAATTCTATTTCAGATTTTCTCCCACTTAACTCAGGTGTTCCACAAGGCTCGATTCTTGGACCAATTTTCTTTACAATGTAATTAATGACTTACCTAAATGTATTTCGAGATCTTCAGTTGACATGTATGCAGATGACGTTCAAATGCGAAAGAGTTTTAAATTGGGCCTTTTGGAAAACGCTGCTTATGAAGTAAATGAAGATCTCGGCAGAATTTTACATTGGTCTAGAGCTAATGGTCTCCACCTCAACCCATCCAAATCAAAGTGTTTGGTTATTTCCAAGAAGCTGGTTGATATCTCATATTTTCCAAGCTTATATATGAATAACAGTCGTATTGAGTTTGTTGATTCTGCAAAAAACCTTGGTATAGTGTTCAATAGAACACTTTCTTGGAACAATCACATCAGGTTCTCCTTAGGTAGAGTGTATGCAGGTCTCCGCACACTTTGGGCCACACACAGAGTTACACCCCTAAAGACTAGACTAGTCTTAGCTAAGACGCTAGTTATACCAATAATGTTTTTTGGATGTGAAATATTCAACAACTGCGACTATGAGCACAAGCAAAAGCTCAAAGTGGCATATAACAGCATAGCGCGATATATCTTTGGACTAAGAAGGTATGACCACATATCCGCGTTTTCAAAATCAATATATGGACTCACCTTGCAAGATCTATTTAATCTGAAAACATTGACATTGCTTCACAACACAATCCAAACACGTCAACCAGAATACCTATATAACAGGAAATGTTTCACTCAGTCAATTAGAACACTTAATCTCATTCCAATACGATATAATTGTTTGATTTCTCAACGACAGTTCTTTATCCACGCGATACGCCTATGGAATCTCCTCCCCCGACCCATTAGGTTAATAACTAGCACTGCCTTGTTTAAAGATAAATTGAGAAAACGCTTGGAAGCACTTCGCTGATGATTCGATATTTTTTTTCTTAGTTTTTTCTCTTCTTTCTTTTAAGTTTCTCTTCTCAAATTTTCCCCTTCTTACTATCCATTTTTCCTTCCTTTTCTTTTTCCTCTCCTTCTTATCTCCCCCCCCCCCCTTTTTCTTTTCTTTCTTTTTTCTTATTTCGCTTCCCTTAAAAGCTGATGTTGTTTTTTTTTCTTTTTTTATTTAAGAAACAAAGTGAATTTTGTATTTATATTCATATGCATATACATTAAGTTTTCATGGAAATTCTAAAATTTTGTAAATGTAACACATACACTGAATATGTTATATAATTTATCTTTGAAGCTTACACTTTTAAATGAGATACTGTATCTTACTGTGTGAGTTATAAAATGAAGTTATTTGAATTTGAAATTTGAATTTGCTTTCCCAAAACGATTGTGGTCTTGTTAAATACTTTTTTGCGAAAGCAAGTCTTTTTTTTATAATTATTTGGCATAGCAAAAGTTTTCTCTTTGCCAAATAGTTTCGTAGCCCACTTTCATTAAGACACCTTTGGACTGTCCTTGGTCTTACGTCTAATTGTAGGTCTTCTTCAATGTTTCTAGCTGTGGATAACGGTTTTTTCTGGCCTCTATTGTGATTCTGCGGTGTTGTTTTCCTCTTTCTTCCACTTTGACTTCTAAAACTGGCAGCAGATCACCGTTTAATGAAGCTCAAATAAACCTTCTTGGTTCCAGAAATTGACAGACTATATTTTTCACTTAATTTACGGAAGGTCAACCCACGTCAACGGTCCGAAACTAAAACTTCTTTCAATTCGGGTGAGAGTTGTTCCATGTCAAAGCTTATGAAAATAAAATTCAACTTGAAACAAAATTTTTGCAAACGGGCATAAGATAACCTCACCTTCTGATCATTTTGGCTTAAATTTTTATTTTTGACTATTATTAGCTATACTTTGCACATGTATTAAAAAATTGCACTTTATTTTGTCCGAGCTCAATGTCATTTGCTTGAAAATTAATGCAGTTCATGTTTAAAAGAGAGCAAAAATAACGGAGTATTTATAAAGGTTTGATAAACAATGACAAAATATAACGTAGTAACATTAAATAGAGTGATTAATCTTCCTCATTGTTTATTCTCTGCATTTTTAAAATGAGTCAAGTGCATTTGCACTTTATTTTGTCTGACAGTGTAAGTAAGTAAGCATAAACAATCCCTGCCTTTGTATAGACAGAAAATAATTTCTTCTTTCTCTTTAAGCCAAGAGCACTTTGCAACAGAAAACGTGAGTGTCTGGTTAGGCTCTCATTGAGATAGCATATGGCTGAGCTATCATAATCCGATGTAAAGCCTACGTCACTGAGTATTAAAGTTGATTTTTTTGTTTTTCGGTAATTAGCTGCAGCAGCAAGAAAATAGTTTCTTTCATGCAAGGCGTTGAACTTGAAAATAATAGATGGTGATTGATCAGTTGTGAGTGTGTGTGCGGTTAGAGGTGTTACGTCTTTTAGCCCGGTAGGCATTTACCAAGAGGGGTCGGGGGTTGCATTGGAAAGTGTCACAGAGATTGGAGAAATATAATTTTAAATTTTCATCTGGAAGTTCAGGTACTCCAAAGACCGTTCTTTTATGGCTTCGATGTTACGCGATGCTGTAGTGTCAAAATCATCGTTGTTGTTGTGTATGTTTGACTTTGTTACAAAATCATGATTGCATTTAGGAACGACTCGATGTTACACTTTGCTGGTCTGTCAAAACTATGAATAAAGTATTTCTTAAAATACGAACCCAGCTAAAGGAATCTCGTTTTTGATGAAGAAAAAAGAATTCTGAAATGAACAAGATTGAAAATCAATAACTGTTCACAGAATTTGGAAGATTAATGAAAAAAAAAAACAAAACAAATCAGACCAACAACAATTTTAAAGGGGTTTGACAGATCAACATCGAAACTCTAGTCCCAGAGATGAGTTGGAAAAAGTTACGAAACGTAACATTCTGACACTTCAACATTGCATTTAGGAACGACATCGATGTTACATTTCGTAACTTTTTTGCATTTAGGAACGACATAATGTTACCCGATGTTACATCGCGTAACATCGAAGAATAAAAGAACGCAGTACTTTCCTTTCCAGAAAATTAACTTGCTTTTTGAGAGCGAGAATTTCGGAACTATGCATCTGGATCGAAGCGGGGTTGATGGTGTTGGTTTCTATTAGCTCAACTCGCTCATTGAGACTTAATACATCTCTCTTAAGATTATCAAATGCCTGCGACCACATTTTATTTAAATCATCAATTTTATTTAGAACCTCCGTACGCACTTTATTCATTTCCTCTATAAATGTTTGACGCAATGAAACCGAGCACTTTTCAAGATTAGCTTTCAAGTCTTTAGATGTCAATTGGCCTGAAAATTGAATGACCGGTAAGGGGAATTCAGGCGGTGTATTTTATTTTTGCACTCTACCGCGGGTGTTTGGTCCAGTTGACGACATATTAAGAGTAAGTTTTGATAAGAGATTTCAGATTATGATGAGAATAAAATCATAAAACCGTAAAGTCACTTTCAGAAGAATGATTTTTCACTTTTGTATATGCAGTTTTATTTATTTTAATTAAAGATCTTATAGACTTGCTAAAATTATTGCCACAGATTAATTTATAAATATAATTCAGAAACACAACTTTTAAAGGTAAAGTTCAGAAGATTAAAATGTTACTATTTCTACTAATTGGGAACTTTAGCTGGACAGACAAAATATGTACGTCTATACTCGAAGAGAACACATTACGATGAAATACATATACAAATACATACGCAGGTATTAATTTATTCGAATTCGTTAAAGTCCTCAAAAGATAGATTATTGTCTACTATTCGACTATTCCTTAAGTTAAATAAAAAAATATTAAAACATTTTTCTGGAAAAACGTCTGAATCATAAATTAATTACATTACACCGGTACTGACACACTTAGGGCCGGTTTGTTCAAGCTTGATTATTTCAGATGATAATCATGGATTCGGTTTGTTCAAGAAATATTTAATCAAGGAATCTCCGATCAGAGCTTTTAATCAAAGATTTTGCTAACCAGTCAATTTTTCTGGGTTTGCTTTATTTAAACAACGATTAACTGATATTCAGTTTGCTCAGGTTTTTTTTTTGTTCAAATTACAGCTATCCCTTTAAAATATAAAACTCTCAGGCTGACATTTCACCTTGAATAAGGCATATGGACGCTGTAATTTTAGATTATTTTTATAAGTAGTTTCTGTAAAATAAAAACATAAATAAAAAGTGATATTTTATTTACTCATAAATGGCAGTATTTTCTTTGAGTTTCAATTCCGCTTCAAGAATTTTATTTTTAAATTAAAAAAAGAATATTTTTTTTTTTTTTATTCTAAGCGATGTTCCTCGGCGGCGTGTTTAATTTTTTGTTCATGCTTTTCCTTATTTTGTGCCAGCTGCTGCCGTATTATTTCTTTTTTAAAAATTACAATTTCTTCATCTTGACCTTTTATGTTCTACACTGCTTAAGTCATTGTTCTCAGTTGTGTGGTTGCTTGTAGCTTGCATGACAGCATTAACATTATCTTGGGTGTTTTGTTTGCAACCAGGTTCTTCTTGTACTATGCAGCTTCAGCTTCGCGAACTTCTTTTTCAAGTTGTTCGACAATTCCCTGTTTTCCAACCAATGCAGCTTCTGCAGCATGAGCAGCTTGCAAAGCCTTTTCAGCTAACTGAAGTTTAACCTGATGGGAAGCCTGTTGTCCGGCTACGGTTTGAGCATTTGATGCCGCTTTTGTTTCTTTTGCAGTTTTGAGAGCTGTGCTAGATGCTTTTTGCTTTGATGACCCACTCATAGCTCTGTTAGATTGGCAATTAGTTTGGGGCTCTTTATTTAGGTGTTCCTAGTCGGCATGCCTACATATATTTGAAACAAAAATGAAATTAAATTCAAATCTCTATGGTTTTGACAACCGAAAAAAACTGACTCTATCATGAAAAAATGTATGTATTTTCAATAGATTTCCTTGATTAAGTTTTGACATATAGACTGAAAATGGAAAGATTTTTGAATAACCCAAGATTTGCTAACCAAGCTATGAAAAAGGTGAACAAACACTCTTTGGTTATTAAATTGCTTATATTGCTCTGAACAAACCGGCCCTTAGACCAATATTAGGTCAATTGTGATACCATAAGAACTATGCGAGGGAGTACCTCACTTAACAAAACCATTTGAAGCTTTTGATAAAGTGAAAGAGATGCATTGTATCTGTGTTCGCCAGATTGCTTAGATCATTAAGGAAATATTTTCATAGATGCTGTTTTCTTTGCATCAGGACAAATATACTGCTCTCTTGTCTCTACATAAACTCTGATATCCTATCCGTTCAATTTTGTTAAACCAAGACTAATCTTCAACCAAGCTTTAATTTTTTTTAATGTAAGTTTTCTTTGAATGTTCATTGTTGTGTATACTTTAAATAATCTATACAGGGTGTTCCGTGTATTATCCTTTTTGGTGTGATTCTTGGTCATATTCCAAGAAAAAAATTGTTCTGCAGTAAAGCTCGTTTCTCACCATTGACATCACTTTTAGACAAAAAAGGCTAACTTTGGTCAGCCCCGGATCTTCAATTTTTTAAAGGCGGGGCAAATACTGAAAAATGCCGCCCCACCAATTTATATTTGCTTTTACCTTTATAATCTTTATTATTTCAGCTATCATATCTTCACTAATTGACTGAAAACTGGACACAAGCCTTTCAGAAAAAATACTTAAACCGCTGTTTTTTCTGTTTTAATCCTATTTATTAACAGATATGATAGGACTTAAAATAAAAATGTTTATAATAAAGACAAAATCAAATATACTAATGTATTTATCATTTGCAATTACAATTTTACTCTTCGAGCTTTTTGCTCAGCAAATAAATCTATGATCTTATCATAATTTAATTCGTGTGCGATTCGATTTTCTATCGCTAAGATTGCTAGACTGGATAAGCGTTCCTGGCTCATAGATGATCGCAAATAATTCTTAATTTGTTTTAGTTTGCTAAAACTTCGCTCTCAGCTTGCGGATGTAGTGGGAAGCGGAGAGTAAATTCGCAAGGCAACACAAATATTTGGAAAAGCATCCTTCAAATCATGCGCATAGATCTGGTGCAAGAGATAGAAACCGTTAGCTTTTTCAATGTCACCAAATAAAAGCGGAGCTTGCTCTTTAAAAACGTAGAGTTCCTGACAGAATTCAACGGTGCTCACATCTCGCTAATTTTTTTTAACCAGATCCGCTTTATACTTTTGCAGTTCTTCAATTGACATTTTCAAAATATTAGAGCCATTAAGAAAAGCGAAGTTCATATTCAGCATGGTGGCACAATCAAATCTCTTTTTAATTTCTGATATGATTCGATCAAATGCCATCATTATTTCCTTAGAAAAGAGTTGAACAGGTTTGAGTGTTCTTCACATATCTCATCGAAATGTTTTTTATGTTTCGGAATTCCTTTGTTTTGCAAGATAGGGTCAACACCACTTTTTTCAGCCACTTCTCTAGCCTCATTTATCCAATACTCCATTGGATTTTGTCTCATTTTTTGTAAAGTTTTGAGCAGACCAACCATTAGTGCGACGGAACGGGCAAGCATAACGGCGAGAAAACGTGAATTTTATGGAAAAAATCCGGTTTAGTAGCCCGTACCACTTGGCCGGTAAGAGTAACGACTTTGCCAAAAAGAAAATTTTTGTAGAGCGTTCAATTTTGAGAAAAAACCATTTTTGGTTGAAGCGATCCCATGAAATCGCGCTGAGCTATAGAAATTTAAAAATAAAAAATCAGAGTTTCCGTGTATTTTCAATGGGAAATCTTCATACCTCTTGATCGAGCACTTAAAATTAATATTAAGGTCTCAAAGTTTCAGGGCTTATTTTTTTTTTAGTATTTTCAACAAAATTTCAAATCAAAATTTGTAAATACATAATATGTGTAGGTACATATTTTTTATAGCATTCAGCAATAAGAAATAGAAACAACAAATAATTGTTACTTTCAAATCGTCAGACTAAGAGTACGCCCCCATATAATTGTCAGATTATCATCCTGGAGGACGAAGACATCAAGTTGATAACTCTGTATAAAAATCTGACGCGCTCGTGTTTCAAATTTTATGTTTTTGTAATGTGGTTTCCGTCTGGCGAAGGGGCAAGATCCCCCCCTAATCCGGCGAGCTAAGCTGAGCATCGCAAGCGTGCCAGGTCTCTTCGTCACGACACTTCCTTTTCCCTTCCTTTTCCGATTTCCGCTTCCTTCCTTTTCTTTTCACTTTTTCCTTATCCGCTTATTTTTCCTCTTCCCGCTTTCCTGCTTTTGGTTGTTCTACCTCTCCCATCCTAATGTCATCCTCCTGTCAAATACCCTTTCTTTTCTTTTCCCTTTTCTTTTATCCTTTCCTTTCCTTTCCCATATTCCTTTCCTACATTATCTTTTTGCCCTACCTATTCCAATCCTCTACCTATCCAAATCCCTTCCTTCATCCAACTACCTTTTTCCCAAACCTTCCTACCCCTCCGTATTACAAATGATCGATTTTAAAAATCAGCCATGACATCAGCCCCACTCAAATTGTCAGATTATTGAAACATACACTTTTTTGAGTACACTTAACATTCACTTTAAAAATCTGAAGGAAAAGTTGTCCACTTCTCGGTCGCAGCAACCGATGCTGCTTTGAAACCGAAAGGTAGAAAAATTGTGTACTTCTCGATCGCAACTAGCGTTGCTGTTTTGGAACCGAAAAGTAGCTAATTTTTGTTTGCGCTTGCAGCCCTCGTTACCTGCACAAGATATGCTGGGTCTGGTAATGAATATGTAGTGTGAAATGGTTTTGATGCTCTTCTTGTGGGATTTTTGTTTTAGGGAGCAATGATTTATTGTAGCAGACACAAGTGCTGCAGCGTTCTGTGATTCCTGTGGGCGAGCGGGAGCAAATTTCGAACTTGTTTTTGCCGCCCCCTAAACTTGCCGCCCGGGGCATGTGCCCCGGTCTGCCCCCCCCCCCCCCCCCCCCTAGATCCGGGGCTGACTTTGGTGTACCCTGACCTGTGCTAAATTCGATATCTCTGTCAATACTGATGATAGAGACCTTATCTTAGACTAATTTTTTTGTAGAAATAACAAACCTTTAAGACTGTGTTTAAGTTTAACTTCCATAGGTATAGGGTTGCCAGATTTGCAATTTTTGTTTAGGTATTTTTTTTGCAGAAAATGCCTGATAAACCTAGAGTTTCTATATTTTTTACAGATGAACAAAACAATTAAAAAAAAACTCATGCATACATTTTACGATACTCGAAAAAATACAAAGTGGGTAAAATTAAAAAAAAATATTTAGCTTTGAGGTTTATTTGAATAAAACAATAATATGGTCACTTCTAGTAGTTTTTTATGCATTTTACACAAATACAATAATAACAAGTGCTCAAATTGGCCTCCATCATTTTGAATGCATTCCAGAGCCAGCTACTGTGGCTGCTCTAGTTTTAAGTAGTTTTAATAAGTTTTAAATAGTTTTAATTAATTGTAAGTAATTTAAAAAAAAAAACCAAAAAATTTGATCAGAAAAACTAAGATTTTTTAAATTTTCTTAGTTCATAATTCTAGTTATAGGTTGAAATCTATATTGTATTTTTAGGCCGAAAGGCATTAGAATTAAGTTACTAAGGCCCGTTTGCTGATACTACTCATAACGATTTAAGTTTCACATAAATAGCTAAGTCTTACTTATTGGTTTGCACCAAACTCAAAGGAGATGGTGCATATTTCTATGGAGCCTGGGCCCAGGGCGTACACCTATGAGACTAGTACCAAATGAAAGCTTACGTTCAGCCCAATCAGTCTGTCAAATATTTTTGAATTCGGTCTTGGTGATTTTGAGATAATTAGACTTGAAGTTGAGCGCCGGAAATGGGAAAATTCTGACATTTCTGCAAATAATTACGTATATCTCTATACGCAATTTTTCATTTGTGGCATTAATATGTATTCTGTTTTTATGTTTTGTAAAAAAAAGAGTAGATACTGCAAATAAATGGAAAAATGCATTTGCTGTGGAACATATTTTTTGTTTAATTTTTTTAGGAATTGTGTATAATGTACGTGATATGCTTTATGTATGATAGCGTAACTATATATCAAATTAAAGCTTACCAAATAAGGATTAAAGTGGTGGAAAAAAAATATAGGTCATCACTGATTTTTTGGAGATATTGGCTGTCAAACGTCAACGAAAATGTTTCTATTCAAACAACTTTTAGGTCTGTCTTTCCGAAATATAAGGCATTTAAAAAAAATGTTATATGAAATGAAAGATATTTTTATGATCTTTCATATGATACCTAAATCATTGTCCTACGTGCTATACTTTTCGAGATATACGTAATTATTTGCAGAAATGTCAGATTTTTCCCATTTCCGGCGCTCAACTTCAAGTTTAATCACCTTATTCAACAAAATCACCAAGACCGAGTTCAAAAATATTTGGCAGACTGATTGGGCTGAACGTAAGCTTTCATTTGGTACTAGTCTCATAGGTGTATGCCCTGGGCCCAAGTATGCACCACCTCCTTTGCCATAAATGACACAAAGAATGACTTATTTTATGGGGAGGAAAAAGTAGGTAATAAAGTATTTAAGTTCCACTGTTGAAGACTATGCTGTTTTGCATACACTTTTAGATGAAATAATAGAGTAAACGATTTAGATACATTAGTATTGGATTCAATGAGTTGTGTTATGTATGGTTTGGAGGTCCGACGGCAACTGAACTAAAGCAAATTCCAAATCCCAAGAGAATTAATTATGTTGTACCAAGACATGGCTTTTACTACGAATTTCATGGCGACACCGACGCCAAGAATTCCTATCAACAACAATATTATAGTCTTTAATTCCATTCTGAGAACTGAGAACTTGGAATGGAAATTTTTTCATTTTTATAGCAGACAAAGGAAATTAGAGATACTTTTGAATTGAAATATATTTTCTGCGGGGTTAGATCAAGTGACTTGGAATTTGCTTAGAGGAAAAAATGCAGGGTATTAAACAATCAAACAAAAATGTGTCAACATGAGTAACAAACAATAGAATTAAGTTTCAACATGAGTTGAACATGCCGCCGGGCTTGAAAGTTTGTTAACTTTTAAAAAACAAAAATTGTAAATAACATTGGTTGTGGAATCATTATAAGTTTCTCATAATACATCAAGAAAATTTACTTTATGGGAATCAATGCTACCTTACGAATTGGTCGCTTAAAAATAACATCTTTTGTGAGTATAGAAATCACACGAACTCGTCCGTCTTGTCCTGGGTGGATTTCAACCACCCTTCCCATTGGCCATCGCAAAGGAGGGTTGTTGTCTTCGTGCAATAGTACTAAGTCATCAATTTTCACATTAGGCGATTTCAAGGTCCAGACATTTTTGGATTGAAGAATATTAAGATATTCTCTGCTCCACTGCTTCCAAAAAAGGTCTCGTAAATGCTGAATTTGATGATAGTGAGAGAGTCTATCAAAGTTGGGGTGTAAACATGGTTGTGGTAAGTCTGTAAGTGGACCTCCCACTAAAAAATGTGCTGGAGTAAGAACATCCATGTCGTGAGGATCATTGGACATCCGAGATAATGGCCTGGAGTCCATCACTGCTTCAATTTGACACAACAAGGTTGTCATTTCATCGTAGGTGAAAGATCGATTTCCTACTGATGTTAATGTTTTCTGCATGATCCGCTTGGCTACCTTGACAGCAGCCTCCCATAGGCCCCCGAAATGAGGCGCCCTCGGTGGTATGAAGTGCCAATGAACTCCTGCCCCTTGACAAAATTGCTGTACCTCTTCAGATGCGATGGCAGAACCTAGGCTCCTACCAATTTGCTCAAGCTCATTTTTTGCGCCTGTAAACTTAGTTCCATTATCAGAATAAAGTTTCGAACAATTACCTCTACGTGCAAGAAATCTTCTCAGAGCAGCCAAGAATGCTGCCTTGGACAGGTCTGGAACTAACTCCAAATGTACCGCCTTGACGACAAAACATACAAATACACATACGTATCCCTTGGTTGGTGATCTCCTCGAATCCGCTGGGTTATATAAACTGGACCACAAAAGTCGATTCCCGTAGTGGAGAATGGTTTAGCTGGAGTGACTCTTTCACTTGGCAAGTCCCCCATGAGTTGAGTTGATAATTTGGGACTATAACGAAAACACGTAACCATGTCCTGAGCACCTTCCCTATATACCGTAGTCCGTCAATAATCCAGAATTTTCTCCTTATGATATGTAACACCGTTTGATTGCCTGCGTGGAGATATTTTAAGTGAAAATGCATTATAATTGAGTCTGTAAGAGGATGGGTGGGGGGAAGGATCATCTGATGTTTTGAGTAAAATTCAATGGACAGTTTCGTAAGCGTCCTCCCACACGCAGCAACCCTTCTCGGTCTAAGAAGAGTCCAAGCCGAAGCATGTTGCTATCCTTTATTTCCCGTCCCTGAGCAAGAAAATTTACTTCCTTCTTAAAATGTACCGTTTGTATGTTGCGAATTAAAGCCTTCTCAGCGTCAGCTATTTCTTGTGAAGATATCATTTTTGTTCCATTAGTTTTGTTCAAATGCTCCTTGTATCTCCACCGACGGATGTAACAAAAAACTAAAATTAAACGAAAGTATGAATTTAAATATTTACAATTTGATGTCATGTCGGTCATCTCGTCTCGAATATCTGTAAGGAAGACAAATGCCTGTCTTTTTCGTTCTGGACAATCTTTTGAAATTTGTATTTCCATATGTGGCCACAACTTCCTTTCTAATTGTAAGAACTGTGGGCCTTGGATCCATGATTTGTTCTTTAGTAATTCTTCTGGCATGAGATATGGGTCTGCTGGATTGACGTTCGATGGAACATGGTTCCATGATTCGGTACGAGTCAATTGTTGGACTTTAGATACACGGTTCGAAACAAAAATACTCCATTGATTTGCGGTAGATTTGATCCATGAAAGAGCAATAGTTGAGTCGCTCCAGCAATATGTTTCTTCAATTTCAATTTTAATCGCCATTTTTACCCTTTGAATCAGTTCTGCAAGAAGCAATGCCCCACAGAGCTCAAGTCTTGCTAGAGATTCACACAGTATTGGTGCTATCTTTGATGTAGCGCACACCAATTGGGTGTTTATGCTACCATCATCGCACAAACTTCGAAGATAAACGCAGGCTCCATAGGCTCTCATGCTAACATCACAAAACCCATGTATTTAAAATTTTGCCCCTGTTGATAGCATTAACCTCGGTATTCTTAGCTGTTGTAGAGCCTTAAGCTGCTCATGAAAACCTTTCCATTGGTAATGAAGATCCTGAGATAAGCTTTCATCCCAGTCAAAACCCTTCGTCCAGAGATGACGTAAAAACAATTTGGTATTTACCACTACGGGATTTATGAAGCCTAAAGGATCAAACAAGCTTGCAACTTGAGAAAGAATAATACGTTTTGTTAATTTAATGCTAGTTATTATTGGATTAAAACAACTAAACGAAAAATTATCATTAGATGGATTCCATAGTAATCCTAAAACTCGAATAACTTCTGTATTGTATGGCGATATTTTCCACAATGCTTAATGATTGGCGAGACTTTCTTCGTATATTTTCTTTTCTTTTATTTTTCTTAAAATTCTATTGAACAATTTGGTAGGAATTTTATCCAATTTATATATTTGTTCTCACGGTGAAGCCGCCAATATAAAAAGAAGCAAATCTTTATAGTTTTTGTAGGAATTGTATCTAATATATATGTTATAGGCAATGTGTATAATCCGGCATTGTATAGAATGCCTAGGCATTGTATACATTGCCTAAAACGTTCAGGAAATGTGTATAATACGATTCATTTCATAAATTGCCTAGGCATTGCATAAAATGCCCGAAGCGCATCAGGCAATGTGTATAATGAAATGAACGACCACGGGAAGGAGGCGAGTGCGTGGCGTGCGAAACTACCCCGTTAACAAGTCGCAACTTGTTCGTTGTGTTAGTATCTTAGAGCAGTGTTTTTTGATCTTCTTGATTTCGCGACCCCTTTACAGATTGAAATATTCTGGTGACCCCCTCTCGTCATAGATACCCAAAGAATAATTTAACGAAAAGACAACATACAATTGGTAATGGTTTTTTGCTACTTTGGTACATTTATCTATTACGCTTAACTACGTCAGCGACCGACGTTGCCACACCGCATTGTCGTTGCGGTGGCAAAAAGCGCCACGCGCGTGCTACCCACTTATTAGAACATGTTCAAATGTTCATGAACAGGCAATGTGTTCATGAATAGGTAGTGTTTTTCTCTGAGCAGGCAGTGTGTTCATCAGCAAACAATGTGAAATATTTGTGAACTATATTTCTCTTGAAAATTAAGGAAAGATGTTATGAGTAAGAAAGGATTGGTTACGTTGCTGGAAAATAAAATATTTTAATTTTTGAATCCAAATGAAGTTGTAATCGTAAAATATAGAAAATCGATGAATGAGTTCATGAAAAAAAAACCCATTTTAAAGTTTTTCTTAGTAGGATACTCTTTTCCTGGAATGCAAAAAGTTTTTAAAAACCAATTTTTTACAAGATAGTAAAATTATATTCTTTCATTGCGGAAATGGATTTTGCTGGTCCCTTTGTTTTTCGTTTTATGGGATGCAAATGTTGGTGTTGAGGTTTGTAACTATTTTCCAGGTATCTGCCCTCGAACTGACTTCACAAGCACCACTTTATTTTCGGATTTCGGTAATGGTTTTCCTTCTTGTTCTATATTCCACTAAGGTTAGTACGCAGCACTACTTTGTTTTATACAGACGTTTATTTTAGTTCAAGCATTGGTTCTTAACTGAGAGTGTGATTATTCATTGTTTGTGTGATTATTTAATGGAAAATGGCTACTGATCAGCAGTACTTACTAATGAAAGAAAGATTCTACTAAGAATTGCGTAGTAAAAGAGAATCGGCTTCTACAAAAAATCAAGTGTTTATTGATAATTTACGTTACACACAATTGTTGGAGGAAATAAGTGCAGCGAAAACGTTAGACAAGAAAACTTCGCGTGATTATTGGTTGCTGAAACATTACGACATAATCACTGTTGGGCAAACCCGTAAGTTGATCTTCCCTGTAAGTGCTCCGAACGCTGTTATCAAATACTACGTATCTGATGATGAGTTGTTTCAAGTGATTCACGATGCACACAAGGATATTAGTTATGGAGGACGAGATCGGATGTTAAAAGAACTTAGCCAGCGGTACAAGAATGTAACCCGACATGATATTGAGCTATACTTGCAGCTTTGTGAACCGTGCCAGCAAAAACAAAAAGGAATAAAAAAGGGAATTGTCGTCAAGCCCATACTGTCATCTGAGTTCAATTCCCGGTGTCAAGTAGATTTAATAGACTTTCAGTCACACCCCGATCGAGAATATAAGTTTATAATGGTTTAACAAGATCACCTGACCAAATTTGTCGTCCTCAGAGCACTTAAAACAAAACGGGCAGAAGAAGTAGCATACAATTTACTGGACATTTTCACATTGATTGGTGCACCAGCAATTTTGCAATCCGACAATGGAAGAGGGTTTTCAAACCAAATCGTTAGTAACCTAAAATCATACTGGCCAACTTTAAAAATAGTCCATGGTAAGCCTAGACACTCCCAGAGCCAGGGTAGTGTAGAAAGAGCCAACCAGGATATAGAAAATATATTAACAACTTGGCTTCAAGATAATAATACTGATCGCTGGAGTGATGGCCTGCGATTTGTCCAGCTTATGGAAAATAGGGCTTTTCACCAAGGTATAAAAAGAACACCATACGAAGCTCTATTCGGCTCAAAAATCAAGGTTGGTGTTGAATTAATGACGATTTGACCAATTGTTTTAATTATGTTTGTTTTTTTAGGTTGGTAATTGTTTGCCGTTTGATGATGCTAATGTAGAGACCGAAGAGCAACTTGAAAAAGTAATTAATTTAGGACAAAGTAACCCTGTTGGATCCGAAAATGAAAGAAGTAAACAGATTGAAAATCCCGAAGCCCACACAGAAACTTTGAGTGTCGAGAACAAACATGCGGATCTGGAAAACGTCGATGCTGAACCTGACAATGTTCCGAATCAACCTTCCCCCCAACCAGCTTTATCCGTACTCAAATGCTGTGTTTGCTCTGGAGAGACCACGGGTGCTCATTCGTGTAGAACATGCAAAAGTTCTATACATACTATTTCTGCTGCCCCAGAAACAAACGCACCAGAAGGCTATGGGTCTAAAGTGATTTGCCCTTTATGCATGAAAACCGCATTAACTTTAGAGAACCGCAACAGTTCAAAAGATAATTTAAAAAAACAAGCCAAGAAAATGTTTAAAACTTCAGGAAAAAAATTTCCTCCTGTAATACCCGGTACCACGGTTAGGATTCCTGTTCCAGAAGTCGACAGAGGTCGTGGTGACGCCCGTAATATACTTGCAATTGTCTTGAAAAAGACAGAAGATGAACTTTATCAACTTGGTACAAAGCAAGGTATCATAAAAACACTGTTTTCTAGACAACAATTCACTGTTTGTCAACAGAAATTAATAAGCGTTGAAGATGTCGCTAATCAGGATACAACAGTGCGTTCAGCTGCTACTTTTCAATCGACTGGAACCGGTCAGGGATTTTTCAAATGTAGTTGCAAAGTTAACCGTGAAACCAAAAAATGTTCATGCTTTAAGAATAAGTTGCTGTGTACTTCAAAGTGTCACAATAGTTCTTCTTGTAAGAATAAGTAACTGCTTTTAATATACTTACTTACAGAAAGATCTTTTATTATTAAACACAAGAACTTTATCATTATAATTGTATCTTAAAAGTAGAGCTAGGTGCATAAGACAATGGCAATGTACAATTTGACATTTTAGAATTGATATGTGGCAATTTTGATTGTTTGAAATACCAACCTTAAGTTTTGATTCTATTGAGGTACAGTCAGGTGCAAGTAGACCTTTAAACTTGCCATTCGATTTAAAAATTAGGATAGCTCTCAAAAGATCAGTACTTGTCTAACTTAATCGTAGAGAAGAAAATTCGATTACATACATTACCTATGCGTCAACCGGCATTCTATACAATGCCTAGGCATTCCATATATTTCCTAGGTAAAGTGTGAAATAGTTTGAACATTCAATATCATTTCACACATTGCCTGGACGACCCCGGCATTCTATACATTTCCTAGGTATTGTATAGAATGCCTGCATTATACACATTGCCTATAACATATATACTTTTTCTCGCGGGGAAGCCGCCAATATAAAATGAAGCACGTCTTGTCAAGTCAAACGCCAGAGAGTAATGGAGCGAATCACATGTCATGGATGACGTTTTTTTTTGGCAGACCGGCAGTGTTCACACCATCGCGAAGTTAGGTGCGGTTGAGTATGTATCACTCACTCCAGCACCAGAGATGTGCAAGGAGGAGTGGTACATACTAGTGAACCGTAGATGGCGTGAACATTACCGGCCCCCTTGGCATATAGTGCCAAAAGAAATTTATATGTACTTCTAATAATTATACAATTTTAAGATATAATAATAATTAATTAATCAATTCAATGGTTATAAAATACAAAATGGTTGTAGAACAATGATCTGATTTCATTTGATTTCTTATTATGTTCTCAGTTGTGTACTTAGTTGTGTACTTAGTTGTGTACTTAGTTGTGCACTTAGTTGTGTACTTAGTTGTGTACTTAGTTGTGTGTGCGGTTTTAGAGATAAAAAAAAACAGAGTTTAAATTGAGTTTATAGATACTTCATCTAAAAAATATAAGTTTATAGATACTTCATCTAAAATATGACTGTATTGAATTACGATAATTCACTTGTTCCTTGGTTCAATCATTTATAGGCAAACGACAAAGTTTGACTATTGGGCGAGTAAATTCACCAAATCGCGTTTTTATTGTTGCCACCCGCACTTTACCATCTGGACCAGGAAATACTTTAATGATACGACCCATACACCAATCAGTGGATGGAAGGTTTTCCTTTTTAATCAAAACAAAGTCACCGATTTTAAAATCTTCAGTAGAGTAATGCCATTTTGTTCGTTTATGAAGCTCTTTGATATATTCTTCCTTCCAACGTTTGCTGAATTCATGATGAATTGATTTGAGCTTTTCCCAGCGGTTTATGAGTGAAAGCGATTTTTCTTCGGGCAACAGTTCAGGAAAAGTTAAAAGTGGAGTTCCGGTCAGGAAATGACCTGGGGTTAACGCTAATAGGTCGGTAGGTGCATTCGACATAGGACATAAAGGTCGCGAGTTTAAGCACGCCTCTATGCGAGCTAATAGTGTAGCGAATTCTTCGAAAGAAAAAAGAATTTTTACTTTCGGTATCCAATAAGCTTGACGAATCATTAAGGCGTTTCCACCATGAAGTGTAAGTTCATGAATGAAATCAACTAAGAGTTGGGTAAATTTTGCTCCGTAAGGCAAGATGATAGGATGGCGTTCACTGTAAGAGAGATTTGCATTTGATAATCGTCCGTGAACTCGTAGAATTTGGTTGGAATCCAAAGTAGGATTCAAAGATAAAATTGGACTTTTTGAACTGATACTGCGGTTTGTAGACAGAGCTTTGAATTCTTCGAAGAAAAAGGATTGCTGACATTGACCTATTAGACGTTGTTGAACGAATTGAATTTCTGGTTGAGTAATACGAATGGAATCAAACGAAATTGGTTTGAATTTCTTCGGAAATTTTATGCGAATGTAACGATAAACATATGAGAGAACTCTCAATGCTCGTGGTAACGACAAACATCTCGACAAGATATCGATATCGCTAAAGGCAGTAAACGTCAAAATTGTTTGCGGAGGTAGGGAAATGAGGCGATGCTGAACGAATTGAATTTCAGGAAGAGTGATACGGCATGAACTATAAAAAATTGGTTCAAATTTCTTTGGAAACCTTTTACGAAGAAATCGATAGACATAAGATAGGATTCTTAAGGTACGTGGTAAACACGGAATCCTGGATAAAATATCGTTAGAAGTGATTAAAGTAGCAAGCGTCAAGACTGGTTTCGCCTCCAAGACCTCGCTTTTCGGTTCAAGGGGAAGGCTTGCCGGCCATTGCGATTCAGGCTCGCTTATCCAGGAAGGGCCTTTCCACCAAAGATCACTATCTTTTAAAACCGATGGAGTGAGACCCCGAGTAGCGAGATCCGCAGGATTATCGCCAGATCTAACATGATTCCAGTTCCTGTTGCCAACATTTTCGATGATTTCGCTTGTTCGATTTGCGATGAAAGTTTTCCAAGTCCCTGGATGTCTTCTGAGCCATGCTAGGACCACAGAAGAGTCGGACCAGAGAAATATTTGATAAGATTCGACTGGTATTTGCGGAAGATAGGTTTTAACAAGTCTCGAAAGAAGAAGAGCCCCACAGAGTTCTAATCGAGGTAGTGAAATAGACTTTATTGGCGCGACTTTGGACTTTGCGCAAACTAGATGTGAACGTATGCCTCCATCATTGTGCTGAACTCGTACGTAAAGACAAGCAGCATATGCTTGTTCCGAAGAATCGCAAAACCCATGGAACTGAACATCTCCAGAAGGAGTGTATTCCGTCCATCTTGGTATTTGAATCAACTGGACTTCACTGAACGACTCTACAAAGGCTTTCCACTTGAGAAAAGTATTGGACTTTAGGAGCTCATCCCATTCAGTTTCTTCTATCCAGATTTGCTGCATAAGAATTTTTGCGGTGACTATAATCGGGGCCAACCAGCCCGCAGGATCAAAAAGCTTGGAAATTTCGGAAAAAACTTCACGTTTGGTAGGAGTCGTAGAAAATCTGATAGGCTGAGTGGTGAAGTAGAAAAAGTCGTCTTTAGCGTTCCAACGAATCCCTAAGGTTTTCGTGGTGCTGTCAGAATCAATTTTTAAAAAGTTTTCGTTTAAAACGTGATCAGAAGGGAGATGATCTAATAGAAAAGATGAATTCGAAGTCCACTTACGAAGTGGGAAGCCAGCAGAGTTGAGTGCTTCAATAACTTCGAGTTGGATACTTTTCGCCGTTTGAAGATCATGCGCACCAGAAAGCAAATCATCAACGTAAAAGTCGGATTCAATGACTTTTGCTGCAAGTGGATATTTAAGCTGAACATCCTTTGAAAGTTGCTTGAGTGTTCTGATAGCTAAGTATGGAGCACAATTCACCCCAAAGGTTACAGTAAGAAGCTCGTAATCTACAATACTTTCTGCTGGTGATGTTCTATATAAAATTCTTTGAAATTTTGTTTGATCGGGGTGTACCACAATCTGCCGGTACATCTTTTCGATGTCGGCGTTGAAGGCATATTTGAAAAATCTCCATTTGAGTATTAGTGAAGGTAAATCACTTTGGAGAGTAGGTCCTGCATAAAGACAGTCATTGAGACTCCTACCAGTAGACGTGGAGCTAGAAGCTAGCTTGGTAGAGTGGCTCTCGGGCTTGAGCACTGCGTGGTGTGGCAGATAATAAGGGTGTGTATTACTGCAATTATGCTTTTCATGAAAAGTTAATTTGCGCATATGATTGAGCGTTAGGTATTCGGTAAGGACCTGAGAATATTTATTTTGAAGATCAGGTTTATTTTGTAGATTGCGTTCTGTGCGACAGAATTGTTGAAATGCAATATTTCTCGAGTTGCCTAGTTGAGACGGTTCAAAATCAGGCTTAAAAGGTAAGCTGACCACATATCTTCCATCGGGAAGTCTAAACGTAGTGTTTTCATAAAGGTGTTCACAGTATTTCTCGGATTCCGAAGCAAAATGTTTTCGTTCAGAAAGCTCTTCCCCTTCAAAAAACTTTTTGATGCTTTCAGTAAGGGATTCATTCTCCGTTCCGTTATACTCGTAGAAAAACTTTGGACTGTGGTAGGAATTGGTCCGGAAAGGATCCAACCGAAAACGGTTTTTTGAGCTAAAAGTGATTTCGAAATCTGTTTAACACCATCGCGTATAATGCTTGGATAAAGATCTGCTCCGATAAGCAAATTAACTTGAGAAGAATAATTGAAGTTTGGATCTGCTAAACAAATTCCTTCTAAATCATTAGAATCAATTAAAGAAAATGATGTACTAGGTAAATTATTTGTAACTTTCTTAAGAATAAGTGCATTTGTTGTTATTAGTTCGCTTGGGTCTTCACTATTGATTATTGAAATGAGGCATTTTTACTAGATTTGGCTGTCTGAGCACCACTAACTCCTAAAATCGAAATGTCCGAATCTTTAGTTGGCAAGTTTAGACGCTGTTGAGTTGCTTCCGTGATAATAGAAGACTCAGAACCGGGGTCAATTAAGGCTCTTATTCGATGAATCCCATCTTGACCGCGGACATCAACTAAGGCCGTCGCAAGTAAAACTCTTCGATAAGCTTTGACAAAAAAATTTTGTTGTTTTTCTTGTGGGGTATCGGAAGATGAAATGGACTGTATTTGTGGAGGTGAATTATGATCGGAGGTATTTGCGACGTCAGCATTACGATCCAAATTAAGGAAATGAGAGTGCGAGGTACTTGACGAGTCATTGTGAGGTATGAAAGGTTGCGAATTTTTGTTCAAATTACTTGAATTGGCCTGAGAATTGTTTGTTATGTGAAGCAAAGAGTGATGTCGTCGATTACATGTATTGCAAGTATATTTGCTAGCACAATGAGAGAGAACATGGTTTAATGATAAGCAGTTAATACACATTTTGTTTTTTCTGATAAGGTCAATTCTCTCTAGCACTGGCAATTTTAAGAATTGTGGACATTGACGGATATAATGCTTCCCAGAGCACGCTTTGCATACAAATTCTTGTGCCTTTGTGTGGAAAAGATTAACATGTTTCGGATTTTGAGAATAGGACTTAACTGGTGCATGACTATGTTGTGTTGATGCCATTCTAGACTTGTCGGATGAAGTTTGCGATGAGGTGGTATCAGAAATAGATTCCAAAACTTGAAAACGGTTGCTCAAAAACTTATCCCTTTCTTCCCATTTAGGAATTTCTGTAGGATTGGAAAGTGACTGTTCCCATAAAGCGAGTGTGGTGGGGGGCAGTCGATTAGCGCAAGCAAAGATAAGAATTGGATCCCAATTTTTAGTGCATACATCTTGTGCATGAAGTTCTGACCTACAATCATTTACACTTCTCTGAAGAGTCTTAATGGCAGAAGAAACTTCATCCTTAAAACTAGGAAGGTTGAATAAAATTTTTATTTGGTTATTAACCAAGATTCTCTTGTTTTCGTACTGTGTCCGAAGTGCTTCCCAAGCTAGCTCAAAACTAGCATTGGTTAAGGGAAATTTACTAACGATGTCATGAGCTTCATCACTTGTCTTCGCTCTCAAATGGAATAATTTTTCGACAGCACTCAACTTTGGGTGATCATAGTATACGGCTTTAAACATGTCACGGAACGACGGCCATGAAACATAACCTCCTTTGAATACCTGTGTATCACAGGGAGGTAACTTTAAATAGTGCGAAAAGGACGACTCTTCCACTAATGAAGCATTAGAATTACTCGAAGATGTCAAAGGTGTTTTGAACTCTTCCTTCTGTAGATTTACTTGGATTTCCAGAAACAGACCTAAGCATGATATAAACGTTTCATTAGAGCTTGAGTATTTCCTTTCAAGCGTTTCTATATCTGCTCTATCCTCTGAAGGAGAGCGAAGGCATTTGGTATAGTTTAACTTTGTCTCAGACCACAGACTTTTTAGCTCCTCTTTACGAGCTTCAATTGTAGCTAGGGTATGGTTTTTTACTGGGATCTCCTTTGCATTAGAAAAATATTTGACCAACTGGTCAGCGGAAAGAATAAAATCGTCTAATAAAGACATCTTTAAATCGAAGTTATAAACTATTACCAAGCGATTTATTGAAAATGCGTTCTGCAGAGGCAGTAAATTGAGAAAAAAAATTATTTTAAATTAATTTCCCAAAAAAAAAACCTTGGAATAACTTTAAAAGAAAAAACCACTAAAAGGCAACGAATTAAATAATTTCCTACCCCAGGACAAATAGCAGTGGCAACACTCTTTTCATGAACAAAGTTCCAAACCAATTAAGACGAAATAAAATTGAACCAGCGAAAAAATGACACTATGGATGTGTAGCAGGGTTGTGCAACATAGGCACCAATGCATTTAAATATAGATTTTTTTTTTTTTTTTTAAAACAATTGAAAAACTTTAAATTTATTTTCCTTCTAACCACCAAACGCACACACAACTGTTTAATAGAATATGAGATAGGAATAAAATATATATGTATTTTTTTTTCTAATGTATAAAATGGTTACAAATGAAATCAATGAAAAGAGATCAAAACTCTTACCCCAATACAAATTGTTGTTTTTTCTTGTTTATTATCTTTTTCTTTTCCAGAAAATCTATGTTGGTATGTGATGGTGATGTGCTGCTGGAACTGCTGTTGGTGTTGGTGTTGGAACTGTGAGTGCTGATGAATGTGTGTATGTTGATGACGACGGCGACGGTGCGGTGGCGATGGTTGTATGTATGTTGATGACGACGGCGACGGTGCGGTGGCGTTGGTTGTATGTATGTTGATGACGACGGCGACGGTGCGGTGGCGATGGTTGTATGTATTTTGATGATATGGTTGCTATGGAGCCCTGTTGCAGCAGTGAAACTTGCAGTTGTAGAACCGCTGTAAACTCGTCGTCTATGGGTTCAGATGACGACGCACGGTGACGACGACAAATGGTGTATGTATGTGACGATGAATGTGGTTGCTATGTAGCCCTGGTGCAGCAGTGCAATTTGCAGTCGTAGAACCGCGGTATGTAAATACCAATTTCTGCAGTTGCAGTCGAAGAACTGCACTAAATCGACGGATTGCAATCGTAGAATTGCAAGCTGGCGACAAGCTGGCCGACGACGATGGCGGCGTTGCTCTAGCGATCGTAGAACCGCTGTAAGTAAATACCAATTTCTGCAGTTGCAGTCGAAGAACTGCACTAAATCGACGGATTGCAATCGTAGAATTGCAAGCTGGCGACAAGCTGGCCGACGACGATGGCGGCGTTGCTCTAGCGATCGTAGAACCGCTGTAAACTCGTCGTCTATGGTGACGATGACGACGAAAAATGGTGGATGAATGTCCAATGACGCGGCTTGATGGAGACGAAATAATATTTTATATAATTGTCTCGATGTGGGCAACGCAATTGTGCACTATATGGCGTCAATGGGACGACGGTGATGGCGAAGAATGTCCAATGAATCCGGCTCGAAGGACCAAATGTATCGTATGGCAATATTTTCCACAATGCTTAATGATTGGCGAGACTTTCTTCGTATATTTTCTTTTCTTTTATTTTTCTTAAAATTCTATTGAACAATTTGGTAGGAATTTTATCCAATTTATATATTTGTTCTCACGGTGAAGCCGCCAATATAAAAAGAAGCAAATCTTTATAGTTTTTGTAGGAATTGTATCTAATATATCAAATGAAGCACGTCTTGTCAAGTCAAACGCCAGAGAGTAATGGAGCGAATCACATGTCATGGATGACGTTTTTTTTGGCAGACCGGCAGTGTTCACACCATCGCGAAGTTAGGTGCGGTTGAGTATGTATCACTCACTCCAGCACCAGAGATGTGCAAGGAGGAGTGGTACATACTAGTGAACCGTAGATGGCGTGAACAACTTCATCACTGTCAATTTTTAGCAATGTTTCTTTGTCACCTGGATCTATGTCCGCTAGTACCTCATCTGCATTTGAGCACCATTTTTTCAGGGGAAATGCACCTTTTAATAGTACTGAAGTGACCTCATTCTTTATCGTTAAAAGGTCGTCAATAGTGTCTGCACCCGCCATCATGTTGTCCACATAGAAATTGGTTAACTCTTGCTGTGCTCCGATAGGATAACGTGAAGCCTCCTCCTGCGCTAGCATGTTCATACTTTTTATTGATAGATATGAAGCCGAGGTGGTGCCATAAGTAACCGTGTTAAGGCGATAGATTTGCACCGGTTGATTGCTGTCAGCTTGCCAGAGAATACATTGCATGTTCTGGTCATCTTCATTGATCAAGACTTGTCTATACATTTTAACAATGTAATAGCATATTTAAATAACCTGAAACGAGTCAAAATTTCAAATATATCATCTTGGAGTTTTGGACCGTTCATGAGCAAGTCATTAAATGACATTCCATTGCTGGTTTTACATGAGCCATCGAACACAACCCTTAACTTAGTCGAAGTACTTTCCGGCTTGACGACTGGATGGTGCGGTAGGAAGTAATTTGGACTTTTTAATTCTGCCTTAGAGATTAGTTGCATGTGTCCCAAGTCGATGTATTCATCGATGAATTTGCCGTAGGAGTGTTTCAATTGAGCGTCTTTGTTTAGCCTTTTCTCCAGATTAAAATACCTTTTCAGAGCAATCTGATATGACTCCCCTATCATATTGGCAGGTTTGCGATAAGGAAGCCTGACTACAAATCGTCCATTTGTCAACCGGTCAACTGTATCAGCATAATGCCTTTCACATGCCTCTTCCTCAGGAGACATGGCATGATGAGATTGGCATGCATCTAGTTCCCAAAACCGTGAAACTAGTTCGTTAAGTGCGCCATCGTTTTTGCATTGGCTCCTGTCTTGAGTAGATAGAAAGCATGTATTTATTTCATTATTAATTTCACCTGATATTATCCATCCAAACAATGTTTTTTGCAATATAGCTGTTGATTGTTGACCCAATTTTATCTGACCAACAGAAAGAAGATTAAAGAAGCACCTATCAGCAAGTCAATTCATTGAGGAACGTTGAAAGCAGGATCGGCCAGGGTGATATTGTTGGGGATTTGCAGATGATGTATGTCGAATTTGTTGAGTGGTATGTTACCAGAAATGTGTTCTAGTATGACGGCCTCAATAGACGTGCTAAAATCATTGATTCGAGATTTCAGAGTAATTTGTGACTTATAATTTGAGTTAACGCCTGAAGAAGCAATACCATTGACAGTTATATTTGATATGGAGCGTTTGAGACCCAAGAGTTGTACTAAGCGATTTGTTACAAGGTTTGATTGAGAACCGCTGTCAAGTAATGCTCGGCATGTAATATATTTACCATTTGACGATTTAACTTCGATAAGGGCAGTGGACAAAATAACTTGACTTTTAGGAATGCTTGAAATATCTTTTGTTGAGGATTTATCATAAACTGCATGCAATGATTGCCGAGTAGTGGGCTGAGGAATCGGTTCTTGACTTGAAATGGATGAACTTAATGGCTCCTCTGAGGTAAGGAATGTGTTACTTGGTTTATGGCTTCTATGGCCTGGTGATGAGTCTTGTCCTGGCAAACCTTGCTCTCGATGTAGTAAGGTATGATGATTGCGGTGACAATTTCTACATCTTCCAAATTGGCAATTACGAGATCCATGACCTGGTCTCAGACAGTTGAGACATAAATTAAGTGACTTCGCTAAATTGTATCTTTCAGATTGAGATTTTGCTGTGAAATTGGAGCACTTTGTTGCGCTTGAGCAGTTTTGGGAGCAAAAAGGACACTTTATAACTTGTGTTCCCTGAAAAGAGTGTTCCCTTTGCGGATGACGAGTGCCTTTAGTTTTAGTTTTTTAGTTTAGTTTAGTTTATTCGTGAAAGCTTATAAACTGTAAGATACAATATCTTATTAAATAGTTTTAAGCTAATATATGAAAAAAAAGAGCAAAAATATTTATAATAATTATAATAAAATGAAAGAAAGTAAATTTACAAAAGAAATAAAATTGGAAAACATTTCATTGAAAATATTAATTCTACCGCAAATTTGAATTTGCATTTGAAAAATGTTTCTTTATAGACCTCTTAATAATTGCTTTGTTTCGAATTTCTTTTATATGACGTGGTAAATTGTTCCAAAGACGAACCGAATTGACAAAGAATTGACGTTCAGATGTAAGACATGAGTAACGAGGTTGAATTAAGTGATGAGTGCGTAAAGAGGTTGCGATTGTAATTTTATTAAAACAGTATTGTGGTTGGTGTGTTAATAATATATCAGAAAGCAGGCTTAAACTACGATATTTAATATAATGTTCAAAGGGCATTTCAAGAAGGCGATTAGTGAACCCAGATAATCTGTCAAATCTTCGAAGACCGAAAACATATCGTACAATACTATTGCAAGCTTTGATCAGTTTTTGTTTGCTGATATAATTGCAGTTACAATAAAGTTCGCACCCATATGTTAGAATCGGTATGATTAATGTCTTAGCAAGGAGTAACCGTGTCTTCACAGGAGTAAAAGATTGTGTGGCCCACAGAATACGTAAAGCACCATATACTTTTCCTACAAGAACATTATTGTGATTATCCCAAGTTAGATAGCGATTAAAAGTAACCCCGAGATTTTTCGCGGTTTCAACATACATATTCAATGGGAGCATTGCTTAATATAATCTGAGGGAAATAAGTGAGATCGCAGGGTTTCCTAGAAATTACTAGGCATTTCGATTTTTTTGGGTTAAGAATAAGACCATTTAAATTTGACCAATTAGCTATTCTTATCAAATCTTCATTAACATTCAAAGCACCATTCTCAATTAGCCCTAGAGGACAGCTCAGACGAAGCTGGACGTCATCTGCGTACATATGACAAGAGCAGTTATGAATAAAATTTGGAGAGAATAGAACCCTGTGGAACACCGGTAACATTAGGAAGAAAATCAGATAAGCAGTCACCAACCTGAACTGCTTGCTTTCGATCAGTTAAATAAGAAAAAATTAACCTTGCAGCACCAGTTGAAAAGTTAAAATTTGAAACAAGTTTATTACATAAGTTTCCATGATTGACCGTATCGAAGGCCTTAGAAAAATCTAACAGTACCAAAAATGTTACCTCATCCCTATCAAGGGCTTGTCTTATATCGTCAGAAACACTAATCAGAGCTGTGATACAGCTGTGATTTTTGCGGAAACCAGACTGCTTCGAAGTAAGCATCGCATTAGACGTAAGATGAGTACTGATTTGTTTCTGCAGAATTCTTTCAAACACTTTTGAAAGAAAGGGTAAAATTGAAATGGGTCTAAAGTCATCGCCTCTCGCATTTTTGGGTATAGGTATAACCTTGGACAGTTTCCAAATATCCGGAAACACACCAGACATCAGAATTGAATTAAACATAAAGGTTATGTGTGGCAGTAAAATAGGCAGAATCATTTTTAAGAACTTGGGGTGAATATCATCCAGCCCCACAGCATTTGACTTAATGGAAAGCAAACTTTCCACAACTTCAGTACTATCTACTCCACGGAAACTGAAACCACTATCTGAATGATTATGATTCAACAAAGAAGGTTCACCTGTGTTTAACTGAGACGATTGTATAGTTGGTATGGTCACAAATGTTTTGTTTAAGATGTTGACATCGACATTGCTAGCTATACCATCGCTTGATTTACCGACACCAATATTACGTAAATTTTTCCACAACTGACGACCATTTAGAGAAGTACTCAGGCGGTGCCAGTACATCTCGGCTTTCACCTTACGTATCTCCGCAACAACTTTATTCCGAAGAAATCGATACGACAGCTTGAATACATTTAGCCGATAGCATTTCCAATTTTTATATGCAACATCCCGTTGTAGCATTAAATTACGTATTGAATCCGTAAACCAAGGTTTATTGCTGGATTTTATAAATTTCCTTTTTAGAGGGACATGAGTATCGTACAGAGTTTTAATATTTTCAGTGAAAAACTGCATCTGACTATTCGGAGAAGGCATATAATAAATGCGATTCCAATTGAAACTTCTAATGTCCTCTTCTAAAATATCAACATTGATATTATTCCAATCTCGATATAAGATATCCTCACGAGTATAATTCAAGCTGAACTTGAACGTTAGAAAAATTAGATCATGTCTTGAGAAGACAGGAGCGGCAAGCTGGCTGTATAAGGCAACGTCACGAATGTCACTAACGAAAAACAGATCTAATAGTGTTGGGTCGCTACTAGAAAACTGAGTCGGTGTGAAAGAGTTAACAGGGATTAAATTGAAGGAACGCATGTTGTGGGAGAAAAGATTAGGGCTATCTAGTAAATTGCAATTAAAATCTCCACACAACTCAATATTAGGAGAATCCAATGAAACTACCTCTAAGAGGGTTAATAAAGGTGAAAAATCTATGTATCTATTCGGCCTATAAACTGTACCTAAAAGCAAGCTGCCTTCATTACCCAAAATGTCCAAAAACAGATACTCGATCTCACTTCCCGGGTCAAATGAGAGCTTATGCTTACATTTAATTGATGCTTTCACATATATTGCCACACCTCCCCCAATGCGATCTTTTCTGTTTACCCGAAACGTACGATAACCATCTAAATTACACATCTCATCTCTAAATTCATCCCTTAGCCAAGTTTCTGTTACACAAATGACATCAACATCTGAGTCTAGAAAAATGTCACGAAACTCATCAATTTTTGGAAGCAAGCTTTGAGCATTGATGTGACAAACACGAAGACCACTTTGTTGCTTGCTAAGTATTTTAATCATTAAACGCAATGATGTACTGTTCTCCGAATTCATTTCAAGACAAAACAACAAAAAAGAAGACTATAAACAATTACAGGAGAAGAAAAGTGAATGGGCAGAAAAAGGAAAATTTAAAAAGTATGTTAATAAATGAAAAAGAGAAGAAGAAGAAAATTTAGATATTAAAATGAGTGTATTAAAATATAATAATAGCAAAGAAAGAACAAAATAAAGAAAAATTAAAAAATCAAAATGAAAAAAAGAAAATATCAAAATGAATAAAAAAGAAATATCAAAATTATTATTTATGATGAGCAGCAACTGGTCTGGCAACGTCTTCTAGTCCCTCGATGCTGTCAACTAACACAGATGGTCCATCAGTTTGACATTTAACGTAAACAATTTTTCGTGCAGTATGGACCGACAAAATCTGTTTACTTTTTTTAAATTCGAGTGCATGTTGGAAAATGCACTTGTTATGCTGCGATAAACTCTCACGTATGTAGATAGGAGAAGATGATGCGAATGATGAAGTGCTATCAACAGCGAAGTAAATGTCATTCAAACAAAGTTGTTTCTTGAGTTTTTTTCGGTAATTCGCGATTGAAGTTAACACATAATTTTTGTCATATGGTGAACTGAATTTTATCATTATTGACGAGTTACGAGAATTAGTTTTAGGGCGAGTTCGGTATATATTGTTGAGTGTTGGTGGCTCTATACCAATTTTGTTGCATATCGAGTCAAATACTGATTTAAGATTCTCGTTTGGCAGATATGGAATACCGAACATGAATGCATCTCGCGCAATAATCCTATTCTCATAGGAGTTCATTGTTTGTTTGAGTTTAGTTAATTCACCAGCAGTGTAATTCAACTTGTTACTAATGCACGTGATTTGAGCAGTTTTATCAGCAAGAGAACATTTATTGTTTGTGGATTCATTAGAAACATCAACAAGTGTCATATTTAGGTTGCTAACTTCAGTGACGAGAGAAGCGATTTCGGATTTAGTGTCGGAGTGCGATGATTCTAATTGAATAACCCGATTGTTAATATCACATAAACTGATCTTAATGTCTTTGATTTCGCGGCCCAGTTCTTCGGTGATCTTACGCTCAGATTCAAGTAATTTTTGAGATATAAGGCTAACTATTAACTCACTTTGCTGGTAAGTCTTTCATTTATCTTACTATTATTATTGGCTTCCATGGTTTCATTAATTTGGGTCAGAGCAGAGGAAGGTGAAGAGCTTTTGGGCGAATTAAAGGCTGAGCTATTTTGTTTGAGTCGCGAAGATGACCGTTTGGGAGGGTTAGATGTAGAGGACATGAGTAAGTATTTAAGTTATGTATTAGCAGATTTTTTTTTTTTTTTTACTTAAGTTGTGGTTGTGTGAAAGGGGAAATCAATGCACTTATGTAGTACGTACAAATTTTTGCACAAAGAAAAACAAATTTCACTTTTAATCTTTGTTTAATTTAAAACAAACACCACGGCAAAGAATGATTCTAAACTGATTGAAACTGATTAAAATAAGTTTAAGAGTGATTGCAAGACTAATTTAACTTTCATCGAGGCTTTGATCACAATAAATTTAACATTATTACCAGAGACAGAAAAAACACGTCTATTCTGTAGCTCTCATAGTCTGATTTGAAAGATTTATTTTGATGCATTAACGATGAGTGTTGCTTTTTGTTGAATTCAATTAGCTCCAATGTTCTGCACCTTTTGCCTGGCAAAAATCCTCGATCGAACCCTCCAAGTGGGTGCCGGGCGGGCAATGTTCACTACATATACTTATCAGTGTCTGTACGATGTCAGACGGTGACAGCCAAGGTTAGGTTGGATCGCTGGGTGGTTGTGACTTCTCAATAGCACAATCCTTAGAAATCCAATCTCACCATAGATACGAGGTTCCTAGTTTCAGTGGTGGTGTGAGCATTTATAATCCGTGCCGAAGAATTAAAGGTTGGGGGATAAACCAATCAATAACGAGCTCTTCTGGATGCTTGGCAGGGTCCAGAATAGACTAGCCTTACCCCGGTATACGGCTCTGTCGGGGCTGACCTTTTCCTTCCGTAGATACTCGTGGGACCTTCTATGGAATTTTTAAAAACAAACAAACAAACAAACAAACAAACAGACAAAAAAACGAACAAAAAGACAAAAAAGAAAACTGGGGGAAGGCAACGTAAGTTGTACACATTCTCCGATTTGGCTGCAAAGTCGAAGCAGGAATGTGAGCCAACGAGCAAACCTTCCACCAGTGGGATACAAGGTTCGCACACAGGCTCTGAACCAGCTGCAAAGCCAGTTCAGGTCTGTGCAGTGGGAACCAAGAATCCCGACTCTGGCGAGCAGCACAGCCCGCTAGAAACTGGTCAAGAGCATGCTGCAAAGCTAGTTCTAACCAGTGAATCGGAGGGCAAACGGACCGCCACTGCTAATAGTGGGGATGAAGTCCCCAATATTAGCTTTGAAAACAATTCGCCTGCTTTGGTGCCATCATCAAGACAGGACGAGGTGAAACTAACAAAGAGGGGAAATGGAGGGGTGATCAACGACTCCGTCTCCACCTTGAATGCCCTTAAAATAAAGGACACGGGGAGGGCCGTTCAGACTGACAGGGTTGGGGAGGCGAATAGCAACCCTACCTCTGCGGGTCGGTACGTACCCTCGTCGAGTACCATGAATCCTCCAACTGGTGGAGTGCGAGAGGTGATTAACAACTCCAGCTCGGCCAAGGGGGGGACTCAGACCAAAAAACGCCCGCTCAGATACGTCACCAAGCCAGAAGGGTAATTGAAACGGTGGGTGGTAAACCCGCAGTGGAGAGAACCCCGGGTGAGGTTGAAAGATTGAAGTGGGCAAGTAAAATTGCAGAAGAGACCAGCCAAGACTCAACGTCGAAGCGAAACAGGTCGTTTGAGGTTGAAAAACCTCAACCAAAAAAGCCAAGAGTCGGGGTTAGCGTTCCATCGACACTGGTGCCGGGGCAATCCTTTGGTGACGTGGTAAAGGGACAGATTGTTGTCGCGGTCATCGACGGGAGCAATATGGATGGAAACATCTCTGCCGACAGGTGGGCGGACGTCAAGGCTCACCTCGCTTTCAGGTTTATTCCTGTTATCGAGGCGAATCCGGGACCCCTCCCAAGAATTAGCGACGCTGGCTGGCATCAAAACCGCGTCAAGCTGATCGCCTGCCAAGACCAGAGATCGCTTCACCTATATAAACTTGCTGTCAGCGGTTTAGGTGAGATCTGGCCAGGTGCTAAGCTAGAGGTTGTGGCAAGGGAGGATATCCCAAGCAGACCGAGAGCTCGTGCCTTGGTACCGGCCCTACACGAATCGCGGGAGATGGTTCTCCAGTTGATTAAATACAGCAACCCGGATCTGCCTACTCACGATTGGACGGTTCCGGTTATTGAAAAAGAGTCGGTGGGTCGTTATCGGTCGGCTCTTGTCATCTTGAATAAGGAGTCATTAGAACCCCTGGCGGCACTCCTTCTCCAACTAAGCAAGTCCGGCGAGGATATAGTCCTGATCCAGGAACCATGGATTAATAAATCCGTGGTAAAAGGACTCAGGACGAAAGATTATTCTCTGCTGTATGTGACGGACAAAGGTGAACCAAGATCCTGCATACTGGCAAAGAAAACACTTAACGTATTTTTACTACCTAATTACAGCAATTGCGACACCACAACAGTAAAACTGCAGACCAACAGTGGGACTTACTGGCTCACGTCCGCTTATCTAGGCCATGACCAACCGGGGCCGCTACCAGGAGAGACGCTCGAGCGCGTAATAAAAAGCGCAACAAAGCTCAAAGCGGACCTTATAATAGGAAGTGACGTCAACGCACATCACGTAGTATGGGGGAGTACGGACGTAAATGAAAGGGGTGAGTCTCTTTTTAATTTTATACTAAGTACTAACCTTCTTATCTGCAATATTGGTAACGAACCAACCTTTGTCACAAAAAACAGACAAGAGGTTTTAGATGTTACCTTTGTATCTCAATCAATCTATAACAAGATTAAAAATTGGGCTGTATCTAAGGATCACTCCTTCTCTGATCATAGATACATCCAATTTAGTCTAACAGATGACACACCAAAACCCATAGGCTTCCGTAATTATAGGAAAACTGATTGGGTAAAATTCAGGGAAATCTTCAAACATTGTTACAACTACAATGACAATAGCTTCCCTTCAAACCCCAAGGATCTTGACAGCAAAGTCGACGATCTAACTAGTGCTCTTAACCATGCCTTGTGTAACTCCTGTCCTCTTACCATAGTAAGAGGGAAGAAGAAACCACACTGGTGGACCAAGGAGCTAGAACCGCTCAAGAAAAGTTGTGCGAAGCTTTTCAATCGAGCCAAATCTTCCAGAAATCCCATAGACTGGGATCTCTATAAGGAATCCCTTAGGATTTACAAAAAGAGGTTAAGAATAAGCAAAAGATCCTCTTGGAGAGAATTCTGCAATAAAATTGAAGACTCCTCAGAGGCATCTAGACTTAGAAAAATCCTATCAACGAGTCCAAACATGCCAAGTTCTATAAAAGATGAAAACGGCAACTGGACCAACTCATATGAAGAAACATTAAACCTGCTACTGGATACTCATTTCCCTGGTAGCTCGTTGACAATAACAGACGAGGAGCACTTGCCCCGACTCGCAAACCAATCAGGAAAAGGTCTTATCACTAGAGATATACTGTTATGGGCAATAAACAGCTTTGACCCTTATAAATCACCGGGGCCTGATGGAATCATTCCTGCGGAGCTGCAACAGGTTTCAGACATCATCATCTATAACTTAGAGATGATCATGAAAGGATGTATCAGCTATGCATATATTCCCAAGGCCTGGAGAGAAGCTAGGGTCATCTTTATACCTAAAGCCGGCAAAAGCTCCCATGTAAATCCAAAAGATTTAAGACCTATTAGTCTATCATCCTTCCTCCTTAAAACACTGGAAAGAATGATTGACATACACTTAAGACAAGAAATTAAACCTAGTCTGATTTCAACGGCGCAACATGCCTATACAAAAGGTAAATCAGTGGAAACTGCACTCCACTCTCTGGTTTGCACCATTGAAAAATCCCTGCACTACAAAGAATACTCTCCGTCGCATTCCTAGACATAGAGGGTGCATTTAATAATGTTAAAAATTCAGCAATCACTAATGCTTTCGATGGGCTGCTCATAGAGGAACACATCAAAAACATGATAACAACAATGCTCAGCAGCAGAATCATTAGTTCCGAAATGGGGAACTACAAAACAAGCAGAATGGCCAATAGAGGAACCCCGCAGGGAGGAGTTTTATCTCCCCTACTGTGGAACCTGGTCGTTAACAAATTGTTAATTGACCTAGAGGACGAAGGTTTCAAAACAATAGCCTATGCCGATGATGTAGCAATTGCCGTTTCAGGCAAGCACCCACAAACCCTAGCTGAGCTGCTACAAACAGCACTTAACAAGCTTAACAATTGGGCTGCAGAGTGTGGTCTGAACATCAATCCACACAAAACGGAATTAGTTCTCTTTACGAGGAAATACAAAATTCCGGACTTCAGACCCCCAACTATTAAAGGGGTAACTCTCACACTGTCAAATCAGGCTAAATATCTAGGTCTCATTTTTACAAAAAACTGACCTGGAAAACCAATATTGAGGAAAGAGTAAATAAAGCAAACGTTGCACTCTTCTCCTGTAAAAAAGCCATTGGCGGGAAATGGGGTTTCTCCCCCCAAATCACCCATTGGCTGTTTACATCGGTAATTAGACCGATACTCACATACGGGGTGATAGTCTGGTGGACAGCACTAGACAAGATGATCAACTACAACAAGCTGGCCAAAGTTCAAAGAACGGCTAGTCTGTGTATTAGTGGTGCACTGAGGACAACTCCATCGGACGCCCTCAATGTACTACTAGATCTCACATCCCTAGATATCTTCAGCAAACAAGTCGCAGCTAGCTCAGCTACTCGACTCAGAGCTACATCACAGTGGACCAATAATCAAATCGGCCACACTACCATTCTAGATAACTTTAGATTCTTACCGAATCGATGCGACACCACCCCCAAGTTGGTGTTTGACAATAATTTCCAAGTAACCATACCTTCAAGAGAAGCTTGGGAAAATGGCGCTCTTTTGGAAAATGAAGCAATACACTTCTACACCGATGGTTCAAAAACCAGCGAAAGTGTGGGAAGTGGAATCTACTCAGAAAAACTGAATCTCAGTCTTTTCTTCCGTCTACCCGATCATTGTAGTGTGTTCCAAGCGGAAATTCTGGCGATTAAGGAGGTGCTGTCTTGGCTCAAAGAAAACGTCATATCCTCCACGGATATTCGGATCTTCTCAGACAGCCAAGCTGCCCTTAAATCTCTTGCCTCTGTCTCTACAAAATCCATCACGGTCCAAAATTGTCAGATGTCTCTGAGGGAGATGTCAAATCAGTTTAACATTCACCTTTCATGGGTGCCAGGGCACAGGGACATACCAGGCAACTGTATGGCAGACGAACTAGCCAAAAAGGGCACGACCACTTCCCTACGCTCAGAATGGAACAACATACATAGGTGTACCTATCGCTACATGTAAACTCCTACTTAGACAAGACGCTTCAAGGATAACAAACACTAGATGGACTGAGAGTAACAACTGCCTTGCAACCAAAAAAGTTTGGCCGTGTGTTGACTCAAAACGCTCGAAGAGTTTGTTGGCCCTGAACCGTCTGTATCTAGGTTCTACCATAGGTGTTCTTACGGGACACTGTCTAATAGGGAGACACGCCAAAAGACTTGGTGTGTTTTCCAATGATTTCTGCAGAAGCTGCATGGACGAGGAGGAGGAAGAAACCGTTCAACACCTTCTTTGCTCATGCCCTGCACTACTTCATAGGATGAAAACTCATCTCGGTGAATTCTTCTTCGATGATACTAGCGACCTAGCTTACATAGACCCTAAAAGTCTTTCAAAATACATTAAAAGTTCCACGTGGTTCGACTAGCAGGTGTCCCGTAATGGAAGATTAATAAGTGATCAACTCGTTAATCTTACATCGGGTTTCTGAGATCAGTAGGTGATTAACTTGCTGATCTCTGTGGTATCACAATGGGCCCTTGCGGCCTAAGTGTGTTAGGCAATGTACTCATTGACTGACAGCCACTTCCACCTAACTAACCTAACTCTGCACCTTTTCTGCACAAAATTGGAGAAATCTTCCCAGGTAGGAAGATATGCGTTGCTTTCTTGCTGATCCGTGCCTGTAGTGGTGTTAGTTTTATCTGAGTCCAATGTGGTGACGTGTTCCTCCCATAATCCTGCTGTAACAGTGTCCAGCTTTGTGGTTACTAAAGAAAGCTGTAATCCATCTGCTACTTGTTCCTTTGTTGAAAGTGACAGCAGAGCTCTTATATTCGCGTTTATTGTGTTGTTTATAGAGATAAGCTGATCTACAGAAGCAAATGAAATGTTTCTTAAGTCAATTATGTTGCCGATATGTATGCGATATAGATACCTTTTGTTATCGTACTGGGCTTACAATATGAGCAATGCTTCGGGGTAATTTTCGGCAGTTGGTTCTAGGGACCTTATACACTCATATGCATTACCGTCAAGAAGATTTCTTAGACGCTGGAACTTATCTCGAGGATCAGACACCTTTTAGTACATGCTCCACCAGTCTAACCACTTATCAGGTTCACCAGAGAATGTTTTTAATTTGTGTTTTGGGAGATCAGAGGATGTACTAGCTGGCATACCGAAATAAGTCGTGTTGCCAGCAGAAACAGGTTGCCTATCACTAGTTTCGTTGATTGAAGCTAAAAATTTTGCTTTAGATCAGAATAATAATCTTCGAACTCAAATCGTTCCAATGATTCATTAGCGTCAGATTCTTCAAGTTCGGACTGTATATTGTTAAAATTGGTAAAGTAGTTCTCCAATAATCCTAATTTTGTTTCTAACTCATAGCAATTTAACGACTTTAATTTATCTTCCGTTAGTAAGGTTCTCATTCTAGTGAGTTGGCCTTTTACGGCACCTCGACGGGTCTTCAATTTTTTAATTGCTTCAGCCATGCTGTGCTTTTGATTCAGGAAATCAAAACAAATTAACAAAAATGAAATAAGTGATAAACTGCTCCTGCTTAATCAGGTAACGAGATGCACGAGAATAATGAAGAAACTGTTAGTTATGCGTAATGTTGTGTGAACTCGCAACGAGGTGTGTTGCTTTTGTTAAGACTGAGATACGAAGTGCTGACCATTAAATCACTAGAACAGGAATGTAAAAGATACGCGACAGCAATGTACAAAATACGTAAGACAAAGTTCACATGCGAGTTTAGATAACTTATTCGCGAGAACAATATACAAATTGTTTTAGAAAGCAGTTGACTCTCTAAGATTTAGGCAACCATATGCGCTAAAATAATATACTAAGTGTTGTAGAACGAAAGTCACTCGTAGATCTAGGCAACCATATGCACTAGAGTATTATACGAAATGTTTTTAGAACGAACGCACTTGCAAATGTAAGCAACATATGCGCAAATTAAAAATACGAATTGTAGGACGAACGTCACTTGCAACTTGCAAGTGTAGGCAATGATATGCGCGAGAGTGATATTCAAACTTATTAAGACGAAAGATAACCATTGATGTAGGCGGCGATATGCGAGAGACCGTATACGATTGCTTGAGATGATTTGTGTTGTATATGTATGCACTGATATTTAAATACGCGTCGTGAGTCACTCAAACTGTATATTATCCTCTCATTAAAAAACAAAACACGGTACGAATTTTGGTTGTGTGAAAAAATATATATAAAAAAACACACAATTTACTATCTCTGGTTTTACACAAGGGAATATACAACTTGCCTGTCTGCTGGACAGAACAAGACTAAAGAACTACCCTTGTCTCTTATTCTAAAGTATACAATTCAAAGAGAGACATAAATAACTACTGCATACTTCTAGGACTCTTCAAAACACGAATGGTTTAAGTTGCCATTCGTAACAGTCCCAGCTAAAAACCTCTGTTTTTATACTCCTGTATCTTAATTGATGATCTCCTGATCGGTGGTCTTCTAGCTGAGTGTCTCCTGACTAACCGGTAAGATGCAGATTTTTTTGAACTGGACGGCTCAGTTTGTTAGTGGCCGTCGCGTCGTGACTTCCTTTCCTGGAAGCAGCTCGCATATTCGGTCCATCTCCATTCGGACTCTCCATTTTTTCCGCTCCTGTAGGGTAGTCAGATATTTCGATTGCCATCGCTCCCAGAAATGCTGGACCATCTGACTTCTTTCGTTCCAAAGTTTAGCTCCTGTCTTCTCTGACCTTCCGTCATATCTGAAAGGAAGAGATAAAATTAATGGTTCACCTACCAAAAAAAGTCCCGGCGTCAGCGCCTCAACGTCCGAAGGATCGTCGCTCAATAGGTACAGAGGACGAGAATTGAGGATAGCCTCTATCTGGGTGAGTAATGTTCCAAACTCCTCGTAGGGCAACGTTCTTTGCCCGACTATTCTTCTTAGATGAATTTCATCGATTTGACAGAAGCCTCATATATACCTCCTTGGTAAGGTGCTGCAGGGGTCATAAAATTCCACTCCGTGCCTTTTAGATGTAAATGATGTACTGCTTCTTCATCTGAAAATATGCTTAATGCCTTAGTTAGTTCTTTTAAAGCTCCAACGAAACCTGTTCCGTTGGCGCTAAACATTTTTTGCATCCACCCCTCCTGGCGATAAACTTTTTAAAACAAGCAATAAATGCCATTGAGGACAAATCTGATACAATGTCAATATGAACCGCAATGGTTCTGAGACAAACAAATATTGCCAAACAAATATTGGACCCGCGTAATCCATTTCTGTGGCCAAAAACTGGTTTCAAAATTTGGACTCTATCGGATGGTAACCCCACCATCAGCTGCCCTTCCATCTTTTCGTTCATACGCACGCAAACAACACATTTATGAATGTGATTTCGTAGTCCACTACGTAATTTTGCTATCCAATATAATTGTCTAATAAATTGCATCATTACTTGGACGCTTCCATGCTTCGTCTCCCGATGAGCATAATCAATTACCAATTCTGATAACCTTGATCCCTTTGCAATGATCTTGTTAAGAAAATGATTGTCAACTACTGTCAATATTTTGTTCTATATAGGAAGTAGCATAAACATGTTAAAAGAAATTGTGAAATTGTAAAAAAAAACTGTATTTTGTTAAAAGTTTCAACGAAATAATAAACATATTGTTATTATTATAATGATTACTGGATGTTTCATCTCGTAATCAAATTCCGACCTGCCTAAACTTCCCCCTAACCTCAGCAGTCCTTGCTCATCCATTATAGGTTGTAAGCCTATCAACGAACTTTTATCTGTCAAACGCCTTTCAGCATTTAAAGCGGTTATTTCCTGGTTGTAGTATTCCTGTTGATTTTTCTTGATGAAATATTTCATAGCCGTCACTTGTTCCGTTTAAGTTTGTGGCGACACTCCCGTTTGGATTCTTCCTCTCTAAGATCTCCTCTCTATTTCTTTAGAGTTTTGGTTTCGTTGCTTTCTCCGTTTAATCCAGTTTATCATATATATCCTGACATAGCTAAGAATGTTAACTATTCTCTCCAATTGATTTCTGTAATCCAGTATTGATACACTAGAGTGACTACTGTAAAGTCTTATGTGTACTATTTCCTCAATAGAGATGAGATAGAATAAGATGAGATAGAAAATATCTTCACTTCATTTCCAACCTCCTGGTTAGTGTTCTCCTAATATAAATCACCGTACCTAATGCTATCCGAAAATCCGTGGATTTGAATCCTTGAAGTTCTTGCTGTCCCCAGCTATCTGTCTATTTTAAAATTTTCTAAATAAACAATAGAGTTCCAAATTCCATCCACCTGTTCTCCAAATACAAAGACGGTCTACTATCATAGTCAATTTTTAATTTCCATAACTCAAAATTTCCTAATAATTGTTACCGGAGAAATATATAATTTGGGTCATATAATTGTGCCACATGACTCACAATCCTTCTTTTTATTAGTTTGCCATCAAATTTAGGGTTTTTACATCAAATGTAAACCTTATCTATCAACCATTTCGGTCCTGAAATGGTTGTACCTTCCCCCTCTGAAAATATCAAAGATTTTTCAGATGTAGCATCGATTGCCTTAACAACCTCCCGATTGTTTGATTTTCATTTGCGCAACTCAAACTTTAAAGTTTTTGAGATGCAATCGATTTCCTTCGCCAATTTGATAGCTGCTCCAGCGGTATGAGATCCTGTCACATAATCATCCATGTAAAAATCCTCTTCTATTGCCTTAGTAGCAAGTGGATATTCTTTTTTTGCCCTCCTGGCAGTTTCTATGGCCGACCTGACGGCAAGGAATGGTGATGCCGTTAATCCAAAAGTGACTACTGTAAGCCAATACTCCTGTAATCTTCGTGAAGAGTCCTCTCTCAAAAAAAATCTTTTGCAAGTGTCCTTGACTCCTATCCAGCCCTACCTGATTAAACATCTTTCATATACATATAGTTTCGTATAAATCTATTTAAAGCTTCGGTCCTAGCAATTGAATATCATATCAGTGACAAACCTTTGTCCGTTTTACAATTTGCGTCGAAAACGATCCGAGTATCCTTCGGAATACAATGATGCGGTATGTAATATACTATTTCCATTGATCTTGGCCTTTCCGAGGCTGAACAATATGTCTGATGTGCAAACTCTCTCTCATTTTATTAACATAAATTTCTTTTGCCTCCTGATTTTTAGCAAGACGTCTTTCTAAATACAAAAAGCGTCTTAAGGCAATTTCCTTAGAACTTCCGAGCTCTCTGATTCATTCTCTCTACAGAATTTGTACGACAAATCTTTCTGATTCATCCCGTTTGAAAGTATTTTGACATGGTTTTCAACTAACATTTCTCCTCGGTTCATTGTGGACATACATTTATTTGATCCTGTTCCCTTAGTCTCTCCAAGAGTTTATCAAGTTGGCTCTTCTTCTTGGTATCGGATACATGATATTGACTGTCCAGTTGTTACGGTATATTTTCCCGCAACAAAAACCATTCTTACATTTAGTTATTTTGATTTCGATATCCCTCTCTTTTCCTCAAACCCTTCCCTATCATTTCTTCGTCCCATCATTTCTCCGTTGTTTGCTCTTAGCAATGTGATCGAAACATAGCTTTGAGCAAATGACAAAATAGGTGCATGTCGTAATCAGCGGACGAGCTGAACTGATGTCGGCGTTTGGTGTGTCGAGCCAGAAGCCTCTGGAGACTCGCACACCATTTACTTAATTGAATGTCATACTTCGTCACTCACAAACACCATCATACTCATTTATCGACATTCACATCATTATCATCAGTTACACTTACACATGCTTACATTCATTCACTTATACCATCATTCTTTATCATCACAACTATCATCTTTACACTAATCATCATGCACACATCTCATTACACACACTACACAAGCAGGATATCACACACACAACACTATACACATACATACACATATCGCAGAGGAGAACAATAGAAATGGCACGTGTGAACGCCATACTTCGTTATGAGACACACTGTGCAGCGTAGTGCTGCAAGTGTAAACAGACACCCTAAATTTAACTTTTAGTATTGTAAAACCGAATCATAAGAATGAAACGTTAATAGTTTTCCCTTTTCCCCAAATCTGCGCAAAGATCCACCGAATAGGGTAAAGTAGTTCATTTTGGTTTTATTAGCTTTTCCTCCCTTCTTCAATTTTCGAAAAGTTGTAACATAGAGAATTTTATCCTCTCCCTGACTCAGTAGATTATATAGTAGAGTAACTGGGAAAATGCCCAGAAGTATTATTTTCAACTTTCAGGAACTTTCATTTTTCTCGACAAGTTTTATGGGAGGGGTCTGATCTCGACTAATGAGCTGGATAAGTTTTGGGAACAAACCCCCAACAACTTTTTCAGTTCAATGTGCTTGGAAAATTGTGCGAGTGAAAGGTCTCGCTGGAATTCGACAACGGAGGTGCTTGTCAGCCATAAGGCTGCATGTGCTAGAAAGCCGTGACCGAAAACCTCGAGACACGATTGGCCGATTGTATGAATGTGTGTGTGATTTTGAAAGTCGAGAAAGGACAAACTGACAAGATCAACCACTTCTTGGTTGACCTAGTCTATGACAAGTGGTATTTTTTTTTTTGCGAATTTGAGATTTTGGAAAAGAGAGAAAAATAAAGTTTAGAAAGTGAAGGTTGGAGATATTTGGAAAATAGTTTCGTTGATTAGTTTTTTTTTAATTGCTTGAGAAAAGTGAAATTTAGAGTCAGTGGGAGGAGAGAGTTAGCAGAAATTATCAGACAGACAAGAATATTTGAAATTCGAAGGAGGAAGGAAAATCAGGAGATAAGGAAAAGATAAGTAGAGTGTTTTAGTTTTTTTGCAAGTGTTGTCAAATATTTTTCGGTTGATTTTTGCCATCGTATCTTCTCAAAATTGTGAGACACGCGACCCTTTTTTGTTTTTATTAATTGTTCTTTTCGGGAAAGAACAATTAACGTTTCATTTTTCCGGTTATTTCTATTGCTTACATTTTTAAACGGTTCGCCTAACCGTCTATTTTGTACCACTTTATAGTTGAAAAGATTTGGGTTTTTAATCCACTTCTTGTACGGTTTTCCCAACAGAAATACAAATAAACAGCTTTAAATCCCTTTGGGAATTTAACTTTCGTATTTCAATTGATATTCTAACTATTACAGACTTCATTCTTGGTTTGGAAATTTCACCACAAAATTTCCTGGCGCCCACTTTTCTTAGTACACCCTGTACTGAGAAATAATACATTTTAATTCGTCTCTTATTAATTAATTAATCGGTTCTTTCATTCGCGATCGATCGTTTTATTCGCGCTACGTTATCGTATAATTTGTTTGTGAACCCAGCCCAGCTGAGCTTAGTCGTGGTGTCAGCAGCCTACCTGCTGACTGTTACACTTTTAGTTTATCAGCACGTTTGACATTTCGATTGTTTACTCGCGGCACACCGGTAGTGCATATTCCTTTTTAATCGTTCTAACTTTCGTTTATTTTATTAATTGTTTACTTTGTAGTTGGATTCGGATAATCCAAACGCGTTAATAGTTTCGATTCATCGTAAAGTTAATTTAATCGCGAAAAAAGTGTAACACAGTGAGATCATTCACCTCATCCGTTCGGTTTCCAAATACTATAACCCCTACCTGAGTTTTCATTATGTTACGTTCATTACGTTGTACACCTCATATCCCTCAATATAACTGACAATACCACCTTTGAAAAAAGTCCCACCCAAAAAATTAATTGAATCGGAATAGGATTCCAAAATTCTGGATCCGCCCAGAGAATGTCAGTTGGATTATGAACCAACTCGGGATCATGTCCTCCTGTCTTTGTGAGTTATACCAAGGAATTATCTTTAGTTTGATCCTTTCCGCAATTTTAAAAGGTGCCCCGTTGATACCCACAGCCTTCCTGCAAGTGGACAACGTTGAGAGCCTGTACTCCTGTACTATCTTGTGACTTAAGACATTTGGTTGTGACCCATTATCAAAGACCTCTTATTGGGCCATATCTAACTCCCTCTACCTCAATACCTACTGCAACAGTAGGCATAATACTTAGCCTTGTACCTAAAGAATCGAAAAGAAATGATAAAAATAAAAATACAAAAGTAGGAATAAATAATTTTGCGTGTATAGAGAAAAAAAATGATTTCCAAATTCCAATATCATTATGTTTTCCGGTTCTGATTCCTGCAGCCTCCTGCGTTTTGTCGATCATTCGATGAGTCAGGGTTTCCTTTTCCCCTGCATGTTGTCTACTCAAGCTTACTCCATCCGTAGAGCCAGAATGTTGCTTTGCTCGTTTGCTGCTTTCTTGGACACAGCATGCTGTTGTGGTTTAGATCCTTTCGGCATTGCTCGTTCCTGCACTTTATAGCGGTGCATCGTTCTTTCCGATGCCCTTTTTTCAAACAATTACTACAGATGTTGCGTAGTAACACAAATTCCCTCCATGCATTATAATTCAAGGCACTGAACTCCGGGCAGTAGTACACCTGGTGCGTTTCTATCCCGCATGTTGTAAGGTCCTTGTGGTGGCAATGGCCTTGATGGACCTCCTGGCCGTGACGACTGTACCGCTGGTCTATAGTCACCTAGAGACCTAGCTCCTGCTGTTGTTTCCAAGCTGGATTGGCAACTTTGTTTCGATCTACTGGTTTCAATTCTTACGCCACGTATTTTTGATGTCGTGCTTCTGTACAGGAAACGTCAGGCTGAATTTTATTTTATTTTTTGGGTCCTCCTTATTCGTGAATACCGGTGATTGCTCCTGCCCAGCTAATTCCTTTAGATGTTTTTTATGAATTTCCGCGGCTTTGAAGTATTCCACTTCGATTTTCTCCATTTGGGCTTCTAGCCAGTCTAGTTGCTCGTCCTCTGCAACTTTAACCAACTCCATGAAAAGTTGGTTGGCCTTGTCTCGATTTTGTAGGAGTCTATCCGTTCAAATCAGTAGCCCCTCCTGAGACACTGAACTTAAATCCACCGATTCAGCAAATGTCAGCGATATTTTAATAGCCCGTTGGAGCGATATCAATTGTTTGTCTCCTGACTCGCTGGTTGCTGGAGCGGCCTGCTCTGCTCTTTCTTTCCGTTTGCTTTTTGTGGAACGAAAAACCTGAACCTGAAATATTTCCTGCCTAAGATTTAATAGAAATCAACGTATGTATATGTGTTTATGTGAAATCATTTAAATAAAAATATTTTCTAAACTATTCCCCCTTGTCTTCAAGGAAAATAGAGAACCTTTGCACAGAACCTTTCTAGGTTCGTGTTGAAAGAAGACGCAAAAAAAAGGTTGTTTTGCTCAATTAATGCTAGTGGTCATGGCATCTCTGCGCTCGCGCTGAACATCCATCCGCTCCTAATTCTTTGCGAAAAATTTCTTATCCTTCCTGGAATATTATTTCTTGTTTGCAAACATGACTTCAATTTTAATTCTTTCTAGTATATCTTCCTAGTTCCAATATATATTTATAAATACACCTTATAACCCTCCTTGTTATATTCCACTATTCTTTTTGTAATATATAAATATTTCCCCTTGTGTTCAAGGACATTTCACTTCTAAGCTGAATTTCCTTTGGTTTTCTTATAATATTTTCCCAGTGTTTATGAACACCTCTCTGTTTCCTAACTACAACTCATATATTCTTTTGCGAATATGTTTTTCAATGCGTTTCACTAGCTTACTAGCAATTAATATACTGTATTGTTTTTTGAATAAATTTTCACTGTGTCTATGAACACTTCTTAGCTTCCTAGCATCCTAGCACTTAATATATATTCGTTTGAGAATATATTTTTCACTGTGTCTATGAACACTATTTTCCTAGCTTCCTAACCATTGATCACATATTCGTATGAGAATATATTTTTCCACTGTGTATATCTCCCCGATTTTTAACTGGCGTGCAATGCGAGTGTGTGTGAAAGAGAAAAAACGAGTTTGAATTAAACACAATACATTCCCACTCTCTTGTCCTCAAGAGCGAAAGGAGTAACATAAAAAATATTTTATCCTCAAAACAACCATACATCCATTTTCTCTTGTCCTCAAGAGAGAGGAAAAAAACTTTATGATATCTTGTCCTCAAGATAAAGGAAATCTCTTATCTTTGCGATTTTAGTTTGATCTCCGGAAACTTGAGTTCCTTTAATTTTCGTTCAACCAAATTTTCTATTCTTCCGAGAACATACAACTGAATGAGTTGTTATGGTAACTAGGGTTCGACCTGAACACTTTTCCTTTTCCTTCCTACCTACATACCCATACTAAATAATTTTCTAACTTCTCCTGAAATTTTCTTCCCCCATCCTCGGTAATTTTGATCAAAATATTTGCTTATTTCTTCCTAGAAATGTTTTGACTTGTCCCCAAGAAATTATATTTTTGCTTTGTGCTAGCGGTCATGGCACTATATGTAAATGCTCGCACGTAACACTACCTTTCCTTTTCTAGCGCTAGAAATTTCCTTTCTAATCCCTTAGAATTATCCGTAATTCTTCCTAGAATTTTTCCTAGTTCTTCCTAGAATTTTTCCTAATGCTTCCTAGAATATTTCTAAATTCTTCCTAGAATATTTTTGCTTTTATGTGACCGACGCGTCACCGTGCTCGCCCTGCACATCATATTTTCCTAACGAATTGTTTTCCATAAAACATCATTTTCAACCACTTCCTAATGTGATTCTCTTCCTATCCCTACAATCAGATGCTATTCAATTAACACATGAATTATTCGTTCACTTTAATTACAACATCCTATTGACAGCTTTTACTCTTTCACCCACTCACTGCACATTGAATTTTTACTTAAAATAATTTCTTACCTCTCGTAGACATTCTTATTTTTTCTCAAAATATACTAAGTAGGTAATTTGTATTCTAAGAAATTTAATTTTTTCACTATTTGCTTGTAGGTATGTATATGTATAACTTGTACTTCACAGTTGACACTTTTACTTGCAATTGCAATGAAATGACCCAAACAGAAAATTATACCGGTGGAGAAAAAATTATACCGCTGGAGATCAACAACGTTATCTCGCCGGCAACCAGTTTCATGTGTATATGTATTGGTGACTGTATTTTGCACACTGTTGATCATCGCAATGCACCGTCGCTGTCGTTTGCATATGGTTTTGCTTTTTCTTTTGCTCTGTACGGTAGAGCGTAGAGGCTGAGCTAAGAGCACAGTTTTTTTGTGTGTGGAGAGAAAATTATTTTCGCACTTGATATCAGTGTTCTTCCAAGCTCCAACTTCATAATGTGGACGAGATCCTTTGTCTTTGTGTGTCTCTCATACAATTTTATGTTTGATTGCGCTGCTGGCTGTGGTATCTTTTTGTGAATGTACCTAGTAATATGCGGTGGTTGTTAATAAGCGAAACGTTGGAATGTAGTTCCGCGCTTGAGTTTACCAATATAAAACAAATATGCCTAGTTATATGCCTACCTACCTAGCGATATGTGGTGGTTGAATAAGCGAACGTTGTTATATTGTTCAACGCTTGTGTGTACCAATATAAATACATATATAGTTATGTACCTACCTATACCTACTAAGCGATATGTGGTGGTTGTAAATCACCGAAAAATGCTGGAAATGGTGGTTATGACGCACCGAAAAGTTTATTTATTTTATTAAAAACTATTATTATGATATGATAAAATAGGTAGATGTTGGTTGTGAACTGCAAATCCCTGCAGTTACTCACCACTTACAAACCATCTGCTCGCGTGCTTCCATTTGTTGCTCCTGCGTAGATTCCTATCTATACCTCCTGGCGCTGCCGCTGGTTCCATTATTAGTTACACTTTGCACTTTACACTCGGGTTTTTTTTTTTTTTTTTTTTAAACACTACCGACTCAAAGGACCAAAATGTATATTATCCTCTCATTAAAAAACAAAACACGGTACGAATTTTGGTTGTGTGAAAAAATATATATAAAAAAACACACAATTTATTATCTCCGGTTTTACACAAGGGAATATACAACTTGCCTGTCTGCTGGACAGAACAAGACTAAAAAACTACCCTTAACCCTTGTCTCTTATTCTAAAGTATACAATTCAAAGAGAGACATACATAACTACTGCATACTTCTAGGACTCTTCAAAACACGAATGGTTTAAGTTGCCATTCGTAACACAAACAATCATTTTATAATTTTTACCTCCACATAATACGATCACGATTGCAACGAGTAACATACAAACCGCCGTCAATGAAAATACAATCAGCAATTTTTCTACCAAGATGCACATTTCAAAAAGAAAAAATGTTCCCGGGTTTCGGCACCAAATGTTGAAGACTATGCTGTTTTGCATACACTTTTAGATGAAATAATAGATTAAACGATTTAGATACATTAGTATTGGATTCTTTATTTTGTGCAAGTAAAACTTAGAGTAGAGAACAATGAGTTGTGTTATGTATGGTTTGGAGGTCCGACGGCAACTGAACTAAAGCAAATTCCAAATCCCAAGAGAATTAATTATGTTGTACCAAGACATGGCTTTTACTACGAATTTCATGGCGACACCGACGCCAAGAATTCCTATCAACAACAATATTATAGTCTTTAATTCCATTCTGAGAACTGATAACTTGGAATGGAAAATTTCTCATTTTTATAGCAGACAAAGGAAATTAGAGATACTTTTGAATTGAAATATATTTTCTGCGGGGTTAGATCAAGTGACTTGGAATTTGCTTAGAGGAAAAAATGCAGGGTATTAAACCATCAAACAAAAATGTGTCAACATGAGTAACAAACAATAGAATTAAGTTTCAACATGAGTTGAACATACACTTTGAACGTTTTTTGGGGTTAAATTTCAGTGACAATATAATAAATTGTTGTCCCAACGTACTTATTTTTTTCCAGAAAAGTAAAATTGATAAAAATTAATTATGAGTTGGTCGATTTATTGGAAGATTATGTTGAAGTTCTTGAGTTGATTGAAGTTGGTGCTCCCCGCCGAATTTATGACAGAAATGAGTACTTTTTTAGCTTTGATGAGTTGGCGTTTTACAAAAGATTTCGCTTGAGTAAAAATATGACTGTTTATGTTTTAGAAGAAATTGATAAGAAGCTAGAGCGACCCTACAACATGTTTAAATTATATTTCTGTTTTTACAAAATGTTCAATGAAAAATATTGTTTTTTTAGAAATAATTCAATTGCACCCATAAACCAGCTACTGGTGACTCTACAATTATTTGCTACATGCAATCATCTTTTAAGTATTGCAGACTTTGGAGGAATGAATGTCTCCGCTGTTTCAAGAATCGTTTTAAAAGTTACCACAGAAATTGCAAAGCTATTTAAAAAGCATATCACATTCCCATTTACACGATCCGAAGTTTCGGAGGCTAGACGTGAGTTTTTTGGTATAGCATCTTCTCCTTCTGTTATTGGTGCTATCGATAGAACCCATGTTAAAATTCAATCTCCCGATTAGTTAAAATAATATGGTAATGCTCAATATGACTTACAAGTTTTTATCAGGAGGACCAGACGCAGAAATATTTAGGAACAGAAAAGACTATTTTTCTATGGTCTAATGGTCTTAACTAATGTAGTTGCAAGGTGGCCTGGTTCCGCTCACGATGCAACGAATTTTAATGGGAGTAGAATAAGAGCTAGGATGGAAAACTGTGCAGATTGTGTTATTTTGGGTAACGATTCTCTTTGTGTACATACTAACCATGCAATATACTCAAATAAACTATCAAGTGATTCCGTATATCCCCAAAAAAAATATTTGATGACACCATTGCTCAGACCCCACGGTGCGGCAGAACAACTTTATAACGAATCTCAGATACGAACAAGAGGTGTCATCGAAAAGGCTTTCGGAATATTGAAAGGACGGTTTCCTGTACTAGCATACGGCTGTCGTTTACAACTAACAACGACGTTAACAATTATTGTGGCGACATGTGTTTTGCACAACATATTAAGAAATCATGGGGTTTCGTTAGTTAACTCAGGTGAAGTCCCATGCACAAATCAATCTCAAAATGCTAATGTAAACCAAACGTCTACAAATGTAGGCATACAGAAACGCAGAGATCTTATAAGACTTGCTTGCTAGACTTTAAAAGAAAATCATCATCAAACAGAGGAATACAGAAACGCAAGGACCTAATAAAAGATTATTTCGGGAGCCAAACAAAATACATAACGAATTAAATTGCTTTTTTAAACTTTATTTTTAAACGCATATGTACAGTCGATGGCAAAATTATTTGCACAATGAATTTTTCATACTGTATCTCCTCCACAAAGTGGTATTACTTTAAAATAAAGTAGTTTTTTGATAATTGGGTTATTAATTTATCAACTTCAACATCTTCTTCAAATGGTGAACCCAAAGAAAAGAATCAGGTTTCATAAGTAGCGGTAAAAATCACAAAAAAGAAAACGGAAAAAATTATTGGTACATTGAAAAAAACTGGCAAAATTATTTACACAACTGTACTTAACGGTTTCGGAAATGAATCGGCAGATAAGCGTGCTGACTGATCAATGCCAAATTATTCAGGTTATTATTATGATGAGTTTAGCGTCACCTTTCATTCAAACAACTTTATTGGAATGGCTAGATCCAAAGAAATTTCAATAGAGACGCGGGGCGATTGTTGCAGAGTACAAAATCGGAGTTTCGGTTTGAAAACTTTCTGCTAAATACCATTGCAGTCGCAGAACAGTTTATTATCAAATTGAGAAAGATAAAACGTGCGGAAGTCTAAAAAACCGAACCGGGAGAGGCAGCAAAAGGGTTACTTCGAATAGGGAAGACACTCGAATTATTCGTTGTTTTAAATGTAACCCTTGCGAAAAATGTGTTAAAAGAGTTAAACAAGGCTCGTGAGAACAATTTCAGCGAAAGAACATTACGTAGAAGGTTAAAGGAAAAAGCCTACGTCAGCCAGAAAAAGCCCTACATTACACCAAGGAACAAGAGCGCAAGACTGCAATTCGCAAGGGAGCATATTAGTAACCACCGGATTTTTGGAGGAGTGTACTTTGGACTGACGAGACTGCTTGTTCTTTTATTGACAATTGAAAAACAAAAAAGTCATTATTATTAGTATTTTTACTTATTATTGAACCAAATGAAACAGAATAAACAAAAACACGAATAAATAAATTTTCCATCAGCTGATCACTTGAATAGAAAGGTATACCAAAAATACTCGGATACCTTTAGATAGCTTTTTAGTTGAAATGGGTGTGTGACTCTGTTAAAAGTTTAACTCGTAAACAACAACAACAAGCTATCCTGATACGATTCTCGAACGCCGCCTTTGTCTTTGTTCGTGTTTTTGTTTATTCTGTTTCATTTGGTTCAAAAATAAGAAATAATTCTAATAATAATGAGGTTTTGAAGCAACCAGGCACTGCTAGATAACTATTTTCCCCCAAAAATAAAAACACCGAATGAAAAATAAAGAGAAATGTGAAACTAGTTTCATGAAACTGGATTTCATCGTGTAATAACACTTGCGACACGGGATGACAGAACAAAGAAGAATTCGAAGTAGTTTCGTGCAACAAATTTCACCGTATAATAGCAGTCATAGCAGTCTTATGGGCGAAAGTTTTTTTATTCCGATCCAAGAACAAAAGCCAAAAAACCCATTACGCAGCCCACTAGACATTCCAATGGATGGAAAGTTATGATATGGGGGTGCATATCATATAGTGGTGTGGGAACACATGTAAGGTGCTCCGATCATATGACACAGTCACATTATTTAGAGATACTAAATGATGTTGCCCTGGTGGCAGGTTCTACATTCATCGGGACCAATTTCATACTTCAGCAAGTATCTATCGGAAGTAGGTCAAGAAACTTTGAAATGGCATCCCCAAAGTCCTGACTTAAATATAATCGAAAATGTTTGGCATATTGTGAAATCCAAAATTTCACAAAACATAGGAAGATCTGCAGATGAAACGTGGAAAAATTTTATTACAGCTTGGAGTACCATTCCTGCAGAGCAAATTCAACACTTAATAGATTCCGTTCCAAGACGCTTTGCAGAATTTATTGCTGCAAAAGGAGGAAACACAAGCTATTAGGTAACTAAGATGAATTATAAAAAATCTTTTTCTTTAAAAGTAGAACAGTTTTATTTTTTCACAACATTTATTCAACAATGTAAATATACATTATTTTAATTTAATTTTGCAACGCGTTTCGGAATACAAGTTCCATCATCGGGCTGAACTAATATGTTGACTTTTGGTGTTATTTGTATTGTTGTTTCAAGAAGCTGTTGTGGGTGATGCATTGTCTTTTTTCTTCTGTTGTTTAATTTGAAGCTTTACTGCAGTGTCGTATATTGGGTTTGCTTTAATTGTTAATTTATCGTTTAATAATTTGTCCTGTTCTAGTTTATTTGCTTTGTATATATGGAATTCTTCTATTGCGTCTAGTTTTGTCCCTTTTTGGCATATGCATAATGGAAACATATTGTTGTCAAAGTTTGTGCAGCTATGATTATTGTCCATTAGATGAAGTGCAAAAGCAGAATTTGTACTGGGCTTTGGTTTGTGTTCACTAAATCGGTTTAGAAAAGTTCTGCCTGTTTGTCCAATGTAGAACTTTTCACAATCGTTACATGTTATTTTGTATACGCCGCAGCATGACTCTATGGCCTTTTTGTTCTTATTTTTAGTATATTTTGGGTGTTGTTATTTATTTTAAAAGATAAATTTATGTTGAGTTTTTTCAATTCGTGTTTTAGAGTGTGTGGTATTAAATGAGTGTAGTCAATTGCGATGTATTTTGTGTCTTTAGCTTTCTCTGTTGTTTTGTGTATGTTGTTTATTCTCTTTTTTCTTTTTTGAATTAGATCTTCGATTATGTTGTAGCTGTATCCATTTGCTTCTGCGATCTGTTTTATTGTCATTACTTCATTTGAGTAGTCAGATTTGTTCATACGAATATTTAATAATCTGTTGATGAATGTGTTATAGGCTGCTATTTTTTGTTCATAAGGGTGGAAGGAATCGTTGTGTATAATATCGGTAGTTGTTGGCTTTCTGTATATTTTATATTTAAGTTTGTTGTTGTTTTTGTTAATATTTAGATCTAAGAAGTTAATGGCGTTGTTGTTTTCAATTTCTATTGTGAATTTAATTTTTGTGTTGATGTTGTTTATATATTTGTTTAAAATGTCTATTTGTCTATTGGTTCCATTGAATATGATAAAAGTATCATCAACATATCTGGTGTAAAATATTATCTGTTGTTGTTGTGGATTTAATTTAGATAAGATGTATTTATTTTCAAAGTGATTAAGGAATATGTCTGCAGAAGTCCACTCAATGGGGAGCCCATAGCTAGGCCTTCATCTTGTCTATAGTGTTTGTTGTTGAATGTAAAATAATTTTGTTTTAGGATTACCTTCAGTAGGTTGATTAATTCTTCTATTTGTTGTGTATTGAGTTTTGCTGTTTTAGTTAAGTTGTCTTTTAATATGAGTATTGTTTCATCTATGGGGATGTTTGTATACATATTTGTAACTTCAAATGAAATGAGTGTGTGTTGTGTTTTAATGTTAATATTTTTTGTTTTTTCAATGAAATCCATATAGTTTTTTATGCTGTGGTTATTTTTGATGGTTATGTTGTTATTAATAATGTTTTTTAGTTCTTTCGATATTTTATATGTAGGAGCTGTGGTATAATTGATTAAAGGTCTAATGGGTATTCCGGGTTTGTGGATTTTGGGTAGTCCTGTTAATAGAGGTGCGCTTGCGTTGGGGTGTTTGAGTTTTAGTTTTTTATAGTTGGGCAGTATATTGTTACATTTGTTGATCATGCTATTGATTTCTTTGGTGTAGGTTTTAGTTGGGTCGTTATTTAGGGATTTTATGTTGTTTTCGTTAATGAATGTAAGAGTTTGGTTAATATATTGTTGTTGGTCCATTATTACAACTGTATTACCTTTGTCAGCTTTTGTGATTATTGCACTGTTGTTTTCTAGTTTATTTTTAATTTCGTTTAGATTTTTGATTTCAGTTTTGTATTTATTTTTAAGATCGTTTTGGAAATTATTGTTTTTTGTGATATGTTTTAGTTTTCTATTGACAATTATTCTTATTTCATTTTGGTTTTCTATTGTTGGTATTTGTTTGATGGCTGCTTCTGCATTCGTTACTTGATTCATAATGTTGTTTTGGTTGATTTTAGGAAGGTTGTATTTTAGTCCTTTGTTTAATAAATTTATTTCGTCGTTTGTGAATTGGATATTTGTATTGTTGATTAATCGAGGATAGAAGTTATGGATTTTGGGAATTATTTTAGGTGTTGTGTCTTTGTTTGTGAGTTTCTGTATTTTCTTTTGTTGTTTTATTGTGATTTCTTTTGTTATAGCACTAATATGTTGGTTTATTTTAGAAATGTGGTAATCGGCTTCTATGTGATGAAAGGTGTTGTAAATTTGTAAATGTGATTTGTATAGTTGATTGTTGAGGTGTACTTTTTTGGTGTATAAATATTTTATCTCTTCTTTGATTCTAATTTGTTGGGCAAGATTTTGTGTTTTAATGGCGGCTATTGATTTGTCTTTTATTATAATCTGTGCAAGTTTTGGTGTTATGTGATTTTTTAGGAATTTTCTGTTGAATTTTATGTTTAGGTTGGTTTTGGTCAACTTTACTTTGATGTTTTTGTGTTCATAGACGATATTGGCCATTTTGGCTGAATTATGTAAAAAATTTTATGTGTTCGTCTCCATGTTGTGTTATGCGATTAAGATGAATTAAAAAGATCTTTTTCTTTAAAATTATTATTTACTATTAGGTAAAACTGTGGCAATGAAACTATTGCGATTTTACTAGAATTTTTTTTTTGCTTCCAGAAGCGTTACTGGAAGAAAAATGCCCTTGCGCAAATAATTTTGCCACCATTTTTTCATGTCACAAAAATTTTGCCATTTTCTTTTTTGTGATTTTAACCGCTACTTATAAAACTTCATTCTTTATTTTTCTAACCACATCAAGAAGATGTTGGAGTTAATAAATTAATAACCCAATTATCTAAAAACTATACTTTATTTTAAAGTAAAAACTTGTTGAGGAGATACAGTATGAAAAATACAGTGTGCAAATAATTTTGCCATCGACTGTATACATATAGATTATTAAAGTACAATAACAATGAATTCAATAAAAAAACAACAAAAACAAAATTCTATTGAAATTTCAATTTCAAAAACAAAAAGATATACATATTCAGTTTTCGATGCATGTATGTTCGTATGTATTACGGATTTAGGTTTTTCAAATCTTTCAAAACACTGCACGCATCAAAAGATTCCTTCGAGTCATTTTTCACTTTTTTTAAAATTTCGCTTTTTATTTCAATATCTAATTCTAATGAACGTTTTCATAGTTCATGCTCAATCGAATTTGAATATTTTTTTTGATTTGCCTCTTCTTTGAGTTTCATACTGAAGTTTTGCCAGTTAAATTTTTATAGCAGACAGCTCTGAATATTGCTCTGTTATTTTGCTACTAGATAAAGTGGAAGCAACTGGTCTGCGCCGCCCACACCATTTGCTTTCTTGAAGAGAATCAGAAAATTGCTTTTTAAATCCCTTGGACTTGGGGATTTGTACTCCATCATGTGTTTTAGGACTTTTTTCAATGGACAAAGCTTCATGTTCTTTCGCAATTTTGCGCCTTGACACGGTTTCAATTTTGGGTGGACAGGATTTTTTAGTTGACTCGGTTTATATTTTGCCCAATCTGTGGTTATTTCTTCAGATAATTCTTCAATCTATAAATAAGCGGTAGGTAACACAACGGAAAAATTAAAAATATATATAACTATCATCTTACAACATGCATGCTGCTGCTTAATTCATCTTCCAGTAAAGCATCAACTCCGTCCCCGTCATAATTGTTTTCGAATCCAGATATTGTTTTTGGATTCATTATTGAAATGGCCAATTCAAAATTTTCATCGTTCAGAAGTAATGGCTTGCCACCTCCGGTCTGCATCGTGGACATTTTTTCATCTGCAGCTATTTTCCTTACTTCTTTTTTATATCCTTGATAAAACTTTCTTAAGGCTTCTGTGGTTCTAAAACTGACGAGTCCGAAGTTGAATTAAATTTTGCTGAAATCCTTTCCCAAGCCGCTTCTTTTTCTTTCCAAGTTGTTCCATCCGTTCTTTTGTTTTCAATGATATGTTTTTCATCAAAAACACATTCAAGAAGAATTCCCTTTTTTTTGATAAAAAATTAGGATTTCTTGCTTTTTTATTTTTAATTTCAGCCATTACTGCACAAAATAAACTTCAACAACGCACATAAACATTTTTTTACTTGAGCGAAACACAAAAAATACCGTTTGAACACATGCAGTGACATTTATTTTAGTTCTGTTTGATATTTTACAATGAAGTGAAGTAAGATGTGTTTCAAGGCATGTTCAACTTAGCAAAGTGTAACTTATTTTTTTTCTAACAACAAAAACTAAACTATGTTGCACTTAGAAATAAAGATGTACTTAGTAGAGAAGAGGATTTATGATTAGTATCAGCAAACGAGCCTGAGTAATTTAGAGTACCCGACTAGGATCATTAAGTTAATTAAGTTATTATGTAAGCTAGTTTAAACACTTTTGCTAGCATGTAAGTAGTTATAAGAGATAAAAAATAAAAATTAATTTAAAATGAAAACCAGTGTGGAGGAACGTGGGTTCAACTCCCAGCCGGGGCATTCCAATTTTAATTCTTGCTCTAAAGCAAATTGCAGAACAAAAGAAAACATAAGATTACGGAGTGAAAAAAAAGCGACAGAGCAGTCTGTGATGGACCATCCCGGTCCATCAACATCAAATAAAGTGTTGGATGAGAATTCAACACTTAGGATAACAACAACAACAACAACAAGAAGCAAAGCAGCGGCAACAACCGCAATGCAAATTACGGTAACAACCGTAACAACAGCAGCGACAACAACTGCAGCAAAGAGGAGGCGGATTAAAATCAAGCCAAATTTGGTATCCCGCAACCAGAAAGCAAAGGCAACAACTGATAAGGAGGTCGACGACGATGGTATATCGACCAGTTCGGAGGGTGTCGGGAGTCTAAATTCGACATACGACTACGAGTCGAACGGTGGCGATTGCCGCTACACCGGCAGCAACAACTCTTTCGCTGCGTTAGCGGAGAACGGTGACGATGAAAATAATAATGTTATAGGAGATAACGAGGAAGATAAGCGACACCTCGAGTTAAAAAACCGTGGAGAAGCTGTCTGCTGAAATATAAATGATAAAAACAAGGCAAGTGGTCTGCAACAGGAGCAGCAGCCAAAGAAGACTGCAGCGAAGAGCAGGCATTGCCCCCTATAAATACGTTAAAAATGAAATTGCAAGCCACAAAAAGCCTGTGTAAGTCAGCCATTGGCGATAAATTTGCTATCAAACTTCTAGGTCAAGATCGACATGCGATCCAATGTCAAAACATTGGTGACAATAAGATCGTTCGGGAGTTGTTAGCGAAGACAACCACCGAATATTATAGTTATACTCCCAAAGAGTAGAAGCCTAAACGTATGCTTTAGAAAGGGGTAGAGCCTACCTCTCACCCAGAGGAGCTCTTAGCTGAACTCCGCAGGTTGGCGACCGACGATCTCGAATTTATCGGGGTCAAGTCGTTCACCACGGCCAAGGCAAGACGGGAGAGGCGGCCATTGCCGATGTTCCTCGTCACCCTATCACACAGTAGCCCTCTGGAAAGTCTCAGGAGTATCTCCGTCCTGAACTACCAGATGATAAAAAGGGAGAAAATAAACAGTCACGGGGACATTTTACAATGTCTTTTGTTTGTGCAGGTAGTGCATTGATTTTAATAAAAAAAAGGACTCAAAACTTATACTGCTTAACAAAATTGAAATTTTATTACTCTGACTTTTCCTCGACTGTACCACCTTATATACAAAAAAAATACTTAAAGATTTCGGGAATAGTTCAGAAAATCGTTCCAATTCGAATGAAGGCTCGTTCACAATTCGCAGTGGATCCAATTCGAATGAAGTCTCGTCCACAATTCGCAGTGGATTTTGTGACGTCACGAGTGCACATGCCGCCCCTCTATGCCATATGTTGCATGGCATACGAATATAGTTAAGCTCAGATGTTTCTTGTAGCATAGTGTTTTTTGCGTTGTTCTGCTGTGATAGACAATATCAATGATGGCTAATGAAATGAAACTCGTTTTGTGTTTATCTTAAAAGAAAGAGGTCTTGAAGCATTTGGTTTTCATAGATATATGTATATATTATTATGTGGATTCTGAAAGGAAAGGTTGAAAATAAAAGAAGGAGAATATGTGCATTCAAGAAAGATTAAGAGTGTTATGAATTGGTAGTTTGCATATCTTTGATACGCAGCGTTTGTAGTTTCCATTCTTTGTTCGAACTGTGACTACCCAAACTATCTGATCTTCACCAGGATGAGTTTCAATAATGCGGCCTAGGAGCCACTGGTTGGGTGGGAGTCTATCGTCCTTAATGATCACAAGGTCATTGTTTTGAAGATTTTGGTGTATTTGATGCCATTTTGGTCGTGACTGCAAATGTGATAACCAATCTGAGGACCATCTTGACCAAAATTGTTGAAACATTCGCTGGAGTTTTAAGTATTGACTTCGGAGACATGTTTCAGGAACAGCTGGTTCTGGTGGTGCTAGCAATGAGTCGCCAATAAGGAAATGTCCTGGAGTGAGTACAGTTAAGTCATCGGGATCTGTTGTTAAAGGGCACAATGGGCGAGAATTGAGACAGGCTTCTATTCTCACAAGGATGGTCGACAAATCTTCATAGGTCAGCGGTGTCTCAGATGTGATTCGATTTAGATGATATTTGACCGATTTCACATTGCCTCCCATATGCCCCCAAAATTGTGTGAATGTGGTGGATTGAAGTGCCATTGAATGCCCCCTTCTGCCAATTGTGGAGCCACTTCTCGATCGATGGATTCCATGAATCTTTTTGTGTTTGTTTTGAGCACGGTGTTTGCTCCAATAAAATTAGTGCCACAGTCGCTGTAAAGATCATGACATAATCCACGCCTTCCAATAAAACGATAGAGCGCACATAAAAACTGATCTGTCGTCATTCCTATGACAGCTTCCAAATGGATTGCCTTGGTTACAAGGCAAATGAAGATTGTTATATAACCTTTGTATGTAGTGTTGCCTCGGTATCGTGAAGCTTTGAGCTCTATTGCGCCAGTGTAGTCTACTCCTGTAGCAAGGAATGGCCGGAATGAAGGCTTTACCCTAGCTGAGGGTAAGCTACCCATTAGCTGTTGTGTCACTCGCGGTTTTTGTTTGAAGCAGGTAACACAAGACTTGATCGCCGCTTGAACTCTTTTCCTGGCGTAGAGAATCCAAAATTTCTTTCGAATGAAAGAAGATGTAAGACGAACTCCGCCATGAAGGGTGTTTAAGTGACTATAATTAATGATAAAATTAGTAAGATGATGATCTTCTGGCAAAATCATTGGATGTTTTTCGTTGTATGGTAGACTGGAACGTTGTAAGCGTCCTCCGACTCTAAGTAATTTGTCTTTGTCTAAGAAAGGTGCTAGCCCTATTAATCGACTTTTGGGTAGCACTTCTCCTTTTGTTGAGAGTGCGTGTATATCCGTAGAGAAACATTCCATTTGAGCAAGGCCTACTAATTTTATGACACTCTGGTCCAACTCTGTAACCTTAAGAATTCCACCTTTGCGTGTGTCCGTCTCGTTTCGTTCTTTACTGCAACGACAATTATGTACAAAGCGAAGTATCCAAGCCACGATTCGTCTCATGTGTGAAAAAGATGAATAGTTTTTCAGAAATGATATATCTGATGGTGGTTTGTGAAGAGTATTCACACTAAGCTCCGTTTCTAGAAACGTCCAGTTGGAAGTAGGCCAAACTTCTTGGGTTTCACGTAACCAGTTAGGTCCATGCCAGTATAAATCAGAACTTATTAATTGTTTTGTTGCTGTACCACGAGAAGAAAGATCAGCTGGATTTTCATAAGTTACAACATGATGCCATTGAGTAACGTTTGATGTTGCGAGGAATCACTCGATTTGCTACGAATACAGGCCATCGAGAAGCATCTCCCCGAATCCACGAGAGAACAATGGTTGAATAAGTCCAGGAAAAATTTGAAATGGCTTCTATTGTCAAATTTATGTGCTTGGTTACCCACTGCACAAGCTTTACCCCTGACACTGCTGCGCATAATTCAACTCGAGGAATGCTTATTTGTGGCTTTGGGGTGACTTTACTTTTTGAAGTGATGATGTTGGTATGAAATGTTTTATCTTCGTGTTGTATTACGTACGTAGACAACCGAAGCATACGCCTGAGACGATCCATCACAAAACGCGTGAACCTCAACTTTTATCATTGACTTAGGAGAAAAGTAGAGCCAACGTGGGATTTGAATCTGATTGATCTGTGGGAGATCATTAAGAATTTGGTACCAGTCTTGTAAGAGTTTATCGGAAAGTGGTTCATCCCAGTCGAGATTCACTATCCATAGACGCTTCAAAAAGATCTTTGCAGAAACGATTACAGGGTTGATGAGACCCAGTTGGTCAAACAGTTTTGCTATCGTAGATAGAACATTTCGTTTGGTGACTGTATCTTGATGAAGTTCGAAGTTGATTTTGTACCGAAATTGATCTAGAAGGGGTTGCCAACTCATACCTAATGTTTTTATGACCTCATCACTGTTTAATTCAAGAGCTGTAGCACTGCTTTCATATTGCACAATGTACAGAACTGATTGTAGCTTCCATTGAATGGGGCTCCATTAAGCCCAAGGACTTCACATCTGGTTCTGAAGATTAGTGAGATTTGCTTATAACTTAGTAAGTCACAAAAATAGTTATTTTCCTGCAAGTTGTAGTTGAGCTGTGAATACAAGATTCTACTCTCTGACTGTTGGGCTTCTACTTCTAACAAAACTCTTTCAGTATCCTCAAACTTTTGAATTGTACGATACAACTGATGTTTTAATAAGCTTCGGTTATCTGAATTTATGTCGATGTTCTCACCGTAAACATCACCACGATTCTGCCACTGTACCATCCACCAATCTTTCTTTCTTATTTCATCATATCTAAGCATTTTATTTACGAGACGTGTATTCGGCAATTCAAGGACTTTTAAAATATAATCGGCTTGTATCTTAAGTGTATAAGTGTGTAGCTTTGGTAATCCTGTTTCTAAATATACAGCATAGTTTGGTGTTCTTAGTGGAAGATTGAACAATTTTTTGAAAAAATTTCTTTGCAGTTTCTCCATCAGTTCAAATTCTTCTGCACTCCATACCTGCGCAGCGTAACACTAAGTTGACTTCACCACTGCATCAAATATTCTAAACTTTGTGGAAAGGTTAACGTTTTTATTAGAACAAATATTTTTCCAAGTTGAGTTAACTAGCTTTTGACTTGTTTTAACTTTCTCCTCAATGTGACGCTTGAAATCCAATGTTGAATTCCACACTACTCCTAAATATTTGTACTCTCTGACGACTTCCAGACGATTCTGCCGCAGCAACCAATTGTAGTTTTGTGTTGAATAGCCTCGATTATTTGTAGAGAAAATCATTATTTTTGATTTATCTGTATTAATGACAAGCCCCCACTTTTCACAGAATGAAACAAGACGATTTATGATTAATTGCAGATTTTCGGGTGTTTCCGACAGGACTACATGATCATCGGCGTATAGTAGTACATTTAAAATGCTTGCTGCAATTCTGAGTCCACCAGGTAGTTCATCCACAATGTCATTGATGAATAGGGCAAATAAAAATCCACTTAACATCCCTGTTTCACACTGCTATTCGTTTGAAACCAATCTGAAAAATTTGTACCATCCCAAACAGTTGCATTGATCCCACAATACATTTCTTTGATGACACGAATAAATTTGGTAGTTTTTCTTAGTTTTTAATTATAGTTACAGTTTATAACATCACAAAGTACCTTTTGGAAAGGCATTATCATTAAGGTATTGAATAATCTAGAGTACCCGCCTTGGGTCAGTTTGTAACATAAGATAAATAAAAATAAAAAATGAATTTAAAAATGAAATGAAAATGACAAAATGAAATAGGTTTACTCAAATAGTAAAATAATTTTTTACTTCACATAAAGTTTAAATCAAAAGAAGAGATAACCAATATTGAATAAGAATATGCCATGCAATGGGCAAAAGCAAACGTAGTTAACACTTATATCTTATCAAATTTTGAAATACAATCAGCCTTATTATGAGTTCCACGTGAACAGCATTCCCCTTGAAAAAGATCCCATTTCACTTTTCCCTTATTATGAGTTTGGGGGAAAAATTTTCTATGTTCGAAAAAATTCCCTTATTATGAGCTATTTTTCCCCGTGAAATATGAAAACGTTGAGAGCAACTTATTTCACTTATTTTTGTGAGGCGAACAAGTGAACAACAAAAGCGGAAAAAGAATTTTGTTCAGGGGAAACTCATAATAGCTTTTAAAATTCCGGGCGAAAAGCTGTTCACCTGAAACTCATAATAAGGCTGAATAAGTTATTTGAAGAAATAATAAATAGAGAAAGTATATGCATTATGATAATGTTATAGATATAGTTGAATTTTCAGAGGTGAAAGTAGCCTCAAATATCTCACAGTTGTTATACAGGGTGTTCCGTAATTCTTGTATAATACTTTGGGATGTGATTCTTGGTCATATTTTAAGAAAAAAATTGTTCAACAGTAAAGTGCGTTTCTCAACTTTGACATACATGCTTATTTTGACATTCTATTCGAATGAAAGTTTAGTCGAATTCGAAAGAACTGCATTTTGAGACTCGAATGATTCGAATGTTAAACATGTAAAATTTTGAATCATTCGAGTCTCAAAATGCACTTCTTTCGCATTCGACTAAACTTTCATTCGAATAGAATGTCAAAATAAGCATGATCACTTTTTGACAATTTAATAAAAGGCTAACTTTGGTGTACCCTGACCTGTGTTCAATTCGATATCTCTGTCAATACTGATGATAGAGACCTAATCTTAGACTTGATTTTTTGTAGAATTAATAACAAATAAAGACAGTATTTAAGTTGAGCTTCCATAGCTTTAGGGTTGCCAGACTTTCAATTTTAAATAGTGATCAAATATTCTTCCTGAAATAAAGATTTGACTTTGAGGTAATTTTTTTGCAGAAAATGCCTGGTAAACAAAGAGTTTCTTTATTTTTTACAGATGAACAAAACAATAATAAACAATAATGAAAAAAAAATTCAGTAATAAGTGCACCCATACATTTTATGATACTTGAAAAAATACAAAACGGGTAAAATTAAAAATTTCAAGAAGAGCACGAGGAACAATACAACAGAACAACACAAGGAAAATACCAGGAACTTTATCCTTACTGAAAATCTGGCAACCTTTAGCCTATTGGTGTCAAATTTAAATACAGTTTCAAAGATTACAAGACTACAAGTAAGACAAGAGTTATCGAGAGCAAACATACACAATGAAATCCAAAAACGTGCTCTGGGGCCCTACTCTGTAATTCGTTTCGAAAGCAAAAATTTCCGAAAACGAATATTTTGTACTCTTTATTTCCAACGCGGATTAGAATGTACTACACTCTGAAAAGGAAATCCGAAGACGAATTTTTCCCACCGTGCAAAGCGTTTTCGAATGTCAAATCCATTCGAAAATGAAAGTTTTCCTTCGACAACAAAGTAGCTAACGAATCTCAATTCACTCACTGAAAAACAATCGGCCCTATGGTGGTAACCGTCGGAGCGGAGTTTTCTCCGCAACGCATCTTTTTTCGGAGATTCAATTTTGCTTCGAAGTAGTTGTCGTCGTAAGAAATTTTTCACAAATGCGGCAATGCGTTGCATTCCCAAAACTAAAATCTCCGCAACAAAAACTTATCGGAGAACGTCAGATCGTCCGATCGGAGAACTACCACGAAGCAAAATATCTCCGATCGGAGAGAATTCCGCTCCGACGGTTACCACGATATTGCCGAATGATTGTTTTGAAGGGACACAATTTTCAAAAAGTCAATATATTGTGTAGTGAACTTATAAGAGGTCCAAGTTAAGTTTATTCCATAAATAAACGTAGAATTTTATCACAAGACACAGTTAATAATAATGAAAAAAAAATTAGCACCAAACAAAAATAGTTTGAAATGATGGTGTAGTACATGTGTGCTCATCTTTATTCACATTCTGGCACACATTTAGGCCCGTATTATGAGTAGCGAATCGAACGTTCGCTTCTAGGCGAACTGTTCAGCGAACTACAAGCTTCGTGGTATTATGAGTAGCGAACTTCAACATTCGCTTTAGATGTGATAGGTACCAACATAAAAAAATGAAAATTTCATAAAGTCATATGTCAAATTGCCTTATAATTGTTGTTGATCTGTTGATAGAACACCTTTCTCAATAAAATATTAAAGAAATAATTGATTATAAATATGATCAGCAGTGTTGATTTGTTTTTTGATGATGTGGAAGAAAGTGAGAGTGCACCGAACAAATTAGTGCGAAGATTGAGAAGAAATTTAAGAGACAATTCCAACCCATTTGAACTGCCAGATAGTTTGTAAGAACAAATTCTTTAAATTCTTTTTTCAGTCTAATAAATTTTCTTTCCCAAAGGTTTATTTCATATTTCCGATTAAACAAACCAGCATTTCAATATGTCTTGGAAACCATAGGTTCGCAGTTAAAAACTTCCCTTAGTTCTGCAGTTCCACCATTTATACAAGTTGCCTGTACACTGCGGTTTCTAGGTAGTGGAAGCTATCAAAATGGTGTGGGAAATGATTTTGAGTTGGGGCTGTCACAATCTACAGTTTCAGTTATTTTGACTAGAGTTCTTAACTTAATTGAAACTAAAATTTGCCCATTTTGGATGAAGGCAGATATGTCTGCAGCTGAAAAGCAAGAAGCTAGAAATTATTTTTTTACGAAAGCTGGACTGCCCGGAGTAATTGGATGTGTAGACGGAACCCACATTGGAATCATTGCCCCTGCTCAGTTACAGCACCAGTATTTAAACCGCAAAGGGTTCTATAGTTTAAATGCTATGATAGTAAGTTAATTGACTTTAGTAATTGTTCATATTTTACAAAAATTCTTTCTCTTCATAAGGCCTGTGACAATAATGGAATTGTTCGGTTCGTTGATTCAAGATATCCTGGTTCTACACATGACTCGTTCGTGTGGAATAACAGTGAACTGAAAGAGAAGTTGGAAAGTTGGTGGTTAAATGGAGAGCGCTCGAGGTATCTTGGTATGTACTCAAAATATTTATCAACTTACTTGATGTAGTGAACGTCTTCCTTTTTTCTTCATTTATTTTTAAAACTAGGAGATTCAGGATACCCTCTGCAGCCGTATCTGATAACTCCATATAGAAACGCGGAATACGGATCAAGAGAATCAGTTTTTAACAAGAGGCACGCAAAAGCCAGGAATATAATCGAAAGAACGATTGGTACTTTGAAAAGTAGGTTCAGATCGGTTCTCAACGAGCGAAAATTGCACTACAGTCCACAGAAGGCTATTAAAATAGTCAACGTCTGCTGTGCACTGCACAATATATGTCTCAATTACAACGTCCCAGATGTAGAGATGTTGGAAGAGAACCTAAGTCCAGCGGAAGTTTCAAATGAACCAATTGAGTCGGGGATGATGAATATAAGTTCAGAAGGCATCAGAATAAGAAACGAAATGTTGACCTCACTATTATATCATTAATACAATTTTGTAGAATGAAAACATGTATGTTTTCGCTATTTAATTCATTTTTTATTATTTCAGTTCTTTTTAACTTAAAATAGTTTCTTATCATTATAAGCTATTATTTGTATCACAAAATTTTTCGGCTTCATTCGAAAACTTAAATTATTATTTACATATGTACATAACAAAGTTTTGCAAACTAGAAAAAAAAAACAGCATTCTGCTGAAAAATAAAAACTTCTTTTAAAAAAACTAAAATAAAGAACACAACAACAAAAACTATCTCTTTTCAAAATAATCATAAAATAATGAACACAAAAACTATATCTATAGAAAATAAGAACTCAAATATTATTTAACTTTCTCAGTTCAATATCCAGTTTTTTGATTTTCAACTCGACTGTTTCGATGTGAGGCTTGTTTTTGTCCAAATTTTCTTTTTCCTTCCTTTTCTCTTTAGCTTTCAAAAGACTAATCTTTTCTTTTTCTAGCTCAAAGCTCTTCCTCGAGTATCTTGCAATTTCAGCCAGACTTTTGCCAATCGACTTTGAAATAGTAAGTATTTCGAGTTGTGTGTCAGTCTGGTCTTTTAAAAGTTTCATCCGTGCATTTTCTTTTTCAGTTGACGCGTTTTCTCCTCTTTTACGAGCTGGCAGGGATCGCTGCTGACCAGATGACGATGGTCGCTGAACATCGCAACTGCAGGTGATCCTTGCGTATTCCTTCCGCCAAAGATGCAACCAGACGGATTAACTGCATGTTGAAGGCTGAGTAAACTATCAACTGCCTGCTCTAAAGGCGACAAAGACAGTGGCGTATACTGTCCCCCTCCAGTTGCTACAATTTCTTTTTTGTTGGCTGAAATTTTTTTTTAAGTTTTAATTTGTAATCCAACCAAACCTAAAAAAAAAATGAAATAATAAGAAACATATCTTTTACAAATCGACTAGAAACCTATAAACAAACCTTATGCCATTCTTTTCCCTCACGAGAAGGAGGACAAAGTGAATTGAGGTCAATTGCAAAACGCTCCCAGTACTCTTTTTGACTCTTCTGTAACAGACGTTGTTGAATTCAGGATCTTTGCTGGCATGCATGTGCCCCTTTTATTTAGCTCGCCGGTGGGGTGGTTCTTTATCCTGTAATCCGTTTACAAAATTATAACTTACCATGCCAGACTTTGACTATTAAGATGTTTTAGCCATCGAGAAATTTTTGTCTACACCCTCCCTTCCTGACTATCTTACTCGACTGGATAGTCCCTTAAATATGGCATCTTCCTTCCCTTCACTTCATCCTACCATTCTTCCCTCCTCATCCTTCGTCTTTCTTTATTAACAACTCATGTTATGTCTTTTGATTTGTTAATTTAAATTTTTAATTTCAATCCATTCATGTTTCTTTACTATTCAATTTTCTTTTTACATAATGTGTGTATTATCTTTAAGTTAATAAATTCTTCGTTAATCATAAAAAAGGAAAAAAAATCTTCTTCTATTTCTATATAATTCTTTACTTATACACTCTAAGTTGGGGATTACCACCCTCTTTTTATTTACTATTACTTATACTTTATATGTCTTCAAAACTTCCCCTTTAAAACCCTTACCCCGAAATTTAAGTATAGACAGATGATTTTTACAAACAAAAAAAAATGATAGGTATCAATAATCACTCACCGAATTTAAGCAGCAACGTGTTGTTGTGGCCACAGCATCCAATTGCTCCACCGATGGTACCCAATCAGTATCTACTACCTTAGTACAAAACTTTTTAAAAAATCACTGTTCTATAGTTTTTTTTTAAATTTCGTTCACTTAAAGTACTATTGTGCACTTTTAATTTATAGGTGCCATAAAAAAAGATTTTTTTTTTTTTTAATTACTCTAGGATTATTGAAATTCTTTTTTTTTTAAAATTACAGGATTTGCAACTGTTTTATAGACACTATTAACTGATTTCTTTTCTTCTTCTCCTGACCGCAAGGTACTGAACCGTTCTTAGCTGGTTGTAGCAGAGCCTCTAACGGTTCGAATGAAATTACGTTCCGTAGAATGAAATTACTCTTATTTTTGGCACTGTTTACTAGTTTTCCTTTTTTTGAAAGATGATTCGAATTTTGCTGATTAGGAACGTTTTACAGCTTTTCCTCTTTTCCGGTTTTTGGCTTAGCCTAAACAGCCACCAGCTACTGCTATAACTTTCACACCTAACCCATAAAAAAAATATACTTTCTGCTATAGATTAGGGCTTATATACAAAAATTTACCTCGGTTCACAATAAAGATTTACCAATTCTTGTTCTTCGTTTATTAAAACTTTCTTTTTCTTCCGCTTTTATCTCCTTTTCGACTTTCCTTTAACTTTTGGTTTGCAGTTAGCCGCAATCCCTATAGAAATTTATATATATATATATATATGTGAGACTTAAACCGCGGACACAAAAACTTTACCTTTAATCGTTAGCTATTATTATACTACTGCGTCTACACAGCTGAAAGTCTACTGAAACTTTGTCCCGATGTTTCAGGAAAAGTTTCTTCTAACCATTTGTTTCCCTAGGTCTCTCTCTCTTACGGGCATTTTACTTCGCAACATTTTCCAGTTACCGAGAAAGATTTTCAGTTAACCCTGTTTCTGCTCTCATTTTACTTCTATACGACTTTACTACCGTGAATACCTGAATCCCTAAATTTCCCAGTATAAAAAAAGTATTATTTTGACATTTGTCATTTAGGCATTCGACTGACAGTTTGCTAGTCATTTTTTTTTTTATTGTTTTGGTTTCGGTCGCGTATTTTAAAACGCAAGTTCCTTTCTTTCGGATTTTATGTTTATAGTTTTAGTTAAGCTTATCCGTTTCTTTATTTCATTGTTTAGTTTACCCGGGCCGGTTCTATGTAACTAGTTTCGTAACACTTCTTTGAAGATCCAAACGCTCCCAACCCTTTAGCTATATCCGGATTTTGTTGCATTAACTCCACAAGCTTTTCGAACTGACTACTGTTTGTCCTTAATGAAACGAAAGAAATTAGCTTCTTGTATTCAGTAAATAAAAATTTCATTACTTTTTTCTCAAATCACCCATTTTTGCCAGAAATGCACCCAAACAGAAACAGTAAACAAACACAAAAAAAACCGAACCATTCGTACGCTTGCTTTATCACCAATAACTTTCGTTCGACCGATTTTGACGCGCTGGGCGAATAGAATATCGAACGTTCGCTACTCATAATTGGTCGATAGCTCTAGTCGATAACTTTTTGACATTTGAAGCGAACTTCATTTGAGCGAGTCGCTACTCATAATACGAAATTATCGAATTCGCTTGGATTTTAGTTCGATTCGCTACTCATAATACGGGCCCCTTAAAGAATATTTGATTTATCGCATAACATTTTTTGTTCAACCCGTTCTTTTCTGTTTTTTGCATGCATCCAAAGTGCAACCGAATGCATTTTAGTTTTTATTGAATAAAAAAATGCTTTACTTAAAACTAATTCCTGTTTGGTTTGCAACTTGTGTTGATGTCTTTTTCTCTTTCACGAGAAATATGAAAAATACTTCGAAAATCTATTCCGTCAATGGAAATTGTACTAAGCACTTTTTGTTCGATTCGAAAACTTTACAGAGTATGAAATCATACACGGATCGAAAATCCCTTTCGAATAGGATTGGCTTCGAAACGGAATACAGAGTAGGGCCCCTGGAATGCATTCAAAACGAAGGAGGGAGGGACTTTGATTTGAGCACTACTAAAAGTGCCCATAATATTGTTTTATACACACAAACCTCAAAAAAAATTTTTACTTTTTTTTTAATTGTGCTCGTTTTGTATTTTTTCAAGTATCATAAAATGTATGGGTTTTTAAGTTTTTTTTATTATTGTTTTGTTCATCTGTAAAAAATAAAGAAACTCTATGTTTATCAGGCATTATCAGCAAAAAAATTACCTCAATGTTAAAACTATGTTTCGTTAAGAAAATTTGAACACCATTTAAAATTTAAAATCTGGCAACCCTAAATCTATGGAAGCTCAACTTAAATACAGTCGTAAGGGTTGTTATTTCTACAAAAACTTAAGTCATATTAGGTCTCTATCATCTGTATTGACAGAGATATCGAATTGAACACAGGTCAGGGTACACCAAAGTTAGCCTCTTCTTGAATTGTCAAAAAGTGAGGTCAAAGTTGAGAAACGAACTTTACTGTAGAACAATTTTTTTCTTATAACATGACCAAGAATCACATCACAAAGTATAATACACGAATTACGGAATACCCTGTATATTTTAAGTATACCCATAACTGACATAGAAATATGTAAAAGATTATTAAATAAACAAGTTAAAAGAAAAAGAGAAATAATAAAACTAGATTATAAGGAGATTTTGAAATGCAAGAATGAAATGTATGGAAACAAAACCTAATGTAAAACCTATAAGCTATAATAAGCTGTCGATTTGTAGTCAGAACTTTATTTTAGACAAAAATAACGATAAATGCCTCAATAACTTATTATCCAGTCAAATCCCTGTTTGTACTCCTATCAAAAATCAACATATTCCATCTGTGGAAGAAATTAGCCCTAAAAACATCCAGCTCCACCAATTTGATGATGTTAAGGAAATTGACGAGAAGCAAACATTGTTGAACGGCACATATATCATACACTTCAATAATGAAACACTCAAAGCTTGTAAACATACGTTCACAGTAATGGAAAAAAACAAAGCATATTCCTCTCCCTCATATCAAGCCTCAAATTGAAGAACAACTATCGCTGAAAATGATAAAAGAGATAGAAACTAATGATACCCTCTATATAAAATCGCTTGAAATGACGAACAAAAAGAAAAACAGCTTATGTTAATAATAACAGCCTTAGCATTTTTGACGTTGATAGAAAAACTTCTCGAGAGAGCAGAGACGAACAAGTTAGAAGCATCAATACCAACGAAAATTCCTATGAAACATCCTGTTCCAACCCCAGAACAATCGGAGTGGAAGACGTCCTAAATGTGCTGAAACCATCAATATCGAAAGCGGAAATTCGATGTTCGAAAAATTAACATACAGCAGGTTCAATATTCATTTCTATTCAAAATTTACAAATCCAATTTTCCACATTGCATTTGATTTTTTTTTTCCTATTGAAAATGTTTCTATATCTCCATGTCAACAGCATTCACCTGACCCATGTTGATGACTTGATAAATTCTGTAGCGTAGGATGCAAAGCGACAGAAGTTTCATTCTAAATTTAAGAAACATTTGTAAGGATTTGTATTTCAGTTGTTAAAAAATAATTTTTTTTTAAATCTTTTTATTTCAAATGATTTAATTTATACTATTGATTCAACTTTAAACTTGAATAACTTTTGAAGTAGCAAATTTATTCGAAATCAACAAATAATCCTTTTAAGGGACGTGTAGTTATATGAGACGTCTTGATCATTTTCGTGTAACCGATTCTAAAGGTTTTTATTTCTCTTCTTCTGTTTTCTAAAAATAAAATAAAAAAACGTTGACAAAGAGTTTACATGACAAGCAGTTCAGTTTTAACACGTAGTTTGTTTGATTTTACTACTAAGAGGCAAAAAATATGTTAAATAAACATAAAGGAAGGTTTTTGAGCTAATATTTTTTTTAATTTTTCTATGTTAATATAAAAATAGAATCAAATGCCACATCGACTTTCTTAATTAAAAAAAAAAAATTAAATAACAAACATTATCATTTGGTCAATTCATATTTTAAAAGTATTTGTTGTTTCTATAGAAGATATCCATTGAGAATCGAAAGGTTAAACTTTTCAATTAATCAAAAACAAGATTAAATAACGAAACTTTGTAAACAAAATATGTAAACAAGATCAAGTAGACAAGAAATAATAAAATAAAAATAAGGTCTCGAAAATGACCCAAAAAATATAGCTAGGTAGCTTTAAGTATCCCAAACTTTTGATATGTGCATCAGGAGCACTAAAGATCAAATGTTCTATTACTAATTAGTTTTTTCTATTAGGCTATAATAGAAAAAACTGCGCTTAACAATTTTGTTTAAAATATCTTTTTCTATAAATTATTTGTTTTGAAAAATGTATGCGCGAATATTACAAGAATAAGGGTATTTAATATATTTTAAAACATTTTCCATCTCCATCATTATCAAAGAAAAAAAGGTATCTATTGTTGAAAGATTTTTTTGCCTAGGCCTAACCAACCGACACTAACCTACACGTTCTAAAATTTTGTTAGACTTTATGCAAAACACTTTGTATATTTATATTAAAATACATACATATATGTAAATATTTAAATACATATACATTAACATACATCCATATATTAATAATTACACGAGTATATTATGTAAAGGTTGATTCAAAAAACAAAAGCAAAAGGTTTTTGTAAACAGGCTCGAACATTTTTGTTTTGGTGAAAAAAAAAATTGCTCAGTTTTGGTGAAAAAACAGCTTTGTAAAAACACAAATATTTACTTAATTTTCTAGTACCCGTAGAATTACATGGGAAATTTTTTTCTTGTACATTTTGATTTCTTTTGCTTGCTTAGAATTTATCATACTCAAAATCTTTTAACAATTTTTTTTGTAGAGAGTTGATATTTAGGTCTACAAAAACTGTAATATAATTTTGCAAGATTCGAATGCGAATATCTTCTAAATGGTTAGAGTAATTCATTAAACTCTTCGAAGAGCGTTTAATTTCCTACAAAAATATATACAAGGTGTCCCGTACTTCGTTTATTATCCTTTGGGGTGTGGTTCTTGGTCATATTCTAAGAAAAAAATTGTTATACAGTAAAGCTCGTTTCTCAACTTTGACATCACTTTTTGACAATTTAAAAAAAGGCTAACTTTGGTGTACCCTGACCTATGTTAAATTCGATATCTCTGTCAATACTAATGACAGAGACCTAATATTAGACTTAATTTTTTGTAGAAATAACAATCTTTAAGACTGTATTTAAGTTTAGCTTCCATAGGTTTAGGGTTGCCAGATTTTCAATTTTAAGTGGTGTTAAAATTTTCTTAACGAAACATAGTTTTGGCATTGAGGTCATTTTTTTGCAGAAAATGCTTGATAAACGGAGTTTCTTTATTTTTTACAGATGAACAAAACAATTACAAAAAAAAAAAACTCATCAATAAATGCACTTTAAAACCCATACATTTTATGATATTTGAAAAAATACAAAATGGGTAAAATTAAAAAAAAAAAAGATTTTTAAATTTGAGGTTTGTTTGAATAAAACAATAATATGGGTACTAATATATATGGGTGATTCAAAAACGGCTATTGACTGACTAAAGTATTTGGGCGCGTTCGTCACAAGTTAGATTTTCAGATTAACTAACTATTCTCGGCCTCTGATTGGCCAGACGTTAAGTTTTTCAGTTGACAACTCATCAGCTGTTAATTTTTACCGATTCAGTTTTTCAGTCAGGAAAAGAAGGCTGAAAATCTAGATTCAGTTTTTTAAGCTGTCAGATGCGATAAGTGACATCAAAAAATTATACTCGCCAAGTGATGGTGATTTTGTTGTGCGTGATTTTTATTGAAAAAATACAATTAATTAATTCTAACTCTATTACTGATTGTTTTTTACGCTTCTGAAATGTTTTTCCCAGTAAAGTCCGAAAGTTAATGAATTTTTTTGGCATAAACTCATCAAAATAGTAGCAACTGACATGTCTTGTTAGATAACCGTTCGACGCAAAACTGAATCATGCTTATTTTGAGATTCGAATGAAACGTCTATTCGAGTGACTTCATCTATTCGTTCGAATAAAATTTGTTTATTTTGAAATTCGAATGAAAAATGTTCATTGCACAAAGTGAACTTAAATGAACCTTATTTTCGAGATCAGCTGTTCGAAACTATTTGACATTTCTATTTGATTTAGAGTGACCATGCACTGTTTTTTTTTTTGTGTGTATCTTATTTTAAACTCAAAACTTGTAGGTAAGTTAACACTTTTTCATCGAAAAACTTAGTGAAGTTGCAAATCTAAGTAATATAAATGCATTCAAAACATGAAATCTGTCGTTTTGTAAGCTTTGGTAACAATTTTTAGCTAAGTTTTCATATTGTCTTGACACAGTTTAATATTTTACATATATTAGACACGTATGGTCACACTGCTAGTTAATTAAAAGTCACGGAGTTGTTTTGTGTTTTGAATTTGAACATTTGGGGAATAAACAAATGTTTAAGGAAATGGCAATAGTTTTGTTTATAAATTCTGAAGGCGAAGACCGATTGTTTAGAAGAAGGATAATCGATGCATCAAATCCGTTCGAGTTTGAGGATTTAAAGTAAGTGTGTCTTTGAAAAATGTACATGTAAAATAAAATTTCCAAAAAAAAACAAATTTCCTTTACTTTGAAGATTTGTAAAAAATTTTCGCCTCAACAAAGAAGCATTTAGATACGTCTTGGATGAGCTTTCCACCGAAATACAAGGGGGAACATCTCTGTCCATTCCGCCCATCATAATGCTAGCTGCAACTTTGCGATTTTTTGCCGAAGGAGGCTACCAGTTTGGAGTAGGTAAAGATGCGACAATCAAGCTGTCGCAATCTTCGGTATCAAAATGCATTACAATTGTTTCAAGTAAACTTGAAGCCAAGCTTGGTACTAAATGGATAAGTTTTAACCTTAATCATGAGGAAAAGGAGGAAATAAGAGGACATTTTTTTGAAAAATATGGATTTCCAGGAGTCATCGGATGCGTTGATGGTACTCACGTTGCCATCAAACCCCCTCCAGTGGAACTGAGACATTTGTTTTATAACAGAAAAGGATTCCATAGTTTGAACGTCATGGTTGTGAGTTTAGTTTTTTTTTTTTTTTTTTTAATTAATAAATTTTACGTTTTGACAGATCTGCGATCACAAAATGAGAATAAAATACATTGATGCTACTCATCCTGGTGCAACACATGATGCATTAGCTTGGAAAGTATCTGCCGCACGATCGCATCTTGTGCATCAATATGTTGGACAAAGAAACAACTGGCTGTTAGGTACGGAAGGATTTAAAAAAAACTATATACCTACATACATACATTAAACACTACAATAATTTAGGTGACGGAGGATATCCATTAGAACCTTGGTTAATGACGCCATATCGATCGCCGGTTCCCGGAAGTCCTGAAAGTAAATTTAACATCCAGCTTTCAGCAGTTGCATTATTCTGCAGAGAAAGCTGCACAAATAGTGAACGTTTGCGCAGCCTTGCACAATATATGCATTCATTTCAAAGTTCAAGACGTTGAAAACATGAATATTGAAGATCGCACCGAACATGTTTTGATGGACTTTGATGCTGCCGTGGAGAGTGAAAACGTGTATTTAAACGAAGCTCGAAACGTTCGTGACAGAATCGCTGGTTTGTTTTAGTCAGATATCCACTGTATTTTTCCCAACAAAAAAAGTATCATTTTAAGTATTTATTTTATTTTTCAAACAAAACGAAATTCATTATTAAAACAAAAATAACAAAAAAAAAACAAACAAAAACAAAACTTTCTTTGTAAAAAATAGCTTAACTCTAGATAAGTAAGCTCAACTTATTTAAAATCTTGAGTTGTTTAAAAAAACTATGTGGTGGCAAGTTTTTCGGTTATTTTGAGCAGTTCCATTTCAAGAATTTTTTTTTTCAGCTCCAATTTCTCCTTCATTATATTTTCAATGGCGAGATTATGTCGACGGTTTTCTGCCAACACTTTTAGCTGTGTGTCTTCAGTCTTCTGAATATTTCTATTTATTCTATGCAGTTCGTATTTGACTTCATCCAGTTTGGAACACAAATCACCAAAAAACTTTTCCTGGACTTCGTTCTGCTTCTGAAGGATTTCAATTGGGCTGTCCTTTTTTGTTTTGGTACGCCTTTCAGAACGCTCTTCCTGTACAAATTGCTCCTCATCTTCATGGAAGGAAGTCATTGAAATGTTGTTCGATGTTGATGCTGTCTCAAACACAAGAGGCTCGTCAACACAAGTTTCATTTAAGCCAAATATTCTTGCGTTAATTCCACTAACCGACTGGCTTAGTGAAGTAATTTTGACGATGTCTTTCTCAAAATCTGTGAGCTCAATTAAATTGTTATCATTGAAGCCCGACTGCTTCCTTTTCGTTTCATTTTCCACCAACTTTTTTTTTGTTTTGGTTTTGAAATCAGCCCAGACCTTGAACAGAAAAATTTATTATCTTTAAATTGTTACAAATTTTATATGCAAACCTTTTTCCATACAGCACCGTCTTTAGATGGAGGTCCATAGCTATTGAGCTTCACTGAGGCTTCTCTCCAAAATCGATCATTATCTGTTCGATTTGTTGAAAAGTTTTTGGCTACCTCCGGATTCTCCTCCATTAATTTAATCAGGACTTCTTTTTGTTCCCGGTTAGTCCAATTAGAATGTGATTGCGCCCTTTATAAAACGACAGCAAAAAAAAATCACAAATATAACCTATTTTATCTAATTATTCTATAAAAGTTGTTTACTTACATGTTTGTTGTGCTATTCGCCAGAAAAAATATGAACGACTCAAAAATGGAGTTTAATTCGAATCATTCGAAGCTCAAAATCTGTTTTGTTTTTCGAAAGAAATGAACTCTCGATCAATACGATGAACTTTCGAATCATTCGAGTCTCAAAATGCACTTCTTTCCAATTCGACTAACTTTCTATCGAAATAGAATGTCAAAATAAGCGTGAATAAGTTTTTCAGTTAATCTTAAAATCTGAATTGCAACGAACGCGCCCTTTCTCTTTATTTAACAAAAGTAGTAGATTGACAGTTGTCACTTATGACAGCTCTCCCTGACTATTTAAAATAATATTTTGCAAGTTATTTAATACAATTGTTTTTAAATAAAAAATAAAAAATTAACGTCAAAATCTTTAAAATAAAAGATAGTTTCAAATTCAACATGTTTTTAAAGTGTTCGATTTATTAATTAATTATTTTACATATCCCAATCGTTCGGGAACTTTCTTCACTCGGCTGGATCACCGAAGGTTGACATCATTGTCTTGCGGTCTGTCAAACCTTGCTTTTCCGCTGCACCCGAAGTCTTCTCGTTACTCTGCATTGGTGTTGCGACAATTTCTTCAGCATTTTGTGATTGATTGGTAGTAGACTGCTGAGTCTCTAATAATTGACGGTTTACAGCTGGTGTTAACAATCTTCCATCTGACAATGAAAATCGATCGTCGTCTATGCTCTTTGTTCCATCCGTAATCACACTGCCATTCAATTCTTCGCCTATCTTCTCTAATATCTTTCTCAGCTGATCGACATGTCTTTTCCAGCACCTATTTTCATCTAACGTGATGTTATAGTGTAGATAACCTAAGGTTGATTTTACAGTTCCAAACTGCCACTTCTTGTTTGACATATAGGCCCTTATTGCGAGTGTCGTCTAACATTCGATGCGACAAGGATCTCTGACAAGGATTTCTGTTACTGTGAATAATGAAAGTATTCTTTGTGAATAAATCTTATAATTTGACATTTGAGTTAGTTTCAGTTATAGTCGAACGCAAAAATACAGACGATAACGATTTCAGACGAACGAATTCAAAATTGAATATCGAACAATAAGAATACGCAATACCGAATATCATTTTCGACGTTCGACTATCGACAACCGTCGTTTATCGACAGTCAAACGACACTCGCAATAAGGGCCATAGTCTCGTGCTACCACCCTTTCTCCCACAGAGACAATTTTGTTCGGAGGTTTGCGATCTGTCGCGACATCGTTTGGCAAAAGAAGGTCCAACCTTGACTGTCGGCCCTATCGTGGTAACCGTCGGAGCGGAATTCTCTCCGACCGGAGACATTTTGCTTCGTGGTAGTTCTCCGATCGGACGATCCGATGTGCTCCGACAAGTTTTTGTTGCGGAGATTTTAGTTTTGGGAATGCAATGCATTGCCGCATTTGTGAAAAATTTCTTACGACGCCGACGGCAACTACTTCGAAGCAAAATTCAATTTTCGAAAAAGGATGCGTTGCGGAGAAAACTCCGCTCCGACGGTTACCATGATAGGGCCGTGTATTTGACGACCTAGCATGAGCCTCGACGGGGATTTGCCTGTAGTTGGATAAATCATTCGCCTGTAAGCAAACAAAATAGTATTTAAATAATTGTTCATTGAATCTGGACCACAGTTTGCTGCTTTAATTTTATTTTTGATTGTTTGGATAAATCGCTCTGGAAGAGCATTTGTAGCTGGGTGATATGGAACCCCCTGTTTATGAACGATACCATTTTGTTACAAAAACAACTGAAATTCACTTGAGTTAAATTGGGTTCCATGATCGATCACGAAAACGTTCGGAATCCCAAATGCAGCAAAAAAAATTTTGCAAACCTGAATTGTAGTACTTGTTGTTATGTTGGGGATGATGTGGACTTCCGGCCATTTGCTGAATGCATCCACAGGTACGAAAAAATACTTCCCCATGAACGGCCCTGCGAAGTTTGCATGCACCTTTCCAAGACATTCCTCGGTGCCACCCAACAATGCACTAGAACTTCCTTCTTTGGATCTGGACGCGTAGCTTGGCATAGTTTATAATTTGACACTATCTTCTCAATGTAGTACCCGTGGTGTGATGGATAGCATGTCCGCCAGAGGTTCGAGTTCGAATCCCACCAGAGACAAAAATGTGTTTTCTACGGGTATCACCTTTCGCGAGGAATTGGCAAGTCCTCCGTTAGTATTCATTGCCATGAAGAGCGCCTTCGATTAGCAGAAAATTGTAGGTCCCCTCCATTCCCTCACAAGGGATGGTTGTGAGAAATGCGCTAGGCCCAGGGGCTCCTCGCTCTGTAGCGCCACCCTATTTATTTATTTTATTTATCTTCTCAATGTCTCTATCCATTTGGTTCCACCAACAATAAGCTCTGACTAAACTTTTCATACCTGATATTTCGAAGTGTCCCGTATGCAACTCGAGGAGTACTCGCTTCCGCAGCTCATTCGGTATGTATACTCGTATACCGCGTAATAAGCATCTTTTTTGAAGGGCAAACTCCGTTTGCGATATGCCGAATCGATGATTCGCTTCACACTCACGTCTATATTTCAAGCATTCTATCAGCAACCTCACTTCTTTGTCCGATTTAGTTTTTTTACTGAGTTCATCCACTGTCACAGGCAAATTATCGATAGCTTCTACTTCCAGAACATCCACCTCTTCTATGTGCTTGTATGTATCCGCGCTGGGCACGCATAACATCGCATCGGCATTGGCATTGTCTTCAGATTTTTTTTTAATTTGATGTCGTAATTAAAATGCTCCAGGTATATCGCGTAAGGCCGAGGCCACGCAGTCAGCGATAACGAGCGAGCGAGCGACTGAACGACATGAAAAAATTAAAACAAATGAAATTGCATTGAACTGGCCATGCATTGAGCGAGCGATGAGCGATTTTTTTAAGCGACTGAACGACGTCGCTCTGTCACCAAACTTGTTCTAATTTTTAGTTTATCGCTTAGCGTCAAGAGCAACAGATGGTTAAAGTAAATATAGAAATTTTGATCTCTGCTGTGCAACAACAACTAATCAACTAATCGCTAAAGAAATGTCGCTCACGAAAAGGCCACTCGTCGCTCGACTTTGTCGCTTAATCGCTGATCGTTCAATCGCTTGCTCGCTTATCGCTGACTGCGTGACCTTTCGTAGGGGAAACAATTTGTGAAATTGCTTTATTATCTGTCACTAAGTTAAATTTTTTTTCATAGAGGTACTGGTAAAATTTCCTCACCCCTAATATGATAGCATACGCTACTTTATCTACCTGACTGTAGCGCTTTTGTGTTTTGTTTAATGTCTGCGAAGCGAATTGCAAAGGCCTCTACGAGCCATCTCCATACGAGTGATTCAAAACTGCGCCAACTCCAACCGGACTAGCATCCACCGCAAGAATTACTGGCAGCTTAGGGTCGTAAAAGGCCAACACCGTGTCCTATTGCATTTGCTCTTTAACCTCTAGCAAGGCTTTCTCACAATCGTTGTCAAATCGAAATGGCACGTTCTTCTGGAGTAATCTATTAATGAGATAAAGAATGTTACTTAAATTTTTTATGAAACGACTATAATAATTTATGAGTCGCAGGAAAGCTCTAACTTCATCTTTTGTAGTTGGTTGCCTCAGTTCTTGTATAGCATCAATCTAACTGGGCATTCTGTGGATGCCATTTTTGTCGACGACATACCCACAATACTCGATGCGATCTTTCATATACTCTGTTTTAGTCCAGTTAACCCTCATATTATGGTTGTTCAATCTAGCTAAAACTTCTTCCACACGGCATATATGGATTTGGTCGTCACTTGCGGTTATTTTGATGTCGTCTAGGAATACCGATAAACCTGGTATATCACCAACCAATTGCTCCATAAAGCGTTGCCACTTGGCAGGAGCACACGCAATTCTATACATCATGCGTGTGGGCTGGAAAAGACCCTTGTGCGTGCTAAACGTTAGAATGTGCCTGTCATCTGGATGTATTTCCAACTGAAGATAAGCTGTTGGCAAATCTATTTTTGTGAACTTTTTACCTCCAGCCATTTTACTAAAAAGCTCTTCTATTGTAGGTAGAAGATGCACATCGACCATCAATGCTGGATTCACCGTAACCTAATAGTCACGGCAAATACGAACAGTGCAATCTTTTTTTGGAACAGCAACGATCGGAGTGCCCATTCGCTTTGGTCAACCTTGACCAGCAACCCTTCTGCTTCTTGGCTTTCAAGTTCCCGCTCCACTGCATGCCACAGTGGAAAGGCTATTCGCCTCGCCTTAAAGAATCTTGGATTCGTATCGAGCTTGAAATCCCGTAATTTTCCCGGTAGATGATGCAAATAATTTTGGGAATTTACTTACCATCACCTTTTGGCCATAACCATGCACTTTCCCTCCTTCAATTTGGTTTACTTCACCTGTTGCATGCAATTGATTAAGATTTTCGTCCAATCCAGCTTTATTTTACGCAGCCATTCTCTTCCCAGCAGTGGCTTACGATCAGAGCGAACAATGTACATCTTTACCGGAGCACTTGGAACATCGGCTGTCACGTTAACCCAGATATAACCTGTACAATCCAAAGGTGTTTTACAGTAACTGTATAGCTCGGTGTCACTTGTATGTACTTTGTTTTGGGAAAAACTTTTTTGCATCCATCAAACTGATCAGCGTCACCGGAGCATCTGTGTCTATTTCGAAATTAATGAAATTCTTGTTAATTTCCAGCTTACAACATATTTTTGCCCTATCGTGTAATCCACTGCCTTTGTGTCTGATATGGAAAAGCTCCTCCACCATCAGCGTACCTGAATTTTGTTCCTCTTCGATTTGGTTAAGTTGCTTGTTTGCTTTAGAGCACACTTTTTGTAAGTGACCTTTTTCATACAAAAACTACAAACGGTTTCTTTGTGAGAACATTCATATACCGTATGCGATATCATGCCACAGCGATAACACTTTTTCTCGTTGTTCTTACCATTAGTTTTATTGTTTTTACCGTATTTTTTGTTGCTCCGTTTTACCTTTTGTTTTTCGTGAAGTTTATTAACGTTGACTTTCTCACTCTCTCCCCTATGCTGATGAAGCTCTACACCCCTTCTTTCTGCACTGTCATATGCAGTTGCTGTATTTACCGCATCATCTAACGTTAGACTTTTTTTTCTAATAACCTACTTTGCATTTTTGGTTTCGTAGACCAAACACAAATCGATTTCTCATAGGGGTGTCCAAATACACTCCGAAATTACAACCAACGGAGATTATGCGAAGGGCGATTAAGAACTCCGCACAAATTTCATCTGTTTTCTGCTTCCGCATATAGAATCTGTAATTTTCCAGAATCTCATTGAGTTTCGGATCGAAGTGAGCTTCAAGAATATCCACGATCTCCTTATACCCAATTTCTTCCGGTACCCTTGGAAGTAATTTGTCGCACAGAACATCATAGGTTTCTGCTCCCATGTAATGGAGGATAAGTTGACGACGTTTCCCGGCCACGCTGTTGTAGAGATCCATTGCAGTCTCAAGGCGTTTTACCCAGCGAGTCCAACACGTAACTTTCTGATTAAATGAGTCAACATTAAATACCGTAGTTTGAGAAACTTGTGCTGGTGGATCTGGTGCCATATCTAAACTTTAATTTAATTTACTTATTAAGCTAAATTAATTCCTAGTACACGTGCAGTTAAGTTTCCTCGTCGCCAATTAATATAAGTTAATGTTGATTCAAAGACGGCTATTGACTGACTGAAGTATTTCTCTATTTTTAACAAAAGTAATAGATTGACAGTTGTCACTTATGACAGGTACTTTTAGTAGTGTTTTATGTATTTTATACAAATACAATTATAACAAGTGCTCAAAGTGCCCTCCTTCGTTTTGAATGCATGCCAGAGCTCGTTTTTGAATTTCATTGTGGGCGTTTGCTCTCGATAACTCTAGTCTTACTTCTAGTCTTTTAATCTTTGAAACTGTATTTAAATTGGATTCTTATAGGCTAAGGGTTGCCAGATTTTCAGTTAGAATAAAGTTCCTGGTATTTTCGTTGTGCGCTTCTTGAATTTCCATTGCAAAACTCATATATGAAAAAAATGTCTGCGTAGGCACTTTGAGCACTTGTTATAATTGTATTTGTATAAACTACATAAAAAACTACTAAAAGTGACCATATTATTGTTTTATTCAAACAACCTCAAATTTAAAATCTTAAAATCTTATCTCTAAAAAAATTTTACCCATTTTGTATTTTTTCAAATATCATAAAATGTATGGGTTTTTGAGTGCACATATTCAAAAGTTTTTTTTTTAATTATTGTTTTGTTTATCTGTAAACAATAAAGAAACTCTGTTTATCAGGCATTTTCTGCAAAAAAAATGACCTCAAAGACAAAACTTTGTTTCGGGAAGAAAATTTTAACACCACTTAAAATTGAAAATCTGGCAACCCTAAACCTATGGAAGCTAAACTTAAATACAGTCTTAAAAGCTGTTAATTCTACAAAAACTCAAGTCTTAGATTAGGTCTCTGTCATCAGTATTGACAGAGATATCGAATTTTCTTACAATACGCTACTTTATTTTTATTTATTTATCTATTTTTTTTTTTAATTAGGGAATAAAAACTCCCAAATGCTGACTGGGTCGACGAAGTTGATGCAAGTGGCTTAACAATTCCAGAACCGTCTTCGTCTGCACTCCAGGTGCCTGTGATGAAAGAATCTGAGTGGCTAGCAAAACCGTGGACAGAGGAATAATTTTTGTTTTGTATTATTTTCTTTTGTATTATTTATGTAATATTAAATGATTACCGCAGTGGCAATTAAAAGTATACCAAGTATAAAAAATATAACATAAATTTTTTCGACTTTAGGGTAAAAATGGTCAAAATTTTAAGTACCTGTTTTGTAGATCTATTAATTCTCTACAAAAGATTTTTCCTATCATAGACTATCTCTATAAGCAAGCAATAGAAGTCAGAATGTGCAAGAAATATTGTTACCATGTTATTCTTATCTGAAGAAAAAAACTGCAATGCGCATATTAAGAATTCAGATTTTTGGTAACCCATTTTTTCAAAAAATGAAAAATTTGAGAATATTTGCAGGATTTTTTTTTTAATTGCCCTAATGTATATATACATCAAACATCTACACCATAGAAATTACTCAAAATTATGTTCTAGTAAGTTTTGCTGTAGTAACAGAGAGTAAAGTTTAACTTAAGAATGACTCATTAAGATTTTCAAAGTTTTTGTATAACAGAAGCATGTAGCCACTTTTTTTTATTTTGTTTGCCATCATTTTTCCACAGACAATAATGATATTAATTAAAAGATTATTTGCATGTTACTTTTTAAAAATGTGTATACCATAGGTTTTTATAGTTGTTTTTATATTTTGCTACGGGTTACTTTGTATTTTTATTTTTTGCATGTGATATTTACCTTAAAATGCAGCATTAAGTTTGTGTAAATATTTTTGTTAACATGCATTACAACAAACTAATAAACTTTGGTGTTCAAATATCTATGAAATGACAAGTTTTATTTTCTCATTATTGACTATTTTAAAGGAAAAACACAAAATGAGTGCAAGTTAACTTCTTTTTCAGTTAATTCAATTTTGATTTGCTGGTTTATTTAAATTTAAATAGCTGCTTTTAATAATAGTATCAAGAGTTTTAATTTCTTTATTTATATAGATTTTTATTAATATTTTGTTTTATATTAATCATAATAACTATTCTTGTATTATAATCATGTCAATTTAAGTCTAGTGAACTTAGCTAACCCATTGTTGTCGCGGTTTGTTGGAATTGTGAACTTCCGACTGCCTCCGAAGATGAAGCTACTGCTGCTGCACCAGTTGTTGCTAAAGTAGATGGGGCTTGACTATTATTTGCGGTTACTTCGGCCTGTAGTGGTTGAGTTGATGATGAGCCAACAGCAGCTGAGCTGGAAACTGCCGCTGTTGAATTGGCCCCACCAGATGCGGCTGAACCACCAGCGCTTCCAATGTTCGATGACTGGTTACCTAGAAACAATAAAAGAAAAACAAATGTAAAATTACCAATCAAGGTTCTATAAAAGTTAATCAGAATTGGTTTGCTTTTTTTTCAATTGCATATTCAAATATTTATGGGTGTTGGAGAAAATTTAAATACCACACACACATAGAATGAGAAAATTAAAAAACAAACCGCACACCACACCAAGGTGGAAAATATAGTCCATTAAATTTTAACATATTCAAAATTCAGTTTTCTTTTATATTCTCTGAAAATATTTAGCAAAAACAGAGTGGTGCCCAAAAAAAATTTTCCTGTGGCAGCAAGTAAAAAAGGCAACATAATTTTGGTCCTTCAAGCAACATAGAACACAGTTCAATGGAAAGAAATATAAATTAAACTTCTTTCAGTTTGAAAAATAAAAAAAAATTTCTAGGAGCGGAGCTCTTTATTCACTGAATCTAAATTTTAGATTAAACTTACAAAATAGAAGTAATTCTAATTTACATCTACCTTAAGTGTATATCCCACGAGTCCCACGAGTGGTTTCCTATTTCTATCGCCGCTACGTGATGGAAAATGGAATACAGCTTTTGCTGGGCTGTTGTTTTTTGCCAGATGCAACGTCAGCAAAATGAGTGTGGGAATAATTATGAATGATTATTCCCGCGATATGGCATACCTTAACTTATATACATATTACATACCTTATAAGTATTTCAAAGTGCTATCGGGAAAATAGTAAATGTCTGAGCCTAGAAGAAGTAGCAGGAAAAATAAATGTCGTTTGCCTGCACACCTAAAAAAGGACGAGATAAATGGCAAACAGCGAGTTGGGGAAAAAAAAAATCCGTCATCGTGTTGGACATTCTACAGGCAAACACCTGACTACGATTGGCTAGGTATGTATAATAGTGGTTTGCATGCAGTTTTGCAGACAACAACGCTGACATCATCAGCCAAACAGGACATGCACAGATTTTTCGGGACACGCAGACAAAAATATTTGCACGGATTACATAACTCTATACCTGGACTTTAATAAATCCTTCTCAATAAGCTTTCCCAATAGACAGGATTGGGAATGAAACACCTCATACGAACGAGACGTCTATATCAATTTATACCGACGACAGCTCGAAAATTGAAGTTGGACCGGTTGCGGGTACTTTTTAAGAAAGCTTCAGCCTTGCTAGTTCAAACTGCAAAACACGTGTTCATAATGGCGCTTTCTTTAACTTTTTTCATTGATAGCCAAGCAGCAATAAAATCTATTTCTGCGACTATTATAAAACCAAAGCTTGTTTCTTGCTGTTTGTCGTGAAGAGCTAAAGGTTCTATGCACGCTAGCATACCAGAAATTGAAAAAGCGAATAAACTGGTGAGCCTTCTCTCAGAGACCAATCAATTATGATTCCACCCAATACAATTAAACAGATCATTGGTAACAATATAATACGCAAGTCTAATGAAAGATGGGAATGCCTAGTAGTTAAGGAACTTGAACAAAAATCATCAACAAAAACACAAGAACTAACAATTGCAGGTAAATGTGAGTACACCGGCAGATATAAGCCCCTATTACGGTTGGTAAATCAAACGTTCGATGTGAGTTGTTTTCATTGGCGAACTAACGCATTCAACATACTATGGTTGGCAAACTTCACGGTTCGAGTTCGAGTTCGAAATTCAGAGGTAAAGCAAAAAAAAAAATTCATGCGCAAACCATTGCAATGACAATTATCAAATAACAAAACTTCCAAAAATTGAAACTGTTCATTTAATGGGTAGTAAAATAATAAGAAGTGATAAGTAATATAGATTTGTTTTTTGAAGATAGTGAATCTCACAGAAAAAAAATTAAAAATGCGTCGACTCCGAAAGAGTATACGAGACAACTCTAACGTCGTGGAACTGCCTGATCATCTGTAAGTAGAAACAATTATTTTTCTTAAGTGCAAATTCTTTTACAACTTTCGAATTTTTGAAGTTTCAGCTTTTATTTTCGTGCTAAGCAAATTAGACTGAGAATTCCAAAATACAACATCTTCAATTCCTGCTATATATAAATTAGCTTAGGCCTTTCACAACCCTTGGTTTCAATAGTGATGAAAGAAGTGGTGTCTGAAATTAAAGATAAACTATGTTCTACCCGGATCACTGTATTATTGCAAAAGGCGTGCACAATTTCAAATGCGAGGATTTGTGTTAAATACAAACCTAAATTCAACCTTTACTTTGTTCTTCTTTTTTCTTATTTTGAAAGTTATTTTACTGCCATTCTACAAAAACGCCTATTCTAATAAAAACGAGTAAAACGATCTTCGTTCGAAAAAATTTCTTAAATTAAAAATTATCCGATTTGTTCGGAAGCGATGGAAACCTCAATAGGCAATAGGGCCGATTACATCTATGCCTATAAAATTTTTCTCGCAAAACTATTTCGATTAGTAAAGTCTTTTCTCCATTAAATAAATATAATTAAACGAGGTAGCACAACAGAGTTCTGCTAGTCCAAAAAGTAGTTAACTTCATATCGGTCGACTTCTTTTCACGTTATGCTTGTTGTTCGACAAAAAATAACATGAATGGCATTCAACTTCACGAACGTTCGATAGCCACAATAGGGTGAGATCACACTTCGAAAATCATTTGACATTTTAGTCGAATCACAGGGTGTGAGGTCGTCAACCATAATACCAATTTCTCAAACTCACACGTTTTTTCGTTCGACTCGCCAATCGCAATAGCGGCAATAAAGATGGCTTTCTGGCACCGATACTGTTTATGATAATATCATTTAAGCCATATACCATGCTATACGCACCAGCTAATCTGCATGATATGGTCGGAAGAAAGCATGCCCGATGAATGGAACCTCATACCCGATCCTAAAGAAGGGAGGCCCTCACGATTGTGCCAATTATAAAGAGATAAGCCTCCTTAACAAGGAACTCACCGAGACCTTTGATGTCGAAAAAGCCTTTAGGCAAGGCGACAAAATGTCATGCGATTTCTTCAACATCATACTTGAAAAGATACAAGATAAATACAAAACTCTAACATCAACACCAGAGGAACAATTTTTCAAAAGTCTGTACAATTACTCGCCCACGCAGACGATATTGACGTAATGGGAAGAAAAAAGCGTGATGTCACAGGTGCTTTTGCGAGTATTGAAACAGAAGCGGCAAAAATGGGTTTGATGGTTCTTCTTCTTTTTCATTTCCGGCGTTACGAGTAGTGATCTTGAAGCGATCACAACTCTCCCACTTTTCTGCTTCACACTAGTGATCCGCCTGTGGGGTACGCCGCGTTGACCTCAGAAAGCGTCGGCAAGCTTCCCGGTTTTGGATTGTTCCATGTCTGAGGCCAACCAAATGCTGCTGTTTTTGCATTTGCTTGTACCAGGAGTGTTTTGGCCTGCCTTTTCTTTTTCATCGCGAATTTGTTGAAACGTTGTACGATATTGCCTTTTGGACGGGGTTCTGCGGATCTCTCCTTTGAACATGACAATACCAACTGAGCCGGTCGTGCTGAATTTTGTCCAAGATGGTACTTTTGACATGAAGGCTTCCACGGATCTTAGTACTTCTAATTCGATCAAGCTTTGTTACTCCTGCTTTCATCCGAAGCATCTTCATTTCGGCTGCCGTCAATTTGCTCTCATACTTTTTGTACATTGTCCAACATTGTGAACCGTATGTCAGAGCTGGACGGACAACTGCTGTGTAGAGTCTTCCCTTCAGTTGAGGTGGCAATTTTCGATCACAGAAGATAGCTGAGTTTTCTCGCCACTTCATCCACCCTACGCTTACTCGATGATTGATGTCGTCATCACAAGTTGCTTCACTATTGATCATAGATCCCAGATATTTAAACTTTTCACACTTGGGAAGCACATTTCCATTCAAATAAATGTCTGGAATAGGCTTGTCTGGATCAGAAAAAGGGCAGCACAGGTATTCAGTCTTTTTAGCGCTAATACGGTACCCATTTCCTTCCAGAACATCCAAAATCCAAACGTCAAGTGCTCGTTGCAGGGATGTAGGATCCTCGCTTATGATGGCTCCATCGTCAGCAAAGAATAATTGTTGTACTTTATTGTCCGTTACTTTTCCTTCGAGCGAATAATGCAGAACAGCAATAAAGAGCAGTGGACTCAAGACACTTCCCTGATGTACACCTACTGTTATTTGGAATTCTTCGGTGACTCCAGCTGGGCATCTCACTTTTGTAACTGCTCCCTCGTACATGTCCATAATTATTCGCACATAGGCTTCAGGAACTCCTCGGTGTCTGAGGGCCACCCATATCAGATCTCGTGGTTGTCGATCGAATGCTTTTTCGAAGTCAACCAACACAATATGCAAATCCTCTAAGGCATCTCGGTGTTTTTCCATAATGATCCTTATACTTTGGATTGCGTCTGTAGTTGACTTACCCACGACAAACCCGCATTGGTCATCAGACAGCCTTATTATTTTCCGCAGTCGGCTATCTAAAACCCGCTCAACGATCTTCATAGTGTGGGACATCAACTTGATCGAACGATAGTTGTCACAGCTTCTGGTATCTCCCTTTCCCTTGTACATGGGAAGAAGAAAACTTTCCCTCCATTGATTAGGCAAACTGTCACCTCTTATAAGTTTGGAGATGAGAATCGTGAGCCATCTCAACCCGATGTCTCCCATATTTTTCCAAAACTCATATGGTACCTCGTCTGGCCCAATCGCTTTGCCTTTTTTTGAGTTCTTAACTGCCTCCCTAACTTCTTCGACTGTGACGTCGGATACTTCCGTAAAGTTAGGTGCAGCTGTTGGAAAGTGGCGCCGAGGAAACTGTTCATTCAAAAGATCATCACAATACTGTCGCCACCTGTGAAGAATTTTGTCGTCATCCACAAGTAGCAGTCCTTGAGCATCATTTATGAACTTCGGCGAACGAATCTCTTGCGCATTTCTCCTTCTCTGAGCGGATATTTTGAAAATGGTTGCTCCCTTATTCAAGTTGCTTTGTCTTAGCTCTTGGATTGCCTGATTTGCTTCAGCAGCTGGGGAAGAAATCTCTTCCAGCTCTCGATACAGGCCCTCCGTGCTTTTTGCTTGAAGTTGGGCGCACTATTTCTTCGCTTCTTTTCTGCAGCTCTTGTATTCCATTTTGAAACGCGCTTTTTCATTTGTATTTCTTGAGGGGCACTTCGACCAAGCTTGGAAAGCTGCTTTCTTCTTTCTAATCGCTGCTTTAGCTTCATCATCCCACCACCAGGTTTCTTTAGCTTGTTGGTGGTGTCCTTTTGAGACTCCTAACAGTGATTTGGCTCTCTCTAAGCAGGTTCGTTGTAGGCGATCCCACATATTTTGTGCCGTGATTGCATTTGAAACTGCGTCGATGGTATTACACAGCTGACTTTGCATATACGAAATGAATTGCTGTCCTTTGGTTTTCTCCAGATTATACCACTTGATTCTCCTAGGAGCCTTTGTTTGTTTGACTACCTTCACCGCATCCGTAAAAAATTCTGTTAAAAGAAGACGGTGTTGTTGAGCGGCAGCTTCTCCTAGTATCACTTTGCAGTCCTTCACCCGAGATTTCATGTAATTGGTTACCAAATGGTAATCAATCTGGGTTTCATTTCCTCCACTGCTGTAAGTGATAAGGTGTCGGTCTTGTTTGATGAACATGGTATTTAGTACGATTAGACCGTATGACTTGCACATATTTAGAATATCTTCACCAGGAGTGTTCCTGGTGCCGAATCCCAAACCTCCATGGCAGTCTTCATAATCCTTGTTTGTCTTCCCGACATGTCCATTCAAATCGTTCGACTTAGGTAGCGTCTGCGTTTGATATTTTGTTTTATGTGTTTTTGTGAATTGTAATGTCGGGTAAATTTCGGGTCGATTTTAGCAACATTAGGGGGTTGCGATCGAATTTCTATGCTGTGTACGCTCACACTGCAAAATGTAGGCCAGCTGTTTTGGCACTGAGTGAAACACAGGTGGGTGTTGATTCTGATCCCTCAGAGTTCAACCTGCCTGGATATAGCTTAGTGCCATTATTCTTTTCCTCCCATGGCCTCGCCGTATATATTCGGAATGATATTGCTTACCAGCTTCTACCACAATACGGCATCTGTTCTAATACGAACTTTAATTTCATGTGGTTAAAACTCACCGTCCGTAAGCATATCATTCACTACTGTTTTATTTATAGAAGCCCCAATTTAGATAGCAATTCAACCTCTAACGAGTTTGATGCGCTATCTGACTCCATAGTAAGAATTGTTTCCCTTTATCCTCACACTGAAATCGCAATTGCGGGCGATTTCAATGTACACAATTCAGGTTGGCTTCGACATTCTGGCCAGACAACACCCGAAGGAAGGTGTGTTGAGATCTTTGCTGAATTAAATCTTTTAACTCAGCTTGTTGATGAGCCCACTCTACTTACTTACTTAGGTGGGCATTACAGTTCGGGGTGAACCTGGGCCTCAACCAACATCCTTCTATAACGATTTCGATCTCGGGCGAGCTCTCTCCAGTTTCGCACTCCAAGTCGGTTGAGGTCTTCATCCACTTGATTGCGCCACCTAAGACGAGGTCTTCCCCTTCCGCGATTTCCCTGCAATGTGCTTTCGAAAACCCGACGAGCCGGAGCGTTTGGGTCCATCCGCTCTACATGGCCCAACCATCGTAGCCTCGCGATGCGTACTCTTCTGGCTATGCCCATGTCGCGGTACAGCTCATACAGCTCGTTGTTGTATCTTCTTCTCCACACATTGTCTTCGCATACGGGACCAAAGATCATTCGGAGAATTTTTCTTTCGAAACGACCAAGAGTTTCCTCATCCGCTTTCGATAAGGTCCATGCTTCCGCGCCGTACAGCAGGACTGGGATGATTAAGGTCTTATACAAGGTCACCTTGGTTTTTCTAGAGAGGGTTTTGTTTCTCAATTGCCTTCTTAACCCAAAGAAGCAACGGTTGGCAAGAGTTATTCTCCGTTTGATCTCCGCACTGATGTTGTTTTCCGTGTCTACAGCGGATCCTAGGTAGACGAAGTCCTGTACTACCTCGAAGTTATGTCTGTCTATTGTGACGTTTTGTCCAATTCGTCGATGTTCTGTGTCCTTGTTTGATGACAGCATATACTTCGTTTTGCCCTCATTAACCATCAAACCCATTTTTGCCGCTTCTGTTTCAATACTCGCAAAAGCACCTATGACATCACGCTTTTTTCTTCCCATTACGTCAATATCGTCTGCATAGGCGAGTAATTGTACAGACTTTTGAAAGATTGTTCCTCTGGTGTTGACGTTTGAGTTTCTTACAATCTGTTCAAGTATGATGTTGAAGAAATCGCATGACAGTTTGTCGCCTTGCCTAAAGCCTTTTCCGACATCAAAGGTCTCGGTGAGTTCTTTTCCGACCTTGACGGAGCAGCGTGAATTCTCCAAAGTCATCCTGCATAGTCGTACGAGCTTTGCAGGGATGCCGAAACTAGACATGGCTCTGTACACCTCGTCTCTGTAAATACTGTCATACGCGGCCTTAAAATCGATAAAGAGGTGGTGAATATCGATATTATGTTCTCGGGTTTTTTCCAAGATCTGCCGTAATGTGAAAATTTGGTCTATTGTGGACTTCTCTGGTCTAAAACCACATTGATAAGGACCTATCAAGTTGTTGACGTGGGGTTTCAGACGTTCACATATTACAGCAGACAAGATCTTATAAGCGACGTTAAGGAGGCTTATCCCTCTGTAATTGGCGCAATTGTGAGGGTCTCCTTTCTTTAGGATCGGGCATACGATACTGAGGTTCCATTCATCGGGCATGCTTTCTTTCGACCATATCATGCAGATCAGCTGGTGCATGCTCCTTTCCAACTGGTCTCCAGCTGCCTTGAAAAGTTCGGCATCAAGGCCATCTGCACCTGCAGTCTTATTTGATTTAAGTTTGCATATGGCAAGCTTAACTTCCTCTAGGTCGGGAGGACGGCATTCTTGATCATCGTCCAAGCTGAATGGGGCAATCTGCCTGACAGCGGAATTTGTGTCTTCATCGCCGTTAAGCAGTCTGCAGAGATGATCTTTCCAAACCCTCAGTAGCGACTGTGACTCTACAATTATGTTTCCCTGCTGGTCTTTACAGGCTTGAGTTCGGGGTTTGCCACCCTGGCAGGATCTTTTTACCTTTTCGTAAAACTTCCGAATCTCGTTCCTGTCATGGCACCTCTCTATTTCCTCAAACGAGCGCTTCTCATGCTGCTTCTTTTTCTTTTTGAGAAGTCGGTGTTCTTCCCTTCTTCTCTCCTTGTAAATCTCGTTATACTGATCGTAAGCAGCCCTTGTTCGTGTTTGCATAAGCATTTGTCGTGCTCTTTGTTTGGCTGCATTTGCCTGCCTGCATTCTTCATCGAACCATGGGTTTCGTTTTGGTGGCCGAGTGAAACCCAGAACCTCAGAGGCAGCGGTTCTGATGGCTTCTTGGCATTGCTGCCACTGGTCTTCAATGTTTAATGCTGGCGGCATGGGATTCAAGGATAATTGAAGGGACACTCGATTGGAAAAGACATTGACAATCTCTTGCGATTGTAGCTTTCCGACGTCATATCTCTTCACAGCGTTAGTTCGCGCTGGTCGTGAACAAGATATCCTCATTCGTACCTTGGCTACAACAAGGTAGTGGTCCGAGTCAAAGTTGGCCCCTCGGAAAGTTCGGACATCTATGATGAGCCCACTCGGGTTCCGGATATTTCTGGCCATTCGGCCAACACATTAGATTTTTTTCTCACTTCTCATCCTGAAAAATATAGGGTCAAAGTGTCATCACCTTTGGGCACGTCGGACCATTGTGTCATATCGGTAGATTTTCCGGTTTCCGTCACAGTAAAAAGAGAAAAAGTCCCAAAAAGAACTGTATGGCAATATGAGAAAGCCAATTGGGACGGCCTGAATAATTTCTTTCGAAATTTCAACTGGTCTTTGTGCTTTCTCGACGGTAACATGGATGCATCAGCTGATATGATAACTAACGCAATTCTCAACGGCATGACTAACTTTGCTCCGCATAGATCAAAGAGCATCATCCCCAAAGAAAATTCGTGGTTCGATTCGAGCTGTAGGGAGATGATTAGGGAAAGAGAAAAATGTTTTCGGATTTTTAAAAATGACCCTATCGAAGAAAACAGAAATAAGTTTAAGTGCGCCAGGAACGCCTGCAATACTCATATACAGAAGACCAAGTTTTTATATGACCATAAAGTAAGGCAAAAAATACTATTGTGTCCAAAAGGAAGTAAAAACTTTTGGTCTTTTGTTAAGAATATTAAGAACTCGACCACATCATCGGTCCCAACGCTCGTCTTCAATGACTCTCCGTATGTCAGCTCCATCGACAAAGCCAATTTGCTGGCAGCTCAATTTGCTGCCAACTCGACACTTCCTTATAGCATTTTGGCTCCACCTGAGCTCGAGTCTGCAAATTCTTTGATGAAGCAGATATTTTTTCGAACTCGCTCGGTTGCGAGAGTCCTTAAAGATCTCAACATACATAAATCCGCTGGTCCAGATGGTATCCCCGCCGTTATTCTGAAGAGGTGTTCTTCTACGCTGGCAAAACCACTGCGTAAACTTTTCCATCTTTCCTATTCTGCTGGGATTTTTCCGCGCAGATGGAAAACTGCATTTGTCCAGCCGGTCCCTAAAAAAGGCGAATCTTCCTCCCCTTCCAATTACCGTCCAATTGCACTAACGTCCCTTCTTTCCAAGGTCATGGAAACGTTGATAAACCGTCAACTTATGAAATATCTTGAAGAACGAAAGCTTCTTAATGACCGTCAGTACGGCTTTCGTAGCAAACGGTCCACTGGTGATTTGATGGCTTATCTCACCGAAAAGTGGAACCAATCTTTACATTGTTTTGGAGAAAGTAAGATTATTGCGCTTGATATTTCTAAAGCATTTGATAGAGTTTGGCATCAGGCTCTTTTATCGAAAATGCGTGCTTTTGGTATCGATGAGTCTCTTCTTCGTTGGATTAGAAATTACCTTTCCGACCGTTCAATACAAGTTGTATTGGATGGCTTCAAGTCTGATACCCACATCATAAATGCTGGTGTGCCCCAGGGCTCCGTTTTGTCTCCAACTCTCTTCCTCATTTTCATTAATGATCTCTTGTCTGAAACTTCTAATCCGCTTAACTGTTTTGCTGACGACTCGACCCTCAGCTTTTCATATTCTTTTCCAAATTCACGTCCCTGCTCTTCGGATGTGGAACTGCAACGGTTGCGTATGATAAGCTCATTGAATTCTGACCTTGACAGCATTGTTTCATGGGGTCTTATGAACCGAGTTGAATTCAATGCTTCGAAAACTCAATGCTGTCTCTTGTCGTTGAAGCTTAACATTCCCCCATTGCCATTATCCATGAATGGTACCTGCATCGAAGAAACCGAAAAGCTGTCAGTACTTGGTATGTGTGTAAACGATGATCTTCGTTGGAATGACCACATATTTGAAGTCGCCAAAAACGCTGCTAAATGCTTAGGTTTCTTAAGACGATGCAGGAAGTTCTTCACCCCTTCTGATCTGGCTACAATTTATAAGGCCTTCATCCGCCCAAAACTGGAGTATAACTCCCATATCTGGTCAGGTGCTTCTCAAACATCTTTGCGCCTACTTGACAGGGTACAAAATAGAGCGTTAAAATTGATAGGTGATAGTTCAATCGTAGAATCGATTGATTCTCTTGAACATCGTCGAAACGTCACCTGTCTCTCTCTTTTTTATCGCTTTTTTTACAAACAGTGCTCTAGTGAAGTAGCCAGTTGCATTCCTCCCCTAAAACAATTTAGCCGCAACACCCGCCTCGCTAGGAATGCTCATCAGTTTTACCTTGAGCCCAACTTCGGACGTACAGTCAAGTATAGAGATTCGTATTTCAGTCGCACTACCCGAATGTGGAATGCTTTACCTGGCTCTGTATTTCCCCTGCATTACGATTCACAAAGGTTCAAAAGCAACGTGCATCGGTGTCTCCTTTCAAATCCTCTCCTATTTTCCTAAATGCTCGCACTGTGTTTTTATAACATTATAAGGGTAGTCATAGCCCCTTGATGTGCGCGTTAATTATAAAAAAAAAAAAAAAAAAAATCTCCTCCAACAAACAAATACTCTTCTTTTGGGATGTTCTTAAGTAGGTTATGAAAATCAAGCCAGAATGCATCTTTTTCCTCCTGCTCACACCCTATTTGGGGAGCATATGCACTGATTATATTCCAGACCTTTCCTTCCATCACCAATTTAAGAGACATCAAACGATCACTGGACTTCAAAATGGTCAACACGCTGTTACATAAACTTTGGTCAAGGATGATACCGACTCCGTTCCTACCTTGTTCTGTTCCATAGTAGAACATCTTGTAAGTCTTGGTCTTTGCATCTAAGAAAGGGGCTTTGTTTGCTGTGTTTCGCCATTTCGTTTCCTGAACACACAAGATGTCCACTCGCCTCCTACTCATCATCTCTTCGATTTCGAGACTTCTACCAGTCATACATCCAACGTTCCAACTCGCGACTCTAAATTTTCGTCCAACTCGTCGCATTACTTTGCTAGCCCCCGGAATCCGTATAGCTCTGACCCGAACATTGCTGCTCGGTCCAGGATCAGCTCCATGCATAGCAATGGAACTGCCTGGCGGGGTAGTGCTTCTTATGTTTGCAAGTACTTCCATAATGCTCAAAATTTTTCAAAAATTTTCCTTTCATCCTTTTCGACACATGCATGCTCCATTTAATGAGTTTGATTTCCATTTTACTACACCGGTGATCTCCAGTCGTGTTAACCCCGGGATCTGCATGCATACTTGGGGAGAGTTTTTAGGTGGTATGTGTGTCGCTAGACTCACTTTGATGTTAGTCGTCTAGATATGATTGCTCCTTTAGTCGCCTTTTACGACAAGCGGGGAGGCGCTGCAGTGCTATTCTAACCCGACACTGCACGGGAAGGATGGTTAATGAGGGCAAAACGAAGTATATGCTGTCATCAAACAAGGACACAGAACATCGTAAAAATTGGACAAAACTTCACAATAGACAGACATAACTTCGAGGTAGTACAGGACTTCGTCTACCTAGGATCCGCTGTAGACACGGACAACAACATCAGTGCGGAGATATTTGAGCAAAGTAAAATGAAACGTCTGGATTTGAATAGAATAAACAAAGGAATAATTATTTATTGAAACATATTTCCTTTAGACAATAATATCGAAACTAGATTATGTACTTCGAAATTTTGGTCGCAAGTATAAACTTAACAAGTGTTTCAACACGCCCCCTCGAACAAAATTTACCTCAATTATATTTGAGGTAAATTTTGTTGCAACAGAATTTATGTTTTTCAGCTGGAACAGGTTTTGTTAAATAATCTGCAACCATAAGTTCAGTTCCAATTTCAGTGAAAGTGATAATATTCATGTTCTTTTTTTCACGTATAAAATGATGTCGAACATCAATATGCTTGGTGCTTGGATCTTGATAAGTACTTGCTTGTCGATGCCAGATGAATTGCACTTTTGTTTTCACAATATGTATATATTCATGGCCGAGTTATTAAAATGTTGATTCAGTTCATTCTCGAGGCCACGAATCCACATTGCTTCTTGAGTTGAGGCCGAAAGAGCCATATATTCGGCTTCTGTTGAGGATAAAGCAACAGTTGGCTGATGCTTTGTTGCCCAAGACACGGCGCCTCCTAGTAAGATACAAGCATATCCTGTGACAGATCTTCTTTCATCGCAATCACTTGCCCAATCTGAATCAGAATAAATTTTGAACGCAGAAAAGCCATCTCTTGAAAATTTTAATTTGGCTGCTTTTGTTCCCTTGAGATATCTGAATACTCTCTCCACAACAGCCCAATGTTCTTTACCAGGACAGTTATTAAATTTGCTCAATTTGTTTACTGCGAAGCATATGTCCGATCGCGTACACTGTGCTGCAAACAATAAACTTCCGATTGCTTGCTGGTAAGGAATTTTAGCAATTTCTTTTTCTTCTTCTGGAGTTTTGGGTGACATCTCTTTTGTTAGTCTTATGTTGATATCCATAGGAGTTGCTACAGGATTTGATTCATTCATGTTAAATTTTATTAGCATCTCAGATATGTAATTTTCTTGATTTAGATAGATTGCATCTTTGTCGCGAGAAATCTGAATACCTACCTAAACAACTCTTCGCAGTTCCCAAGAACTTTACTTTGAACTTCTTCATCAAGTTCAGCTTCAAATTTTCACAAAATGTCGTTTCGTTAGTGAAGATAAGGATGTCGTCAACGTAAACTGCTAAAAATGTCATGGTTCTGTTCTTTCGATGAAAGTAGATACAAGGATCCACTTGTGAACGCTTCATTCCAAACTTTTGAAGAACTCGATCCAACTTAGTGTTCCAAACTAAACTTGACTGCTTAAGATCATAAACAGCTTTATTAAGTTTCATCACTTGGCCTTCTCTTCCTATCGAAAGTCCCTTCGGTTTCTCAACATAGATGTCGTCACTTAACTCACCTTAAAGAAACGTAGTAATATCATCCATTTGTTGAATTTGAAGATTGTACTTCGCTGATAATGCTATCAAATATCGGATAGAAGAGTACCTCACGACAGGTGAATAGGTTTCTTCATAATCAATACCTTTCTTCTGTGTAAAACCTTTCACCACCAATCGAGCCTTGTACCGTACAACATCATTTTCATCCTTGAATAACCATTTTGTCTTAATAATGTTGGCTCCAGCGGGCTTCTAGACACTTTTCCAGGTATCATTTTCTTCAAATGACCTCATTTCACACTGCATTGCTTCTATCCATTTTTCTTTGTCACTTCTGGATAAAACATCTCCCAAATCTTCAGGATCTTCTAAAAAATTTACCTTCTCAACGTTGTATACAACTTTACGCAACTTTGAGATCCTTTCGCTTCGGCGGTTCATGATGGATTCTGGAGCTTCTTGTAACTGTGTCGTAACGTCATCTTCCTCCTCATTCTCCAAATCGGGATAAGAATCTGCTGTCGAAGGAAAATAATGATTAACTGGTGAAGTTGTCAAAAGTACATCTCCTTCGTTATCCCCCACTACGTCATCAGCTTCTAGATTTGATAAAGGTGACTCAACATCGCTATTCACAGCTAGAATTTCCTGGTTCTTGATTGGATTCACCCCCGCTACAGCAGTATACGTTGGAACTTGCTTGGTATTTTCACTTTTCATGTTTTTATAGTGAAAATTATCTTCATGAAAAACTACATCACGGCTTATAAAAACATCCTTCTTTTGTAAACTGTAGAGACGATACCCTTTTGAAGTACTTGAATAGCCAATGAAAATGCATTTTTCAGATTTCGAGTCTAGCTTACGACATTTTTGTTTGGGAATGTATGACATCGCTGTGCAACCAAATACACGAAAACAACTAACATCTGGTTTACAATTACTCCATAACTCTTTAGGAGTTTTTTCAAGCTTTCTATGAGGCGAACGGTTAACTACATATATAGCTAGCACAATTAATTGCTTCAGCCCAAAAAAATTTTGGCATATTAGCGTCACACAACATAGCTCGAGCCTTCTCTATAAGTGTTCGGTTCATCTTTTCTGATAAACCGTTTTGTTCTGGAGTATAGGGTACTGTTGTTTAATGAACAATGCCGGACTTTTTCAACTCGAGTTCCATAGCTTTGTTTGTAAATTCTTTGCCGTTGTCCGTTCTTAATATTTTTATTTTTGAATCTTGTTGATTCTCGACTTCGGCCTTGAATTCACGGAAGCAATTCAATACATCATCTTTGGTCTTCATGAAGTATACAAATACTTTTCGCGTGAAATCATCTATAAAAGTAAGGAAATATATACTTCCCTTAATAGATTTCACTTCCATGGGACCACACACGTCTGAGTGGATTATATGAAGAACTTTTGATGACCTTGACCCCTCTGATGGAAAACTGTTCCGATTCTGCTTCCTTCGGTACATGACTGACAAGTCGAAAGAGAATCCAGGTTGGAATCAATACCTTTAACTAAGCCTCCTGTAAGTATCTTCATATTTTCTTGGCCCAAGTGACCAAATCTTCGATGCCAAATATTGTCCAGGTTACTTTTAGCAACGAAAGCGTTCTGATCTGTGGCAATATCCAACTTGTACAACTCATTTGAAGATTTACCCTTTGCTATGACTTCTTTCGAAGAATTCATGGCACGACATCCATCTTTGTAAGTTGACTTCCAATTCGGGGACATAGAGAACATCAAGAACTACGATATCACACCTTCCTTTGAGAGTAAAAACTGCAAACGATATGTCACCTTTATTAATAGCTTCCATTGTCTTGTTATTCGCTGTCTTTCTTTGTATTTTACCCTGGAATGGCTTAAGTTCTTTGAAAAAATTTGTATTAGACGTCATATGATCGGTTGCACCGCTATCAAAACACCATTCATGATTACTGGACTCTGCTTGAAACGCTGCAAACATTGAACCACCTTTTGCTGGGTTCAAATCTTGCCATTTGAACTTAGATGAACAATCTGAAGCAAAATTTCCAACGCCATCACAGTTAAAGCGTTTGGGTCCATCCGCTCAACATGGCCCAACCGTCGTAGCCTCGCGATGCGTACTCTTCTGGCTATGCCCATGTCGCCAGAAGTGTAAAACCTTTCACCACCAATCGAGCCTTGTACCGTACAACATCATTTTCATCCTTGAATAACCATTTTGTCTTAATAATGTTGGCTCCAGCGGGCTTCTAGACACTTTTCCAGGTATCATTTTCTTCAAATGACCTCATTTCACACTGCATTGCTTCTATCCATTTTTCTTTGTCACTTCTGGATAAAACATCTCCCAAATCTTCAGGATCTTCTAAAAAATTTACCTTCTCAACGTTGTATACAACTTTACGCAACTTTGAGATCCTTTCGCTTCGGCGGTTCATGATGGATTCTGGAGCTTCTTGTAACTGTGTCGTAACGTCATCTTCCTCCTCATTCTCCAAATCGGGATAAGAATCTGCTGTCGAAGGAAAATAATGATTAACTGGTGAAGTTGTCAAAAGTACATCTCCTTCGTTATCCCCCACTACGTCATCAGCTTCTAGATTTGATAAAGGTGACTCAACATCGCTATTCACAGCTAGAATTTCCTGGTTCTTGATTGGATTCACCCCCGCTACAGCAGTATACGTTGGAACTTGCTTGGTATTTTCACTTTTCATGTTTTTATAGTGAAAATTATCTTCATGAAAAACTACATCACGGCTTATAAAAACATCCTTCTTTTGTAAACTGTAGAGACGATACCCTTTTGAAGTACTTGAATAGCCAATGAAAATGCATTTTTCAGATTTCGAGTCTAGCTTACGACATTTTTGTTTGGGAATGTATGACATCGCTGTGCAACCAAATACACGAAAACAACTAACATCTGGTTTACAATTACTCCATAACTCTTTAGGAGTTTTTTCAAGCTTTCTATGAGGCGAACGGTTAACTACATATATAGCTAGCACAATTAATTGCTTCAGCCCAAAAAAATTTTGGCATATTAGCGTCACACAACATAGCTCGAGCCTTCTCTATAAGTGTTCGGTTCATCTTTTCTGATAAACCGTTTTGTTCTGGAGTATAGGGTACTGTTGTTTAATGAACAATGCCGGACTTTTTCAACTCGAGTTCCATAGCTTTGTTTGTAAATTCTTTGCCGTTGTCCGTTCTTAATATTTTTATTTTTGAATCTTGTTGATTCTCGACTTCGGCCTTGAATTCACGGAAGCAATTCAATACATCATCTTTGGTCTTCATGAAGTATACAAATACTTTTCGCGTGAAATCATCTATAAAAGTAAGGAAATATATACTTCCCTTAATAGATTTCACTTCCATGGGACCACACACGTCTGAGTGGATTATATGAAGAACTTTTGATGACCTTGACCCCTCTGATGGAAAACTGTTCCGATTCTGCTTCCTTCGGTACATGACTGACAAGTCGAAAGAGAATCCAGGTTGGAATCAATACCTTTAACTAAGCCTCCTGTAAGTATCTTCATATTTTCTTGGCCCAAGTGACCAAATCTTCGATGCCAAATATTGTCCAGGTTACTTTTAGCAACGAAAGCGTTCTGATCTGTGGCAATATCCAACTTGTACAACTCATTTGAAGATTTACCCTTTGCTATGACTTCTTTCGAAGAATTCATGACACGACATCCATCTTTGTAAGTTGACTTCCAATTCGGGGACATAGAGAACATCAAGAACTACGATATCACACCTTCCTTTGAGAGTAAAAACTGCAAACGATATGTCACCTTTATTAATAGCTTCCATTGTCTTGTTATTCGCTGTCTTTCTTTGTATTTTACCCTGGAATGGCTTAAGTTCTTTGAAAAAATTTGTATTAGACGTCATATGATCGGTTGCACCGCTATCAAAACACCATTCATGATTACTGGACTCTGCTTGAAACGCTGCAAACATTGAACCACCTTTTGCTGGGTTCAAATCTTGCCATTTGAACTTAGATGAACAATCTGAAGCAAAATTTCCAACGCCATCACAGTTAAAGCGTTTGGGTCCATCCGCTCAACATGGCCCAACCGTCGTAGCCTCGCGATGCGTACTCTTCTGGCTATGCCCATGTCGCGGTACAGCTCATACAGCTCGTTGTTGTATCTTCTTCTCCACACATTGTCTTCGCATACGGGACCAAAGATCATTCGGAGAATTTTTCTTTCGAAACGACCAAGAGTTTCCTCATCCGCTTTCGATAAAGTCCATGCTTCCGCGCCGTACAGCAGGACTGGGATGATCAAGGTTTTATACAAGGTCACCTTGGTTTTTCTAGAGAGGGTTTTGTTTCTCAATTGCCTTCTTAACCCAAAGAAGCAACGGTTGGCAAGAGTTATTCTCCGTTTGATCTCCGCACTGATGTTGTTGTCCCTGTCTAAAGCGGATCCTAGGTAGACGAAGTCCTGTACTACCTCGAAGTTATGTCTGTCTATTGTGACGATTTGTCCAATTCGTCGATGTTCTGTGTCCCTGTTTGATGACAGCATATACTTCGTTTTGCCCTCATTAACCATCAAACCCATTTTTGCCGCTTCTGTTTCAATACTCGCAAAAGCACCTATGACATCACGCTTTTTTCTTCCCATTACGTCAATATCGTCTGCATAGGCGAGTAATTGCACAGACTTTTGAAAGATTGTTCCTCTGGTGTTGACGTTTGAGTTTCTTACAATCTGTTCAAGTATGATGTTGAAGAAATCGCATGACAGCTTGTCGCCTTGCCTAAAGCCTTTTTCGACTTCAAAGGTCTCGGTGAGTTCTTTTCCGACCTTGACGGAGCAGCGTGAATTCTCCAAAGTCATCCTGCATAGTCGTACGAGTTTTGCAGGGATGCCGAAACTAGACATGGCTCTGTACACCTCGTCTCTGTAAATGCTGTCATACGCGGCCTTGAAATCGATAAAAAGATGGTGAATATCGATATTACGATCTCGGGTTTTTTCCAAGATCTGCCGTAATGTGAAAATGAGGTCTATTGTGGACTTCTCTGGTCTAAAACCACATTGATAAGGACCTATCAAGTTGTTGACGTGGGGTTTCAGACGTTCACATATTACAGCAGACAAGATCTTATAAACGACGTTAAGGAGGCTTATCCCTCTATAATTGGCGCAATTGTGAGGGTCTCCCTTCTTTAGGATCGGGCATACGATACTGAGGTTCCATTCATCGGGCATGTTTTCTTCCGACCATATCATGCAGATCAGCTGGGACATGCTCCTTTCCAACTGGTCTCCAGCTGCCTTGAAGAGTTCGGCATCAAGGCCATCTGCACCTGCAGTCTTATTTGATTTAAGTTTGCATATGGCAAGCTTAACTTCCTCTAGGTCAGGAGGACGGCATTCTTGATCATCGTCCAAGCTGAATGGGGCAATCTGCCTGACAGCGGAATTTGTGTCCTCATCGCCGTTAAGCAGTCTGCAGAAATGATCTTTCCAGATCCTCAGTAGCGACTGTGACTCTATAACTATGTTTCCCTGCTGGTCTTTACAGGCTTGAGTTCGGGGTTTGCCACCCTGGCAGGATCTTTTTACCTTTTCGTAAAACTTCCGAATCTCGTTCCTGTCATGGCACCTCTCTATTTCCTCAAACGAGCGCTTCTCATACTGCTTCTTTTTCTTTTTGAGAAGTCGGTGTTCTTCCCTTCTTTTCTCCTTGTAGATCTCGTTATACTGATCGTAAGCAGCCCTTGTTCGTTGTTGCATCAGCATTTGTCGTGCTTTTTGTTTGGCTGCATTTGCCTGCCTGCATTCTTCATCGAACCATGGGTTTCGTTTTGGTGGCCGAGTGAAACCCAGAACCTCAGAGGCAGCAGTTCTGATGGCTTCTTGGCATTGCTGCCACTGGTCTTCAATGCTTAATGCTGGCGGCATGGGATTCAAGGATAATTGAAGGACACTCGATTGGAAAAGGCATTGGTAATCTCTTGCGATTGTAGCTTTTCGACGTCAGATCTCTTCACAGCGTTAGTTCGTGCTGGTCGTGAACAAAATATCCTCATTCGTACCTTAGCTACAACAAGGTAGTGGTCCGAGTCAAAGCTGGCCCCTCGGAAAGTTCGGACATCTAGCACACTGGAAGAGTGCCTTGCGTCGATCGAAACATGGTCAATTTGGTTGACGGTTAATTTATCTGGAGATCGCCATGTACCTTTATGAATTTTGAGATGCGGGAAGCGTGTACTACTTACAACAAGATTTAGCCCCGCAGCAAAATCGATTAGCCTCAGTCCGTTTTCGGAGGTTTTGTCATGGAGGCTAAATGCTTACCGATTGTGTTTCCAAAGATGCCATCCTTCCCTAGCTTTGCGTTAAAATCGCCAAGGACGATTTTCACGTCGTGTCTAGGGCACTGCTCATACGTTTCTTCGAGGAGCTCGTAGAAACAGTCTTTGGAATCGTCATCTTTCTCTTCTGTAGGGGCGTGGGCGCATATAAGGCTAATGTTGGCGAATTTAGCCCTGATGCGGATGGTCATTATACGCTCATTGACTGGATTTTGGCTGATCACCTTATCCCTGAGTCTTCTTCTAACGACAAATCCGCACCCAAATAAGCGCTGTTTCTGTTGTCTGTAGCAGTCGCCATAGTAGATGTCACAGTTTTTCATCTTCTTTATGCCCGGTCCACTCCATCGCACTTCTTGGATGGCCTTGCAGCAGTCCAGGGCGTCCGCTAATTCTCCAGCTGCACGTAGTCCGTTAAGAGATCTTACGTTCCACGTGGAGATCCGGAGGTCGTTGTCCTTTTTTCGTTTGCTTAGGTCGTCAACTTTGAAATCATTATCGTTATCCGAGGCTTTTGGTTGTTTCGGAACCATATTTTTTTTCCGTGGTTGGGTAGTTAACCCTACGCACAACCCCCAACCTGGAGGGCCAGGTCCTTTTGGATCTCTTTGGACACAAAGGGCTGGAATATCCAGTGTCAGTACCCTGCTGCAGGGGTGTGAGTGCTGCCGTTGGCTCACCAGGAGCTCATCCGCCAGCATCTATACTTCAATACCCTGTCCTAGTATTGAAATACCCTGACAAACCTTTAAACCAAATATGTTAGAGTAGCTCCTTCAGGGGTTTCTGCTTTTTATTTTTTCAAAATACCTGGGTATCTGAATAATTTCGTTACAAATCGTATAAAAATAAAAAATGTACAATTGGAAAAAATTTTCAAAAATTGAATAGATTTAGTAAAACAGGTGTGCAATTATGGGAACACGTGGTGGTGCTTCGACTCATCAAGAAAAAATGATGATTTTTTTGCCTTATGTAGGAGATCCTGGATTTCAAAGCAGTGATGGTAAAGACATTGGTGCCAATCAATCAACGATATCTAGGATGCTATAGCAAGACGCTTCTGAACTTGCAAGCCGCGCAACTGATTGGATCCTATTCCCACACACTCCTGAAGAAATTGAAGAAGCGCCAAGGTTATGGAGCAATAAGTATGAGTTTCCTTACGCCATATGTGCTCTGGATTGTACACATGTGCGCATAAGGATACCACTCTATTACCACGAGGAGTACAAACTCAATAAAAGTGCAGGCTGCGTGCAACGCGGATGAAAAATTTACAAGCATTGAAGTTTTCTGGCCAGGTTCAGCCCACGACTCCCTTTTTTGAAAAATAGTTTCTATGAATAATAATTCTTCAGCAATATTACTTGGCGATGAAGGGTATGGCATAACGCTTTGGTTGACACCATTTAAACAAACAATTAACGATGCCGAACGTTAATTTAATGCTGTTCCAGCAAAAGAAGGAGTAATAATTGAAAGATGTTTCGGAAAAATAAAGCAACGTTTTCCGACTTTGCAATATAAAGTTCGAGTAAAGCAAGACACAGTTTCATCCTTAGTCAGTTCTTGTTTTCTCCTACATAACTTTGCAAAGTATTTAAATGAAGACCACTTTATGGATTCAAGCAATAGCTCCACGCAAATTAACGATTCAAATGATGACCAGACTCTAACGACCTCATCTCGTATTCGAAGTTCCGGACAACAACGTAGAGCAGTAATTTCTCATTTATTGATGTCTTATAAAAATAGTACCTAGCCCACCTACTATATTTAGATATGTTCTTTGTACTATACCTAGATTTTATTGTTGCTTTCTTGCTTTTTGACAGCAAAGAGCTTTGAGGTAGTTCTCATTTCACTGAGTCAGAACTCTAGAGAGTTAACTGGTTTTTTTGCATATGAAACTGAGTCCGAGTCTGAGTCTGCTCGGTCTTTCTCACATGCGAGTTCAAGCTCATCAGCTCTGACTCTGAAAACATTCTCGTCTTTTAGCATATTCCCCAATGTCCGGTAATGCCATTGGATAATGGAATAATGGATAATGGTTGGTAATGGATAAGAAATGTCTTGTGCATTTAGATCTAGGTCTGGCCATATCTCTTTTGCTGCCACACATGTAGTGATATTGTTCCACCTATTATTTGTTCTATCCATTGCCCCTTGCTTTAGCATAAGTTTGCATGTAGCAATGTATACCAATATTCAACCTGCTGGTTGAGATCGGTAGAACAGTTCCATTTCTGGCTAGTTCATCGGCTTTGCAGTTACCTAGGATAATTCTGTGCCCCGACACCCAAATAAGGTGAATATTGAACTACTCAGCCATCTTCCTAAGAGATAGGGGGCAGTTGAGGGTGGTTACTGAGTTCTTAAAAACAGTGCCGACTGATTTGTGGGTTGCTTGACTGTCTGAGAAGATCCGGATATTCGCTGAGGATATCACGTTTTCTTTAAGCCACGATAGAACCTCTTTGATCGCCAGAACTTGCGCTTGGAACACGCTACAGTGGTTTGGAAGACGGGATGAGAGTCTTACATTAAGTCTGTCTGAGTACACCCCGCAACCGACCCCTTCTTCTGTGACTCAATTGGTCACTCCACCATTCAGAATTTATTCGGATCAATAGAAATCACTACGACTACACAACTCATCAACTGGTCTTCGATAAGAACTTCCAATTCACCATCCCACAAAGAAACATGTGGGACGACACGGACTTCTTACAAGATGATTCAATTCACTTTTATAACTGAGGACGGAGTTGGTGGCGGCATGTACTCAACTAGATATTAGTCTATCTTTCAGGCTCCCAAACCACTGTAACGTGTAGCGTGTTCCAAGCGGAAATCCTGGCAATCAAAGAGGTCTTTTCATGGCTCAGAGAAAACGTGATGATGATATAAATTATTCATGGGAACGGAAACGAAAAGATTCCGATTACGATACCTGTTGTTTCCGTTGCCAATAAAACTATGAGTAAGCAAATTAGATGTTAGCTAATGTTAAGGTACATTCAAGTAATCAATAAAGATTCAGTCATTACTTGGACACCAACAAGATTATTATTTTATTTTTTTTTTTTATTTATTATATAAGTATTATTTGTCTCGTAACTTAACTGGCCCAGTCGACGGAGTGAACCAAATATTTTTTTTTCTTTTTGCAGTGTTTGTGTGGTTTGACCCGCCTCCGCCCGAAAAAGCAAAAAAGTAAAAGAAAGATATAATCAAATCAACAAGAACAGTGTGAAAGCAGATACATAGTGAATCAAAGTAAAGCTTAGTGATTCGCGAATAAACGAAGCTTAGTAAAAAACAAAAAACAAAATAATAATAAATAGTTTACGGGAAATAACTATTAACAAGTGAAGTAATGGCTCAAGATTCAATGGCTCAGTTAGTGTCCGACCGAAGCTTCGGCTTCGGCCACATTCGGCTAAAAAATCTATAATCGGCTAAGCCTTCGGCTTCGGCCAAAATATGCCGAAGTTTTGGCCGAAGCCGAAAGTTTAGTTTTTGGCTGTTGTGCGTTGTGGTAGGGGCTGAAAAAAAATTCATTTTTTCGTAGAACGTAGAATAGTGTTGAGTTATTTGTTGTTCTTTTCCTTAATTTCAATAAAATATTAATACTAGTTCAAATTTTTATTATTTTTGAAACGTTAATTTAATTTATCCCGTTAATTTGGTTACTGCATGCACACATTAGATTTGTTTTGAGCTTTACCCAGAGTTGACCCAGGTTTCCTTGAGAACTCTGAGTCCTCAAAAAACACTAAACCACAAAATCACCACAAATCACTGTCATTTGAATAAAAATACATGCCATTTAACAGCCCTCAACTCGCCCCAGAAGAAACCAAGGGCGAATCTTTTTGTACCAAACCCAGGTCAACCCCAAGGCTCAAAAAACTCTCAGTTTGACATTCAGGGCAAAGTTAGGTTTTTCAAAAAACGCTTTGTGGCGACCACAGAGTGACCTCAGGGCTTCAACTAACGAACCTATTCTAGAAAAAAATCATAATTTTTTTCATTTTTAGTCAATCTGGAACGAAAATTCTTTAAGTTATTGAAGCTTCGGCTTCGGCTTCGGCCGAAGGTTAATGTCAAGCCGAATAATCGGCTTCTGCTTCTGCTTCGGCTACAAATCGACCTTCGGTCGGACACTAGGCTCAGTGCATTGTGTTGCTAACCCAACTTATACGGAGTAATGCACAAGATCATGCTTAGGAGCAGATGAAGAATGAAGTATGTTCCCATTTTCATAGGAGAACCGGGGACGTTACCATCATTCATTAACATTGTGGACAAGAAGATGGCTTCAATAAATGAGGAATACAGAGGACGAGCCTACAAAGCACTATTCATCTGTAAAATCTTGGGAGCGGCTAAGAACCTTTTGAAGGTGAACGTGCCAAGGAACTGGGAGGAATGCAGAGAGCGCCTCAAAATCCATTTCAAACCAAGGAAGGACCAACTCTTTATCACAAACGAGATATTGAAATTAAGAGTGAGTAGTGTGTTAGATCTTAGTAAGAAACTAGCAAGTATTGAAGAAGATATTGCGGAGTACGCTGCACTTTGTGTAAATGGTAATGTAATGGCTGATATATTAAGCAGCATTGCAATACAAAAAATTAAAACTGTAGTTTCAGGTTCACTAGAATACGCTATAATGGACATTACAAGTTTGTCCGAAATTAGGGTTACAGTTGACAAATTCATCGGGTTGGATGAAACAGATTTAAGTAAGAACCTAGTAGGAAGCAAAATTAACAAAAGTAAAATTAAGTATAACGAGGGAAATTTCAGGCAGCAAAGCAGTAGAATAAATCAAAATACAAACAATTTTAGACAAAGTAATAGAGTAAACCAAAATGCAAATAATTTTGGGCCACCAAATGTTGCAAACCCATTCAGGCAGCCAAGTGTGCCAAATAATTCTGGGCAAGCTCACTATAAGAATAGAAATAGCAACAGCCAACAAAGTAGGCAAAGGTCCGGCCACATGTCAGTTGCCGCCCTAAACAATGAGGAGGAAGGTGTAGGGGAAGATGTTTTTTTTACAAACTAGCCTCGGAAAATAGAATAATACTAAAGCTTACGATTACGGATGAAACTTATCTAGCACTACTGGATACAGGCTCAACAGTTAGTATAATGTTAGAAAATAACTGCCCGAGACTTAGTTACACTTTAAATACAAATTCAACGAGAATAAGTACAATTCAAGGTCAATTGCAAATGCTTAACAAGTTAGTAGCAACAGTCTGCCCAAAACAGTTTAAATACGCAGACAATGCGAGAATAAAGTGGCTAGCCATGCAAATCGATAAGCCATTCAATTTTATCATTGGCATGGACTGGATAGGTAAGAACGTTAAAGAAATAAACGTTGACAAACAAGAGTTAGTTTTGAACAATGAGGTCCGTCTTCCACTTTTGAGTAAAATCGTGTCTGAAGAAGTTAACGCACTCGAAGTCAGCAAACTACAAGATATTCAACTTGACCATTTAAGGGAAAAAGAAAGAGAACTTGTAGAACCACTCATAAAAAAAATTTCTAAGCTTTTTTATAGAGAAGGGGACATGTTAACAAATACAGATACAAAACGTCATGAAATACGAACTACTACATAACAACAAATAAATTCTAGATTGTACCGCTTACCCAAAATCCATGAAGAAGAAGTAAAAAGGCAAATGGACGAGATGGAAAAAACGGCATTATAAGAAAAAGTAGGAGCAGATATAGCTCACCAATCATAGTTGTACCAAAAAAGAAAGACAACTCGGGAATTCAAAAGTTTAGAATAGTGGTAGATTGTAGAAGGTTGAACCAAGTCACCATAGATGACAAGTATCCTATACCAAACATTGACAACATCTTAGACAAGCTAGAGAAGGCACAATTCTTTAGAACGATAGACTTGACGAAAGGCTACCACCAGATTACAGTTGACAAAAAAGACATTGAAAAAACAGCCTTCGTTACACCAAGTGGCTTGTACGAGTTTGATCGTATGCCTTTCGGGCTGAAAAATGCTTCAGCCACTTTCCAAAGAGTGATGAACGATATTATATAAATTCTATTTGTGTGATATACATGGACGATATTTTAATTTTTTCCACATCTCTGGAAGAGCGTATTATTTCATTGAACAAAATTTTTACTAGACTCCAACAACATAATTTAAAGATACATGCAAACAAGTGTAGCTTTCTTAAGAGACACACAGAGTTTTTGGGTCATGTTTTAACTAAAGATGGTATGATGCCAAATCCAGACAAAGTGAAAACGATACAAGAATTTAATTAAATGGATTTTTGGGGGCTACAGGTTTTTATAGAAAGTTTATTCGTGATAATTCTAAAATAGCTTACCCAATGATTAAATATTTAAAGAAGGATAACAAAATAAATATCAAAGATCCACAATACATATCAGCGTTCGAGAATTTGAAAAGTCTCATAATTTCTCATCTTATATTAAAATACCCAGATTATTACCAACCGTTCGTCAACACCACAGATGCTAGTGATTATGCTATTGGAGCTGTATTGTCACAACAAGGTCATCCAGTATGTTTTGTTTCCAGAACTCTAAATAGTCATGAACAGAAGAAGTATAGTACAAAAAACAAAGAGTTTCTAGCGATAGTGTACTCAGTTTGTTATTTCCGACCATAGTTGAATGGAAATAAGTTTAAAATTGTGTAGCTATAAAATATATTAGCAGCAAATATAAGGGAAAGGAGTTCTCTCAGCGTGATCAAAGATGGTTACTTAAGCTACAAGAATTCAGTTACGAAATAGAATACATGCAAGGTAAGGATAACAAAGTAGCAGACTACTTAAGTAGACTTGAAAATACAGAAAAATTCAATGAAAACAACGATGAAGACTCGAATTTTGCATTAGATGAGACTCAGACTCAGCACTCTCTTGAGAAACAAAGATTAGGCCATATAGGTATTAAAGATGAGATTCTCAAAAAGTATAGCATCCAAATATTATTAACTTACACCCCAGAAAGTGAAGTCCAAACCCTTCACAAAAGAACGATAATGGAAATAAATCCATTAAAGTGAAAACACGATAAGAGATTTATTAAAGCGATGTGTAAAGAGAGGTCAAATAGGAATTTTCACAAATTCATCCGATTCTGATTACAACAGAATACAGAAAATTTTAATATCCCTGTTCTCATCAGACTCTAAGATCAAATTTGTAAAGTGTTCCGGAATAGCTCAGGAAATAAAAACAGAGGTTGATTGTTAACTGTCATTCAATAATTGTCAAAATTGTTTAGCTCTTGCTTAATTAAAGTGATTATAAATAAATATAAATAATTAATTTCGATCTGAGTGTTTAACTTGAGGAGCTATTAATCAAGTGAGATTGAAAAATCATTGAATTACTTAATTTACGTTGCATTTAGCTAGAAGTACAAATTTCATACATGTGTGTATGTATTTTTTTTTGTACAGAATTTTAAAATCTCGATGAACATAAAACGGAAAGTTCAACAAACATCACCAGAATTACATCTCCAATCATCTTCAAAGAAAGAAAAAAATATGACTTCGTTGGTTGGTTCCATGACTATCGAGGAATTGAACAAACTGTTTGCATCTAATCTCATCAATCTGGCTACGAAGGACGCCATTTCAAACTTGCGCGGTGAACTTAGTGAGGTTAGAAAAGAAAATGCACAATTGAAAGAGACTGTTGGTGCACTGGCAGACAAATGCAATGGTCTTCAAAGTGAAATTGATCAGCTAAAGATAACTGCAAAGGAATGCAACTTAATCATTCGAATGAAAAAAGGCGAAATGAATCCCATAGAGCAAGCTGTGCACATATGCAAAAACATTACAGACTCAAACACAATAGTCACTGCACAAGAACTGAGACAAATTGCATCAAATGAAGAAGTGGTTACTGTTCTGGCCGAATGTAAAACGAAGCAAAATGTACACAACATTCTTAAAAACGTTAAAAAGCTGAAAGGAACGGGCATTTCTATTAGCAGAGACTACCCATTAAATATTCGTCAAAAGCGCACCAAACTGCTACAGCTGCGTAAACTCATTAACGCAAAGCAACCACGATTGAGATTGTCTTTGCGTGATGATAAATTGCGTATTGGTGAGTGGGTGAATGGTGTCAGGACCAGCAAATTTTTGTTACAAACCAAGAGCATGGGCTGCAGAAATTGGAAGAAAAACATAAACTTGGAGTAAACTTCTTTCAAAATGTTTGTTTACAATTTTCTCAACGTGATTCGGTCGTCAAGAACGTCAATGTCATCCACGTTTCCACGAGCACCGTCAAATGAAGTTGGCTGCAGTTCATCATTAGAGGATTCGAGTGGTGAGCGTTATAGAGGACGGTTGTGTTTGGGAAGGCACAACCGTCCTACATAAATACATAAACTGTAAAACATTAAACTGTTTAAGAATACATAAAACTGTAAAACATTAGCTGTCAATACAACTGTGAAAAGTTAAAGTGGAGAAGAGCCGAGTAAACCGAGTTAGAGGATGAGGACGGGGTGTTTGAGGGGACACAGCCGTCCTTTACAAAAAAAAACAACATATAACGAGAAGCTGGGAAAAGTCCAACTTAACAACAAAAATGTCAGGAGTAGGGAACTCTCTCCATCAACCACACAGCAACAATCAACATTTAAATAATAAATTAATATAAGTGATTTTACTAAATGATTCTCAAAAAAAAAAAGGGAAAAATATCTAATAAAAGAAAAATTGTGATTAGTACAAATGTCAGAAAAATGTAATTTTCGCATAAAACTAGGTATTCAATTATAGTGCAAAATGTCATATAACAGTATAACAGAGCGTTCTCGTTCAAAAATTATCCAAGCCATATATTTTCGTATATGTGAATTCTCATTTCAACATAACCTTCTATAGGTTAAAAAACTGTATGTATATATATAAATTTATAATAGCTGTCTACCATGCGCGTCGAAGAAAAGAAAAAAAAAAGAGACAAATAGCTCTTCATTTTTAAAATTCATCTTTTTCTCCTACTATCCACTCCATTAGAATTAAGTTTGTTAAGTTTGTTAATTGCGCTCTGATTGAGTGAACGCATCTGTCCACCCCAAAAGTAAAAAAAAACTGTTTTTATAAAAATACAAAGTGTAAAGGAGTTCACAAGAACTAACCCAAAAGAAACAATTTAAATATGTATAGCCAGGCCAATTCGAAGTCGGCAATGTAAAATAAGCCAAGCAAAAAGAAAGAAACAACATGTCTAGACTTAAGTAAAAATGTGTAATCGAACGAAAGAAAAAAAATCTCAATAAAAAATACATACATACATACATACAGTTCATCATTATTAGTTTCGGCTGCATCCAGAATGAAAATGGCTGCTTCGGATCTAGGTGGTAACACTACAGCACATTCTAATTTGAATTCGCGTAAATAGGTAGAAGCCGTCTGTCAAACTTTTAAATTAGTAAACTTAGGGTGGTATTCACCAAACAATCTTAAGAGCGCTCTTAAAGCTAAGAGGCTGTTAGTTTTAAATTTGGATGTGCTATTCACCAAGCAATAATAGGGTCTAGTCTAAGCTAATTCGAATATTCGAAAAATAAGGGCCTGTGAACGCACACTTTTTGAACTACTTCGAAAATTTCAGTGTCAATTGTCAAAATCAGCTGTTAAGCAAACCAAAAACAGAAAAAAATTTCGGAAATTTAAGAAAAGGTAGAACGTAAAATTAATTCATTCTCTGTATTGCAAACCATAATTCTTTATCTTATCTGCTCCCAGCACCTCTTTTTACAGCTGTGCTTACACAGTCTGTTTTCTTACAGTTAATTGTATCACTGTATTTCAAAACTAATGTCGAATTCCTTTAAAAAAAAAAATCGACTGCAGTCGACTGCAGTCAATTTTTTTTTCAAAGGAATTCATTTAGGAGGAAAAAAAATCGACTGCAGTCGATCTCTTTTTTGGGACGCTCACAGATTTTCACACACACAACAATTTTGACAGATCGAAAACGGCAAACAAAATCATCAGCATATGGAAAAAATTAAAGGAAAGAGAATTGTTTTGTATTTAGTTGTGAATTTGGAAAACATTTGGTGAAAAAAAATATAAAAATTTGTGTGCTTAACAATATGAATGTATGTAATCGTTTTGTTTCATGGTACTTGTTTTTCTTCATTAGTCAGTTGGACACAAACACATTCATAAAAAAGAAAATTGCTACTTTTTTAATTTCCTAAATACCCAAAAAAGAATCGAATTTAGTAGCGACTGCAGTCGACTGCAAATTGGTGAAAGGAAATCGACATAAGTTAACGATAAACTCTTTTTCTTGCTCCGAAAAATTTTGCTTCCTAGTGCCTCGCTCCATTTTGATTTTTGGATAATGCTGGGTTTCCACGTGTCACTAAAATGACATATTTTGACAGATCAAAATCTTGTCAGTAATTGATACAATTGCCAGTTCATTTCCACTTGTGTCATTTACTGTCAAAAAATTGGTTGTCATTTCATTGATAAAGAAATTTTGACAAAATGTTTTGTCAACTCAATGAGCGCTATTTCCACTTGTGTTGTCATTTCTGAACTGCTAGTGGATTGTCACTGAAAATTATTTGTCTCCTTGCTTCATCAAATTCTTGTTTTGTGTAGCAAGGTTTTCATCTTTTTTAATTAATAAATTGAATAATGTGTGAAATGAAAATAAAATGAAAATTAATTTATGTTATGCCTGCTGTGGTTATAAGGCAAAGAAAACCTTTTAGGAGGAGGGACGGAGTGTTTATATACTTTGAGGATAAATGCCAGGGTGAACAGTCAACAATAAATGTAAAATAAAAGGTTCAGCTATCACTTGTCCTGTTGCAAAAGAGTGCTGATTTATGGCGCCGTATCGCATCAAACGCAAGCTCGATTAGTGAGTTCCATCTCAAGATGGCTTCAACCTTTGGAACTCCAACAGCCAGAGAAATGCTTTCCCATGAATTAATTCATGTCCCGGTTCTTATAGGACTTGCTGTTGGAGTTCCAAAGGTTTTCAAACACAACACCTTCACGTTGCTTACAATTTTTATGGAGGATTCAACACTCCACTCCGTCGTTGATTTCCTCTGCCTTCGATTTTTTTCCTTTTAATTTTTTTCCATACCATAGTACCTATTATTTATTTATATTTTCTCGTGTTATTGCTCGTCACTTCATTGACAAAAGATTCAACACGATGCCAAAAAAAATATCGATGTCAGTGAATGATGGAGTGACAATTCGTTTGTCAATCAGCCAATTTCCACTTGTCATTCAAATTTACTGCCAAAAAATGACCGAGGCTGTTCATCAGTTGAATGACTGTCAATTTTTGCAATTTCCACTTGTCATTAGGTCATTCATCATTTAAAAAATGGCAAGTGGAAACCTAGCATAACAACCACAAATGACGCTGTCAGTAAATTTCGAATTTTCGAAGTTATTTAAAACAACAACCGCTCATAACTTAAGTGGTAGCGACCACTCTTAATAGTCTAAGAGCTGGAAGCAAATTTTTGGAGTGGAGTGATAACCAAAAATAATGCACATGTATGTGTAGATACACGCACCATTATATCAGATTCAACCGTCTGGCAGGTTTCTTTTTCAGCCGGGGGCGGGGGTGGGCGTTTGAAAATGGTAATTTTACAGATTTTGAGGTCGAAGTGATAACCACATAAATGATACATCAAAAAATCAGAAAAATTCCCCTGATTACAAAAAACTCGGTCCCAGACGATTTGGTTTCAGCCTACTGCTTGCCAGACGCATTTTAACACTTTTTAATTGCATTTTTCAGGTTAAAGCACTCATAACTTTTTTCCTATTACATATAACCAAGAAAGTGGTACGCCAAAAAATAAGAAAATTTACCCTGATTTCAAAAGTGTGTTTCAGACGATTAAGTTTAAGCCTTAACTTTTTTCTTATCACATTTAACAAAGAAAATGGTACTCCAAAGATCGTCTGGCAAGCAGAAGGCTGAATCCAAATCGTCTGGGACCGACTTTTTTGTAATTAGGGGAATTTTCTTGATGTTTTGGAGTACCATTTTCTTGGTTAAATGTGATAAGAAAAAAGTTATCAGCTAAATTGAAAAATGCATTTGAAAAATGTTGAAATGTGTCTGGCAAGCAGAAGCCTGAAACCAAATCCTTTTGGACACACTTTTTTGTAGTCGGGGGAACTTTTGTGATGTTTTGGTATACCATTTTCTTGGTTAAATGTGATAAGAAAAATGTTATCAGTACTTTAAGTTGAAAAATGCATTTAAAAAAATGTTAAAGTGCGTCTGGCAAGCAGTAGGCTTAAACTTAATCGTCTGAAACACACTTTTTTGAAATCAGGGTAAATTTTCTTATTTTTTGGCGTACCACTTTCTTGGTTATATGTAATAGGAAAAAAGTTATGAGTGCTTTAACCTGAAAAATGCAATTAAAAAGTGTTAAAATGCGTCTGGCAAGCAGTAGGCTGAAACCAAATCGTCTGGGACCGAGTTTTTTGTAATCAGGGGAATTTTTCTGATTTTTTGATGTATCATTTATGTGGTTATCACTTCGACCTCAAAATCTGTAAAATTACCATTTTCAAACGCCCACCCCCGCCCCCGGCTGAAAAAGAAACCTGCCAGACGGTTGAATCTGATATGATGGTGCGTGTATCTACACATACATGTGCATTATTTTTGGTTATCAATTCACTCCAAAAATTTGCTTCCAGCTCTTGGTCTATAAGTGTTACTTTTTTTTTTTGTCGAACAATCGGTAAACAAAACAGGAAGTAGTTGTCAGCAGTATGGACGGCACACCAAAAATTGAACACCAAGGAAGAATAACGTGAAAACCTTACAATAAATGTAAGTTTGACCTTTTTTTTATCAAAAAACATATGTACATAATTATAAAAATAAAATTGTTGTTTTTTAGGGTCTTCCGAAGAAAAACTAAAATTCATTCAAGTCCGACTTGAGCTGGACAACACGTTTACACATCAAAAAATGCAAACATGAATGTAATTATGCAAAATTATATTTTCAAACATACTTCACGAATTTTTCATTGCATTTGAATATAGTTAATTGATAAGACATTTAAATAAATAAAATTATTATAAAAGATATCTTCAAATTGTTATTCATTTTGTAAACAGATCTCAAATCGTTGATTTTTTTTGCTTGAAGTTGTTCTCAGTGCTGTAAGAACAAGTGTTCTTTGTTGTTGATGGGAAATATTTTGAAAAAATGCAGGACTATTGTTTCAATATAATATGAAAATAGTATTACAAGAACGAGAGAAATTAAACAAAATGGAGATCTTGACACCTTTTGGAACGTAATATTAAATTTACAATTTCAAAGTTGCTTTATTTTAAATAAAAAATAAATTAAATTAAACGATAAAAAGGAATTTTTGCAGGGAAATTTCTTAAACTATAAAGGAATTTCAAAAAAAAAATAAATAAAAAATCCATTTTAACCCAATTCACACAGCAAAAATTTAACATCTCAATCCACCGCAAAACAAATGTCAAAATTTAACCAAGGTGAGAAATTTTAACCCAATTCACACACAGCCTAAAATGGATACCTGCACTTAAAATTCACCATAAAGTCTGCGCTAGTGGAGGTATTCTTTTAGGCTTTAAACAAAATCTCAAGGACACGAACTGCATTTATAAGCAAATAGGAGATACGCACTTCATTGAAATCAAAATACATGGATCCATATTGAATCTCATACCTGTGTACATAAACTGCAATACCTGGGAAAGTGACTTCACAAAGCTTGGAGACAATTTATTTGCTTTGGACAAAAACAATTTATTGGTTATTGGAGATTTCAATGCACGCACCGGAACCTTAGAAAGTGAAAACAAGCTAATAGAAAATAGAACACGTAGCTCAAAAGATTCAACAATTAAGAGAGAAGGCAGAAAAGTTATCGATTTATGTAACTCCTTTGGTCTGAGTGTTTGTAATGGTACTGCGGAAGGAGACAGATTAGGTGACTTTACTTTTATAGGAGCACAAGGAAACTCAGTAATCGACTATGCAATGGTGTCAGGAGACTGGAGTACCATGATGGACGATTTCGAAATCATATCAGAGATACACTCTGATCACCTCCTAATCCAACTTACAGTTAACTTAAATGGAAACCAGAGTCAAGCAGAAGAAACAGTTTCTCTGAGGAAATTCAGGTGGAAAAATGCTTTTGCTGAAACGGTTTCACATTCTTTGCATAATGCTCTTCTTCTTCAAACTACAATCTCATCTTCACCATCTCATTTAAGCTTATCGGAGTTGGATAGTACTGTCCTGAATTCTATACCATTTCAATGTCAAGTGAATAATTACACCATCCAATACCGCGAAAAGTGGTTTGATAAAGACTGTTTGGTTGCTCGTGGGAAATCCTTTGCTTGGCTAAAATTACTAAGAAGTTATCCAGAGAATATCTTTTTCAAAGAGCAATACAAAGAGCTTCTAAGCCTTAAACGCCAAACATACTCAAGAAAACTGGCGGAAGACCTCGCTGATTGTAGAAACGCTGCTGAGTTTTGGAAAATTGTTAGGAAAATTAGTAAAAAACAAAACAAACTAGTTATTCCACCCACATTGACATCGACGATCTTGCAAATCACTTTGAAATGTTAACAAAAAACAGTCCTTCTTCAACTTTCCAATTTGCCAAACCTTTTTATGAGAACGAAGAATTGGACGCAAGTTTTTCGTGCGAAGAAGTTCAACTTGTATTGAAGGAACTCAAAAGCATCAAGTCTCCAGGAACAAATGGCATACCTCAAGAATTTTATAAAACTTACTTACTTACTAACTTAGGTGGGCATTACAGTTCGGGGTGAACCTGGGCCTCAACCAACATCCTTCTATAACGATTTCGATCTCGGGCGAGCTCTCTCCAGTTTCGCACTCCAAGTCGGTTGAGGCCTTCATCCACTTGATTGCGCCACCTAAGACGAGGTCTTCCCCTTCCGCGATTTCCCTGCAATGTGCTTTCGAACACCCGACGAGCCGGAGCGTTTGGGTCCATCCGTTCTACATGGCCCAACCATCGTAGCCTCGCGATGCGTACTCTTCTGGCTATGCCCATGTCGCGGTACAGCTCATACAGCTCGTTGTTGTATCTTCTTCTCCACACATTGTCTTCGCATACGGGACCAAAGATCATTCGGAGAATTTTTCTTTCGAAACGACCAAGAGTTTCCTCATCCGCTTTCGATAAGGTCCATGCTTCCGCGCCGTACAGCAGGACTGGGATGATCAAGGTCTTATACAAGGTCACCTTGGTTTTTCTAGAGAAGGTTTTGTTTCTCAATTGCCTTCTTAACCCAAAGAAGCAACGGTTGGCAAGAGTTATTCTCCGTTTGATCTCCGCACTGATGTTGTTGTCCGTGTCTACAGCGGATCCTAGGTAGACGAAGTCCTGTACTACCTCGAAGTTATGTCTGTCTATTGTGACGTTTTGTCCAATTCGTCGATGTTCTGTGTCCTTGTTTGATGACAGCATATACTTCGTTTTGCCCTCACTAACCATCAAACCCATTTTTGCCGCTTCTGTTTCAATACTCGCAAAAGCACCTATGGCATCACGCTTTTTTCTTCCCATTACGTCAATATCGTCTGCATAGGCGAGTAATTGTACAGACTTTTGAAAGATTGTTCCTCTGGTGTTGACGTTTGAGTTTCTTACAATCTGTTCAAGTATGATGTTGAAGAAATCGCATGACAGTTTGTCGCCTTGCCTAAAACCTTTTTCGACATCAAAGGTCTCGGTGAGTTCTTTTCCGACCTTGACGGAGCAATAACCCCAATTTTCATTGAAACTCTAACAAAAGCCTTAAACCAATATTTAACACACTACTTTAAAGAAGCCACCATTTCCCCAATTTTCAAAAAAGGTGACAAGGAAGAGGCCGCATAGTTTGTAGAGGAATATCACTATTGAATTCATCAATGAAAATTTTCACAAAACTTCTGTCCAAACGGCTCTACGATTGGGATCATAACAACAACTTACTGAGCGAGTCACAAGCTGGGTTTCGAAAGAATTACTCCACAATTGACCAAATCTATTCGCTTACCAATATAGCTGAAATCTTCATTGGATCTAAACGAAAACTCTATGGATTTTTTGTTGATTTCAAGTCGTCCTTTGACACTATAGATAGGAATGCACTTATGCTGAAACTGTGTAATAAAGGAGTATCGTCAAAGTTTGTAAACGTTTTGGAGAATCTTTATAGTTCAACAACTTCTGCAGTCGCATTTGGAAGCAAAGTATCCGAGCAATTCGAAGTAGAAATAGGTCTGAGGCAGGGATGTAATTTGAGTCCCCTATTAATTGCCCTATTTATTGATGACTTAGAAGAGATACTGCAAGGTGGAGTTCGAGTGTCAGCAAATCTTTTAGTTAAGGTTCTTATGTTTGCGGACGACATTGTGGTGCTAGCAGAGTCGCCTGGTAGTCTCCAGCTAATGATCAATAGATTGTTTGAGTACTGCAACAAGTGGAGGCTCCAGGTGAACCTAGAAAAATTCAAAATTATGATTTTCCGTAACGGTGGAGGCCGAAACTGCCGCACTGAAACCTGGAAATTTGGAACCCAAAGCATTGAAGTTGTAAATGAATACAACTATCTTGGTATGCGAATACGTAGGAATTTGAACTGGAAAAGCCACATGCTTGATAAGTTGGCAAAATCTAAATACGCATTGAACTCCACATGGAGGACTGTGGTTCATTGTAAAGACGTTGAATACAATTCCAAATATCGGATTTTTGAAACCACAGCTAAGCAATCATGTGCTATGCAGCTCAAGTTTGGGGCCATAAGGAGTTCGATGAAGTGGAGCAGCTTCTGCGTTATTTCTTAAAAAGAAGTTTAAAGCTACCAAATAGTACTCCGAATCACATACTAATGTTAGAGACAGGTCTTCCAGCTTTATTCATCTCAACTCTAAAAACACAGGTGGACTACATTTTAAGAACTATTGCAATGGATGATAGGAGACTACCGAAGAAAATCACAATGCTTGTGATTCAAAAACAAATATCATGGTTCGAATCGTGGAAAGAGCTAGCCGAGTACTGAGGACATACACTTCTACTCCGGAACGACAGAATGGACACGTGGAAAGGCGAACTCTATAGCCTAATAACGTTAGTCGATGAAATAAAGAGAGAGGAATACATCCTAAAAGCCAGAAGTTCATTACACAGGGGCATATACGCAAGGCTCAATTATAACCTGCTAACAAACAATTATTTCAGGGCGGAGTATCCTACCGATCTAATGTCACTGGTTTTAAAAGCACGAGGAGAGATACTTTCCCTGAACTATATCCCTCACAGGAATGACTTGGAAGTAATACGTGGACTCTGTAATCTAAATGAAGGTGAAAACGTGTTCCATTTCTTGGGAAAGTGTTCTGTTTTAGTGGAAACAAGAAGGAGTAGGTACACTTGGTGTAAACTACCTTAATGAAGAGGAAATCATATGAGTTCTAAATGGAGCCATGGACTGGGAAGCCCTTTACAATTACATAAAGCTAGCACTTAACTACAGGAAACGAATCTTAGATGAACTTTTTCAAAGTAATATTCCAATTTATATATTAAACAATTAAACTAAAAGATAAAAAAAAAGATATTAATAATAGTCAACTGACAGACGGCGTAAGCCATGTTAAAAAATGAAAGATGAACTAAATTATTGTAACTTTTATGAAATAAAAAAATCATTTGAAACTTGAACTTGAATAAAAACAGAAGAAGATTTGCGTAAACAACTATCTCAGTATCATACCAAAGAGTCGTTTCATAGTGGCATAAATGAGTGTTACCATAGTCTTAAAGATAAAACATATTTTCCTAAACTAAGAGACCAAATCCGTTTGGTTATAGGAAATTGTTTTAAATGTAGATAAATCAAATACGATAAAAAGCCAATGGGCGCGTTCATCACAATTCAGATTTTCAGATTAACTGAAAAACTTATTCAGTTTTGCGTTGAACGGTTATCTAACAAGGTATGTTAGGTGGCACGGTTTTGATTAGCATATGTAAAAAAAGTTCATTAACTTGTTGACTTTACTGCGATAAACACTTCATAAGCGTAAAAAACAATTAGTAATGGAGTTAGAACTAGTTAATTGTATTTTTTCAATACAAATCACGCAAAACAAAATCACCATCACTTGGCAAGTATAAATTTTTGATGTCACTTATCGCATCTGACAGCTTAATAAACTGAATCTAAATTTTCAGCCTTCTTTTCCTGACTGAAAAACTGAATCGGTAAAAACTATAACAGCTGACGAGTTGTCAACTGAAAAACTTAACGTCTGGCCAATCAGAGGCCGAGAAAAGTTAGTAAATCTGAAAATCTAACTTGTGATGAACGCGCCCAATTAAGCCGAAATTTCAGATTACAGAGACTCCAAAATGAAAGAACCAAATTATTCACCTTGACATATTTCACTTTAAAAAACATTCATTTGTAACAACAATAGATAAATTAACGAAAGGAGATGGTGCATATTTCTATGGAGCCTGGGCCCAGGGCGTACACCTATGAGACTAGTACCAAATGAAAGCTAACGTTCAGCCCAATCAGTCTGCCAAATATTTTTGAATTCGGTTTTTATGATTTTGAGATAATTAGACTTAAAGTTGAGCGCCGGAAATGGGAAAAATCTGACATTTCTGCAAATAATTACGTATATCTCGAAAAGTATAGCACGTAAGACAGTGGTTTAGGTATCATATCAAAGATCATAAAAATATCTTTCATTTCATATAAAATACATTTTTTGAAATGCCTTATGTTTTGGACAGACAGACCTAAAAGTTGTTTGAATAGAAACATTTTCGTTGACTTTTGCCAGCCAATATCTCGAAAAAATCAGTGATGACCTATATTTTTTTTTGCACCACTGTAATCCTTAATTGATAATCTTTAATTTGATATAAAATTACGCTATCATAAATAAAGCATATCACGTACATTATACACAATTCCTAAGAAAATAAACAAACAAATCTGTTCCACAGCAAATGCATTTTTTCATTGAATTTTTCGCAGTACCTACTCAATAAAATAAACCTAATAAAAGCTTACTATTGTAACTGTCTCGTTGGTATGGGGATTGTTGGTTGTTGCGCTCATGTCATGATCATTTTATGGTATTTGGGCTAAGCAAGACACCAGAAAGCAATAAATATAATACAAGCTTTGTTTTTGGATGACATTTTGATAGATCTGAAAGAAGATTAGTTTTTTTTTTCATTTGTAGCATAAATATGTATTTTGTTTTTATGTTTTGTAAAAAACAGAGTAGGTACTGCGAAAAATTCAATGAAAAAATGCATTTGCTGTGGAACATATTTTTTTGTTTATTTTTTTTAAGAATTGTGTATAATGCACGTGATATGCTTTATGTATGATAGCGTAATTATATATCTAATTAAAGCTTATCAATTAAGGATTACAGTGGTGTAAGAAAAATATAGGTCATCACTGATTTTTTCGAGATATTGGCTGGCAAACGTCAACGAAAATGTTTCTTTTCAAACAACTTTTTGGTCTGTCTTTTCGAAATATCAGGCATTTCAAAAAATGTATTTTATATGATAAGATATTTTTATGATCTTTCATATGATACCTAAACCACTGTCCTACGTGCTATACTTTTCGAGATATACGTAATTATTTGCAGAAATGTCAGATTTTTCCCATTTCCGGCGCTCAACTTTAAGTCTAATTTATCTCAAAATCACCAAAACCGAATTCAAAAATATTTGGCAGACTGATTGGGCTGAACGTAAGCTTTCATTTGGTACTAGTCTCATAGGTGTACCCTTTGGGCCCAAGTATGCACCACCTCCTTTGCAGCAGCTTATCATATTACCGATCGTAACTGGAGAGCGAAAAAGACCAAAGTCATTGAGCAGTTTTCAAAGTTTGGCAAACCTAAGAAAATTGTAATGGACAATGAGTTTAGGGCCGAACAATTGGAGAACAAAGTGGAGTTCCTTAATGCCGAAGGTGTAGACGTTCATTTCACTAAACCGATACAATCACACTGGAAATGCCGATATGGAGCGACTTCGATCTACCTTATTAGAATTAATAACAGGAATTGAGGGAAGTGAGCTTTCAATTGAAATGAAGATACAGATGGCTATAGGAAACTATAACGATCGATATCACTCAACAATCAAATGTTCTCCCAGGCAAGCTAAGGAAACAGTAAACTGTTCAGAGTTAGTTTAAAGGACAGACAGAATCAAAAAACATGTCATTAATAAAAGAAATTTAAAGAGAAAGAAACACGAAGGTTAGGACATATCAGAAATTATAAAAGGCTAAGACATAAAGACGAACCCTATTATAGATTAAATCCTCTTCAAAATGTTCATACGTCGAATATTAAAAGACCTTTCAAACTTACAGACACGCACAATGACCAACCTAATAATATTCCTCACAGTTATACCAGTAGTGCAAGGGCTACTGCAGGTCAATCAGATTCATGAAGAAATTGGATACACTACAATCAAAATCAAAGAAGTTGAAATTATAAGCGATACAAACACCATATTGCATGTTATTGATATTGGAGAAATAGACAGGTTACTGATGCAAATCGAGACGAACATTATAAATATAAATATGGACAATAAAGAGTTGTTGAACACAGTAGTTGCCGATATTAAGTCAAAGATAAAGTCCATTAAACCAAAGGAATCTAGAAGAAAAAGAGGACTCCTCAACATTGTGGGTAGTGCACACAAATGGTTGTTCGGAACAATGAATGACGATGATAGGCAGGAAATTCTAGAACATTTAAAAATAGATGAAGATAATAACCATAACTCCATTCTAAATTCTAACAAACAAATTTCTATAAATACTCATTTTAATCATACTTTCAATATTCTTAAAAAAGCTATAGAACAGGATAGAAATAAGACAATAGGATTCTTAAATTCGATAACAGACCAGAGAAAGTCGAAGAACATTCTTTGTATGTATTTAGATCAGATGATAAAACTCAGATGTTTAGAAGACAAAGTAGACCAAATACTAGACAGTATAGCAGCAGCAAAAAACGATGTTCTTCACCCCAGTATCCTTACAAAAGAGGAACAAAATCTGTATTATATTAATTTTTATAAGGTTAAGCTAATGAAAGAAAATTATTAGAGAAAGTTGGTATTTTTAAGTACATTAATCAGTCTCTAATCATTGCAATAAAGATTCCTAAAAGTTATGTAACAGAAAACCTTAAGTTAGTTATACCACTACCAAATACAGAATTTCTCGGAATTGATGGAAATGTTGAAAAATTTATAAAAGTAGGTAATAAGAATTTTGTATACAAAGAAAATAAACTCTTAAAAGATTTGGAAGCTAGCAAAAGTTGTATTTGGAAAAATGAATACCAATTTAAGTATAATAATAAGACAACTATCGAAAGAATTGATGAATTACTAATTAAGAATGCTGTAAACGAAAATTTAACTCAAAATTGTGATGATCGAAAAATATTTTTGAACAAAAATAGTTTGATTACTTTCTACAACTGTACATTAGAAATCTGTAAAGAGAAATTTTACAATCAAGTAACAAAGATTCAAGCGAAATACTTCTATTCTAGTAACATTGTTAATCAAACCAAGCCAAAAATTGTGAATTTCGAAAAAATTATACTAAAACATTTCGAAAATATAAAAGAAATCAAAGAGTTAAAGTTCCACAAGGACGTAACAAATGGTCTTAATTCTATGTTGATTTTAGTTGCATTAGCGTTCTTGATTTTTGGAATCTTACGGTGGAAAAAGAATAATAATGTAAATATTAAAATTTCAAGTAATGAAACAAATGAGAGAATTCGGGAGAATTCAAAATTTGGCGGTGGGAGTGTTATGTATAGTTCAGAAAGTGTCATCGAACCTCCAAGTTCTGATGACACTAACACAAAAGCCGCCACGAAATTTTAGATTCTATTCATGGGAACGGAAACGAAAAGGTTCCGATTACGATACCTGTTGTTTCCGTTGCCAATGAAACTATGAGTAAGCAAATTAGATGTTAGCTATGTGTTATAGTACATTTAAGTAATCAATAAAGATTCAGTCATTACTTGGACACCAACAAGATAGTATTATTTATCTCGTAACTTAACTCCCGCGACTGTCGATCATCTCTTATGGAGATGACTAAACAGTCTAACATTCACCTTTCTTGGGTATCAGGGCATGGAGATGTTCCGGGAAACTGCAAAGCCGATGAACTCGCCAGTGTTTGGCGAGCAAGTTACTCATATATTTACTCTTTACTAATTGTAATTAGTTCGTCCCATTTCCCAAGTAACTTATGTAACTAATGTAATATAAAATATAGAATATAGCTGAACAGGAATTTAAAAAAAATTAACAATACAATATTTGTTAACAAACAAAAACTTTTATTCAAAAAAAGAACAAATAACAAAGATAGATAATTATGTTTATATATATGTTTGGTACATTAAGATTATTATCTTTTATAGTACTTAGAGCTAAATGAGTTAACAAATTAAAAATTAATAAAAAGTTTATTAAAAGAAGAATTTTTATGATAGTAGAGTAAAGAAGAGGATAGTGAATGTAGAAAAAGTATTAGAAAATTAAAGAGAGAAGTGAGAAAGAATAGCTTTTTTAAAACGGTTAGTGTTCAAAATTATTCTAATATTAATTGGCAGCGAATTCCACAGCTTGATTGCATAGACAAAAAAGAGGCGCGATGAATTCAAAAACCGTTATTTAGCTGTATTTAGCGTAAAAGTTCTTGACGAACGCGGAAAATTAAGTTTGTTGTATAAATACACGGGGTTTTTATTCATTATAATGTTATGTAGAAAAATGCAGTTTCTTGTATCGATATAATTCTTCAGAGAGGTTCCAAGAAGACCATCAGAAAAAATGGGAAACATGGTCATATCTACGTAAGCCATAAATATATCTAACAGCATAATTAAAAGCAACTTGTAGTTTACGCTGAGCTAGAGAATCTAAGTTACAGTATACATTTTCGAAATAGGTTATATGTGGCAAAATCAAGGTCAGAACTAGCTTACGTCTAGTCTCAGTAGGAGTAAAGCTCGCACTAATCCATAGTTTACGGAGGCATCCTTAAATTTTTCCTATCACATGATTAGTGTGATCATATCCCGACAGGTTGTGAGAGATGACAAATCCAAGATTTCTTACAGTAGAAACAATTTTTAGTTTTTTATCAGAAAGAATTGTGTCAGGTAACCTATTTATTTCAGGCAATCTATGCGAAATTGGGAGTACTTGCGATTTTTTCGGATTTAGAAACAGACCATTCGAGTTAGACCATATCCGAATGCTTTCAAGATCATCATTTAAATTGTTTGCAAGTTCAACGAAATCAGAAGTTTTTTTAAGGGATACAATTGTACATCGTCTGCATAGAGGTTACCAGAAGAGTATTTACAAACTGATGGCAAGTCATTCACGAATAAACAAAACAAAATTGGACCAAGAATGGATCCTTGGGGAACACCCTGTTTCACCGGTAACAACGCTGATACTGATTCATCAGACGATAAAACTCGTTGAAACCTGTCACTTAAGAAACTTTTGAAAAATTTTACAGCATTATTAGAAAAATTAAACAGATTTCTTAGTTTCCAACAAAGAACTTTATGGTTAACCTTGTCAAATGCCTTTGAAAAATCAAGTAAGCAAAACAGAGTTAGAAAACCATTATCAAAACGTTGTCGTATTTCTTCTAGAATGTTAACCATTGCAGTTGAACAGCTGTGTTTAGCTCTAAAGCCAGATTGCTTTTCAAAGAGTAAATTATTGGAAGACAAGTAAAAAAGTACCTGTCTCGACATAAGTTTCTCTAGGATCTTTGACAAGCATGGAAGAATACAGATAGGCCTAAAATCATCATAGGAATAACTCTGGCAATTTTTCATGAATTAGGAAAAGTTGAGGTCGTAATGCAGTGGTTTAGGATGTAGGTTAGGTGGGATATGATGAAAGGTTAGATAAGCTTTAAAAAACGTAGCGATATGCCATCTTCACCTGCTGAATTTGATTTAATATGGGATAAGCATGTCTTGACTTCATATTCACACACATTAACTATTTCAAATTCACTATCAGAAAGAAGACCCCGATTTAAATTATAGTCTTATTACTAATAAGACTATAATTTAAATCGATTCAAGTTGCATTAGAGGGATTTTTTTTCCATTTAGTATAGAGTTTGTTTCGAGTTTTTATAGCATAGATTACTTCTGATGTAAGCCAGGGGCAGTTTTTATTACGAATGCGAACAGTTTTAATCGGTAAAAATTGATTGTAAAGCTGAGTAACAACTTCTTGAAAACATGTTAGTTTAGCATCAGGATCAGAAAACAATCGGCAGTTAGACCAAGGTGACATAGAGGCCGCAGCATGTAAGGCTTCAACATCTATTGAATGAAAATCCCTATAGTTAAAGAAGCAGGGAATAGCATCGTGATTAAATCTGATATCATAGGTGGAAAAAAGCAAATCGTGGTCAGAGCAATGATCGAAAGCAAGTTGGTCAAACAGTACAATTGAGGATACATCAGGAACAATAATAAGGTCAAGGAGACTAGGAGATGCATTTTTAGCAAAACGCGTAGGATATGTTGTGTTAAATATGGTAAGACCTAGGGAAGAACAAAAGTCATGCATTTTTTAATAAATCGGCATTGAAGTCTCCGCACACTAAAATATGCTCATATAAAGCAGTGAATTCAGACAGTTTCGAGAAAAAAGCAAACGGAGAACAACTTCTATTGGGAATATAGGCACAAGCAACTAAACATTTAGTTCAGCCATCAGCAACTTCAACTAATAAGAATTTCGTATCCAAATTCCTTGACTCATCAACTATCTTACACTTGATGATGATCTGCAATAAACTGCTATGCCACCTCCATGGGTTTCAGTAATCCTATCGTTACGAATAATTTTATAATTCGGTATAATTAATTGAGAATCAGACAAATCGCTATTGAACCAGGTCTCACAGACAGAAACTACATCAACACAAGAATCCGCAAATAAAAATTTTAAATAATCTAGTTTGTCACAATTCAAACTACGTGCATTTAAAAAACAAACCCTGAAACCATCACAATAATTTGAATTGAATTGAATTCTTTATTGAGACTTTTAATTTCTATTACTAGGTATTGAATTTCTTAACGATAAAAGATGTGAAATTACTGCGGCTGTCAAGTATTGCCTGCTTTACATTTTACTTTTATGGAATGCCTCGTGGCTGACTAATATAATGTATATTTTTACTGCTCTTGCTCATGAGCCTATTACATGTCAGTTTTGTTGACGAAATGTCATATGGTACATATATTTACAAACTTAAGACTAAATAACAAAAAATAATAATAAGAAAAGAAAACAATAGAGGGCGGAATGTAGAAAAAGTAAAAAAAAATGATTTGAAAATTCTCTTTGAACATTAAAGAAACGATCGAGAGCGCTCTATCGATTATTCATTGAATTGAACAATTTTGTTGAGTTGTATATATGATATGTAAAAGATACATTTATAAAGGATTTTTTTTTTTTTTTTTTCTTGAATAAAGATACATACAAGTATGGAATAATGTAATCATTAATTAGAATACATTCTGAGGTTCTTTTTCTTATCGAAACTGGACATTAGTATCTATCGAGTTTAATGATCGAACTCACTATTGAGAGACTTCTAATAAAGATATCGATAGTTTAGTAAGTAAAAGCATTTATACAAAGTATTATCACAGTAAAGGTAATTAATGTACAGTCTACTATTCTGAAAATAAATTATACAATTATATAAAATATGGAATCTTCTTATTATTAATCTTATACTATTATCAGGTAAGCACTGTCCGTCCCATAATGTAGAAAGTATGAGTAGTTAGTGTCAATAGTTTTTAATTTTTTTTTTTTTTTATCTGTTCAAACTCACAGTCGGACAGAGAACAGGTCAAGTGTTAGAGCTTTTGAAATATTACAAAATACAGAAATTAGAGTGGATTAGCCACGATTTTGGCCAGAAGTGGCCTTTGTAAAAAATAAGGGAGTGGATGACGATGCCGAATCCAGGTTTATGGAAAGAATCCCGACTGGAGATAAATAACTGCTGCTATCCCAGGAGATCCCTGTCTCAGATTGTATGACGTGGTTTATCAAGTCATTTTCTGATAGGTCAATATTGTTAATTGTTTTTTTCGTGAGTAAAAGGTTATATCTCAAAAGCGGAATGATTCACAATAATTTGATAGAATTTTAATCATATCGTGCGTAGATTTTTGAACACCACTGTTGTGTATACTCATAGCAGGAAAAGAACAAAAAAAAAAAAAATGAAAGTTTAGATAGGAGAAAATAAGATGAGAGAATATAAAATAATAAGACACAAGAGTATTTGAAATAAAGATTCAGATAACAAATGGATAAATAACAAAGAGATCAAGAGTTCAAGAGTAAAAACAAATAATAATATGATGTAAATCAATTAAATTGTTAGGTCCCAGCAGCAGCAGCAACAGCAGCAACAGCAACAACAGAAGCAGCAATAGCATGAAGATCATCAGAACTTTCAATTGCAAAGCTCTTTTCCTTATCATTATTAGTTCTCTTAGCATAAACAATGGAAGCATGGACTTTATCGAAAGCGGATGAGGAAACCCTTGGTCGTTTCGAAAGAAAAATTCTCCGAATGATCTTTGGTCCCGTATGCGAAAACAATGTGTGGAGAAGAAGATACAACAACGAGCTGTATGAGCTGTACCGCGACATGGGCATAGCCAGAAGAGTACGCATCGCGAGGCTACGATGGTTGGGCCATGTAGAGCGGATGGACCCTAACGCTCCGGCTCGTCGGGTTTTCGAAAGCACATTGCAGGGAAATCGCGGAAGGGGAAGACCTCGTCTTAGGTGGCGCAATCAAGTGGATGAAGACCTCAACCGACTTGGAGTGCGAAACTGGAGAGAGCTCGCCCGAGATCGAAATCGTTATAGAAGGATGTTGGTTGAGGCCCAGGTTCACCCCGAACTGTAATGCCCACCTAAGTACACTGTCAGACAAAATAAAGTGCAAACCGGAATTAAGATACTAACTCACTTTATTTTGTATTGTTTTCATGAACTGTACTTCAAAAAGTCATTTCATTTAATTTATTTAAGTTCTTTTACAAACATATCAGTATTCATAAACAAAATATAACCAAAATTGAAATAACAAAAAATATGTGTTGCAACAAATCATGACAAAAGAGAAGACAAAATAAAGTGCAAATTCAAAATATCAGCAAAAAACATATATTTTCATAGGAAATCAGTAACTGGTGACTGCTCCTTTATTTTGAATAACAGCAGCAAGTCGTTTTGGTATGCTGCGAACAAGATTTCTCAAAATTTCAGATGGAATCCTCTCACATTCAAATTGGAGGATTTCCCAAAAAGATGGTATGTTTCTCCGACCATCTAACGGAATTCTGTCATCTAATATGGACCAAAGATGCTCTATCGGATTGAGATCTTGGGATTGAGGTGGCCATTCCAATACTTTCACGTTGTTTTGAGAAAACCTGCTTTGCCACTTTGCAAGGATCATTATCTTGCTGGAAAATGTAGTTGTCCAGCGATATTTTTGATGCCGAAGAAGCTTAGTTTTCTCTAATAATGTTGACGTAATGAGAACCCGTCATTTTGGTGAAAATTTTGACAATATTCCCAACGCCACCAAAGGGAAAACATCTCCAAACCATAATAGGCTCACCACCATGTTTGACGATTTTTTTAATGCATCTTTGGTCTAGTCTTTCCTTGGGCTTGCACCAAACTCTTTTCCTTGATTTGGAATTTGTTAACTCAAATTTAGACTCATGAAGCCTAATTATGCTCAACGAGAATGTAGTGTCATGTGTTGCTAGTCAGACGTGCGAATTAGGCTGGGTCTAACGTGGTTATTTTGCATATTTCCAAGGTTACGTGGTTGAAAATAATACGTAATAACACTAAGGTTGCTACCTAAATCGTGTTTTGTTAAAATCTAGCTCAGTCTTTTTATATTTAAATAAAATAATAAATTTTAAATTCTACCCGAACTGCTTCATCAAAAAACTCTATCCGTCTCACTCAGTGAAAGTACATAATCTTTTACCGCACAAAAAAAAAAAAAGAGAGTTCTATTCAATCTTTTTGTTTCGTAAATACACTTACATACTTAAATTTTATGATGGGTTCACGTGAAGGATTACGGTCCGCTGATGTCTCTTCTCCATCTAACCAGTTGTTAACATCGTCATCAAAAACACAAACACTAAGAGCACAAACACCATCAAAATCGCAAGCTGCTACAACCAAAGCGAGCAAGCAAAAGAATTCTCTTGAAGACAACTTCAACATAACGGAAATGATTGCTGATCTTCAGAAATCCATACAAGCACAAACCAAAACAATCACGTCACAAATTACGTCAGAGATAGCAGAATCCGAAAAAAGAATTACCGACAAAATTAGCACTGACGTAACTGAATTAAAACTTTCTATTGAAAGCATGAATGCAAGACTATCACTAATGGAAGCAAAACAAACCGAGTTTGATCCGATAAAAGATGAAATTCGCGAGCTTAAACAACATATAGTTGAACAAGATGCTAAAATTGATGTTTTTGCTAAGCGCATTAAAGAAAATGAGGAACAACAACAGCTTAACGAAACGATGTGTGATGCGCTTTTATGTGGAGTTCCCATACTGCCAGAAGAAAACCTTCGTTATATCTTCAATAAACTATGCACTAATCTAAACTTTAAATCGCCAACAATTAAAAGTATTTTCCGTTTGAAGTCTAAAAATAATTCCAACTCGCCACCGATAATAATAAAATTCTTATCACCGCACGAAAAAGGTGTTTGTCTTGCGATCGATTGCTGACTACAGGAGAACATCAAAACAACCTCTCTGCCTTTACGACCTTGGTTTCAGCGCTGAAAATGCAACGGGAAAATACAAAGTTTACATTCATGAATGCTTAGTGCCTAAAAATCGCTCGATTCTGCAGAACGCACTGAAAATGAAACGTGATAAACAACTGTTTTCGGTGTTTACTAACCGTGGTCTTGTTTACGTGAGGAAGAGTAAAGATAAAGAAGCACAGCTAATTGAGACCGCAGAGGATTTAGCATATGCTGTTAACAACGACAACAACGACAACAACAATAACAACCACCGCACAAATCACAACTAACTGAGACCGCAGATGACTTAGCCTATGCTGCCAACAACGACAACAACAACCACCGCACTAATGTTGAGTAGTACACTTGGAGAATTATATTTTTTTTGGAAACCTACTATCAAATGTAATCCATTTTTTTCTAATTTGCAAATTATTAGCATTCATTTTCTCTTTTATAATCTATTGATATTTAATGTTTGTAATCATTTTAAATTGCTAATTATATCTAATATTTGTAAACATCTTTCTTTACTTTTACTATCTTCTTCCCTCTTTCTCTTTTTTTTCCTTTCCCTCACTAACTTTAATATTGAATTATCATCGGTTTTGTGTTCTGGTTTGCTAGTTTTCATGAATGGGTTCTCTTTTTGCATTTTGCAATACCTGGTGCTACCTTTAGGGCACCTGTTATTTCAAATAAATATTAATGGTGAATCCTAATGAACTAAATGAGATTTCTGTGGACGCTATCAGTTGTGATAATACGCGGATTATGGTTAATGTTCTATCCAATCAATGTAATGGTTTACAAATATGCCATCTTAACGCACAAAGTTTGAGATCTAGGGAAAAATTGTCTGAGTTTAGATACTTGTTTACTTATTCTAAAGTTGATGTGATATGTGTTTCTGAGTCTTGGTTTCTTAGTGATGTTTGTGATTCGATTTATAGTCTTAAAGGTTATAAGCTTTTTAGATCTGACAGAATAAATCGTGTTGGTGGAGGTGCAGCTATCTATGTACGTGAAAGTTTAAACTGTGAAATGGTCAAAATAGCTCCTCAGCACAGTGAAATGCAATATGTTTTTGTCAAAATAAATTGTAGATTCAACAAAATATTACTAGGGACTGTATATCGTCCGAACGACAACATTAATATCTCTCCTCTGATTGCTATCTTAGATGAGTTAACGTATGTATCTCCTTTTGTGATAATGTGTGGCGATTTTAACAGCAACATCCTTGTAAACTCATCATTTGTTAATAGTATGAGTGCACTAAACTTAGCACCAGTGAATACTACTCTTCCTACTCATTTTACAAATGACTCTAGTACGTTACTAGATGTTTTTTATGTAAGTCATTGCATTTTAGTCAGCTATCGGTTCCTTCCTTCTCCAGACATGATTTGATTCATTTAACATATCAGTGTGATCTTGTAAATTCTGAAAATTCTTACACCTTCCGAGAAACATCAACACTGATCAATTGAAAGAAGATCTGTTGGTAGCGGAATGGAATAGGATCTATAGAATGCCAAATGCTGATGACCAAGTTGTTTTCTTTCAAGACAATATTAGAAGTCTTTTTAATTTCCATGTTCCTTTAAAAACGAAGCTTTTGAAAAATTCGGACAACGCATATCCATGGTTTACAAATGATATCAAAAGGTTAATTGATCAACGCGATAAGGCGTATAATCTTTGGAAAAGATTCCGTATAGAAGTTCTGTACAATTCCTATCGTGTTTTGAGGAACAGAGTAACTTGTCAAGTACGTGAGTCTAAACAACGTTTTTATGCTCCCCGTCTTGATCCAACTCTTGCTAGACAAAATCTTTGGAAAAACTTAAGGGAAATAGGATTGGGTAAAAAAACTAACAGAAGCAACGATGATATTGATTGTAATGAGTTGAATAGGTCATTTGTCTCCCTTTCCTTTCCTATTGCCGAAAACTTTAGCTACATGAACTATGAATGCAACAGTGAAAACTTCAACTATCCTAGCTTTAGTTTTTCGGCTGTTGATGATGCTGATGTCTTAGAAAGCATTTTATCCATTAAATCGAAATCTACCGGTTTTGATGATATAAGTCCTGTTTTTGTAAAAATTATCCTTCCTTATATATTAAAATACATAACGTACATTTTCAATACCGTTCTAATGACAGGAGTCTACCCTCTTTCTTGGAAACGTGCCAAAATCATACCGGTACCGAAAAACACAAATGAGTTCAGACCGATTGCTATACTGCCATTCCTCTCCAAAGTTTTTGAAAAATTAATGAGTTCACAGATACATAGATTTTTGCAAAACTATAAACTCTTGTGTGATAATCAGTCTGGTTTTCGACCAAAGCATAACTGCATTACTGCTTTGTTGAATGTGTCTGAAGACATTAGGCAAGCCGTAGATAAGGATGAAATAACCTTTCTTGTCTTGCTTGATTTTTCAAAAGCATTTGACACGGTAAACCACAATGTTCTCTGTAGCAAATTACGAAACCAATTCAATTTTTCTCTTTCGTCTACTAATCTTGTAGCCTCTTACCTCAATTGCAGATCCCAAGCAGTTGTTGTAAGCAATTCTATTTCAGATTTTCTCCCACTTAACTCAGGTGTTCCACAAGGCTCGATTCTTGGACCAATTTTCTTTACAATGTATATTAATGACTTACCTAAATGTATTTCGAGATCTTCAGTTGACATGTATGCCGATGACGTTCAAATGCGAAAGAGTTTTAAATTGGGCCTTTTGGAAAACGCTGCTTATGAAGTAAATGAAGATCTCGGCAGAATTTTACATTGGTCTAGAGCTAATGGTCTCCACCTCAACCCATCCAAATCAAAGTGTTTGGTTATTTCCAAGAAGCTGGTTGATATCTCATATTTTCCAAGCTTATATATGAATAACAGTCGTATTGAGTTTGTTGATTCTGCAAAAAACCTTGGTATAGTGTTCAATAGAACACTTTCTTGGAACAATCACATCAGGTTCTCCTTAGGTAGAGTGTATGCAGGTCTCCGCACACTTTGGGCCACACACAGAGTTACACCCCTAAAGACTAGACTAGTCTTAGTTAAGACGCTAGTTATACCAATAATGTTTTTTGGATGTGAAATATTCAACAACTGCGACTATGAGCACAAGCAAAAGCTCAAAGTGGCATATAACAGCATAGCGCGATATATCTTTGGACTAAGAAGGTATGACCACATATCCGCGTTTTCAAAATCAATAAACCTTGCAAGATCTATTTAATCTGAAAACACTGACATTGCTTCACAACACAATCCAAACACGTCAACCAGAATACCTATATAACAGGATATGTTTCACTCAGTCAATTAGAACTCTTAATCTCATTCCAATACGATATAATTGTTTGATTTCTCAACGACAGTTCTTTATCCACGCGATACGCCTATGGAATCTCCTCCCCCGACCCATTAGGTTAATAACTAGCACTGCCTTGTTTAAAGATAAATTGAGAAAACGCCTGGAAGCACTTCGCTGATGATTCGATATTTTTTTTCTTAGTTTTTTTTCTTCTTTCTTTTAAGTTTCTCTTCTCAAATTTTCCCCTTCTTACTATCCATTTTTCCTTCCTTTTCTTTTTCCTCTCCTTCTTATCTCCCCCCCCCCCCCCCCCCCTTTTCTTTTCTTTCTTTTTTCTTATTTCGCTTCCCTTAAAAGCTGATGTTGTTTTTTTTTTTCTTTTTTTATTTAAGAAACAAAGTGAATTTTGTATTTATATTCATATGCATATACATTAGGTTTTCATGGAAATTCTAAAATTTTGTAAATGTAACACATACACTGAATATGTTATATAATTTATCTTTGAAGCTTACACTTTTAAATGAGATACTGTATCTTACTGTGTGTGTTACAGTGGCGTGGCGTCCATATAACACGATTCCTATCGTCTTACCTTTTAAAATGTGTCTCTTGTTCGTAGAAAAAACCAGCAACATAAGTCTACAACAAGTCTACAAAGCAGTCAACAGCCTATCTTTGCCCATACATACAATGTTCTTCAAGCACTTTTAAATTTGCGAGATACACAGTACACACACAATACACAAAGCATGCAGAAAACACAAAGCATTGAAAATCGCCGCGCAGAACATATTCTGTGTTTGTCCCTGTCTTTCCTACGATATACTTCCACCCCGGTGCCTCCCTTTTCAATACACGTTCTCTTATTGAAAAAAGTAAGACGATAATTTTCGTCTTACTGAAATTTCTGCTTGGAAAAAATAATACAGTTTTCGCCTTAGAGTAATGTACGGCGAATTCGGTTTTGTTGTGCTGTTTTTTTTTTTTGTTCTACTGATAATGTTTTGAATTATTTGCAAGTTTAAAGTGAATTTCAACCTAAATGACTTAAAGTATAGAAAAATTGGCTTCGATTAATCCACGTTTGGAATTTAAGGTACCTTCTGTTTATTCCTTATTAATTTGTGTAGGAGCCATTCCATATGAAAACGGTCAATCCGAAATGTTGCTATGCCTCCGATTTTGCTCAAACTTTGTAGAAATATTCCTTTGCTATCGAAATACGAAATCGTCAAAGGATTTTTTTTTTGTAATTTTCTTCTCCCCTCCAGCCATACTCAAAGAACCGAACATAGCGATTTTATGGGCTTCAGACTTTGCACTCTTAAATTGTCTGTATTCAAGCGATTAGGACGATTAAGGTGTCATTTTAAAGCTGATAAAGCATTCTTTTCAAATCAATCAAAAGGTTTAAGATATTTGAGTTGCTTTAGAAACCTGATCCTTTTGAAATCAACACATTTTATATACATTTTTGCCATTTTTGAAGTAGTCCTGTGCCTAAAATATCAATAGTAAGTCCCTAAAAATTTCCCTGATTTAAAAAAAACCTTATTCTTTTAATAAAACACAATTCTTAGTTTCAAAGACTTTTTTTAATATCGTTCTATCCAAAAAATTTTTAAATTTTTTTTTGTAAGCTTGTTTTTAATCAGCTGTAGCTTCAGTGTACATGCGAATAACAAAATAAAATTTTGAAGACTTAAGACTTTTTTAAGACTTAAAGTTGAAGAATAGACCTTTAAATCCTGCCCACTCCCGTATTGATATCTGGCAGTCAACATTCCCAAAAATGTGCCCAAAGTTTTGATTTTTCCATAGCTTAGAAATAAGCTTGTTTTTAATCATCTGTAACTCCAGTGTGCATGCGAATAAGAAAATGAAATTTTCAGGACTTATAGTTGAAGAATAGACCTTTAAATTCTACTTACTTTCATTTTGATATCTGGTAGTCAACATTCACAAAAATGCTCCCAAAGATTGACTTTTTTTCAAAAGCTCAAAGTTTGTAAAGCACATAAAAAAATTTGTTTTTTGATCAACTTTGGATTTTTTATTTTGTAATTATTGTAAGGTTTAATTAGGGAAATTTTTAGGGACTTACTATTGATATTTTAGGCACAGGACTACTTCAAAAATGGTAAAAATGTGTATAAAATGTGTTGATTTCAAAAGGATCAGGTTTCTAAAGCAATTCAAATATCTTAAACCTTTTGATTGATTTGAAAAGAATGCTTTATCAGCTTTAAAATGACACCTTAATCGTCCTAATCGCTTGAATACAGACAATTTAAGAGTGCAAAGTCTGAAGCCCATAAAATCGCTATGTTCGGTTCTTTGAGTATGGCTGGAGGGGAGAAGAAAATTACAAAAAAAAAATCCTTTGACGATTTCGTATTTCGATAGCAAAGGAATATTTCTACAAAGTTTGAGCAAAATCGGAGGTATAGCAACATTTCGGATTGAACGTTTTCATATGGAATGGCTCGTAGGTGATTCATTTTTCTCGACTTACCATTTGAAAATATCCACGCCACGCCACTGGTGTGTTATAAAATAAAGTTATTTGAATTTGAAATTTGAATTTGCTTTCCCAAAACGATTGTGGTCTTGTTAAATACTTTTTTGCGAAAGCAAGTCTTTTTTTTATAATTATTTGGCATAGCAAAAGTTTTCTCTTTGCCAAATAGTTTCGTAGCCCACTTTCATTAAGACACCTTTGGACTGTCCTTGGTCTTACGTCTAATTGTAGGTCTTCTTCAATGTTTGTAGCTGTGGATAACGGTTTTTTCTGGCCTCTATTGTGATTCTGCGGTGTTGTTTTCCTCTTTCTTCCACTTTGACTTCTAAAACTGGCAGCAGATCACCGTTTAATGAAGCTAAAATAAACCTTCTTGGTTCCAGAAATTGACAGACTATATTTTTCACTTAATTTACGGAAGGTCAACCCACGTCAACGGTCCGAAACTAAAACTTCTTTCAATTCGGGTGAGAGTTGTTCCATGTCAAAGCTTATGAAAATAAAATTCAACTTGAAACAAAATTTTTACAAACGGGCATAAGATAACCTCACCTTCTGATCATTTTGGCTTAAATTTTTATTTTTGACTATTATTAGCTATACTTTGCACATGTATTAAAAAATTGCACTTTATTTTGTCCGAGCTCAATGTCATTTGCTGGAAAATTAATGCAGTTCATGTTTAAAAGAGAGCAAAAATAACGGAGTATTTATAAAGGTTTGATAAACAATGACAAAATATAACGTAGTAACATTAAATAGAGTGATTAATCTTCCTCATTGTTTATTCTCTGCATTTTTAAAATGAGTCAAGTGCATTTGCACTTTATTTTGTCTGACAGTGTAAGTAAGTAAGCATAAACAATCCCTGCCTTTGTATAGACAGAAAATAATTTCTTCTTTCTCTTTAAGCCAAGAGCACTTTGCAACAGAAAACGTGAGTGTCTGGTTAGGCTCTCATTGAGATAGCATATGGCTGAGCTATCATAATCCGATGTAAAGCCTACGTCACTGAGTTTTAAAGTTGATTTTTTTGTTTTTCGGTAATTAGCTGCAGCAGCAAGAAAATAGTTTCTTTCATGCAAGGCGTTGAACTTGAAAATAATAGATGGTGATTGATCAGTTGTGAGTGTGTGTGCGGTTAGAGGTGTTACGTCTTTTAGCCCGGTAGGCATTTACCAAGAGGGGTCGGGGGTTGCATTGGAAAGTGTCACAGAGATTGGAGAAATATAATTTTAAATTTTCATCTGGAAGTTCAGGTACTCCAAAGACCGTTCTTTTATGGCTTCGATGTTACGCGATGCTGTAGTGTCAAAATCATCGTTGTTGTTGTGTATGTTTGACTTTGTTACAAAATCATGATTGCATTTAGGAACGACTCGATGTTACACTTTGCTGGTCTGTCAAAACTATGAATAAAGTATTTCTTAAAATACGAACCCAGCTAAAGGAATCTCGTTTTTGATGAAGAAAAAAGAATTCTGAAATGAACAAGATTGAAAATCAATAACTGTTCACAGAATTTGGAAGATTAATGAAAAAAAAAAAACAAAACAAATCTGACCAACAACAATTTTAAAGGGGTTTGACAGATCAACATCGAAACTCTAGTCCCAGAGATGAGTTGGAAAAAGTTACGAAACGTAACATTCTGACACTTCAACATTGCATTTAGGAACGACATCGATGTTACATTTCGTAACTTTTTTGCATTTAGGAACGACATAATGTTACCCGATGTTACATCGCGTAACATCGAAGAATAAAAGAACGCAGTACTTTCCTTTCCAGAAAATTAACTTGCTTTTTGAGAGCGAGAATTTCGGAACTATGCATCTGGATCGAAGCGGGGTTGATGGTGTTGGTTTCTATTAGCTCAACTCGCTTATTGAGACTTAATACATCTCTCTTAAGATTATCAAATGCCTGCGACCACATTTTATTTAAATCATCAATTTTATTTAGAACCTCCGTACGCACTTTATTCTTTTCCTCTATAAATGTTTGACGCAATGAAACCGAGCACTTTTCAAGATTAGCTTTCAAGTCTTTAGATGTCAATTGGCCTGAAAATTGAATGACCGGTAAGGGGAATTCAGGCGGTGTATTTTATTTTTGCACTCTACCGCGGGTGTTTGGTCCAGTTGACGACATATTAAGAGTAAGTTTTGATAAGAGATTTCAGATTATGATGAGAATAAAATCATAAAACCGTAAAGTCACTTTCAGAAGAATGATTTTTCACTTTTGTATATGCAGTTTTATTTATTTTAATTAAAGATCTTATAGACTTGCTAAAATTATTGCCACAGATTAATTTATAAATATAATTCAGAAACACAACTTTTAAAGGTAAAGTTCAGAAGATTAAAATGTTACTATTTCTACTAATTGGGAACTTTTGCTGGACAGACGAAATATGTACGTCTATACTCGAAGAGAACACATTACGATGAAATACATATACAAATACATACGCAGGTATTAATTTATTCGAATTCGTTAAAGTCCTCAAAAGATAGATTATTGTCTACTATTCGACTATTCCTTAAGTTAAATAAAAAAATATTAAAACATTTTTCTGGAAAAACGTCTGAATCATAAATTAATTACATTACACCGGTACTGACACACTTAGGGCCAGTTTGTTCAAGCTTGATTATTTCAGATGATAATCATGGATTGGGTTTGTTCAAGAAATATTTAATCAAGGAATCTCTGATCAGAGCTTTTAATCAAAGATTTTGCTAACCAGTCAATTTTTCTGGGTTTGCTTTATTTAAACAACGATTAACTGATATTCAGTTTGCTCAGGTTTTTTTTTTTTGTTCAAATTACAGCTATCCCTTTAAAATATAAAACTCTCAGGCTGACATTTCACCTTGAATAAGGCATATGGACGCTGTAATTTAAGATTATTTTTATAAGTAGTTTCTGTAAAATAAAAACATAAATAAAAAGTGATATTTTATTTACTCATAAATGGCAGTATTTTCTTTGAGTTTCAATTCCGCTTCAAGAATTTTATTTTTAAATTAAAAAAAGAATAATTTTTTTTTTTTATTTTAAGCGATGTTCCTCGGCGGCGTGTTTAATTTTTTGTTCATGCTTTTCCTTATTTTGTGCCAGCTGCTGCCGTATTATTTCTTTTTTAAAAATTACAATTTCTTCATCTTGACCTTTTATGTTCTACACTGCTTAAGTCATTGTTCTCAGTTGTGTGGTTGCTTGTAGCTTGCATGACAGCATTAACATTATCTTGGGTGTTTTGTTTGGAACCAGGTTCTTCTTGTACTATGCAGCTTCAGCTTCGCGAACTTCTTTTTCAAGTTGTTCGACAATTCCCTGTTTTCCAACCAATGCAGCTTCTGCAGCATGAGCAGCTTGCAAAGCCTTTTCAGCTAACTGAAGTTTAACCTGATGGGAAGCCTGTTGTCCGGCTACGGTTTGAGCATTTGATGCCGCTTTTGTTTCTTTTGCAGTTTTGAGAGCTGTGCTAGATGCTTTTTGCTTTGATGACCCACTCATAGCTCTGTTAGATTGGTAGTTAGTTTGGGGCTCTTTATTTAGGTCTTCCTAGTCGACATGCCTACATATATTTGAAACAAAAATGAAATTAAATTCAAATCTCTATGGTTTTGACAACCGAAAAAAACTGACTCTATCATGAAAAAATGTATGTATTTTCAATAGATTTCCTTGATTAAGTTTTGACATATAGACTGAAAATGGAAAGATTTTTGAATAACCCAAGATTTGCTAACCAAGCTATGAAAAAGGTGAACAAACACTCTTTGGTTATTAAATTGCTTATATTGCTCTGAACAAACCGGCCCTTAGACCAATATTAGGTCAATTGTGATACCATAAGAACTATGCGAGGGAGTACCTCACTTAACAAAACCATTTGAAGCTTTTGATAAAGTGAAAGAGATGCATGGTATCTGTGTTCGCCAGATTGCTTAGATCATTAAGGAAATATTTTCATAAATGCTGTTTTCTTTGCATCAGGACAAATATACTGCTCTCTTGTCTCTACATAAACTCTGATATCCTATCCGTTCAATTTTGTTAAACCAAGACTAATCTTCAACCAAGCTTTAATTTTTTTTAATGTAAGTTTTCTTTGAATGTTCATTGTTGTGTATACTTTAAATAATCTATACAGGGTGTTCCGTGTATTATCCTTTGTGGTGTGATTCTTGGTCATATTCCAAGAAAAAAATTGTTCTGCAGTAAAGCTCGTTTCTCACCATTGACATCACTTTTAGACAAAAAAGGCTAACTTTGGTCAGCCCCGGATCTTCAATTTTTTAAAGGCGGGGCAAATACTGAAAAATGCCGCCCCCACCAATTTATATTTGCTTTTACCTTTATAATCTTTATTATTTCAGCTATCATATCTTCACTAATTGACTGAAAACTGGACACAAGCCTTTCAGAAAAAATACTTAAACCGCTGTTTTTTCTGTTTTAATCCTATTTATTTACAGATATGATAGGACTTAAAATAAAAATGTTTATAATAAAGACAAAATCAAATATACTAATGTATTTATCATTTGCAATTACAATTTTACTCTTCGAGCTTTTTGCTCAGCAAATAAATCTATGATCTTATCATAATTTAATTCGTGTGCGATTCGATTTTCTATCGCTAAGATTGCTAGACTGGATAAGCGTTCCTGGCTCATAGATGATCGCAAATAATTCTTAATTTGTTTTAGTTTGCTAAAACTTCGCTCTCAGCTTGCGGATGTAGTGGGAAGCGGAGAGTAAATTCGCAAGGCAACACAAATATTTGGAAAAGCATCCTGCAAATCATGCGCATAGATCTGGTGCAAGAGATAGAAACCGTTAGCTTTTTCAATGTCACCAAATAAAAGCGGAGCTTGCCCTTTAAAAACGTAGAGTTCCTGACAGAATTCAACGGTGCTTACATCTCGCTAATTTTTTTTAACCAGATCCGCTTTATACTTTTGCAGTTCTTCAATTGACATTTTCAAAATATTAGAGCCATTAAGAAAAGCGAAGTTCATATTCAGCATGGTGGCACAATCAAATCTCTTTTTAATTTCTGATATGATTCGATCAAATGCCATCATTATTTCCTTAGAAAAGAGTTGAACAGGTTTGAGTGTTCTTCACATATCTCATCGAAATGTTTTTTATGTTTCGGAATTCCTTTGTTTTGCAAGATAGGGTCAACACCACTTTTTTCAGCCACTTCTCTAGCCTCATTTATCCAATACTCCATTGGATTTTGTCTCATTTTTTGTAAAGTTTTGAGCAGACCATCCATTAGTGCGACGGAACGGGCAAGGATAACGGCGAGAAAACGTGAATTTTATGGAAAAAATTCGGTTTAGTGGCCCGTACCACTTGGCCGGTAGGAGTAACGACTTTGCCAAAAAGAAAATTTTTGTAGAGCGTTCAGTTTTGAGAAAAAACCATTTTTGGTTGAAGCGATCCCATGAAATCGCGCTGAGCTATAGAAATTTAAAAATAAAAAATCAGAGTTTCCATGTATTTTCAATGGGAAATCTTCAATCTTCATACCTCTTGATCGAGCACTTAAAATTAATATTAAGGTCTCAAAGTTTCAGGGCTTTTTTTTTTTTTAGTATTTTCAACAAAATTTCAAATCAAAATTTGTAAATATATAATATGTGTAGGTACATATTTTTTATAGCATTCAGCAATAAAAAATAGAAACAACAAATAATTGTTACTTTCAAATCGTCAGACTAAGGGCCGGTCTGTTCAAGTTTGGTTAATTTTAACCCGTGGTTATTTCCAGTGGTTACCATAGAATGCGTCTTTTCAACCTTGGTTTGGTTAACAAATGAATGGTTTGGTTAACTAACCAGAGAAATTGTTAACCAGTCGATTTTGGTCGGTTAACGCTATTTAACCATCGATTTACTGGATTTTCGTCTTTTCACGTTTGGTTAATCTGTCTTTACGCATTATTTTCGACTCATCATTTGGCTATACAACAATTCAGTGTGATGGAGTGCGTTTGTTTTTAATTTTTCATTATATTTATCTCCAATATTATTCTTGTTATAGTTCTTTTTTATAAAATACAGATCGTCGCTTTGATTGTGACATTTTCTTCAAAAATAACAAAAATTATGAATAACATAACAGGAAAAAAAAAACATGAATAATTATAAAATAACTCACTATGAACTGCCGACAATAAACACATGTCACCAAAAAAGATAACCATTGATTGAGGTTAGTGATCAATTTGACAGATAGACTGGAAAAATATTGGAATTTCTCGATAACCTAAGGTATGTTAACCAAGGCCGAAAAAATAGTGAAAAGACGCAATTCCTTAACCATAGATCCATAAACACGGGTTAAGCAAAATCTGTGGTAACCAAACCACAGATTTAACCACACTTGAACAGACCGGCCCTAAGAGTACGCCCCCATATAATTGTCAGATTATCATCCTGGAGGACGAAGACATCAAGTTGATAACTCTGTATAAAAATCACGTGTTTCAAGGTCACGTGTTTTTTTTTACATTTTTAAAAATCAGCCATGACTTATGGCCCAATCAAATTGTCAGATTATTGAAACATACACTTTTTTGAGTACACTTAACATTCACTTTAAAAATCTGAAGGAAAAGTTGTCCACTTCTCGGTCGCAGCAACCGATGCTGCTTTGAAACCGAAAGGTAGAAAAATTGTGTACTTCTCGATCGCAACTAGCGTTGCTGTTTTGGAACCGAAAAGTAGCTAATTTTTGTTTGCGCTTGCAGCCCTTGTTACCTGCACTAGATATGCTGGGTCTGGTAATGAATATGTAGTGTGAAATGGTTTTGATGCTCTTCTTGTGGGATTTTTGTTTTAGGGAGCAATGATTTATTGTAGCAGACACAAGTGCTGCAGCGTTCTGTGATTCCTGTGGGCGAGCGGGAGCAAATTTCGAACTTGTTTTTGCCGCCCCCTAAACTTGCCGCCCGGGGCATGTGCCCCGGTCTGCCCCCCCCCCCCCCCCCCCCCCCCCCTAGATCCGGGGCGGACTTTGGTGTACCCTGACCTGTGCTAAATTCGATATCTCTGTCAATACTGATGATAGAGACCTTATCTTAGACTAATTTTTTTGTAGAACTAACAAACCTTTAAGACTGTGTTTAAGTTTAGCTTCCATAGGTATAGGGTTGCCAGATTTGCAATTTTTTTTTAGGTATTTTTTTTTGCAGAAAATGCCTGATAAACCTAGAGTTTCTATATTTTTTACAGATGAACAAAACAATTAAAAAAAAAAAACTCATGCATACATTTTACGATACTCGAAAAAATACAAAGTGGGTAAAATTAAAAAAAAAAATTTAGCTTTGAGGTTTATTTGAATAAAACAATAATATGGTCACTTCTAGTAGTTTTTTATGCATTTTACACAAATACAATAATAACAAGTGCTCAAATTGGCCTCCATCGTTTTGAATGCATTCCAGAGCCAGCTACTGTGGCTGCTCTAGTTTTAAGAAGTTTTAATAAGTTTTAAATAGTTTTAATTAATTGTAAGTAATTTAAAAAAAAAAAAACAAAAAATTTGATCAGAAAAACTAAGATTTTTTAAATTTTCTTAGTTCATAATTCTAGTTATAGGTTGAAATCTATATTGTATTTTTAGGCCGAAAGGCATTAGAATTAAGTTACTAAGGCCCGTTTGCTGATACTACTCATAACGATTTAAGTTTCACATAAATAGCTAAGTCTTACTTATTGGTTTGCACCAAACTCAAAGGAGATGGTGCATATTTCTATGGAGCCTGGGCCCAGGGCGTACACCTATGAGACTAGTACCAAATGAAAGCTTACGTTCAGCCCAATCAGTCTGTCAAATATTTTTGAATTCGGTCTTGGTGATTTTGAGATAATTAGACTTGAAGTTGAGCGCCGGAAATGGGAAAATTCTGACATTTCTGCAAATAATTACGTATATCTCTATACGCAATTTTTCATTTGTGGCATTAATATGTATTCTGTTTTTATGTTTTGTAAAAAAAAGAGTAGATACTGCAAATAAATGGAAAAATGCATTTGCTGTGGAACATATTTTTTGTTTAATTTTTTTAGGAATTGTGTATAATGTACGTGATATGCTTTATGTATGATAGCGTAACTATATATCAAATTAAAGCTTACCAAATAAGGATTAAAGTGGTGGAAAAAAAATATAGGTCATCACTGATTTTTTGGAGATATTGGCTGTCAAACGTCAACGAAAATGTTTCTATTCAAACAACTTTTAGGTCTGTCTTTCCGAAATATAAGGCATTTAATATTTATTTTATATGAAATGAAAGATATTTTTATGATCTTTCATATGATACCTAAATCATTGTCCTACGTGCTATACTTTTCGAGATATACGTAATTATTTGCAGAAATGTCAGATTTTTCCCATTTCCGGCGCTCAACTTCAAGTCTAATCACCTTATTCAACAAAATCACCAAGACCGAATTCAAAAATATTTGGCAGACTGATTGGGCTGAACGTAAGCTTTCATTTGGTACTAGTCTCATAGGTGTATGCCCTGGGCCCAAGTATGCACCACCTCCTTTGCCATAAATGACACAAAGAATGACTTATTTTATGGGGAGGAAAAAGTAGGTAATAAAGTATTTAAGTTGCACTGTTGAAGACTATGCTGTTTTGCATACACTTTTAGATGAAATAATAGAGTAAACGATTTAGATACATTAGTATTGGATTCAATGAGTTGTGTTATGTATGGTTTGGAGGTCCGACGGCAACTGAACTAAAGCAAATTCCAAATCCCAAGAGAATTAATTATGTTGTACCAAGACATGGCTTTTACTACGAATTTCATGGCGACACCGACGCCAAGAATTCCTATCAACAACAATATTATAGTCTTTAATTCCATTCTGAGAACTGATAACTTGGAATGGAAAATTTCTCATTTTTATAGCAGACAAAGGAAATTAGAGATACTTTTGAATTGAATTATATTTTCTGCGGGGTTAGATCAAGTGACTTGGAATTTGCTTAGAGGAAAAAATGCAGGGTATTAAACAATCAAACAAAAATGTGTCAACATGAGTAACAAACAATAGAATTAAGTTTCAACATGAGTTGAACATGCCGCCGGGCTTGAAAGTTTGTTAACTTTTAAAAAACAAAAATTGTGAATAACATTGGTTGTGGAATCATTATAAGTTTCTCATAATACATCAAGAAAATTAACTTTATGGGAATCAATGCTACCTTACGAATTGGTCGCTTAAAAATAACATCTTTTGTGAGTATAGAAATAACACGAACTCGTCCGTCTTGTCCTGGGTGGATTTCAACCACCCTTCCCATTGGCCATCGCAAAGGAGGGTTGTTGTCTTCGTGCAATAGTACTAAGTCATCAATTTTCACATTAGGCGATTTCAAGGTCCAGACATTTTTGGATTGAAGAATATTAAGATATTCTCTGCTCCACTGCTTCCAAAAAAGGTCTCGTAAATGCTGAATTTGATGATAGTGAGAGAGTCTATCAAAGTTGGGGTGTAAACATGGTTGTGGTAAGTCTGTAAGTGGACCTCCCACTAAAAAATGTGCTGGAGTAAGAACATCCATGTCGTGAGGATCATTGGACATCCGAGATAATGGCCTGGAGTTCATCACTGCTTCAATTTGACACAACAAGGTTGTCATTTCATCGTAGGTGAAAGATCGATTTCCTACTGATGTTAATGTTTTCTGCATGATCCGCTTGGCTACCTTGACAGCAGCCTCCCATAGGCCCCCGAAATGAGGCGCCCTCGGTGGTATGAAGTGCCAATGAACTCCTGCCCCTTGACAAAATTGCTGTACCTCTTCAGATGCGATGGCAGAACCTAGGCTCCTACCAATTTGCTCAAGCTCATTTTTTGCGCCTGTAAACTTAGTTCCATTATCAGAATAAAGTTTCGAACAATTACCTCTACGTGCAAGAAATCTTCTCAGAGCAGCCAAGAATGCTGCCTTGGACAGGTCTGGAACTAACTCCAAATGTACCGCCTTGACGACAAAACATACAAATACACATACGTATCCCTTGGTTGGTGATCTCCTCGAATCCGCTGGGTTATATAAACTGGACTACAAAAGTCGATTCCCGTAGTGGAGAATGGTTTAGCTGGAGTGACTCTTTCACTTGGCAAGTCCCCCATGAGTTGAGTTGATAATTTGGGACTATAACGAAAACACGTAACCATGTCCTGAGCACCTTCCCTATATACCGTAGTCCGTCAATAATCCAGAATTTTCTCCTTATGATATGTAACACCGTTTGATTGCCTGCGTGGAGATATTTTAAGTGAAAATGCATTATAATTGAGTCTGTAAGAGGATGGGTGGGGGGAAGGATCATCTGATGTTTTGAGTCATAATTCAATGGACAGTTTCGTAAGCGTCCTCCCACACGCAGCAACCCTTCTCGGTCTAAGAAGAGTACAAGCCGAAGCATGTTGCTATTCTTTATTTCCCGTCCCTGAGCAAGACAATTTACTTCCTTCTTAAAATTTACCGTTTGTATGTTGCGAATTAAAGCCTTCTCAGCGTCAGCTATTTCTTGTGAAGATATCATTTTTGTTCCATTAGTTTTGTTCAAATGCTCCTTGTATCTCCACCGACGGATGTAACAAAAAACTAAAATTAAACGAAAGTATGAATTTAAATATTTACAATTTGATGTCATGTCGGTCATCTCGTCTCGAATATCTGTAAGGAAGACAAATGCCTGTCTTTTTCGTTCTGGACAATCTTTTGAAATTTGTATTTCCATATGTGGCCACAACTTCCTTTCTAATTGTAAGAACTGTGGGCCTTGGATCCATGATTTGTTCTTTAGTAATTCTTCTGGCATGAGATATGGTGTCTGCTGGATTGACGTTCGATGGAACATGGTTCCATGATTCGGTACGAGTAAATTGTTGGACTTTAGATACACGGTTCGAAACAAAAATACTCCATTGATTTGCGGTAGATTTGATCCATGAAAGAGCAATAGTTGAGTCGCTCCAGCAATATGTTTCTTCAATTTCAATTTTAATCGCCATTTTTACCCTTTGAATCAGTTCTGCAAGAAGCAATGCCCCACAGAGCTCAAGTCTTGCTAGAGATTCACACAGTATTGGTGCTATCTTTGATTTAGCGCACACCAATTGGGTGTTCATGTTCATGCTACCATCATCGCACAAACTTCGAAGATAAACGCAGGCTCCATAGGCTCTCATGCTAACATCACAAAACCCATGTATTTAAAATTTTGCCCCTGTTGATAGCATTAACCTCGGTATTCTTAGCTGTTGTAGAGCCTTTAGCTGCTCATGAAAACCATTCCATTGGTAATGAAGATCCTGAGATAAGCTTTCATCCCAGTCAAAACCCTTCGTCCAGAGATGACGTAAAAACAATTTGGCATTTACCACTACGGGATTTATGAAGCCTAAAGGATCAAACAAGCTTGCAACTTGAGAAAGAATAATACGTTTTGTTAATTTAATGCTAGTTATTATTGGATTAAAACAACTAAACGAAAAATTATCATTAGATGGATTCCATAGTAATCCTAAAACTCGAATAACTTCATCACTGTCAATTTTTAGCAATGTTTCTTTGTCACCTGGATCTATGTCCGCTAGTACCTCATCTGCATTTGAGCACCATTTTTTCAGGGGAAATGCACCTTTTAATAGTACTGAAGTGACCTCATTCTTTATCGTTAAAAGGTCGTCAATAGTGTCTGCACCCGCCATCATGTTGTCCACATAGAAATTGGTTAACACTTGCTGTGCTCCGATAGGATAACGTGAAGCCTCCTCCTGCGCTAGCATGTTCATACTTTTTATTGATAGATATGAAGCCGAGGTGGTGCCATAAGTAACCGTGTTAAGGCGATAGATTTGCACCGGTTGATTGCTGTCAGCTCGCCAGAGAATACATTGCATGTTCTGGTCATCTTCATTGATCAAGACTTGTCTATACATTTTAACAATGTAATAGCATATTTAAATAACCTTAAACGAGTCAAAATTTCAAATATATCATCTTGGAGTTTTGGACCGTTCATGAGCAAGTCATTTAATGACATTCCATTGCTGGTTTTACATGAGCCATCGAACACAACCCTTAACTTAGTCGAAGTACTTTCCGGCTTGACGACTGGATGGTGCGGTAGGAAGTAATTTGGACTTTTTAATTCTGCCTTAGAGATTAGTTGCATGTGTCCCAAGTCGATGTATTCATCGATGAATTTGCCGTAGGAGTGTTTCAATTGAGCGTCTTTGTTTAGCCTTTTCTCCAGATTAAAATACCTTTTCAGAGCAATCTGATATGACTCCCCTATCATATTGGCAGGTTTGCGATAAGGAAGCCTGACTACAAATCGTCCATTTGTCAACCGGTCAACTGTATCAGTATAATGCCTTTCACATGCCTCTTCCTCAGGAGACATGGCATGATGAGATTGGCATGCATCTAGTTCCCAAAACCGTGAAACTAGTTCGTTAAGTGCGCCATCGTTTTTGCATTGGCTCCTGTCTTGAGTAGATAGAAAGCATGTATTTATTTCATTATTAATTTCACCTGATATTATCCATCCAAACAATGTTTTTTGCAATATAGCTGTTGATTGCTGACCCAATTTTATCTGACCAACAGAAAGAAGATTAAAGAAGCACCTATCAGCAAGTCAATTCATTGAGGAACGTTGAAAGCAGGATCGGCCAGGGTGATATTGTTGGGGATTTGCAGATGATGTATGTCGAATTTGTTGAGTGGTATGTTACCAGAAATGTGTTCTAGTATGACGGCCTCAATAGACGTGCTAAAATCATTGATACGAGATTTCAGAGTAATTTGTGACTTATAATTTGAGTTAACGCCTGAAGAAGCAATACCATTGACAGTTATATTTGATATGGAGCGTTTGAGACCCAAGAGTTGTACTAAGCGATTTGTTACAAGGTTTGATTGAGAACCGCTGTCAAGTAATGCTCGGCATGTAATATATTTACCATTTGACGATTTAACTTCGATAAGGGCAGTGGACAAAATAACTTGACTTTTAGGAATGTTTGAAATATCTTTTATTGAGGATTTATCATAAACTGCATGCAATGATTGCCGAGTAGTGGGCTGAGGAATCGGTTCTTGACTTGAAATGGATGAACTTAATGGCTCCTCTGAGGTAAGGAATGTGTTACTTGGTTTATGGCTTTTATGGCCTGGTGATGAGTCTTGTCCTGGCAAACCTTGCTCTCGATGTAGTAAGGTATGATGATTGCGGTGACAATTTCTACATCTTCCAAATTGGCAATTACGAGATCCATGACCTGGTCTCAGACAGTTGAGACATAAATTAAGTGACTTCGCTAAATTGTATCTTTCAGATTGAGATTTTGCTGTGAAATTGGAGCACTTTGTTGCGCTTGAGCAGTTTTGGGAGCAAAAAGGACATTTTATAACTTGTGTTCCCTGAAATGAGTGTTCCCTTTGCGGATGACGAGTGCCTTTGAAAGATTTATTTTGATGCATTAACGATGAGTGTTGCTTTTTGTTGAATTCAATTAGCTCCAATGTTCTGCACCTTTTCTGCACAAAATTGGAGAAATCTTCCCAGGTAGGAAGATATGCGTTGCTTTCTTGCTGATCCGTGCCTGTAGTGGTGTTAGTTTTATCTGAGTCCAATGTGGTGACGTGTTCCTCCCATAATCCTGCTGTAACAGTGTCCAGCTTTGTGGTTACTAAAGAAAGCTGTAATCCATCTGCTACTTGTTCCTTTGTTGAAAGTGACAGCAGAGCTCTCATATTCGCGTTTATTGTGTTGTTTATAGAGATAAGCTGATCTACAGAAGCAAATGAAATGTTTCTTAAGTCAATTATGTTGCCGATATGTATGCGATATAGATACCTTTTGCTATCGTACTGGGCTTTCAATATGCGCAATGCTTCGGGGTAATTTTCCGCAGTTGGTTCTAGGGACCTTATACACTCATATGCATTACCGTCAAGAAGATTTCTTAGACGCTGGAACTTATCTCGAGGATCAGACACCTTTTAGTACATGCTCCACCAGTCTAACCACTTATCAGGTTCACCAGAGAATGTTTTTTGTGTTTTGGGAGATCAGAGGATGTACTAGCTGGCATACCGAAATAAGTCGTGTTGCCAGCAGAAACAGGTTGCCTATTACTAGTTTCGTTGATTGAAGCTAAAAATTTTGCCTTTAGATCAGAATAATAATCTGTCAGATTCTTCAAGTTCGGACTGTATATTGTTAAAATTGGTAAAGTAGTTCTCCAATAATCCTAATTTTGTTTCTAACTCATAGCAATTTAACGACTTTAATTTATCTTCCGTTAGTAAGGTTCTCATTCTAGTGAGTTGGCCTTTTACGGCACCTCGACGGGTCTTCAATTTTTTAATTGCTTCAGCCATGCTGTGCTTTTGATTCAGGAAATCAAAACAAATTAACAAAAATTAAATAAGTGATAAACTTCTCCTGCTTAATCAGGTAACGAGATGCACGAGAATAATGAAGAAACTGTTAGTTATGCGTAATGTTGTGTGAACTCGCAACGAGGTGTGTTGCTTTTGTTAAGACTGAGATACGAAGTGCTGACCATTAAATCACTAGAACAGGAATGTAAAAGATACGCGACAGCAATGTACAAAATACGTAAGACAAAGTTCACATGCGAGTTTAGATAACTTATTCGCGAGAACAATATACAAATTGTTTTAGAAAGCAGTTGACTCTCTAAGATTTAGGCAACCATATGCGCTAAAATAATATACTAAGTGTTGTAGAACGAAAGTCACTCGTAGATCTAGGCAACCATATGCACTAGACTATTATACGAAATGTTTTTAGAACGAACGCACTTGCAAATGTAAGCAACATATGCGCAAATTAAAAAGACGAATTGTAGGACGAACGTCACTTGCAACTTGCAAGTGTAGGCAATGATATGCGCGAGAGTGATATTCAAACTTATTAAGACGAAAGATAACCATTGATGTAGGCGGCGATATGCGAGAGACCGTATACGATTGCTTGAGATGATTTGTGTTGTATATGTATGCACTGATATTTAAATACGCGTCGTGAGTCACTCAAACAATCATTTTATAATTTTTACCTCCACATAATACGATCACGATTGCAACGAGTAACATACAAACCGCCCGCCGTCAATGAAAATACAATCAGCAATTTTTCTACCAAGATGCACATTTCAAAAAGAAAAAATGTTCCCGGGTTTCGGCACCAAATGTTGAAGACTATGCTGTTTTGCATACACTTTTAGATGAAATAATAGATTAAACGATTTAGATACATTAGTATTGGATTCTTTATTTTGTGCAAGTAAAACTTAGAGTAGAGAACAATGAGTTGTGTTATGTATGGTTTGGAGGTCCGACGGCAACTGAACTAAAGCAAATTCCAAATCCCAAGAGAATTAATTATGTTGTACCAAGACATGGCTTTTACTACGAATTTCATGGCGACACCGACGCCAAGAATTCCTATCAACAACAATATTATAGTCTTTAATTCCATTCTGAGAACTGATAACTTGGAATGGAAAATTTCTCATTTTTATAGCAGACAAAGGAAATTAGAGATACTTTTGAATTGAAATATATTTTCTGCGGGGTTAGATCAAGTGACTTGGAATTTGCTTAGAGGAAAAAATGCAGGGTATTAAACCATCAAACAAAAATGTGTCAACATGAGTAACAAACAATAGAATTAAGTTTCAACATGAGTTGAACATACACTTTGAACGTTTTTTGGGGTTAAATTTCAGTGACAATATAATAAATTGTTGTCCCAAAGTACTTATTTTTTTCCAGAAAAGTAAAATTGATAAAAATTAATTATGAGTTGGTCGATTTATTGGAAGATTATGTTGAAGTTCTTGAGTTGATTGAAGTTGGTGCTCCCCGCCGAATTTATGACAGAAATGAGTACTTTTTTTAGCTTTGATGAGTTGGCGTTTTACAAAAGATTTCGCTTGAGTAAAAATATGACTGTTTATGTTTTAGAAGAAATTGATAAGAAGCTAGAGCGACCCTACAACATGTTTAAATTATATTTCTGTTTTTACAAAATGTTCAATGAAAAATATTGTTTTTTTAGAAATAATTCAATTGCACCCATAAACCAGCTACTGGTGACTCTACAATTATTTGCTACAGGCAATCATCTTTTAAGTATTGCAGACTTTGGAGGAATGAATGTCTCCGCTGTTTCAAGAATCGTTTTAAAAGTTACCACAGAAATTGCAAAGCTATTTAAAAAGCATATCACATTCCCATTTACACGATCCGAAGTTTCGGAGGCTAGACGTGATTTTTTTGGTATAGCATCTTCTCCTTCTGTTATTGGTGCTATCGATAGAACCCATGTTAAAATTCAATCTCCCGATTAGTTAAAATAATATGGTAATGCTCAATATGACTTACAAGTTTTTATCAGGAGGACCAGACGCAGAAATATTTAGGAACAGAAAAGACTATTTTTCTATGGTCTAATGGTCTTAACTAATGTAGTTGCAAGGTGGCCTGGTTCCGCTCACGATGCAACGATTTTTAATGGGAGTAGAATAAGAGCTAGGATGGAAAACTGTGCAGATTGTGTTAATTTAGGTAACGATTCTCTTTGTGTACATACTTACCATGCAATATACTCAAATAAACTATCAGGTGATTCCGTATATCCCCAAAAAAAATATTTGATGACACCATTGCTCAGACCCCACGGTGCGGCAGAACAACTTTATAACGAATCTCAGATACGAACAAGAGGTGTCATCGAAAAGGCTTTCGGAATATTGAAAGGACGGTTTCCTGTACTAGCATACGGCTGTCGTTTACAACTAACAACGACGTTAACAATTATTGTGGCGACATGTGTTTTGCACAACATATTAAGAAATCATGGGGTTTCGTTAGAGCCCCCTGAGAGCGAGGATTTCGATTCGGAAGAACTTCAAAATGCAATAAACTCAGGTGAAGTCCCATGCACAAATCAATCTCAAAATGCTAATGTAAACCAAACGTCTACAAATGTAGGCATACAGAAACGCAGAGATCTTATAAGACTTGCTTGCTAGACTTTAAAAGAAAATCATCATCAAACAGAGGAATACAGAAACGCAAGGACCTAATAAAAGATTATTTCGGGAGCCAAACAAAATACATAACGAATTAAACTGCTTTTTTAAACTTTATTTTTAAACGCATATGTACAGTCGATGGCAAAATTATTTGCACAATGAATTTTTCATACTGTATCTCCTCCACAAAGTGGTATTACTTTAAAATAAAGTAGTTTTTTGATAATTGGGTTATTAATTTATCAACTTCAACATCTTCTTCAAATGGTGAACCCAAAGAAAAGAATCAGGTTTCATAAGTAGCGGTAAAAATCACAAAAAAGAAAACGGAAAAAATTATTGTTACATTGAAAAAAACTGGCAAAATTATTTACACAACTGTACTTAACGGTTTCGGAAATGAATCGGCAGATAAGCGTGCTGACTGATCAATGCCAAATTATTCAGGTTATTATTATGATGAGTTTAGCGTCACCTTTCATTCAAACAACTTTATTGGAATGGCTAGATCCAAAGAAATTTCAATAGAGACGCGGGGCGATTGTTGCAGAGTACAAAATCGGAGTTTCGGTTTGAAAACTTTCTGCTAAATACCATTGCAGTCGCAGAACAGTTTATTATCAAATTGAGAAAGATAAAACGTGCGGAAGTCTAAAAAACCGAACCGGGAGAGGCAGCAAAAGGGTTACTTCGAATAGGGAAGACACTCGAATTATTCGTTGTTTTAAATGTAACCCTTGCGAAAAATGTGTTAAAAGAGTTAAACAAGGCTCGTGAGAACAATTTCAGCGAAAGAACATTACGTAGAAGGTTAAAGGAAAAAGCCTACGTCAGCCAGAAAAAGCCCTACATTACACCAAGGAACAAGAGCGCAAGACTGCAATTCGCAAGGGAGCATATTAGTAACCACCGGATTTTTGGAGGAGTGTACTTTGGACTGACGAGACTGCTTGTTCTTTGGATGGTACTTAGACTGCTATTATACGGTGAAATTTGTTGCACGAAACTACTTCGAATTCTTCTTTGTTCTGCCATTCCGTATCGCAAGTGTTATTACACGATGAAATCCAGTTTCATGAAACTAGTTACACATTTCTCTTTATCTTTCATTCGATGTTTTTGTTTTTGGAGAAAAATAGTTATCTACTCATGTCTGGTTGCTTCAAATACTCTTTTATTGACAATTGAAAAACAAAAAAGTCATTATTATTAGTATTTTTACTTATTATTGAACCAAATGAAACAGAATAAACAAAAACACGAATATCGAATCTGTGCAAGTTTTGGTGTTATGTGATTTTTTAGGAATTTTCTGTTGAATTTTATGTTTAGGTTGGTTTTGGTCAACTTTACTTTGATGTTTTTGTGTTCATAGACGATATTGGCCATTTTGGCTGAATTATGTAAAAAATTGTATGTGTTCGTCTCCATGTTGTGTTATGCGATTAAGATGAATTATAAAAGATCTTTTTCTTTAAAATTATTATTTACTATTAGGTAAAACTGTGGCAATGAAACTATTGCGATTTTACTAGAAATTTTTTTTTGCTTCCAGAAGCGTTACTGGAAGAAAAATGCCCTTGCGCAAATAATTTTGCCACCATTTTTTCATGTCACAAAAATTTTGCCATTTTCTTTTTTGTGATTTTAACCGCTACTTATGAAACTTCATTCTTTATTTTTCTAACCACATCAAGAAGATGTTGGAGTTAATAAATTAATAACCCAATTATCTAAAAACTATACTTTATTTTAAAGTAAAAACTTGTTGAGGAGATACAGTATGAAAAATACAGTGTGCAAATAATTTTGCCATCGACTGTATACATATAGATTATTAAAGTACAATAACAATGAATTCAATAAAAAAACAACAAAAACAAAATTCTATTGAAATTTCAATTTCAAAAACAAAAAGATATACATATTCAGTTTTCGATGCATGTATGTTCGTATGTATTACGGATTTAGGTTTTTCAAATCTTTCAAAACACTGCACGCATCAAAAGATTCCTTCGAGTCATTTTTCACTTTTTTTAAAATTTCGCTTTTTATTTCAATATCTAATTCTAATGAACGTTTTCATAGTTCATGCTCAATCGAATTTGAATATTTTTTTTGATTTGCCTCTTCTTTGAGTTTCATACTGAAGTTTTGCCAGTTAAATTTTTATAGCAGACAGCTCTGAATATTGCTCTGTTATTTTGCTACTAGATAAAGTGGAAGCAACTGGTCTGCGCCGCCCACACCATTTGCTTTCTTGAAGAGAATCAGAAAATTGCTTTTTAAATCCCTTGGACTTGGGGATTTGTACTCCATCATGTGTTTTAGGACTTTTTTCAATGGACAAAGCTTCATGTTCTTTCGCAATTTTGCGCCTTGACACGGTTTCAATTTTGGGTGGACAGGATTTTTTAGTTGACTCGGTTTATATTTTGCCCAATCTGTGGTTATTTCTTCAGATAATTCTTCAATCTATAAATAAGCGGTAGGTAACACAACGGAAAAATTAAAAATATATATAACTATCATCTTACAACATGCATGCTGCTGCTTAATTCATCTTCCAGTAAAGCATCAACTCCGTTCCCGTCATAATTGTTTTCGAATCCAGATATTGTTTTTGGATTCATTATTGAAATGGCCAATTCAAAGTTTTCATCGTTCAGAAGTAATGGCTTGCCACCTCCGGTCTGCATCGTGGACATTTTTTCATCTGCAGCCATTTTCCTTACTTCTTTTTTATATCCTTGATAAAACTTTCTTAAGGCTTCTGTGGTTCTAAAACTGACGAGTCCGAAGTTGAATTAAATTTTGCTGAAATCCTTTCCCAAGCCGCTTCTTTTTCTTTCCAAGTTGTTCCATCCGTTCTTTTGTTTTCAATGATATGTTTTTCATCAAAAACACATTCAAGAAGAATTCCCTTTTTTTTGATAAAAAATTAGGATTTCTTGCTTTTATATTTTTAATTTCAGCCATTACTGCACAAAATAAACTTCAACAACGCACATAAACATTTTTTTACTTGAGCGAAACACAAAAAATACCGTTTGAACACATGCAGTGACATTTATTTTAGTTCTGTTTGATATTTTACAATGAAGTGAAGTAAGATGTGTTTCAAGGCATGTTCAACTTAGCAAAGTGTAACTTATTTTTTTTCTAACAACAAAAACTAAACTATGTTGCACTTAGAAATAAAGATGTACTTAGTAGAGAAGAGGATTTATGATTAGTATCAGCAAACGAGCCTGAGTAATTTAGAGTACCCGACTAGGATCATTAAGTTAATTAAGTTATTATGTAAGCTAGTTTAAACACTTTTGCTAGCATGTAAGTAGTTATAAGAGATAAAAAATAAAAATTAATTTAAAATGAAAACCAGTGTGGAGGAACGTGGGTTCAACTCCCAGCCGGGGCATTCCAATTTTAATTCTTGCTCTAAAGCAAATTGCAGAACAAAAGAAAACATAAGATTACGGAGTGAAAAAAAAGCGACAGAGCAGTCTGTGATGGACCATCCCGGTCCATCAACATCAAATAAAGTGTTGGATGAGAATTCAACACTTAGGATAACAACAACAACAACAACAAGAAGCAAAGCAGCGGCAACAACCGCAATGCAAATTACGGTAACAACCGTAACAACAGCAGCGACAACAACTGCAGCAAAGAGGAGGCGGATTAAAATCAAGCCAAATTTGGTATCCCGCAACCAGAAAGCAAAGGCAACAACTGATAAGGAGGTCGACGACGATGGTATATCGACCAGTTCGGAGGGTGTTGGGAGTCTAAATTCGACATACGACTACGAGTCGAACGGTGGCGATTGCCGCTACACCGGCAGCAACAACTCTTTCGCTGCGTTAGCGGAGAACGGTGACGATGAAAATAATAATGTTATAGGAGATAACGAGGAAGATAAGCGACACCACGAGTTAAAAAACCGTGGAGAAGCTGTCTGCCGAAATATAAATGATAAAAACAAGGCAAGTGGTCTGCAGGCAAGCAGAATGCGAGGCCAAACAACAACAAAGATTGCCAGCGGCAAAAAAAAACTGCCAATAAACACCAGCAGCCTACAACAACAAAGGCTGCAATTGGCTAAAAAAAGCCGCGCCATAGATCCCCAGCCAGCAGCAGCCAGCCGAGAAAAAGCAGAAGCAACAACAACACTCAGCACAACAGGAGCAGCAGCCAAAGAAGACTGCAGCGAAGAGCAGGCATTGCCCCCTATAAATACGTTAAAAATGAAATTGCAAGCCACAAAAAGCCTGTGTAAGTCAGCCATTGGTGATAAATTTGCTATCAAACGTCTAGGTCAAGATCGACATGCGATCCAATGTCAAAACATTGGTGACAATAAGATCGTTCGGGAGTTGTTAGCGAAGACAACCACCGAATATTATAGTTATACTCCCAAAGAGTAGAAGCCTAAACGTATGCTTTAGAAAGGGGTAGAGCCTACCTCTCACCCAGAGGAGCTCTTAGCTGAACTCCGCAGGTTGGCGACCGACGATCTCGAATTTATCGGGGTCAAGTCGTTCACCACGGCCAAGGCAAGACGGGAGAGGCGGCCATTGCCGATGTTCCTCGTCACCCTATCACACAGTAGCCCTCTGGAAAGTCTCAGGAGTATCTCCGTCCTGGACTACCAGATGATAAAAAGGGAGAAAATAAACAGTCACGGGGACATTTTACAATGTCTTTTGTTTGTGCAGTTAGTGCATTGATTTTAATAAAAAACAAGGACTCAAAACTTATACTGCTTAACAAAATGGAAATTTTATTACTCTGACTTTTCCTCGACTGTACCACCTTATATACAAAAAAAATACTTAAAGATTTCGGGAATAGTTCAGAAAATCGTTCCAATTCGAATGAAGGCTCGTTCACAAATCGCAGTGGATCCAATTCGAATGAAGTCTCGTTCACAATTCGCAGTGGGTTTTGTGACGTCACGAGTGCACATGCCGCCCCTCTATGTCATATGTTGCATGGCATACGAATATAGTTAAGCTTAGATGTTTCTTGTAGCATAGTGTTTTTTGGGTTGTTCTGCTGTGATATACAATATCAATGATGGCTAATGAAATGAAACTCGTTTTGTGTTTATCTTAAAAGAAAGAGGTCTTGAAGCATTTGGTTTTCATAGATATATGTATATATTATTATGTGGATTCTGAAAGGAAAGGTTGAAAATAAAAGAAGGAGAATATGTGCATTCAAGAAAGATTAAGAGTGTTATGAATTGGTAGTTTGCATATCTTTGATACGCAGCGTTTGTAGTTTCCATTCTTTGTTCGAACTGTGACTACCCGAACTATCTGATCTTCACCAGGATGAGTTTCAATAATGCGGCCTAGGAGCCACTGGTTGGGTGGGAGTCTATCGTCCTTAATGATCACAAGGTCATTGTTTTGAAGATTTTGGTGTCTTTGATGCCATTTTGGTCGTGACTGCAAATGTGATAACCAATCTGAGGACCATCTTGACCAAAATTGTTGAAACATTCGCTGGAGTTTTAAGTATTGACTTCGGAGACATGTTTCAGGAACAGCTGGTTCTGGTGGTGCTAGCAATGAGTCGCCAATAAGGAAATGTCCTGGAGTGAGCACAGTTAAGTCATCGGGATCTGTTGTTAAAGGGCACAATGGGCGAGAATTGAGACAGGCTTCTATTCTCACAAGGATGGTCGACAAATCTTCATAGGTCAGCGGTGTCTCGGATGTGATTCGATTTAGATGATATTTGACCGATTTCACATTTGCCTCCCATATGCCCCCAAAATTGTGTGAATGTGGTGGATTAAAGTGCCATTGAATGCCCCCTTCTGCCAATTGTGGAGCCACTTCTCGATCGATGGATTCCATGAATCTTTTTGTGTTTGTTTTGAGCACGGTGTTTGCTCCAATAAAATTAGTGCCACAGTCGCTGTAAAGATCATGACATAATCCACGCCTTCCAATAAAACGATAGAGCGCACATAAAAACTGATCTGTCGTCATTCCTATGACAGCTTCCAAATGGATTGCCTTGGTTACAAGGCAAATGAAGATTGTTATATAACCTTTGTATGTAGTGTTGCCTCGGTATCGTGAAGCTTTGAGCTCTATTGCGCCAGTGTAGTCTACTCCTGTAGCAAGGAATGGCCGGAATGAAGGCTTTACCCTAGCTGAGGGTAAGCTACCCATTAGCTGTTGTGTCACTCGCGGTTTTTGTTTGAAGCAGGTAACACAAGACTTGATCGCCGCGACGCAGAGATCAGTTAATTTGTAAAATAAAGTAAATAGTTACAGTTGCAACTGTGTGCCTTTTTATTGAGAGTGTTCTAATTCGATATCTAATTCGATGCAGTAAGTTTAAATCGGAAAGAAAAGTAAAAATTTACAAGTAAGAAATTCGCCGGTGTGTGTAAAAGATGTGTTCTTACTAAGTTCAATTTTAAGATATAGGTAAGTGATGAACTTAAAAAAAAATCTGCAGCCGCTGCCTTAACTACAGAAAAGGAAGCTAAAAGCGAAGCGGAAAAAAAAATTTGGCATGGGGAGTATGGGTTTGTGTTCTGAAAATTAAAAATTCGCGCGAATATTTTGTCAGCTTCGCTTTTAGCTTCCTTTTCTGAAGTTAAGGCAGCGGCTGCAGATTTTTTTTTAAGTTCATCACTTACCTATATCTTAATCACATATATTTTACACACACAGGCGAGTTTCTTACTATTACTTTATCTTATGCTCAAAAACAAAACATTTGAATACATCAGACCAGACACTATGAATGATAAGCGAGGGAGTTTCTTAGATGTCATTAAGCCAACAATCCCTTTAGTAATGTCGCAAAGGACTGTAAACACAGATGACAAAAAACCACGCACCTACAAAAATACACACACAATGTAACCTTAAACTAATAATTTCAAAAGTATATGTGTTATGTTCCTTTCATAAATAAAAAAGCATTTCATTGGTAATAATGACGAATACCATGTTTTTTTTTTGAGAAATAAAGTCGAAAGTCATTTTTTGTTGTTACCATTATTGTTGGTAATAAAGTCGACTGGAAAAAAGCCGGTTGTTCGTCTTTATTTCCGTTTTTTGAGAAATAACATCGAATCTATCTTATTTCCATCTACCTTATTTCACGGCACCACGGACAAGCACTCATTAATTTATTTTTTCTACCAAGTATCTCTACATATTCTTCTTCTTGTTTAATTTTTGCTTGTAAAGGTTTCAACAAATTCTGTCCTATGATGCCATCAAAATCTTTTTGATTAAATGATGTGAGTTTCCAGCACATTTTACCTTTCTGATCAAACTCTTTTGGAAGTTCTGTAAGATTTTCTTAGTTTATAGACGTTTTTCCACTAAGGGTATTGAAAACAATTTTTTCTTTTAAAGGAATTCGTTCGTAGCTAAGCAATTTTGTTTTTTCTAATAGGGTGGTATTTGATCCTATAACAATTAAACATTTCATCTTAATTTCTCTTACCGTTAATTCTACTATCGGTAGGCCATATCTAAAGGCGGTGAGTGAAAATTGCCTCACGGTGATTATGGTCACACTCCATGGGTATATTTCGTTGATTAAAATATTCATGGTAATTATTTATATAATTCTTATTTAGGTTAAAAGGATTTCTATACTGACCTGAATTATTTCTATTTCCATTAAAAGAATTCCTATACTGTCCTGAATTATTTCTATTTTGGTTGAAAAGGGTTCCTATACTGACCTGAGTTGTTGTAATTATTATATGTGTTTCTATTTTGATTCTGTTGATGATGATTGGTACATATTAATAGTTTTATGGAGTGGTACTAGTTTATTAAACTTATTTCTGTCCTATCTTGTTTGGATCATGCCTGTTGCCTCAGGAGTATAGTAAAAAATAAATAAAATAAATAGGGTGGTGCAACAGAGCGAGGAGCCCCATGAATAGCGCATTTCTCACAACCATGCCTTGTGAGGGAATGGAGGGGACCTACAATTCTCTACCGGTTCCGAACGGCTTATTGAGAAAGCGCTTTTCATGGCAATGAATTTACTAACGGAGGACTTGCCAATTACTCGCAAAAGGCGATACCCGTGGAAAAACATTTTTACCTCTGCTGGGATTCGAACCTCGAACCTGTGGATTAGCAGGTTAACATGCTTTTTTTTTTTAATTCATCTTTTTTTTTATCACTTATAACTACTTACTTGCTAGCAAAAATGTTTAAACTAGCTTTACATAATAACTTAATTAACTTACTGACCCTAGGCCCCCTCTAAATTACTCAATAACTTAATTCTAATGCCTTTCGGCCTAAAGATACAATATCATTATATTTCAACCTAGAACTAATATTAAGAACTAAGAAAGTTTAAAAAACTTAGTTTCATTTATCAAATTTTATAGTTTTTCTTAAAATTACTTACAACTAATTAAAACTTCTTCTTTCCATTTCTGGCGTTACGAGTAGTGATCTTGAAGCGATCACAACTCTCCCACTTTTCTGCTTCACACTAGTGATCCGCCTGTGGGGTACGCCGCGTTGACCTCAGAAAGCGTCGGCAAGCCTCCCGGTTTTGGATTGTTCCATGTCTGAGGCCAACCAAATGCTGCTGTTTTTGCATTTGCTTGTACCAGGAGTGTTTTGGCCTGCCTTTTCTTTTTCGTCGCGAATTTGTTGAAACGTTGTACGATATTGCCTTTTGGACGGGGTTCTGCGGATCTCTCCTTTGAACATGACAATACCAACTGAGCCGGTCGTGCTGAATTTTGTCCAAGATGGTACTTTTGACATGAAGGCTTCCACGGATCTTAGTACTTCTAATTCGATCAAGCTTTGTTACTCCTGCTGTCATCCGAAGCATCTTCATTTCGGCTGCCGTCAATTTGCTCTCATACTTTTTGTACATTGTCCAACATTGTGAACCGTATGTCAGAGCTGGACGGACAACTGCTGTGTAGAGTCTTCCCTTCAGCTTAGGGGGCATTTTTCGATCACAGAAGATAGCGGAGTTTTCTCGCCACTTCATCCACCCTACGCTTACTCGATGATTGATGTCGTCATCACAAGTTGCTTCACTATTGATCATAGATCCCAGATATTTAAACTTTTCACACTTGGGAAGCACATTTTCATTCAAATAAATGTCTGGAATAGGCTTGTCTGGATCAGAAAAAGGGCAGCACAGGTATTCAGTCTTTTTAGCGCTAATACGGTACCCATTTCCCTCCAGAACATCAATCCAAACGTCAAGTGCTCGTTGCAGGGATGTAGGATCTTCGCTTATGATGGCTCCATCGTCAGCAAAGAATAATTGTTTTACTTTATTGTCCGTTACTTTTCCTTCGAGCAAATAATCCAGAACAGCAATAAAGAGCAGTGGACTCAAGACACTTCCCTGATGTACACCTACTGTTATTTGGAATTCTTCGGTGACTCCAGCTGGGCATCTCACTTTTGTAACTGCTCCCTCGTACATGTCCATAATTATTCGCACATAGGCTTCAGGAACTCCTCGGTGTCTGAGGGCCACCCATATCAGATCTCGAGGTTGTCGATCGAATGCTTTTTCGAAGTCAACCAACACAATATGCAAATCCTCTAAGGCATCTCGGTGTTTTTCCATAATGATCCTTATACTTTGGATTGCGTCTGTAGTTGACTTACCCGCGACAAACCCGCATTGGTCATCAGAAAGCCTTATTATTTTCCGCAGTCGGCTATCCAAGACCCGCTCAACGATCTTCATAGTGTGGGACATCAACTTGATCGAACGATAGTTGTCACAGCTTCTGGTATCTCCCTTTCCCTTGTACATTGGAAGGAGAAAACTTTCCCTCCATTGATTAGGCAAACTGTCACCTCTTATAAGTTTGGAGATGAGAATCGTGAGCCATCTCAACCCGATGTCTCCCATATTTTTCCAAAACTCATATGGTACCTCGTCTGGCCCAATCGCTTTGCCTTTTTTAGAGTTCTTAACTGCCTCCCTAACTTCTTCGACTGTGACGTCGGATACTTCCGTAATGTTAGGTGCAGCTGTTGGAAAGTGGCGCCGAGGAAACTGTTCATTCAAAAGATCATCGCAATACTGTCGCCACCTGTGAAGAATTTTGTCGTCATCCACAAGTAGCAGTCCTTGAGCATCATTTATGAACTTTGGCAAACGAATCTCCTGCGCATTTCTCCTTCTCTGAGCGGCTATTTTGAAAATGGTTGCTCCCTTATTCAAGTTGCTTTGTCTTAGCTCTAATTAAAACTACTTAAAACTAATTAAAACTACTTAAAACTAGAGCAGCCACAGTAGCTTTTTATAATTTTGTTGTTGATCAGACAACAACCAGAGCATATTCGACGTTCTGAAACCGCCCTACTGTACCGGAGGAGCTCTTCAACTTCTACACCTACTGCGGCGACGTCCCAGCTGTAAAGGAGCCGTCGTTCCACGGACTTACGGCAGACGTGGTAGATTAGCGGAACCGCAAATCTGTCCCTACTCCTGAATCAAGCCTATCATGTCAAAATAGAGGAAAGTCACGGGTGAGACAAATCCACTGAAACGTGTTCTCTCCATATATTCTATGTTGGGGTAGGGTAGGGTAGGGGGGGTAGGGGCTTACCTAATATCAGGCCATTGTTCGAAGACATCAACCTTGCAGTGTGACCTCGAGTCAGTTTTATCATGAAGTTGTCGATTGTGTCTATTTGAGCCCCGTTGTAAAGGACCCCATTAGGATAATATTTTCTGTACTCCGACTCTGGTGTTCTGTGCAATCCAAGACAGGTACACTGACACTGTCTCTCAAACACCCGAATCTTTTCCATCTGAGACGCTGTAACATTGAACCACACAGGGCACCCATAGACAATCATTGGCCTTATGAGGGCCATGTAGCAAATCACCTTCACTCTGTTATCAAGTCCACTGCTGTGAAACAGTCGCCTTGTCAGAACAAAAGCTCCATGTGGCCAGAGCCGCATCCATATATTTGTTAAAATATAGATACTGATCTATGCAAAGGCCGAGGTACTTGACTACTACTTTGCTTGGCAGTGGGTGGCCATGTAGATCAACGATCAATAACTTTCGCCAGTTCTTTCTCGTATCCCTTAAGGCCCGAGCCAACGGGGTTCTAAAGACAATTGTTTCCGATTTCTGAAAGTTGATTTTCAACTTCCAGTCATCGCAATTTTGCTGGATCTTATCGAAGTCACGCTGCAAGAGTAATCTGATGACCTCGATCTTTGGACCTGTTCTGTACGCGATTAGGTCGTCAGCGTACGCTATAGCATGGTGAAGAGAACCAATCAGATCGCCGGTTAAAATGCTAAATAAAATAGTCGAATTCACCGCTCCTTGTTGCAGACCATTCTGTATTTTAAAAGTTCTGGTAGAAGTTTTATTACAACTTTTCACAACAAACGTTCTACCATGAAGCATGTCATTCAGAATATATAGCAGTGGTTTACTCATGCCATACCTGATCAACTTATAGAAAAGATCGTCTAACCAAACGGTATCGAAAGCCTTCTCCAAGTCAACCAGACATGCACCCGTACACTGATTTTTAGCTTTGTTCCATTGAATATCTGATACTAGTTTAGACGCGGCATGTGCGGTATCATGGCCCGCCTTAAAACCAAACTTATTTTCTGGAATAATATGTTTGTCCTCAGCCCATGTGGACAGAGCTCTATTGAGAACTTTCTCGAATACTTTGATGATACTCGGAAGAAGACTAATTGACCGGAGATTTGCTGGATTGGAACCATCCTTCCCTTTTTATGGAGAGGATGGACCACTGCCGTCTTCCAACGCAATGGATAACATGCATTATTCAGCGCATTATTGAACAACGTGGTGTATATGTTCACTACTTCCGAAGGGAGGTTTCGCAGCACAACATTGGGTATGCCGTCGACTACTGCTGACTTCTTTTTCTTTATTTTGTGAAAGATGTCCAAGAGGTCCATCTTAGAAACGAACAGGGTGTTATCCCCGTTTCGCTGGGCGATGACTGCATTTGCAAGTCGGTCGTCATTGCACCTAGTGAAACCAGGATTCTCGGATCGCCAATGCGAGATCTCGGCTCTAAGATAGAAGTGTCCAACGGAGGCTCTATTCTCAAGGTCGTAATTCGGGCTAATGCACTCATTCACTACCTTCTCTTGAGCATCTTCCACTATAAAGTGGTCATCATCCAAGATGGCCTCGTCCGGATATATCCCTATTGTCATAAGTAAGTTTCTGCTCTCTGTCGTCCTTTGGAGTTTAATACCCTGAAGGTCATTTTGATCTTTTCTCCCAAAAATTTTATTTATTTCCGGAAACATACTCGGGTTGTTGGACCGTACAGCCCGAATTTTGTTTTTCCAGAAAAGAGATATAGATATTCCGTAGTTTTCATTAATTAACTGTTGTAGATTTTTGATCTGTGACTTCAGAGTTCTAATCTCCAAATCGTGTCGATCAGTAAAGCTCCTGTGCAAGAGTTTGAGTCTTAACAGGAGTCTACTTTTTTGTTTGTAAAGTGCGTCTATTGTCGCGTTTCTGTACATGTTCGAAGAGTCATGTTGCCTAAATTTAGGAATTGTCCTGTCCATTGTACTACGGATTGCATCCTCCATACGTTGCAGGTACCCATCGATCTCAACGTTTGACAGATTCCTGTTGCATGGTGGCGCAATACCGTTCGAGCGAAGTTCAATTGATAAGGCACCGGAAAAGCGCGGCCAACGTGTCTTACCGTAGTTGTAAGAGTGCGATGGCACGTACTCCTCCAGTTCCACAAGGTTGTTCGGAAGCAGTATGACGGCGGCAAGTCCACAGTGGTCACTGTCGTACTCAACCGTCGCCAAACAATTTTTCATCCGTCGAAGAATGTCGGGTCAGTTTCAGTCTTGAGTCTAAAAGCAATAGATCCAAATAAGAGCCACTTCGAGGATATGAAGGCCTGCCAGTAGCCAGCAGATCGACTTTACACTCAATGCTGTGGAGCCCCAGCCAATTGAATAGCTGGGTCCCCCTTGGATTGGCTAATTGATTTCCCCAATCTTGGTGTTTAGCATTGTAATCACCAGCCAAAAGGAAATAGTTTTCATCCGAGTTCAGTTTCAAACATCGAAAAAGTGTTTCGAGCTCTCTTACAAAACAAGAGTTTTGAGAAGCTTCCGGCGGTGCATAAGCGCGACCACATACAACCGCCTCCCCTGTTGGAGAGGGATGCATATGATACACGTTTCCAGCAACCGGAATCGGCGTACTTCACCGCTATATATTACCTTATGAGCAATGCCCTTACGTAAGAAGATCGCAACCCCACCCACGAGATTCGAGTTGGATCGGTCCCTCCTTATGATAATGTAATTGTTATCCATCAATTTGTGATGCTGATTTAGCCTACTTTCGCTAACCATAAATACATCTGGACGTTCGTGTTTAACAACTCAATGAAGTTGGTTCGTCGTTCTACCCTAACAGCGAATTCACATTCACGGCTAGGATCTTGAAAGGCCTCTCCGGTATTGCGCCCGTTAACCCAAAAATTGCGCAAGCGAAGGCACTGCACGGTAGATCAAATCCACCCTACGCGCCTGCTCACTTATTTGCCGTGATAGTTCACTCATTTGTGCCTGAATGACACGCAGAGCGACCATCACCTCTGACTCCCCAGTAGCTGCCTTTGACACAGATGGCTGTGCGGCCGCTTTCTGGGGAGGTTGTACCGTTTTCCCAGCTCCACCCGCCATTTGGGCGTAGGAAAATTCGGGAACGAAGGCCCTTGGAATTGGTCTGGCTGTTTGCCTTCTTTCATCCTTAGTTGCTGTTGGAGCAGCTGTTTTTGATTTTTTAATAATCTGGTATCGAGGACAACCCCGATAATTAGCAGGGTGCCCATCTCCACCACAGAGAACGCACTTCAGTAGGGTCTTGTCTTCGACCCTTGTCTCACCGAGCTTACATTCTCGCACCTCGACTGCATTTGGCAGAAAAATGCGGCGTGACCGAACCGTTGGCAACGAAGACATTGTAAAATGTCGCCGTGCCTATTTAATTTTTCCCATCTTACCATCTGGTAGTCCAGGACGGAGATTTTCCATAGACTCTCCAGACGGCTATTGGGTGATAAGGTGACGAGGAACAACAGCAATAGCCGCTTCTCCCGTCTTGCCTTGGCCGTGGTGAACTACTTGACCCCGATGAACTCGAGATCGTCGCCCGCCAACTTGCGGAGTTCAACTAAGAGCTCCTCTGGGTCAGAGGTAGGCTCTACCCCTTTCAATAGCATTGTTTTCGGTTTCTCCTCTTTAGGAGTAAAACTAAAATGTTCGGTGGATGTCTCTTCCAACAACTCCCGAACGATCTTATGGTCACCAATGTTTTCACATTGGATCGCATGTCGATCTTGACCCAATCGTTTAATTTTAAATTTGTTGCCAATGGTGGACTTACATAAGTTTTGGGTTTCTTTCATCTCCATGTTGAGGGTATTTATGGGGGACACTCTGCTTTTTATGGTTTTCTTTGGTTGTTGTTGTTGTGGCTGTTTCTGCTGCTCTGCTTGCTGCTCCTGCTGATGTCTGGGGATCGTTGTCACGGCTTTTATAGCCGCGGTCCCTCGTGGCTGCTCATCAGTAGCAGTTTTTTTTTTACTAGTTTCAGCTTTTTTAGCTGAAGTCCCGCGTTGCTGCACGGGTACAGTTTCTTTATTAGCAGCCTGATTTGTTACTGTTGACTGCTGTTTGGTTGCAGTTTTGTTTGCAGATAATGCTTTATTTTGCTTTGGAGCATTTTTTTTCGGCACAGACTGTTTTTGTCTTGCCTCGTTTTCATTTTTTCTGCGGGCCTCTTGCCCTGCCTTTATTTCACTTATCTCCTTACTTAGCTGCTGTATTATTAACGTAAGTGATTGTAATCGTTTATCATAGTTTCTATTATTTTTTTCTTCTTCGTCATCAGCTAGGACAGCGAAAGAATTACCGCTCCCTGTATAGCGACCTTCTCCACCGTTTGATTCGTAATCATACGTTGAGTTTAGGCATTTCTCGTTATCAGAACTCCTTGTTGACATATTTTCAACCTCCTTCTCTTCAACCGCCTTTTGCTTGCGACGGACTAGAATTGGCTTCGCTTGAATGCGTCGCCTTCTCTTAGTTGCGGTTGTTGCCGCTGTTATTGTTGCGGTTGTTGCCGCGGCTGTGGTTGTTGTTGTTGCCAACCTCGCCTCACCAGATGCGGATGGACCTGATTGGTCCATCACATCAATTTTCTCCCTTATCTCTTTTAGTAAACGTTCACGTTCCTTGTGTTCTGCAATTTTATTTATCCAAAAAAGTTGAACTTTTATGTTCGCGTGGGGTCGATCCCGGGTCCTTCCCCCTGTAGTCGACTGCTTTTTTTTAGTTTTAAATTCATTTTTATTGTTTCTTTCTTATAACTACTTACTTGCTACCAAAAATGTTTAAACTAGCTTACATAATAATTTAATTAACTTACTGACCCTAGGCGGGTACTCTAAATTACACAATAACTTATTTCTAATGCCTTTCGGCCTAAAGATACAATATATCTATTTCGAAACAAAACTATTATTAAAAACTAAGAAAGTTTAAAAAACTTAGTTTCTTTGATCAAGTTTTGGCTTTTTCTTAAAATTATTAATTAAAACTACTTAAAAACTACTTAAAACTAGAGAAGCCACAGTAGCTTTTCTTTGTTTTTTTTTTTTTTTGTTTTTGTGTTTTTTGGATTTTGGGACGCAGCTTGGTTTTTTACATTTTTTTTTGATTTTGAGTTTTTGCGATTTTTTTTTGGTTTTCGAAGTAACTTTAAGTTTTTTTTTTTTTTTTTGATTTTTGTGTTTTTTACATCTTTTTTTTTTTACGTTTCAAAATTTTTTTTGGTTGCCACTGTGCCCACCCCCTATACCCTAAGTCTTACAATCTAAACCGTTGTAAGCCAGCCATAGGCGACTCGCTATCAGTAACATCTACATTTTGTTGCTCACATAACCACCAGAACATTTTCGACGTTTTAATAACGTCCCGTCGATCGCGATCTGATACCGCCCTACTGAACCGGAGGAGCTCTTCAGCTTCTCCGCCTACTGCGGCGACATCCCGGCCATAAAGGAGCCGTCGTTCCACGGACTTACGGCAGACGTGGTAGATTAACGGAACCGCCAATCTGTCCTGTATCAAACCTATCATGTCAAAATAGAGGAAAGCCTCCGGTGGGACGAATCCACTGAAACGTGTTCTGTCTATATATTCTATGTTGGGGTAGTAAGCCCCAAATATCAGGCCATTGTTCGAAGACATCGCCCTTGCAGTGTGACCACGAGTCAGTTTTATCATGAAGTTGTTTACTCTGTTTACTTGAGCCCCGTTGTAAAGGACCCCATTAGGATAATATTTTCTGTACTCCGACTCTGGTGTTCTGTGCAATCCAAGACAGGAACGCAGACACTGTCTCTCAAACACCCGAATCTCTTCCATTTGAGACGCTGTAACATTGAACCATACAGGGCACCCATAGACAATCATTGGCCTTATGAGGGCCATGTAGCAAATCACCTTCACTCTGCTATCAAGTTGACTGCTGTGAAACAGTCGACTTGTCACAACAAAAGCTCCTCTAGCCCTGGCCAGAGCCGCATCTATATGTTTGTTAAAATATAGATACGGATCTATCCAAAGGCCGAGGTACTTGACTACTACTTTGCTTGGCAGTGGGTGGCCATGTAGATCAACGATCAATAACTTTCGCCAGTTCTTTCTCGTATCCCTTAAGGCCCGAGCCAACGGGGTTCTAAAGACAATTGTTTCCGATTTCTGAAAGTTGATTTTCAACTTCCAGTCATCGCAATATTGCTGGATCTTATCGAAGTAACGCTGCAAGAGTAATCTGATGACCTCGATCTTTGGACCTGTTCTGTACGCGATTAGGTCGTCAGCGTACGCTATAGAATGGTGAAGAGAACCAATCAGATCGCGGGTGAAAATGCTAAATAAAATAGGCGAATTCACCGCTCCTTGTTGCAGACCATTCTGTATTTTAAAAGTTCTGGTAGAAGTTTTATTACAACTTTTCACAACAAACGTTCTACCATAGGTTAGGTTAGGTGGAAGTGGCTGTCAGTCAATGAGTACATTGCCTAACACACTTAGGCCACAAGGGCCCATTGTGATACCACAGAGATCAGCAAGTTAATCACCTACTGGGGCTAGATTCCGCAAGAGTGAGTATAAAAAACTCACACTCACGGCCCTCTGAAAACTTACTCTCTGAAAGACCGTGAGTAAATTTGAAAGATAGTGTACACGTCTTATGTCAAATAAACTCACCTTCACCCTTGCGGAATCCAAATTAGAGTGTGTGCACAATTTTTCGTGTACACATTTAAAATTCACTCTTGCGGAATCTAGCCCCTGATCTCAGAAACCCGATGTAAGATTAACGAGTTGATCACTTATTAATCTTCCATTACGGGACTAGCCGGTTAATCACCTGCTAGTCAAACCACGTGGAACTTTTAATGTATTTTGAAAGACTTTTGGGGTCTATGTAAGCTAGGTCGCTAGTATCATCGAAGAAGAATTCACCGAGATGAGTTTTCCTCCTATGAAGTAGTGCAGGGCATGAGCAAAGAAGGTGTTGAACGGTTTCTTCCTCCTCCTCGTATATGCAGCTTCTGCAGAAATCATTGGAAAACACGCCAAGTCTTTTGGCGTGTCTCCCTATGAGACAGTGTCCCGTAAGAACACCTATGGTAGAACCTAGACACAGGCGGTTCAGGGCCAACAAACTCTTTGATCGTTTTGAGTCTACACACGGCCAAACTTTTTTGGTTGCAAGGCAGTTGTTACTCTCAGTCCATCTAGTGTTCGTTATCCCTGAAGCGTCCCGTCTAAGTAGGAGTTTACATGTAGCGATAGGTACACCTATGTTGTTCCATTCTGAGCGTAGGGAAGTGGTCGTGCCCTTTTTGGCTAGTTCGTCTGCCATACAGTTGCCTGGTATGTCCCTGTGCCCTGGCACCCATGAAAGGTGAATGTTGAACTGATTTGACATCTCCCTCAGAGACATCTGACAATTTTGGACCGTGATGGATTTTGTAGAGACAGAGGCAAGAGATTTAAGGGCAGCTTGGCTGTCTGAGAAGATCCGAATATCCGTAGAAGATATGACGTTTTCTTTGAGCCAAGACAGCACCTCCTTAATCGCCAGAATTTCCGCTTGGAACACACTACAATGATCGGGTAGGCGGAAGAAAAGACTGAGATTCAGTTTTTCTGAGTAGATTCCACTTCCCACACTTTCGCTGGTTTTTGAACCATCGGTGTAGAAGTGTATTGCTTCATTTTCCAAAAGAGCGCCATTTTCCCAAGCTTCTCTTGAAGGTATGGTTACTTGGAAATTATTGTCAAACACCAGCTTGGGGGTGGTGTAGTCGCATCGATTCGGTAAAAATCTAAAGTTATCTAGAATGGTAGTGTGGCCGATTTGATTATTGGTCCACTGTGATGTAGCTCTGAGTCGAGTAGCCGAGCTAGCTGCGACTTGTTTGCTGAAGATATCTAGGGGTGTGAGATCTAGTAGTACATTGAGGGCGTCCGATGGGGTTGTCCTCAGTGCGCCACTAATACACAGACTAGCCGTTCTTTGAACTTTGGCCAACTTGTTGTAGTTGATCATCTTGTCTAGTGCTGTCCACCAGACTATCACCCCGTATGTGAGTATCGGTCTAATTACCGATGTAAACAGCCAATGGGTGATTTGGGGGGAGAAACCCCATTTCCCGCCAATGGCTTTTTTACAGGAGAAGAGTGCAACGTTGGCTTTATTTACTCTTTCCTCAATATTGGTTTTCCAGGTCAGTTTTTTGTCAAAAATGAGACCTAGATATTTAGCCTGATTTGACAGTGTGAGAGTTACCCCTTTAATAGTTGGGGGTCTGAAGTCCGGAATTTTGTATTTCCTCGTAAAGAGAACTAATTCCGTTTGGTGTGGATTGATGTTCAGACCACAATCTGCAGCCCAATTGTTAAGCTTGTTAAGTGCTGTTTGTAGCAGCTCAGCTAGGGTTTGTGGGTGCTTGCCTGAAACGGCAATTGCTACATCATCGGCATAGGCTATAGTTTTGAAACCTTCGTCCTCTAGGTCGATTAACAATTTGTTAACGACCAGGTTCCACAGTAGGGGAGATAAAACTCCTCCCTGCGGGGTTCCTCTATTGGCCATTCTGCTTGTTTTGTAGTTCCCCATTTCGGAACTAATGATTCTGCTGCTGAGCATTGTTGTTATCATGTTTTTGATGTGTTCCTCTATGAGCAGCCCATCAAGAGCATTAGTGATTGCTGAATTGTTAACATTGTTAAATGCACCCTCTATGTCTAGGAATGCGACGAGAGAGTATTCTTTGTAGTGCAGGGATTTTTCAATGGTGCAAACCAGAGAGTGGAGTGCAGTTTCCACTGATTTACCTTTTGTATAGGCATGTTGCGCCGTTGAGATCAGACTAGGTTTAATTTCCTGTCTTAAGTGTATGTCAATCATTCTTTCCAGTGTTTTAAGGAGGAAGGATGATAGACTAATAGGTCTTAAATCTTTTGGATTTACATGGGAGCTTTTGCCGGCTTTAGGTATAAAGACGACCCTAGCTTCTCTCCAGGCCTTGGGAATATATGCATAGCTGATACATCCTTTCATGATCATCTCTAAGTTATAGATGATGATGTCTGAAACCTGTTGCAGCTCCGCAGGGATGATTCCGTCAGGCCCTGGTGATTTATAAGGGTCAAAGCTGTTTATTGCCCATAACAGTATATCTCTAGAGATAAGACCTTTTCCTGATTGGTTTGCGAGTCGAGGCAAGTGCTCCTCGTCTGTTATTGTCAACGAGCTACCAGGGAAATGAGTATCCAGTAGCAAGTTTAATGTTTCTTCATATGAGTTGGTCCAGTTGCCGTTTTCATCTTTTATAGAACTTGGCATGCTTGGACTCGTTGATAGGATTTTCCTAAGTCTAGATGCCTCTGAGGAGTCTTCAATTTTATTGCAGAATTCTCTCCAAGAGGATCTTTTGCTTATTCGTAACCTCTTTTTGTAAATCCTAAGGGATTCCTTGTAGAGATCCCAGTCTATGGGATTTCTGGAAGATTTGGCTCGATTGAAAAGCTTCGTTCTACCATGAAGCATGTCATTCAGAATATATAGCAGTGGTTTACTCATGCCATACCTGATCAACTTATAGAAAAGACCGTCTAACCAAACGGTATCGAAAGCCTTCTCCAAGTCAACCAGACATGCACCCGTACACTTTTTAGCTTTGTTCCATTGAATATCTGATGCTAGTTTAGACGCGGCATGTGCGGCATCATGGCCCGCCTTAAAACTAAACTGATTTTCTGGAATAATATGTTTGTCCTCAGCCCATGTGGACAGAGCTCTATTGAGAACTCTCTCGAATACCTCGCTGATACTCGGAAGAAGACTAATTGACCGGAGTTTTGCTGGATTGGAACCATCCTTCCCTTTTTATGGAGAGGATGGACCACTGCCGTCTTCCAACGCAATGGATAATATGCATTATTCAGCGCATTATTGAACAACGTGGTGTATATGTTCACCGCTTCCGAAGGGAGGTTTCGCAGCACAACATTGGGTATGCCGTCGACTCCTGCTGACTTCTTTTTCTTTATTTTGTGAAAGATGTCCAAGAGGTCCATCTTAGAAACGAACAGGGTGTTATCCCCGTTTCGCTGGGCGATGACTGCATTTGCAAGTCGGTCGTCATTGCACCTAGTGAAACCAGGATTCTCGGATCGCCAATGCGAGATCTCGGCTCTAAGATAGAAGTGTCCAACGAAGGCTCTATTTTCAAGGTCGTAATTCGGGCGAATGCACTCATTCACCTTATATACTCGCTCGAAAACAGCACCCACCGTCTTTACCTTCTCCTGAGCATCTTCCACTATAAAGTGGTCATCATCCAAGATGGCCTCATCCGGATCTATTCCTATTGTCATAAGTAAGTTTCAGTTCTCTGTCGTCCTTTGGATTTTAATACCCTGAAGGTCATTTTGATCTTTTCTCCTAAAATTTTTTATTTATTTCCGGAAACATACTCGGGTTGTTGGACTGTACAGCCCGAATTTAGTTGTTCCAGAAAAGAGATATAGATATTCTGTAGTTTTCTTTAATTAACTGTTGGTGATTTTTGTTCTGTGACTTCAGAGTTCTAATCTCCAAGTCGTGTCGATCAGTAAACCTCCTGTGCAAGAGTTTGAGTCTTGACAGGAGTCTCCGTTTTTGTTTGTAAAGTGCGTCTATTGTCGCGTCTCTGTACATGTTCGTAGAGTCAAGTTGCCTATATTTAGGAATTGTCCTGTCCATTGTACTACGGATTGCATTCTCCATACGTTGCAGGTACCCATCGATCTCAACGTTCGACAGATTCCTGTTGCAAGGCGGCGCAATACCGTTCGAACGAAATTCCCTTGAGACTTCACCGGAAAAAGTCGACTGCTTTGCCAACTAGGCTACTGCCTTTAATACGAAACACTGCTTCTAATATTTACTTAAACACTCCCAATTAATTTACAACACTGCCAAAGTCGCCAACACGTCTGTGCGCTTTCACAGTTGATGAACGACTGGTACCTACTGCTTTACACGTTAGGCTACTGCCCATACTAAAATTCACTGATTTTATACTTAGTTAACACTTTCTCACTTTGAAATACACAGTTAAAGTCGTCAACACGTCTACGCTCGATAGCTGTTGCTGAACGACTGAGGTGGATATGCGAACCTTCACGCCACGGGCACCACAGGGTATCTGAAGGGTCTCTTAAATTATTAATCTGCCTTTTTATCATAACGATAGCATGATTAGGATCAAATCTATCAATGAAAGTCTTAACAATCATAGATTCGCTAGCTAAAAGTGAGAATTCTAGTGGTTTTTCAATATGGAACTCATACTTATGTAGTGTTTAATTTATCTAAAATTTCTTTTAATTTATCAAAGTACTCACTAGCATTATTATGGCTTTTCAAACTGATGGCTTGATGCTGTAAACTGTAATACGTTTCCTGAGTCCGAAAATTCTTATCAGTTATGCTTTGATGTTATCCCATGTTGTTTGTGACCCTAATGTTCTTATTACTAGGAAGTATTGTTTCAGTATAATATTTAAAAAAAACGCTTAAAAAGCCTAAATAAGCTAACCAAAAGTACATCAAAGTTTGACTTTTACATTAAATTACAAGGGTGAGTCCAAAAACTTTAGGATATTGCAATTTGCCAAAAAACCAAAAACATTGAAATGCAACGAACCCCACCTAACAAAGGAAATGAAGAGAACACTATCCTCATAACGTCGTCACCCCCGAAACGTCCATTAGAAGATATTTCTCCGGAATTCCCACCTCATAAAATGACTTCATGCCAAGAAAGTAAATCGTCCGTCGGTAACATGTCAGTTACTGCCCTAAAATCTTTAATAATGGGCTCAATGTCATCTTTACTAGATGAAAAACTTAAAGACCAAATCCGATTTAGAGGGCATCGGTGAGGAGATACACAAACTGCAACAAAAAAATCTCTCTCTACAAGATCAATTACAAAAAATGGAGTCTCGCTGCATATCGCTAGAAAGACATGTCGAGTGGCTGTCAAAAAAAGCTAACGAAAAGAATATAATCTTTCACGTCCCAGCAATAAGCGGTGAAGTAGCTACTGATAAAGCAAAATCTTTATGCCTTGACTTGCTAGAAACACAAAATACTGCTGCCATTACATCGGCAAGGTTAATCAAATCTCGAAACCCTAAGGTGGAAAATATAATTGTGGAGCTGCACAATCGCGAAGATGTCGGCCGGATTTTACAATCTGCAGTAAGACTCAGAGGTACTGGCATTTCGGTACATAAAGATTATCCAGCAGCGGCACATGAGAGACGAAGACGTGTAATCAAACTAAGAGATGAAATAACGTCAAAAAACCCGAGAGTTAAAATTTATTTACGGGGAGAAACTCTTAAAATCCAAGAAAAAATATTTTATTTCGACATAAACAACAATCTTTCATGTGATGAGGAAGGTGGAATGTCACTCATGGAGCAGCTGTTAAATGTCAGTGAGGAAACGTCATCCCATGACACAGTAGCCAGTGGATCTCAAACTGTGAATCGAAATGAACGCATTCAGCGCTTTTAATTATAATGCCGTCAGTCGTTTAAAATTTAATGTTAATAAAAAAAGATATAATTTAAGTAACTTTTCTTTAAGTATTTCCGCTTTTAATATAGCAGGGCTAGGAAATAAGCTTCTTTTCAACGATTTTTTTAAATTTATAAATAAGTTTGATATTTTTGTTCTTTTTGAAACTTTCATTGATAAGGGTATGGATAGGTTCGAAAACTTCTTCATTAATCACAAACTATTATGGATACCAGCAACTAGGACGTCCACACAAGGAAGAGCTAGCGGAGGAAGTCTTTTTGGAATAAAAAAGGATTTGAGCATTGATTGTAGTTATGTCCAAATACTTCAAAGAGATTTGATAGAAATAACTGTCGAACAGAGGAAAATATATATAATACCAGTCTATATAAACTGCAACAAATGGGCGCAAGACTTTAGCAGTTTATACAATTTTCTTTTAGAATTCGAAAAAGAAGACCTAATGATTATTGGTGATTTTAACGGGAGAGTTGGAAACTCACAAATACTGAATGTGGAGCCGGAATTTTTGACTAAATCAATAAAAAATATAAGAAGTGCAATGGATGAAGTCTTGGATGGCAATGGAAAGAAACTAGTTGAAATGTGTGAATCCATCGGCTTAACGTTACTAAATGGAAGAACAAACAAACAAAAAATGGAAGATACAAATGGTAATTTCACATTTATCAGGGGTACTGCTTGCTCAACGATCGATTATTGTCTTGCAAAGGGAATGTGGCTTACATACATTTCCGACTTCACAGTGAATGAGCTTACCTACTCAGATCATTTACCCTTGTCAAGTTGATTTTAAGCTTCAGCAGGATCCTCAGCCTAAAGAACAGCACTTATTACCTAAACTACGGTGGTATGAAAGAGATTTACAGAGGTATACAGCGAATCTAAACCACAATGTTAGCCTTATAAACGAAACTGACCTTCTGTCTATATGGGGTACAGATATTCTTACTTCGTGTATTATGGAATCAGCGAAGCCTTTGCAGAAAAAAACATTAAACATAGGCAAACAACCATGGTATGATTGGGAATGCGAATCTGCAAGGAAAAAATCATTTGCCTTTCTCCGCTTGTTAAGAAGATGCAATTCTAATCACGCTAAAATCATGTATCGCGAGGCTAACAAAAACTATAAGATTTTATGCGCTCAAAAACAAAAGCTTTATTCACAAAGTTTATCTTCAACCCTGGTTAACATGAAAGACAGTCGTTCATTCTGGAAAACGGCCAAAGTGCTTAATGGAGCCCTGTTCACGCAAAATATCAAAGTGGAAGCTGTAGAGTTAGCTACACATTTCGAAAAACTACTAAATCCGCCACCAAACCCAAACCCCATGGAGTATGCACTCCCATATCAACAGGACATCTCCTTAGACCGATCTATACTGCTCGAAGAAGTTACAAGTGTCATACACCGATGTGGATTGAATAAAGCCCCTGGTGAAAATCGCATCTCGTATGAGTTCTTCAAATACGCTCCGACAGATTTTTTAGTAAAACTAACATCGACTTTCAATTTCATATGGTCCACGGGAGAAGTACCTGACAGTTTTAAGAAAAGTGTAATACTACCGATTTTAAAAAAAGGAGATCCAACAAACCCCAGTAACTACAGAGGTATATCGTTTTTAAACACTGTCACGAAAATCTTCACAGGCATCTTACTACAACGTTTAACAGACTGGATAAACGAAAATGACCTGTTAAGCGAATTTCAAGCCGGTTTCCGCAAGGGGTACTCAACAGTTGATAATATCTTATCTCTGACTAGTATTGCTCGTATGTATGTGGAAAAAGGAAAAAAATTGTATGCTTTCTTCGTAGATTTCAAGGCAGCTTTCGATTGCATAGACAGAAGATCTCTATTTCTCAAACTAAGCAACCTTGGAGTCTCAACGAAAATGTTAAGAATCTTTCAAAAACTTTACGAAGAAAATAAGTCGGCTGTTTGGGATGGAAATATTCTTTCAAATTGGTTCGAACCAACAACTGGTGTAAAGCAGGGATGTCTCTTGAGCCCACTCCTATTCTCAATTTATTTAGACGATCTAGGTACGGTGCTGCCTGGAGGAGTTCTTTTTGATGGAATGCCCTTAAAAATATTGCTCTACGCTGACGACATTGTAGTTCTCTCTGAATCTCCCAACATGCTCCAGATCATGATAAATAAACTTTATTGTTACTGTAAACTGTGGAACCTACAAATAAATACAGCTAAATCAAAAATAATGGTGTTTCGAAACGGAGCGGGTCGTCTTGCAAGAAATGAAAGTTGGACTTGGGGAAATGAAAAACTAGAAACTGTTAAGGAATATAAATACCTCGGTGTTTGGATTACTCAAACGCTATCATTCAAAAAACACTTACAAGAAAAACTTAAAGAACCTAAACGCGCTATAAATTGTAACTGGAAAACAGTATTCTGCAATCGAAATATAGCTATAAGTGCAAAATACAGAATTTTTGATGCTGTAATCCGATCAATTTTGTGTTATGCGGCACAAGTTTGGGGTATTCTCGAGTTTGAAGAAGTAGAAAAACTCTTACGTTTTTTCTTAAAAAGAATATTCAGACTTCCAGAAAACACACCAACGTACATGTTGCACCTTGAAACTGGTCTACCACCACTGTTTATGTACACACTTGATATACACTTCTCATACATAATAAAGACTTTAAAACACCCTAATTATCGCCTCACAAATAAAATCGCGATGCATCTTAAAAACAGAAATGAACAATTTTTTTCGGAATGGAGAAGACTGAGCCTCGAGCATGATGTACAACTCCAGCTAGAAAATGAAGATTATTTAAGGATAAACCTGCAAACTCTTTTAAGTAAAATTGAAGATTCAACAAGAAATGCTTTCATCGAACAATGTCAACAAAGTCAAACAAGAAGCTCCTATAAGTTTTTAAACCATCTCCTGGGAGAAAACAACTACTTTAATGACCAGAATAATCTAGATGTTATCAGTACTATCTTTAAAGCGAGAGGCGAACTGCTCAGACTAAATTACGTACCCTACATAAGGGAACAAAATACGGAATGTACCTTGTGCAATATGAGAACTAGAGAAGACATATGTCATTTCATAGGTATCTGTCCTATCTTCAACTCAATCAGAAGATCAATCTGGAGAAAAAATACTCTTACTGGAGATGAAATTCAAGGTATTCTTAATGGCGATAATTGGACACTTCTTTACTGCTACATCAAAACTGCCTATAAATATCGAAATCAAATCATAAATGAAGCTTTTTGATCCTGCCTTTAATTTTATATTCATATAATTCCTTTTTAAAATTTTTGCATTAGTTTATCTACTTGTTATTAATGTAAACTTAACGTTAAATTATTTCATACTTTGTATAAAGAAATTTCAAAGCTCTCTCTTCGGCTGACGGCACATGCCAATGCTTTTTTGTGAATAAATTTATACCAAACTATGTAATTACTTCTTATAAATGTAAATAAAAATCACATTTACTACTACTACTACTACTACTATTGTTTCAGTGTAGTCCCGACTAAAAAGCCTAGGAAAAATTCTACTTCCCTTATGAGGAACGCCAATGCATATTCGTGTGAGCCTCAATACTCACTGATCCTGGCCGATTCTTATCAACTCTGTGAGTGAGTGTGAATGGATTTGGAGCCATTGATGAACTTTGAGACTGAGTCTGAGCCTAAGTTAGTTCTTCTGCGTTCATTTTGTTGCTTCAGGTTATAGTTTGATGACCAGAAAACAATTTGAACTTGATTCCGACGATTGGTCACTTTCAACTATTTAAATTGTTTTTCTTTTTGTGTACTTTCTTTACTAATAGTAAGTATTTATGAATATCGCAGTTTGATTCCCGCGACAAAAAGCTTCTCTTGTCTATCTATTAATTTCAATCTTCGGATTGTAACCCTACCGAACGCGCCATGTAAATTCGAAGTCGAAAGGTTTACGTAAAAAAAAATGTATCTATAGCTCTCAACTCATTCTAGGTTTACAGAAGTCAATTTTCGTATTTCGTAATTCGTATTCAATGTTCTTTATAGAATGATGATAATGCTGGGTCAGCTTTACTGCGACTCTAACGAGTTCAATGGATTTGCCAATCCAACACTCGTGTTGGGTTTCGTCATATTGGCAAACACTCAGGTTGGCTTTTTGCTAACTGGTGGGAACTGATGAGCATTCCTAGCGAGGCAAGTTTCAAGACAACCAATCGATTCTGCGATTAAACTATCATCTATCAATCATCCTCTGCAGATCCACCAGGGCTATTGCCTGCTGTTTCTCCGTGCCACGAAGAACTGTTACTATACCTGATCTTCTCTATTTGTCATAAAAAGTAATGAGTAAAACCATAAGTTATTACGGCCGAGGACCATGACCAACCGTAGGGCTGCACGTCACCGTAGCAAAATAAATAATTTAATTTTTATATGTCCGATAGCGAAGATAATTTGTATGTATTCGGCAGTATAGGAGTTATTTACTTGCTGAGTAAGCAAGAGCTCGCAGTCCGAATGCGCCAACAGGGCAACGATAACGAAGGTTTGCTAGCCACCCTCGGAGCTCGCTTCAGTGCGTATATAAAAGGAACTAGGCAAAAAATTCCATGTATAGATTGTGCGAAGAAATGGAACGAGCCGTTACCGAGAGAGTGAGTAAAAATAAGTGCTTTCTGCCGACACCAAACCAAATTCTGAGCGGACAAATATCCGAATTCTCTCGGTTATACGAAGGTATCTTTTCAGGTACCAACCTACACACCATCGCATCACCTTCATCGGCCACCGACCAACCTTTGGTCCCTAAGCCTACTAAAAATATTTCCGACACGAGCACTTTACCTGCTCGTGAGCGTCCGGAGAACCATATTCCGCCTAGACCTGCTCCTAAGTTCTAATTCTAAGCTAAAATTAGACTCTGTTACGATCACCCTGTATATAATAGTAAATGTCAGAGATATGAAATGTCAGTTAGTTGACGTATATAGTTTCTGTAAAACCACATTCCTATTCTTATCTTGATATAGTATATTTCGATCTTAATTCTTAAGCTATTTTCCATATTAAATAAAACGTTGTTTGTTAAAGTTACATCTCTTTCTTTCTCCGACTATAAGACGCAACAGTGGCGACGAGGATTAATTTGTTTTTCATCGGCGGTTCAAGAAGAAAAATAGAGATTAAAAGCGAGGCAACATGTCAACGACACCGCCAAATACGTCGGACAAAACGTTCATGGACCTCTTCTCAGCGCTACTAACCAAAATACCTTAATTGGTAAACTGGCTGACCAAGTGCTGGCTGAAAAGAAGGAAAGATCTTGTATGTTTTGGAGGAACTCAACAAGAACATACAAGAATTTCGATACGAAGAGGTAACTGGGGCAACTTTCGAACACTGGTTCATACGCTACAAAGCCTTGTTTGAGAAAGATGCACGTGTACTGGACGATGCCACAAAAACAAGATTGCTTATCAGGAAGTTGGGTAGCGCCGAATATATCTGCTACAAAGAATTTCATCCTGCCAAAAACAACAGAGGACTTAGATTTTGCTGCATCTATTGCAAAGCTCACTAGCATTTTTGGAAAAGTGGAATCTCTGTTCAGTACACGATTCAATTGCCTGCAAACCATCAAAAGCAACGCAGAGGATTTCACTCAATACGCTATAGAGTTGCGCGAAATAGTTCCATAGTGTTGTAAATATTTAATTCACTCAAGCTTTATTCACTTAGTTTGTATTTTAAGTTTACATAGACTTTTGTTTATAATAATTTATTATTCTCAATTAAAACGTTCAAGATTCAAGATATATATATTGTTTTTAATTTCTCCCAAACTTCTTTTGCATTTTGAGCATCTTCAATGTGAACAAAATTAGCAGAATCAATTGACAAAATTAAAGATGTTCTTGCTTTTGAAATTTTTGAAGCATCGGTTTCGGTACCCTGAACTGATTCCCAGAGCCCTACATGCTCTAAATAAGTTTGTATAACAAATTTCCAAGTAGCATAATTTTCTCGTCCTTTCAATTTTTCAATGGTGGCCAGAAAATTACTCGACATAGCTTATTATGGATGTTCTTGCTTGCGATCCTTCTCAATATCAAGAAATAAAATTAATTATTTAAATGGTAAGAAATTACTTATTTGTACACAACAAATATCCGGAGTAATTCTTAAATTAAAAACAATATTTGAAGATAAGGGAAGAGTTCGTCGTATAGGTTTAATTAAACAATTAACCCAGACCAAATTGGAAGAATGCGAGTCAATGCAAGTTTACGTTAACACAATTGTTACCGCTGCACATCGTTTGAATAGTATTGGATTCAAGGTCGATGACGAGTGGATTGCGTGTTTCTTATTGGGTGGTTTATCTGAAAATTTTTCACCGATGGTTATGGCATTAGACAATGTCGAAGTTCAATTTACAAGTGACGCTGTTAAGACCAAGTTATTGCAAGAAATGCCTTCAGAGAATAAAAACAGTGCTTTTTTAAACAGTTCCAAGCAAAAATCTAATAAGGGTGGTATTCGTTGTTATACCTGTAACAAGAAAGGCCACAAGTCACCAGATTGTCCAGACAAGAATAAACTGAACAAGCATTCCAAGGTGAAGTTTAATTCAACTTATAATGTAAGACCTGAGTTCAGCTCGGCTTTCTTGACTGGAAAGTTCAACAAAAGTGATTGGTACATAGATTCTGGAGCAACACAGCATTTAACAATGAACAATGATTGGATTTTTAATGAAAAGAAATCTCCAATATCAGAAATTTTAGCTGCTAACGATACAAAGATGAACGTTAAATCCTGTGGAACTGTCAAGTTGTATACTGATGTCAATGGAATGCCGAATTCAATAGAAGTGCGAGATGTTTTATGCGTTCCAAATTTAACTGCCAACCTTTTGTCAGTAAGTCAACTGACGAAAAATCAAAAATATGTAAATTTTGATAGAAATGGTTGTAAAATAAAAGACAAAAATGGTAAATTGATTGCAAGTGCAAAATTAGTTGATGGTCTTTATCGATTGAATGGATCAAAATGTGCAAGTTATGACGCAGTAGCAAGAAGAGACAACATTGAAACATGGCATCGAAGATTGGGACATATCAATTTCAATGATTTGTTAATAATGAAGAAAGGTAGTGTTGACGGTGTTAATTTCAATGAAGAAAAGTTTACAGAGGTATGTGTTACCTGTTTGCAAGGTAAACAAGCAAGGTCTCCTTTTAAGCACACAGCGACAAGAGCAAATAATGTTTTGGAACTTATTCATGCAGACCTAGCAGGACCAACAATAAATCCTTCAATTGGTGGAAGTCGATACTATTTTGTTTTGGTTGATGATTTTTCAAGAATGACTTTTACTTATTGTTTGAAATCCAAAGATGAAGCTTTCGAAAGATTTTGTGATTTTAAGGCCTATGTCGAAAACCAAACTGGCAAGAAATTGAAAAAGTTTCGTTCAGACAATGGAACGGAATTTTGCAATAAGAAATTTGACAAATTGTTTAGTGTTTGTGGTATTGAAAGGCAAACTTCAACACCTTATACTCCACAGCAAAACGGACTTGCAGAAAGAACAATTCGAACTTTAACGGAGAGAGCTTTATGTATGATAACTGATGCATCGTTGAGTAAAAAGTATTGGGCTGAAGCAATTGCAACTGCAACATACATAAAAAATCATTCGTCTTCAAGGGTGTTAGAAAACAAATCACCGATTGAAGTTTGGTCAGGAATGAAACCAAACTTGTCTCACTTCAGAATATTTGGTTCATCTGCCATGGTACATGTTCCCTGTGAGAAGCGAAAGAAATTTGAGGTAAAATCTGTTGAACATATATTTGTTGGATATTGTTTAGGTAACAAAGGATATCGATTGATAAATCCTACAACAAATAAGGTGGTAGAGAGCCGAGATGTTATTTTCTTAGAATCTGAAAAAAACAATAACCCGGTTATGTCAGTTACAAACAAAGATGATGAAGATACACCATTATTTGGAGACATTTTTTCTGATGATTTACCTGATGAAGAAACACCATCATATGATCAAGTTTTTCCTGATGATTTAGCTAATGAAAATTGTAGTGCTGAAGAAACATTCTCATTGGAAGAAGATAATAGTTGTAAAGGAATGTATAAGCCAAAAGAAAATCCAAACTCAATTTCAATGGAGATTATTGAAGCAGATGACACTGAATCTACAATTTGGAGAAGGTCTAATCGAGCAAAGAAACCAATCAACAGACCAGATTATGTTCAATATTTTACAAAAGACAATATAAATGAACCAATGTCTTTAAGTGAAGCCGTTTCAAGTTTGAACAGTAAGGAATGGAAGATAGCAGTGGATGAAGAATTTCAATCACTAATAGACAACAAAACTTGGGAATTGGTAGATTTACCAGATGGTAGAAAACCAATAAATTCAAAATGGATATTCAAAATAAAGACTGATACAACTGGAAAAATTATTCGGTATAAAGCGAGACTAGTTGCGAAAGGATACAGTCAGCGTGCTGGTTTGGACTATGAGGAAACATTTTCTCCAGTTGTGCGATACTCTTCAATTCGTTTGATGATGGCACTAGCAGCTAGATATGACCTAGATATTGAACAGATGGATGCCGTCACAGCATTTTTACAAGGTGATGTTAACGAAACCATTTATATGAAGCAACCGGAAGGTTTTGACGATGGAAGTGGACGATTTTGTTTGCTTAAAAAAGCAATCTATGGCTTAAAACAAGCAAGTCGACAATGGAACATCAAGTTAAATGATGTTATGATCAAAAGTGGCTACAACCGATCGAAAATAGATTCATGCATATATTTTCGTCGAGAAGGAAGAATTATGACTTTTGTTGCGGTTTACGTAGATGATTTTTTAATTTTTTCAAACAATAAAGGATGGACAAACCAACTTAAAGCTAACCTGACCAAGAATTTCAGCATGAAAGACTTAGGAGAAGCAAGTAATTGTATTGGAATGAAGATCATACGAAACAGAAAACAAGGAACAATTACTCTTGACCAAACGAAGTATACGTTACAAATTATTGAGAAATTCAAGATGAATGATTGTTATCCTGTGAAAACCCCGGCAGATTCAAATCAAAAACTAACCAAGGATATGACAGCTAAAACATGGATTGAGAAAAAGGAAATGCAAAATATACCATACCAAGAAGCAATAGGAAGCTTACTTTATTTATCAGTATGTACTCGGCCAGACATTTCGTTTGCTGTTGGTAATGTGAGTCGATTTAACAATGAATTTGGAAAAGGTCACTGGAATGCAGTTAAAAGAATTTTCAAATATCTCAAAGGTACATCAGACTATAAGCTTCAATTCTCACGTGATGGAAACAAAAGTTTAATTGGGTTCTCGGATGCAGATTGGGCAACGGACATTGATAGCCGAAAATCCTGCACTGGTTATGTATTCAAGCTTCAAGGTGGAGCAATTTCATGGTCAAGCAAACGTCAATCAACTATTGCATTATCTAGCGCAGAAGCAGAATATATGGCTTTGTCATCCGCTACACAAGAAGTTATTTGGCTGAAGCAATTACTTCAAGAAATTGGTGAGAATGTTGACCCAGTTGAAATGTATTGCGACAACAAGAGTGCTATTGATATTGCACATAATCAGTTTTATAGTCCAAGAACTAAACACATTGACATAAGACACCATTTTATAAAAGAAAAAGTAGCAGATAATTCAATTATAATCAAATATGTCAACACTGAAAATATGGTTGCTGATAGTTTAACAAAAGGAGTCACTGATCAGAAACAAGTTTTTTGTTTAAGAAACATGGGCTTGAAAAACTAATATTTTCTTTATATAATATTATCTATTATTAGTATTTGATTGTGAATTAAGGTGGAGTGTTGTAAATATTTAATTCACTCAAGCTTTATTCACTTAGTTTGTATTTTAAGTTTACATAGACTTTTGTTTATAATAATTTATTATTCTCAATTAAAACGTTCAAGATTCAAGATATATATATTGTTTTTCCTTCCACAACGTACATAACAATACATAGCCGGACCGAACATGGAAAGGTTCTTTTTTCAATCGGAACTAGTTCCGGGAACCATGTCCGCGGAACTATTAAGATTTTGAATAGAGTAATGGGGAAACCACAGGTCGGTTGATATAAATGAACTTGTATTTGTACTAAAACAAATTGAAAACGACATAAGAAACCGTTCTGAGTTAAGAAAAAATAAAAATTTATACCAAAGTCCACTTACATAAATAAATACTATTCCGAAATCATAAATCGAATGACAATAATTTACAACAGCAAAACAATTAAAAACGTTCAAGAGGTTTATCTCGAAGAAAAAATTATAAAAAGTACTATCATAGTTGATTTATTGACCAATTTTTAGATATATAAGTGAAGTGGAAATCTGTTTTTCCGTCGGCTTTTTTGGTCACATTGAATTTTGTAATGAAACAATGAAGTTACATTAACTTTCCCAACGTTTCGGCAGGGGTTGCTGTCTTCTTCAGGGGAACTTTATTTGAACAAAAAAACAAAAATATGTAAACATTAGTTGTTAACAAAATGACAATAAGTACACTCACTTATATAAAAAAGAAGAAATAAACAAAAAGGAAAAAAATGATATACATATTAAATCATTGAAAAATTTAAAAAGCTACTTCTGATAGTGAAGTTTAGTCTGTACTAACTTAGACAGAGAAATTTAGGACAGGAGTGAACAATAAACGGCCGAAATGTTTTGTGTGTCTTGTTTTCTATTCATGTTGTTGTTGTTGTGGAGAATATGTAATGTTTCTAACGTGTATCTTTTAGAAACATGTTTCTCCGTCTGTAAAATTTTAACGCCATCAAAGTCTGGAGAATGACCGCTCTCAATGCTGTGATAAGACAGAGTGGTTTTGTCCGGATTTTTTTGTCTTATGTCTGACTTATGATTAGACATTCGTTGTCGAAGAAATTGTTTGGCCGTTTATTGTTCACTCCTGTCCTAAATTTCTCTGTCTAAGTTAGTACAGACTAAACTTCACTATCAGAAGTAGCTTGTTAAATTTTTCAATGATTTAATATGTATATCATTTTTTTCCTTTTTGTTTATTTCTTCTTTTTTATATAAGTGAGTGTACTTATTGTCATTTTGTTAACAACTAATGTTTACATATTTTTGTTTTTTTGTTCAAATAAAGTTCCCCTGAAGAAGGCAGCAACCCCTGCCGAAACGTTGGGAAAGTTAATGTAACTTCATTGTTTCATTACAAAATTCAATGTGACCAAAAAAGCCGACGGAAAAACAGATTTCCACTTCACTTATATAAAAAGTACTATCACCCAGTTATCTACCTGCATTATCATTCCAAAGTTCCAAATCAATTCAAATCACATATGTATCACAATTCTCAACAACAAAACTACTTAAAAAACATACAAAATCCAAACCTAGGTACAGGTCTTATAGTCTTATTTGAATCTGACAATAACAAATGTGCTAACTCAACCAACCCTCATGTCTTAGTAATTATGATACATGCATAACAATAAGACAAGGAAATTTCAAAGGAACTATGAGTATGGTCGGACTCTGATTTACATTCAGCCGGACATGAAGGAACTAGTTGCACACATCGGACCGATCGACCCGATTTACATTCACCCGGACATGAAGGAACTACAACAAATCCACTATACTACACGCCTAGAAATATGTGTGCAACTCATAATGTCCGGCTGAATGTAAGTCGGTCCGACCATACTCATAACGAACAAATGTTATAGTATAGACAATGTAAGATATGGAACTTTTTCGTTCGTGTATGATTAGATTTAGATTTTAGATTTTAGATTAGATTTATTATTTCGTAAATTTGGGTACATAATTAACAGTATCAGTTTGAAAGCTTGGCTTTATGCCGTCTGCCTGGTTGACAAAACATAATTATTTCTATGAATTAGAAGAAAAAAAAAGAAAATCTTCATAAATTTAAATTGATTGATTTTACTATTGAATAGATATGTGTACTATAAAAGCAGTATAAGTTCAGAAAGTTTCAGTCATAATTTTGTGTCTATAATTTAAAGCAAGTTTGCAGTAGAGGTATATCTCTTTCTATCTCTTTTTACATTTATTTGAAATCAATCGAGCAACTCGGAGACCAAAACACATTAAAATTAAGAAATACGCGCGAATTGACCGCACTAAACACATGGTAAGATTCATAGTTCCATAGATATATATTATTTACGGGTGTTCCTCTTTGGTATGTCATAATCCACAATCAGAGCATGGACTTATGTCTAGTGGAGTTACGTCCCTGTGCAAGTTTATTCACATTGAAAATAAGTTTAATTGCAAACGGTGAGACTTCTCTCCATTACGAAATGGTATTTGAGTTCGCAGAGAAAGGAACTAAGGCCCGCGGCTGTTACTGCCATTCCATCGTGGCAATAACCCCCGTGGGCCTTACTTCCAAAACAAAGAGGAAATAAGACCCGCGAGTCTTATTGCCGCGGGCCTTATTGCACTGCACCGTTTTCAAGGGCACCATGGGTCACTGTACAAAATTTATGGCCAAAATGTACCTGAAAGAAAATGCCGTTCCAATATTCCGCGGGAAACGCCCAGCTCCTTATCAGCCGTATCGGGAACTCCTTGGGAAATATTTTTCCCAAAAAATGTTTCACTTCCCGGGAACAAGTTCATACTATCGGGAATTCCCCGCGGTTTTTTTTCATGAGAACAAGTTTTTGGCGAGGAAAAGCACAATATTTCCCATAATAAATGAGTTCCCAATAGATATTTTTCCCTAGGAATTTTTATTCCCAACTTCGAAAAGAAGTTCCAGAAGAAGAACTCTCCAGATTAGAACAGTCCGGATTTCTAACAGCTGTTGATTTCTCCGACTGGGCAGCACCGATAGTAGCAGTGAGAAAAGCCAATGGCAGCGTAAGAATTTGTGCGGATTATTCAACAGGCCTAAATGACGCACTACAGCCGCATCATCATCCTCTTCCACTTCCTGAAGACATTTTCATCAAGCATGCAGGTCGAAAGATCTTTAGTCACATAGAAAAGCGCACTGCGACTCAAACAATGCAACAATTGGAAAACAGGCATATCAGGCCATAGAACCATCATGAACCATACAAACATAGACATTCAAACAGACTATACCCCCCCGCATATTGACTTCAATCCAGTGGCCCTAACAGTCTTTCCGACAAGAGAAAGCTGGGAGGAAAACAGGGTTATAAAAGAAAATCACATTTCCGTCTTCACAGATGGTTCCAAAACGGACGAAGGGGTAGGGTCAGGTATCTTCTCAGACTACCCCACCATGAATAGATCAATAAAGCTTCCCGACTTCTGCAGTGTCTTTCAAGCAGAAGTACTTGCAGTGTGCGAAGCCGCGAAGCACTTAGCTACGCAAAACCTGATCAACAAAAATATTGACTTCTTTATAGACAGTCAAGCGGCCATTAAAGCTATCTCATCCATTATCACAAAATCCAGACTAGTAAACTGCTGTCGCAGTAACCTAAGACTGCTCAGCGAAACAAACACAGTTAGTTTAACCTGGGTTCCAGGACATCGTGACATAATTGGTAATGAAATGGCGGATAAGCTAGCTAAAATCGGGTCAACACTCGAACCCAGCGAAGCGAACACCTCAGTTCTAAGGCCACTTGAGCAAGAAAAAAACAGAATCAAACACAATTTTCTAAAAACCGCCAATGACAGGTGGTCTTCTTTAGAAACATGCCGAGTCTCTAGAAACCTTTGGCCAGATATTTCCAAGAAAAAAACAGAATTTCTACTCCAGCTAAGCAGACCTCGGCTCTCTCTGTTGATTGGCATTCTCACGGGACACAACTCGTTGGGTACCCACATGATGAGAATGGGCATTAGCACATCCGACTTATGTAGAGGATGCCAAGATGAGGAGGCGGAGGAGGGATCATTCCACTTCCTCTGTGAGTGTCCTAGCTTGGCCCACACTCGGAAAAAAACCCTCGGAGAATACTTTTTCGACGAACTGGGCGACATCTCAAATCTCCCACTGAGCAACGTCCTGAAATTCACTCAGGGCTCCAAATGGTTCAGTGGGAGTTCCCTACCACAATAACCATTTACACTTCCAATTCTCCCATTTCCTCATCCTCTGTTTTCCCGGGGAGCACAATGGATCCTAGAGATCCGAGTGAGGTGTTGCCACTTGTGGCTGCACCCCCCATTCAACCTAACCTAACCTAACCTAGTCACATAGATCTATCAGATGCATACCTGCAAGTCGAAGTAGAAGATGAATGCAAGGATTGGCTTACCATCAATACTCATCGGGGACTGTTCCGTGTAAATCGTCTGCCTCCAGGAGTCAAACCAGCACCTGGAGTCTTCCAGCAATTGATGGATCGCGTACTTAAGGGAATCGACGGTGTGTCTCCATACCTTGACGACATCCTGGTATCAGCAAATAACGAAGAGGAACATTTTCAAAGACTAAAACAAGTCTTCATCCGTTTTCATGAGTATGGTTTACAAATTAAACTTGAAAAATGTTCTTTCTTTCAAGGCACTGTTTGTTATCTGGGTCACATGCTAACAGGCAAAGGGTTACAACCTGATCCAGAAAAGGCAAGGGCAATCATATCAATGTCAGAGCCTCAGAACATCACACAGCTTCGTTTCTTTTTTGGGAACAGTAAGTTTCTATGGACGCTTTATTCCAAAAATAAGTAAGGTTAGCGCTCCACTCAACGCGCTTCTGAAAAAAGACGCAAAATGGAAATGGACCACGAGCTGTCAAGATGCCTTTATAAAATTCCAAAAACATTCTTTCTTCGGATTTGAGCTTAATGCATTACAACCCGCAGCTACCTATCATCGTGTCAGCCGACGCATCAAACGTAGGAATTGGAGCATGCATATCACATGGACTATCAGACGGATCTATTAAAGCTGTGCAACATGCTTCGGGTTCTCTCACACAGGCAGAGCAGAATTACAGCCAGATTGAAAAAGAAGGACTGGCTATGGTCTTCACAACAAAAAAGTTTCATCGGATGCTGTTAGGTCGACAATTTATTCTTCAAACGGACCATATACCGCTGTTATATATTTTCGGCTCGAAAAAGGGTATTCCAGCTCATACAGCCAACCGACTGCAGCGTTGGACCATGACACTGCTGGGTTACGATTTTGTAATCGAGTATATGAAAACAGAAAACTTTGGAAACGCAGATGTACTCTCGCGACTTATTAGTCAATACGACAAGGCCAATGAAGATTTCGTATTTGACATAACTTCATCAAGCGATGAATTCGAAACAGATTTGGATTTCATCACAAACAATCTGCCCCTCTCACTTAAGATGATTCATGAAGAAACCAGTAGGGATCCATCGCTCACCACAATAAAGAGTTACATAAGGACGTTTTGGCCAAGTAAAAATGACATCCCACGCAATATTCTTCTGTTATATCATAGGAAGGATGACCTTCTCATCGTCAAAGACTGTTTAATGTTTGGCGACTGGCTGATTGTACCTGAAAAATTTCAATCCAAACTACTCAACCAACTTCATCGTGGACACCCGGGCATTGAGAAAATGAAATCCATTGCTCGCAGTTATGTGTATTTTTTTTTTTTTTTCGTATCAAGAACTTAAATACATATAAATACAAATATATACATAGTTCAAATTCAAACAGATCGTGATCGGGTTAAGTTATTTGACAGAAATAGCTAAGTACAATCTATCGCCTTTAAAAGACAAGTGACGAATGTACATTAAGTTAAATAAAGTAATACACTTAAGATTTATACAATTAAAACTATTGATGGGGAAAATATAAATAGTGGAATATATCTATATAAAAGAAAGAATAACAACATATAATTTCAAGCAATAATTATATTGTTGATGTTGAATGCAACCGCTAAATCTATTCTTTTTTATGGAGCTCAAACCTGGGGTATTAAAAAATTTGAAACTGTGGAGACATTGCTGCGTTTTTTCTTGAGAAAAATCTTTTTTTTGCCGATGAATACGCCTAAATACATGTATCATTTGGAAACTGGACTACCAACGCTAAAGCTAAATGCAGATTATTTGATCCGAATAAAAAAGATGGAAGACAGTCGATTGCCGAAACTGGTGCTTATGTATGCAGTACGTAGAAAATCGTTGTTCTACAAAGATTGGATTGGCCATGCAGCTAACTGTGGATGGAGTCTAGACTTAGCCGATGCAAATGCACAAAAATGGAAAATGGCTCTTTATGAAATAATACAATGTATCGACGAAAACGAGAGATATACATTCATTGAACAAGCGAGGTCATCAAGAGCAAGAATAACGTATGTTAAGCTTAACTACAATTTAAATGAAAGAAACTACTTCAATGATAATAACCCAAGAAAAGTTGTGAGTTGCATTTTCAAAGTAAGGGGGGAACACTTAAAACTCAACTATAGACCGCACAGGAACGATTTAGAAGGTACTTGCTCTCTTTGCAATATGCGTGTTGTGGAGAATGTTTACCATTTCATTGCAATATGCCCAATGCTGATGAAACTTGGAGAGTTTTTTATGAGAAGAATTACCTGGAAGAAGAAGACTCAAAACTTATTCTAAATGGAGAAGACTGGGTTCGGTTATACAAATTCACCACTGAAGCGATGTCTTATAGAAGCAGAATTATGTATGAAAACTTTTAAACCTAAATTAAGGCGCTTTGTTCTCAGTATCTAAAATAGAATTACCAAAATAATAAGCAAAAAAAAAAAAAATAGTGCGTGGAGTCCCTCCGCGCGGAAGAAGTGAAACTTCCTAATGTGGAAATGAAAATAGGAAAGGGTAGAAATTGATTTTTAGTGAACTCATATTGTTTCTTTAAAAGAGAAAAAACAGAGATGGATCGGAGTAAATTTTCACGGGATAGGTACTTAACACCATTTCAGAGAACAATATTTTATTTTTTGGTGGAGATTAGAAGAGGAAAACGAGGATTTTAAAGATCTATGTACATATGTACAATGTACATAGTACTTGTATGTATGGAATACAATACAAGGAACCTTTCTGAAACCGTTGATTGGTCAATGTCAGTGGTAGCTGACTGACAGACCAATGAAGACCGCAGTCTTAACATCTAAACCCAAGACGGAGAACATTTACATACATACATGTTTAGACATGATCAAACATGTTTAAATATGATCAAACACGTTTAGACATGATCAAACATTAGTATATAATCATTACTATATTGAAATTCTAATAAAATCTTACAGCAACCACTCGCAAAAGCTCTGATTTGTATATTGTCTTCCAAATAAAATTCCGCAGTCAACACATTCGAGGAGAAATTTCACAAATGGTTCTTTGTTAGAATAATTTAACTTAATCGATTTACACATTTAGTAAGCATTTATCAACATACATAAATATGTAAAAATATTAAACAAATTAAAAGAACTGCATTAAATATTTTCTATTCTGTTGGAGAAGAAAAGAAAACACAACACTGATCGACTTTTCATTGAGCAATTGAAATCATTTTCGCACGCACAGACATGATTTTCTTCAAAATATTCCCACCGAAAAACACATTTTACTACAATGACATCGTCGGGATGAATGGCGCGGTATTGATGACAGCAACTTATTAGTAGTGCCAAAAAGTATGCAATCGATTATATTCCGTGTTAAACAATAACGCTTTCATGTTTGCAAGTCGCATAAGAAGTTTCACTTCAAAAAAAAAATTATATGTTTCGTTTTAGCTAAACTAAAAGTCATTCATTAAACTAAAAGCTGTAATCATAAAGCTCTTATATTTCCTTTTTTTCTGTATCCAAAATACAGTACTTGTTCTGTTTTAACTAAACTAAAAGTCAAAAAAAGAAAAAAAAAAAAATTTCGTTTTAACTAAACTAAAAGTCATTATAAAAATCAAATAAATTTTAATTAAATTAAAATATTTAAAGTTTCTTTTCCACAAATTTTAATATGTATAAAACAACAATTATTAAGAATTATCATGAAAGAAAACACACAATTAATCAAAAAATTATAGTATAGTCACTCGGGCAGACGGCAGTAATGCCATGCTCTAAGTTATCCAATTTATTAAAGCGCTAATGTAAATGTAACTTTGTTTAAGGAATGAATAAAACAATCTATCTATCTATCTATCTATCTATCTATTGTTAATTTTAAAGGGGCATCAATTTCAGAGTGATTAAACGAGAAAAACCATTTTTTTAACATATTTTAAGAATACTGTTCTCACTCTCTCACACCTAAGTGACTCTGGTAATCTATTGAACAAACGGGGAGCAGTAACATAATAAAAACGTGAAAAATGGGTTTTATGTGTTGTTGGTACTGTAACAAGGTATCTGTTGTTCTCTCAAGTTATGACTGTCATGTATTCTAGCATCAAAATACCCGCAATTTTCAAAAAATATTTTTAAAACTTTGTAGCAATATAATAGCCTTAAAGGAAGTAAATCTAGACATTTGAACAACTCAAAACTGGGTACTCTGCGATTAGCTTTGGACATTATTCGTATCGCATGTTTTTGTTTAATTAATAATGGTTCAAGTTTATTCGTATAAGTGCCACCCCAACATGTAATCCCAAACTGCAGTTTCGATTTCAATTAAGCATTATAAACTTGTTTTAAAATAGGTAGATTACAGTACATACAGAGGCGGAAATATTGTCTAACCATAGAATTTAAGTATTTTTCAAAATAGTCCGTATGGTCCTTCCAACTAACCCTTTGGTCCAATATAATCCCTAAGTATTTAAAACTGTCAACGCGGTCAATTAGAAAACAACTCTCACTACAACTTACTTGACTGTTAAATATCAGACGATCGCGTGTTTCAAGCAAACAAAATCGGCAGCAACTTGACGAGTGATAATATAAAAGAAGCTTATCACACACTAGTCCCTTTATATTAAAAACCATAAACTTTGTTTTATTGCTGATTATCAGTTTATGATACCCAAACCAACGTCGAAGTATATCTAAGTCATAATTGACATCTGATAACATATCAAGTAAGCTATTTTTAGAATAGGAAAGGGCTGTATCGTCAGCGAATGCAGTAATTTTGCCTTTGAAGGGTTGACTGAACAAGGAATTAACATATACAAGAAACAATATCGGGCCAAGGACTGATCCTTGAGGAACACCTAAACTTAAAAAGTTTTTTGAACTGAAAGCATTTTTTACTTTGACCATTTGTTTTCGTTCTGACAAATAAGACACAAACCAATCATAGATAAATCCTCTGAATCCAGCGTTAAAGAGTTTTTTTTAGTAATATGGAGTGTGTTCAATCGTATTTAATACTTTTCATTTTCTTGTTGACAAACTACTTATTTTATATGATACCTTTATATTTCTTATAACGTAACACTTTCTTAGTTTCTCTTAACTTTGTTAGTACTCTCTATGTACTAAACCATAAATCATACAGTCCATTTTAAGAACTTATTTAATCATTGTTAGTATAAGATCGACATTTACTGAACACGGATCTGAACTACCAGAGACGAAAATAAAGATCAATTTTACATTGTTTTCGAATTACCTACATGTTTTACTTGTTTTTGGTTTTTATTTAATCGCGACTCAACATTTGGTCCTTAAAGCCGAATTCGTGTTTCAGTGCGATAAAGTTGAAAAAGATTAATTGTCTTAACCGTGTCAATTCAATATATATGTAACGAAAAACAATTCGCCGTGAACATACATATAGAAAAAGTGCACCTAGAACGGACAGTAGATGCAGTCCACAAAAGTGGACATAGAACAGACAGTAGATGCAATCCACAAAAGTGCATATAGAACAAACAGTAGTTGTATTGTAATCCATAAAAGCACATGTGCATTGGTTTCGTCGTTGAAATCATCGTGTCGGTTCTACAAAAGAAATAAAACGAAAGGGGACTATCGTGTTCTCTATCGGGCAAATTAGCTCGATATCGTGTTGAACTATCATATCGTCGATTGTTTGAGACTATCGTGTTCTCTCTCAACAAAAACATAGTTTCGTTGTCTATGTAATATCTTCATCGTCCTTTTTTAACAAACTGACTGTTTATCTGTTTGTCTTGTTTTTACTTACCTTCAAGAAATATTGTCTCCTTCGTTGACAACCTGATCAAGAAAAATTATCATTGTTAACATTGTCGCCGTCAGTCTGTTAGGTTGTACTTGTCTCGTTAAAATCGTTGTGAACATTTTAGAAAATATTTAATTGCAAGAATGACTGAAGAAACTCTTACCGATCTAAAACGCGCGCGTGGTGTGAAAAAAGCAAGCATATCAAGGATAAATTCAAAAATAGCCAAAGACAAACAGACGGCCAACGATCTAACATGCCGCTTGAAAATGCTGGAAAAATATTTTGCGGAATACTTAGAAATTCAAGATGCCATTAACAGTCTTATGTCTAAACAGGATGCAGGTGACGGAGACATTACGGAGCAGGAAGATTACAGAGAAACTGTTGAAGATTTGTATTGTGTTGTTAAATCTAAAATACTTACTCTTATAGATATGGTTCCCAAATCAACAACAGCTTTACCATCTACAACCGTAATACATAAATCTGACGATCTCCCGAAAAAAAGCCTCCAACATTTGCTGGTGAATACACTCAGTATAACACTTTCATACAGCAGTTCAATGCAACAATTGGAGAAAAGCCCATTCCAACAATAAGAAAGTTCCAGCTGTTGGTAGATGAGTGTCTCAAAGGAGATGCAAAGTTGTCAGTTCAATCGTTGGATGTGACTGAAGAAAATTATGCCAAAGCACTGCAGATCCTTCAAGAGCGCTACGACAACAAGTGTTTTATTTTTCAATCACACATTCGAGAGCTTTATAACACCTCATCTGTGTCGAGAAATTCAGGTGTTCAGCTTCGTCGGTTTGTTGATGACGTAAATGGGCATCTGGGTGCTTTGCGATCGCTTGGTTTGGATACTGATATTGTTGATGCTTTGCTGATCCACATTGCCTCAATCAAACTTGATGCTGAGACATACAATAAGTGGGAGGAATCATTCGATATGAAAAAGTTACCATCATGGACGACGTGCTCAACATTCCTAAACAAACGAAGTCAACATCTCGACATAAGGGAAACCCCAAGCAAAACTATGACATCGTCAAGGAGCAACGACACAAAGAGCAAGCATCGAGTTGCCACTAGTCTCTGAGTCTTTCCGAACAAAAACGTTGTGTTTTTTGCAATGTCACCAGTCACAGCATAACACATTGTAATAAGTTCGCCGAGCTCCCAGTGTATCATAGGTTCCGGAATATCAAACGTATGGGAGTATGTATTAACTGTTTGAATCATGGACATTCAGTGAAGGATTGCAACGCTTCAAAATGTAAGGTATGTAAAGAACCACATCATTCATTACTTCATCGGTTTCAGATTGCTAAGATTTGCTTGAACCCTTCAATAACTGAAACTGTCGTCGACCCTAATACCCACACACCAATCACCTCAGCTACCCTTCATTCTGGACAGGTACAAGATACCACAAACAGTTATATCTTCTTGGCAACAGCCATAGTGAACGTAACGGGAGCCAACGGAGAATTTGTACCAACTCGCATACTTTTGGATTCCGGGTCGCAGCTCAATTTAATATCAGAACGGCTGGCCAAACGACTATGTCTGAAGCGCGTGAATTTCAATGGAGAATTGAGTGCAATCGGCAACATCAACATACCAGCTCGACAAAAAACTTCCGCTTCTGTCAGCTCAAGACTCGGCAAAATTGAATTTAACTTGGACTTTTGGATTTTGTCGTCCATAACATCAAATCAACCAGGAGTACGAATAGACGTAAAGAATTGGCAAATACCATCGGACATTCAACTCGCCGACCCTATGTTTAATAAGCCTCAACGGATTGATATGCTTGTTGGAGCTGATATCTTTTTCGATTTGTTAGCAGACGGCCAAATTAAACTAGGTGAAGAACTACCGCTATTGAAAAACACCCTACTTGGTTGGATCGTCGTCGGAAAATATAAGGCTATGGGAACAGTTTGCCAAACCATACACCCTTATTCTCATTTGTGTACGACTAACCTTGCAGCAGATGAAACACTTAATAAAATGTTAGAGCGGTTTTTAGCCATCGAAGACGTTCCTTCGAATTCCCCAAACTGGACTGAAGAACAGATTGCTTGTGAGAACGAATTTTCCAAGAGCATCCAGCAGAGACCTGATGGCCGATTGGTCGTTAAATTGCCATTTAAGGAGGATCCAAATATCCTTGGTGACTCTCGCAGAATAGCTGAGAAACGATTCTTAAATCTCGAAAAACAACTTGCAAAATCGCCGGAGGTAAGGGAACGTTACGTATCGTTCATGCAAGAATATGAATCGATGGGACATATGGAATCTGTTCCATTGGATAAGGTTTCAGATGTTCGTTATTACATGCTTCATCATTTCGTTCTGCGCCCGGACAGTTCGTCAACTAAATTGAGGGTTGTCTTCGACGCATCTTGTCGTTCATCATCCAATGTTTCGTTGAATGAAATTCTAATGGTAGGTCCGACCATACAAGAAGATTTGTTTTCCATCTCACTTCGCTTTCGCTCACACAAAATAGCCTTGACGGCAGGTATTCAAAAAATGTATAGGCAAATTTTTGTTCAGCCCTCTGATTCCAACTTCCAAGGCATTTTGTGGAGAGAAAATCTATCACAAGAAATTCAAACCTATCGGTTGTCAACTGTCACATACGGTACCTCCTCCGCACCTTATCATGCCACTCGTTGTTTGCTGCATTTAGCCGAAAACAATCAGACTAACTTTCCATTTGGTGCCGCGGTAATCAAGAAAGATTTTTACATGGACGATTTAATTTCTGGAGCTGAAAACTTGGAAGACGCCGAGAGAATTCGTTTTGAGGTTGATTCTGTATTGAAGACTGCCGGACTTCAGTTGAGGAAGTGGTATTCGAACGATCCGAAGCTAAAGGAAAGGATTCCTGTGAACGACCTTGAAACGCCGTTGAGAATAAACGATAGTGATGTGATCAAGGCCCTTGGTATCGTGTGGCAGCCTTCATCTGATGAGTTACAATATGTCAATCCCTTAGAAAACATCAAAGGTTGCAACCGCATGACGAAAAGATCTATTTTGGCGGACGTGGCCCGGCTTTTTGATCCTCTGGGCTGGTAAATCCAGTCATCGTTCTCGGTAAGCTGTTTTTGCAGCGGCTATGAATCGCAAAGGTCGGATGGGATGAAGAAATCGATGAGGATCTGAAAGAAGAATGGGTTGGATTTCGATTGCAGCTGTGCCAACTTTCTACGATACGAGTTCCAAGGTACGTGTTCGCACAAGATCTTGTTCGTTGCGAGCTTCATGGGTTTGCAGACGCGTCTCTTAAGGCATTTGGATGTTGCATATACAGTCGTGTTGAGAATTCGATTGGAAATATATCAGTTCATCTGTTGAGCGCGAAGTCGAAAGTGGCACCGATTTCCACTCAAAGTCTACCTAGACTCGAACTGTGTGCGGCTCTGTTGTTGTCTAAGCTTCTCCGGCAAGTTCTGGACTCTTTCGATATGAAGTTTGACCATATCTACTTGTGGACAGATTCGGAAATCGTTCTGGATTGGATTGCTGATCATCCTTCTTCTTGGAATACATTTGTTGCCAATCGGGTGGCTATTATTCAAAACCTGACGGCAAAATTCAGTTGGAGACACGTCAACACGAAATCAAATCCAGCCGACATCGTTTCCCGAAATTCGCTTGTTGCAGATTTAATGGATTCCTATTGGTTTAGCGGTCCTGATTTTTTATACCAAGAGCAAAACGCATGGCCTTCAAAAACAAAACGAGCAACAAAGAATGTTTTGGAAAGGCGAAAACCAAGCACAGTTCTGATAGGAGCGTTAAACAATCCAGTTTTTGATGACAGCAGACTCGAAGATATCATAGGAAATAACAAATATGTCAATAATTATAAAAAATTATTAAGAATCTATGCCTATTGTAATCGATTTATCGTAAACGTCAAGCGAAAAGTGAAAAAGGAGAAACTTGTTTTGGATGAAATTACGGCAGAAGAATATGAGGCTGCTTTGATGAGAATAATATTTATCGTACAGCAGAGTGTATTCAAGGATGACTTCATTAAACTCCAAGCAGGCAACATGTGCGTTAGTCCAAAGAGTCGCTTAAGGAAGCTGAATCCATTCATACAACATGATTCGTTGGTGCCTTTGATACGTGTGGGTGGACGTTTGGAACACTCGGAGCTGCCGTATGACGCTAAACATCCCATCCTACTGAACAAGTCTCATCCGTTCGTTGAAAGCTTCATGAACTATCTTCATCGGAAACATCGTCACGCAGGAGCCCAAGCATTGGTATCGATTTCAAGACAAAGGGTGTGGATCATCGATGCGCGAAGTGTGGCAACAAAGGTCGTACATCAATGCCTGCGATGCTTTCGAATGCGGCCAAAATTACGAGAGCAAATTATGGGTGACCTTCCATCTTCAAGAGTATGCAGTACCAGACCATTCCTAGTTTCTGGTGTGGACTTTTGTGGTCCTTTTCTAACTACATTGAAAAGTCGAGGCTGTCGTACCACAAAATCGTATATGGCTGTCTTCGTATGTTTTTCTACAAAGGCAGTCCATTTGGAGATTGTTTCCGACCTGACAACAGATGGATTTTTGGCAGCTCTGCGAAGGTTTATCGCTCGTCGTGGGATTTGTCGTCATCTCTATTGCGATAATGCCACAAACTTTGTAGGAGCCAGAAACGAGTTAGCTGAGTTAAAGAAACAATTCTACTGCCAAACCACTCAGACTTCAATTTCAAAGGCGTGTGCAGAGGATAACATCGAGTTTCACCACATTCCACCACGTTCCCCTCACTTCGGTGGGTTGTGGGAATCAGCCGTGAAGTCAGCGAAAAATCTTTTGATCAGATCTTGCAGCCCGTTTTCCTTTAGTTTCGAAGAGTTGACAACTGTCGCAGCGGAGATCGAAGCCATCTTGAATTCACGGCCTTTGACACCACTAACTGCGGATCCCAATGACGAACAAGTTCTTACGCCAGGACACTTTTTAATTGGCAGCCCACTAACATCTTTTGAAGAACCTGATGTTACCAACATATCCCGTCTCAATAGATGGCAAAGGTTAACTTCCATTCGTCAACATTTTTGGAAGCGCTGGTCCCGCGAGTATGTCTCTCAACTCCAATACCGTCACAAGTGGAACTCAACATCAGCTAATATTCAGCCTGGGACAATGGTTCTTGTTTCCGATGACAACTTACCTCCGCTAAAATGGTTATTAGGACGCATTGTTGACACCGTCCTTGGCAAGGATGGCCATGTCCGAGTCATATCGATTAAAACTAAATCTGGTGTAATAACAAGAGCTGTTCACAAGGTGGCACCACTTCCATTTGAGGACAGTACTTAAAGAATTAGCAATCCTTTCAGAGGTGGCGGCATGTTCAATCGTATTTAATACTTTTCATTTTCTTGTTGACAAACTACTTATTTTATATGATACCTTTATATTTCTTATAACGTAACACTTTCTTAGTTTCTCTTAACTTTGTTAGTACTCTCTATGTACTAAACCATAAATCATACAGTCCATTTTAAAAACTTATTTAATCATTGTTAGTATAAGATCGACATTTACTGAACACGGATCTGAACTATCAGAGACGAAAATAAAGATCAATTTTGCATTGTTTTCGAATTACCTACATGTTTTACTTGTTTTTGGTTTTTATTTAAACGCGACTCAACAGAGTGGTTTACCATATCGAAAGCTTTGGTTATGTCAATAAATAATGTAGAGGGAATTTGGGAAGCATTTAAACTGTTGTATATTTCACCGCATAGTTTTAATAAAGCACTTTCAGTCGATTTACCACTTCTAAATCGAAACTGAGAAATATTAAAGAAATTAGTCCCATCTAGGAATGGTAACATTCTAGTTTTTATGCCTTTCTCAAAAACTTTGGATGGACAGAATTGAAATTGGACGATAATTATTTATTGATGTTTTATCAAATTTTTTGTGAAGTGGAAGTACTACAGCTGTTTTCATGAAAAATTTTTTTTTTATGAAAATATAGCATAAAACATCAGATATTTGAAACGCAATATTTTTTAATATAAAACTAGAAATTGAGTCAGAAGATGACGAATTTGATGTTTTAAGAGACATAATAGTTTTATAGATCTCCAGCGAAGAAAACTGTTCAAAGAAAAAACTTTCTGGTATAATATTGCTATGGATTAAACTATTGTCGTAATGATAAGTAGGATAACCCTCATTCCAAAATCCTATATTAGTAAAGAAGTTGTTAAATAGGTTAGCAACTTCTAAAGGCTCAGTAACGATTAAGTCACTATCATTAATAAAAATATCTGTTTGAGGTCTATTATTGTTGAGAATTTCATTAACAACTCGCCATTCTTCCTTAGAATTACTAGGTTTTTAGCTAGTTTGTTGCTAAAGTATGTATTTTTACAAATAGGTATTTCCATTTTTACCTCTCTGCATAACTTATCATAATAATTCTTCAGCCTTTGATTGTTAGGATGTTTAGTGATAACTGAGCAAAGCTTGTTTTTCTTTTTAATTTTCTTTAGTAGCTAGGAGGTCATCCATTGCTTGAGGCATTTTAATTCTTTGCTTACACATCTTTTGGCTACTATTCTCAATTTGACATTGCAGCTTATTGAAAAACAAATCAAATGCAACAGGTGGATTATCCGATACATAAACTTCATCCCAAAATTCCAAATTTAGGTTAGATCTTAAAGATACAAAATCAATTTTTTTGAAATCGATGTCGGAAAATTGATTTTCTCGAGAAACACTACAGTTGAGTTGAATACCTATTAAATTATGGTCCGTGATTTTTAAGTCATAATTCAAAGTTTTGTGATCAACATTAATGTTTCTATGATATCTTATAAAAACGTGGTCCAAACATGAAGTTAGTCGAGTAGGCTGATTCAACACAGTCTCGAAACCAAATGAAGATAGCAGAGCTAAATAATTATCAACATCAGGTGAATCCCACGGGATGTTCACATTTAAATCGCCCAGCAAAACAATATTTTTGCATTTCTGACTATACAAAAAACTCGAGAATTCATCCAAAAAGGCACTTATTGTACACTTATGCATTCTGTAAACACAAATATAACCAAAATGAACACCAGAGACCTCACAACTAACACTGATTATATCAGCACTTTCTACTTTATACTTATTAATTTTACAACCCATTATGTCATTTCTATAATAAATGTACTGCGATATACTCAAAAATTTAAATTTCCGAGAGAAAAATTAAATCTGGTAAATGATTCAAAGGTGCAAGGTGAGAAAGAAAGGTATTAAAATTTTTACGCATACTGCGAATGTTTTGATGAATGACTGAAATTCCGGAAGATTTGCCATGGTTATGGTGCTCTACACAAAAACAATTTACAACATCAGAAGTTAAAGTGAAAAAACTAATATCATTACTTAAATCATTTTGAGAATAAATAGTTGAACTAAAATTGTTCATTATGTAGGTACACAAACAAATTTGCTTTATTTTTGAGCTAAGCTGACTGTATAAGTATCTTCAAAAGAATTAATTTTTATAACTTTGTTTCCTTCAATTTTTCTAATAAGAACAGCTGAGTCTCTAACCCAAACAAACTTACTGTTGTGACAACAATATGAATGAATTCGGAATCACAATTCTAATAAACGATGACAACTCAAATATGAAAACGCATTTCCAGAATCATATTTCAACAACTGAACAACGAGTTCAACAGCACCGATGCACGAACGCAGGTCATATCAAATTTATTATTTCTCACAAATTGCACTTTCTGTCTACTAGACAATTTGATTTTTGTGTACATTTATTTCCTAAGCTAAACTAAGTTACGCGTAAGCGTTTAATTAGTATAAAAGAAGAATATTATTTGAATAAAAGGCACTTGCAGTTAGAACGGCAAATCAAACTAGTGTTTTTTCTCATTAAGTTCTCCCCACCAGCGGTAAAGAACGGTTTGATAAAGTTATTGAGTGCATGCTATTAATATCCCCCCACCAGTGGTAAGGTGTTAATAGTAGGTCCTCAACATATGGTCCTTCGAGAAAAAATTTAGAATCAGTGAAAAGTGTTAAAAAAAAAAAAGTTAAGAACGAGAAAAGAAGACGTTTAGAACGAGTGAACGATAATAACGAGTTGAGAACGAGAAAAGAAGACAGGTGAACGAAAAACAATGAGTAAAGGCGAAATAACAAAAAGTGAGCATGGATACTTTCGACGAACTTATCAAGAAGCAGAAAGAAACTGTTGAATGGATAAAAAAGGTATCGGAAAAGTATACGAAAGAACCAAAAGTCAGGCGGACACGTAATTTCATTCAAGAACGACTGGATGATCTGGAATTTCATTGGAAGGACTTCCAAGAAAGGCATACGGCAATAACGTAACACACGGATTACAGTAAAGCACATCCATATGTTCAATCAAAATATATTGAACAAGTGGAAAAGACAGTGCTGGAAAAAAAAATAAGCTCAACATTAAAATTAAGGACCTTGATGAAGAAGAAAAACGAGTGATTGCAACTGCAAGCCAGGGACAATCAAGAAACGATAGGTACGAGCCAAACGAGGAACAAAAGAAGAGAATCAAACGGCAAGAAGCACAAAAGCAAGCGTTCTTCCGATCATTGGAACGTATGGACCAAGCGGGGCAGGTTTCCAAAGCCTATTATTCACAAAAGATGGCAGTCATAAGCAACTTGTGGGAGATCATTACCAAAACCCATAACGACATCATTGAGCACGCAGATGATGATGCTTACTACGCAGAGCTGTTAAGAGACCATGAAGAAATCGAGCAAATTTACGAAAACATAATGGTAAAGCTACAAGAAAACATTGACGATTTGCTAAAGAACGATAAAAGTGAACCAACCTCCAACAATTTCCCAAAACAAAAAGAGCTGAAGTTGCCAACCATCAAAATACCAGCTTTTGACGGGGATTACAAAAAAAGGAAATCATTTATAGATCTTTTCCAACAAACCATCGACAAAAATGAAAATTTAGGTAATGTACAAAAACTACATTACCTTAAAACGATTCTGACGGGGGAAGCAGCAAAAATGATTCAACATCTCCAGATAATTGACACCAACTATAATATGGCGCGCGACATGCTGATAAATAGGTATGAAAACACCAGACTACAAGTAAATGCACAAATACAGGCTTTACTTAATCAACGCGACTGTCCATTCGAGTCAGCAGAACACCTGAGGCGATTACACGATACTACAGCAGAATGCGTCAATGCATTGAAAGGTTTAACAATTGATACTGGAACCTGGGACCCAATGGTAGTCTTCATAGTTTCACAAAAATTGGACAACGCAACCAGAAAAGCATACGAGCAATCGTTAAGCAACCCTAAAGATCTACAGGGTCTTGACGAGTTTCTGAAATTCCTAGAAAATAAATTTAACGCACTCGAAAACTTAGAAGGAAGAAAAAACAAAGGAGAAAACACGAAAGAGCTGAAACAACCTAATTACGCTCAAAAATCGCAGTACAGAAAGCCAATGAACAGAAGTTACTACGCTGTCGCCAAGCCATGTTGTAGGTTATGCAAAGGACCTCACTGGTTGCATGTCTGCAACAAATTCGTTATGATGCCGACCACACAGAGACAAGAAGTTGTTAAGAGGGAAAAATTGTGCAGAAATTGTTTTAAGAGTGAACACAACACAGCAATGTGTACATCTTTCAAAACGTGCCAAATCTGCACACACACGCTTCTTCACGCTGCAGAGGTAGGAAGAAATACGCAATCACAACAATCAAACTTTGCGGATACAATTCAGAACACGGTGCTTTTGGCCACAGCCTTAATAAAAACAAATTGGAATGGTGGAGAATGCGTTCTGAGAGCTTTAGTTGACCAAGGCTCTCAGTCATCTTTTATCACGGAAGATGCAGTGCAACGGCTGCAACTGAAGAAGAGGAAAACATTTGCATCAGTGACTGGTTTGGGTTCAACTAAAGCTGGAACTGCGACAAGTAAAGTGGAACTGCAAATAAAATCGACATATCCTTCGACATTTCAAACACGGGCAACATTCCTTGTACTTCCGTCGCTAACAAAAGTACAACCGGACAAGTCGTTCATTGAGAAAAGATGGGACCACATTGAACATCTTTCTTTAACCTTCTTCATACAACAAAACAGCAGCAATAGATGTATTAATTGGAGCAGACGTTTTTCAAGACATAATTATCGACGGAGTAATTAAAGGCAACCCTGGCTCTCCGATAGCTCAAAACACGAAGCTAGGTTGGATATTATCTGGAAGTATCAATCAAACTAGCAACAACGAATCATCAACCTGACATATTACAAATGTTGAGCTCAATGGCCAACTTAAGCTGTTTTGGGAAACAGAGGAGATACAAGAAAAAACTAATTTGACGATTGAAGAACTGAGATGCGAAGAGATATTCATGGAAACACATAAAAGGGAACCATCTGGAAGATACGTTGTTAGACTGCCATTCAAGGAAGGTGCAGGAGAACTAGGTGAATCGAAGAAAAGAGCTTTAGCTCGCTTTCTTCAAACAGAGAAGAGGTTCTCACAAGATAAACAGTTGCATGAAGATTACAATGCCTTCTTGCAAGAATACATTGAGCTTGGTCATATGGAATTAGTAGATACCTCTATAAGCACCAGAAAGAATGAAGTATACTATCTGTTGAAGCTTAACATCGTTTCACAAACATCATACATTTCATACATATCTATATTTCAAATCAAATTTGTAGACTTTGTTTTTATATTTGAATCTGGCGCTCAAATTATACCAATCGCCATAATTTCTGAATTTTGAATTCGCTCTAAATATTGATTTATAGTCACGTGAATTTTTTGTACAAATAGAAGAGAAATTGAATAAACACATCAGTCCATTGTATTGTACTATATTGTACCAACCCTCACCGGCAAATCATTGCGTTTTCTTTCGTCGTATCATTTTCTGTGTCGCAACTCGCAACCGCTGACAATCGGTCAGCGCATCAACCAAGATCGTTCTATCCCTTCGCTACAGGGAATTAATAGAGATCTCAGGTTGACGGTCAAATTGTTTCGTGACCGTACATTTTGGCGCCCAACGTGTTTAGAATTACCTACATAGTCATAAAAAGAATCCTTTTTTTGAAAACCTAGTCAAAAGAGGCAATTATTTTTTGTGAACACTAAATACTGTGCTTAACGTGGTACACATAACATATCGAACTACGAAAAACAGTTTAAACTCGTGAGAATATAAAATCTATTCGGTGTTAAAAAATTGTGAATTCTGGTTACAAACATTGACATTGAACATTTAATCTAACCATTCATATTTCTTGTCGCGTGTCGGTTTCGGTTTCGCGATTGCATGGTGCAGGTGAAGTGCTAAAAACCTAGAAAGGAAAGAGAACCAACAAGGAAAAAACTCAGTGGACGTCCCGAAATACATACCATCAACCTAATAGAACAACTACAAACCAGGAGAACTACAGAAAAATTGTTGGAGATAAGTATATCTTTGAATGAGGTATGTGTGGTCTAAGTTTTACTCAAATGTGCGTTCCTATCCTACTACTAAACGAAATAAATTGGAGTCATTGCCAAAACGCACCTTCGACATAAAACAGACCTAAAATTTAATTATATTGTTTAAAATACAATCATATATATTAAACGAACAACATATTTCGCCATTGCCGCGTATTTTATAAAATGAAGCAACGATTTCGGTTCTCTATTTAAAACATAAAAGCCTATTAGCCCTATATCAAAATCATAGTCTATCGATCGTTTCAATTTTGATCGACAGATCGTCGCTTACACCATAGTGCGATCGCTGGAAAATTTTAGTTATAATCCACAAAAGAGTACTTACGATCCACCAAATGTGTCCAATACACACCCACATACAATCATCATTCTCTCGCTCAAAACCAGTTTTTGCATAACCGCCACCACCCACCACCACATCATTGCCTATCGTCGTTTTTCGCTTCAATCTTTCGTGGTCTCGTTGATTGCTCGTTTCTTGCATATGGTTGTAGAAGCAGCAAAAAAAAAAAATCAACATACATGCATAACTTCAATGCATCGATCTTCATTTCGCCCACACATCATTCGCTCAAGCTCATAAGTTTTTTTTTTCGTCGTCGTCGTCGCGGGAGATCTTGCTACATGATCAATGCACTGAAGGAAAATTGATTGGACTTTCGTCGTGGAATTGCACAGAAATAAATAATTTTGAAGTCTAATCAAAGTTAGTTATTTAAATTATAGAACTGATGTAAAATAATCTATATCAACTTCATTAGCCTCAATCTTTGGATGAACAAATAGTATCTAAATTGGTTCGTTTTGAAAAGGGTTGTCGAATGCTACTTTAGCATTAATTGAATTCAGATTCAAATTAGATTAAAGTTAAAAGAATTTCATTTATCATTGGATTGTGCTGTTGTTGCTTGAAAGTATTTTGGTATTTGTAATGGCAACCAAACCAACCCTTGAAGAATTAAAGTGTTATGTTTCTGTATTACTATTAATTTTTCCCTACTTTTGCTGTATCTTTATCCAGCGCAGCTCGCTTAAAATAGATGGCTAGAGAGCCGATGTTTAATAATGAATTCACACTCAGTATATGAAATGGAATTGATTTTATTTACATTTTCTTACAGCTATTTATACCTAAATTATATTACACATCTATTTTTGATATCCCCTCTTATGAACTATATTACAAATAAGAATGCATCAGCATTCTGCTTCTCATAAGTTACTAATTGGGGCAGTCGTCTCATTTCTAATGTTGACAAACTTGCATTCGGGAGTAGTGTAACAAAATACATTCAGTGCCACTCACAAAGCAACGTAGTCAAAACGATGTCTTTGAACTTAGCTTTTGTTGGCCAAAGGGGACAACAAAATTGTGTACATCGTTTTACTATGATATTGAGTATCAATGAAAACGTGCTTTTTGTTTGTATCTCGTATTTTGGTTGTGGCTCTTTTCGAATGAATGTTATTACACTACATCCCTCCCCTTTAAAAAATGATATTTGTTTACATTTGTAAAATTTAAATAAATATTATTCGGTTTTTTTTTTTTTTTGTGTATGTACATATATATGGATTTAGGTTTGTGTTATCTATTGATGTTTATTGTTAGTTTGTATTTCTGGCTTTAATTAAATTGTTATTGTGTACTTCTTTGTTTTTGTTTTCAATGCTTATAATACTATTTGGACCATTTTGTGCAATGATTTTATATGGACCTTTGAAGGGTTTATCTAGTTTTCTTTTATTTCCTACTTTTATATAGACAAAGTCTCCTATTTTGAAATTTGATGCTTTTACATTTAATTGATTGTTACATATTTTAGTTTTATTTAATTCTAAGTTTTCCTTAGCTCTATTATGTGCATACTTTAACTTTATTTTAAATTCATTAACATAATTATCCAAGTTATAAATGCTCTGTTTATTTTTAATGATTTCACAAGGTAATGCACATAATTTTCCATATACTAATTCAAATGGTGCATAATTTGTAGTACTGTGTGGTGTAGTATTGTATGTGTAAGTGTAGTATGGTAGTAACTCTTCCCATTCGTCTTTTCCGTTCATAGTCATTAAATAGTCGTTCAGAACTCTATGGTTTCTTTCTATTGAGCCTAAAGTTTCATGGTGAAATGGCGTAGATGTAGCTTTTTCTATTTTTAATAATTTGCATATGTTTACTAGTAGTTCATTTGTGAATTCTGTGCCTTTATCTGTTTTTAATTTCCTAAAACAACCATATTTTAAAATGAATTTTTCTACTATAGTCTTTGCTACTGAAACGGCATCTTTTGTAACTAATGGAAATGCTTCAATGAATTTTGTAAGCTCACATTGAATTGTCAGAATATACCTGTGTCCATTCGATGGTCTGAGTGGTCCTACTGTATCTATTGTTATTGTTTCGAATGATGTATTTGGTGTGTCTGTTTTTGTGAATTGTTCTTTTGTATATTTTGTTATTTTAACCTCATTACAAATTTTGCACTTATTTATATAATTTCTAACCATCTTATTCATATTCTTCCATACATATTTCTGCTTAAGCTTTGCTATACATCTTCTTATACCTATATGTCCTCCTAATTTATCATCATGATACCTTTTTATTATTTCATTCATTTCTTTTATATCATGCACTCTTTTTGGCGCATTGTATAATATAATGTCTAGACAATTTTCTTTTTCATTTTTCTGCAGTTCATTAAATATCTTCTTAAATTTGTGCACTGATATTGTTTCAAATATTTCATTATTCATTGCTAACGCTAGCTTTTCTAACTTCACATGCTTTGCATAGGACAACAGTTTCCTCAGAATCAATTTTAAATCTGATAATGATTTATCACTGTATCCAACATGTATTCTATCTTTGACTGAATATATTCTTTCTTTTTGGGTACCCATTAAATTTTTTATATTCTCAGGTTGCAACTTCTTAATATTCCTAGTGTCTGAAATTGATATGCATTCCCATATGTGAAGGTGATCAGTCTCCACTGGTGGCATGGTTTCCGGATTTTCTTCTTTTTCACTAGTGTTTTTTATATTTCTCAGCTTCATTGCTCTAGTTAGGACATTTATGCTTACTTTTGGTATCATCTCTTTTAATTCTTCTTAACTTATTTTTATTCTGGATAATGCATCAGCATTCGTATTCATCTTTCCTTGCTTAAAAACTATGTCAAAATCGTAATCCATTAAATCTACTCTAATTCTAGTCAACTTAGATGAAGGGTTCTTATGAGTAAATAAGCTAACTAATGGTCTATGATCTGTGTACACAATAAATCTTCTTCCATACAGATAAGGTCTGAAATGATTAATTCCCCAATGAATACCAAGTAATTCTTTCTCTATTACAGATTTATTTAGTTCATGTTTGTTTAATGCTTTACTGGCATATGCAATGGGCTTATCATCGCCTACTTCTCCTTGAGATAAAATCGCTCCTAGTGCATAGTTTGATGCATCTGTTGTTAGTATAAATGGTTTTGAAAAATTTGGGTAAGATAGGATAGGTGGTGACATTAGTTTTAATTTAAGTGTTTCAAAAGCAATTTGACAATTTTGTGTCCAGCTAAAAATTTGATTTTTCTTTAATAATTGGTTTAGTGGTTTTGCAATTTCTGCAAAATTTTGTATGAAACGTCTATAGTAATTACAGAAAGCTACGAATCTTCGAACTTCATCTACATTATCTGGTTTAGGATATTCTTTAATAACATTGTATTTATCTGGGTCTGTAGTTACACCTTTTGCAGTTATTAAATGTCCAAGATAAACTACTTCTGGACGTAGAAAATTACATTTGCTTGGGTTTAATTTTAAATTATATTTACGTAACCTTTTAAAAACTTCTGTTAGATTGTTATTATGCTCTCTAAGATTTGATCCAAAAATTATTATATCATCTACGTATAGAAATGCAGATGCTTGCAGTCCACTAAGTGCAATTGATAACATTCTCTGAAAGCTATTTGTTGAAATTTTTAATCCAAAAGGTAATCTTTTGAATTGAAAGTGACCAGTGTCCGTAGAAAATGCTGTCAATGGTCTGGATTTCGGATGTAATGAAATTTGGTGAAATGAACTTGTCATATCTAAAGTTGAAAAATATTTCGCTTTTCCTAATTTATCTAATACGTCTTCCAAACGAGTTAGTGGGAATTTATCATCAACTACTTTTTTGTTCAAAGACCTAAAATCAACTACTAATCTCCATTTTTTGTTACCTTCTTTGTCCTTTTTTGGAACTATTAATAAAGGTGAATTATAAGGACTTATAGATGGTTCAACTATATCTTCATCTATCAACTTTTCAACTTGGTTTTTGATTTCATTCAAATTAGCATGTGGGAGTCTGTAATTTTTTATGTATACTGGTGTTTTATCTATAGTTGTTATTTTCTGTTCATAGAAATTATTTTTTGTTAGTATTTCATTTTCTAAGTGAAATATATTTTGAAATTGCTTGCATAATTTAAGTATTTCTGTCTAAGCGTTGTCATCTAAACTATCTACTTTTATTTCCTTTTCTATTTTCTTAAACCGATCTTCATCTACTAAACTATTTTTAAATTGTAATATTTCATAACTCGAGATTGGTTCTATTCCTAATGAGATATGTTTAAGCGTTACTTCTGAATCAGTTGTATTTAGTATTTTCACATGTTTGATTCCTATTGCTGGTATTAATGAATTTGCTAAAAATACTCCCTTTTTTATTTCTTTTCCATGTATTACGCTATCTTCTTTTACGTCTAAATCGACTTTATGAATTATCTCTGTTCTTGCTGGAATTTTAATATCATTTTTAATGTCTCTTGTATTCATATTCATTGGTAAAACCATTTCTTCCCCATCTAATGGAATTATTAGTACACATGTTTCATAATCAATCTTACAGTTATATTGTAATAAAAAGTCTCTACCTAGTATTGCATCTGTTGATATATTTATTTCCTCACTAACCACGTGGAATTGATGTTTTATATTTGTTTCTCCAAGCATGAGTTCTAGTTCTGTTATACCTTTCGAAAATATCGTTTTATTTGTTATGCCGTTTATTTGACATGACGAATATTCATTTGAATCTTTAACAAGAAACTCTTTACAAACTGAAATATCAGCTCCCGTGTCAATTAAAAATTTAAAAGTTTTGTTTAAATGTTTTATCCTTATGTTAACGAAATTTGTGTCGCATTCCCCATAGAAATTTAGAACCTTCTTTGGTTTCCCCGATTCTGCTGACCGGGGATCTCTAAGTTTTTCGACCTAGTGTTACTATTGTGGTATCCCCTTGCAATGCCTCTACCTCTATTATTATTGTTGTTCCTTTCATAACCATTGTTATAACTGTTGTTATTGTACTGTCTATTGTTGATTCTATTATTATTTGTAAATTTTGGATAGGAAGAATTATGGTTGTATTGGTATCTACCACTATGATTTGTCCTAAATTGCATGATGTTATTTTGTCGTGTAGACGCTTCAACCTCAATTGCTATCTGTACAGCTTCATTAAATGTAGCTACTCTTGATGCTTGTACTACCTGTCTACATGCTTCATTTAATCCATTTTTAAAAACATTTAATCCTAGTTGGTCATTTAACTTTATTATAATTCTTTTATTGGCTTCACCCTGTTCAGCTATCTGAATCTCATTTAATTGTGAAATTAGTACTTCTATCCGCTCTGCAAATTTGTTAACTTCTTGTGTTCCCTGATGCTGTCTAGCTAAATCATTATGTAGTTTCAATGGGTTTATTTTTGTTTTGTAAATATCTGTTAAAACTTTCTTTAAATCTGAGAAATTGTCAGGTTCTTTGTCTAGAGTCAGAAGCCTGTTTTTTGCTTTGTCAGTTACTTTAGTTGCTATAACAAATTTAATTAATTTTTTCTTTTCACTTTCTCCACCTAAAGTATCATGATAGAATTCAATAAGCCCAAAAAAATTTGAAAGGTTTTTTGATTCACCGTTAAATTCCGTTATTAGCTTTGTAGCTGTTATCATATTGAATTCTGCCATTTTTTCAGGATTAATTTTTTTTGTTTTTGGCTTAATTATTTCCAAAATTCGTTTTTCTATTTCTTTAAAGTTTACTGTTATTTCTTCTATTTCCGTTTCGTCAGTAATTTCTATGAGTATTTCTCTCCATATCTTGTCAATTTCTTTTTTTGTTTTGTCAATGTATTCTTGTGAATATTCTCTGTTTGGACTTTTTTTTAAATTTACTAATATTTTGTAAATGCTTTTTATACTATCCATAACAGAAATGACTTCAAATGTTTTTTAATTTTTTTTTTTTTTTTTTATAGTAAGAATATTGACTTCGATATTAGATTTCACAATATATAAACTTTTTTTTTTTTTTTTAAACATTATTTATTCTATTACGTATTATTTGTTTCCTAACATATTTCTTATAATAAGAATGAATTTTCGCTATTAATAGAATGATAAGTATTACTAGAGTTATATTGTTTATATTCGAACTGCTTAGAATCTGCTGGCTGCTACTCAGGTTGTTATTTATAACTTCCTTCGATTGTGGTTGCCCCATTGTAATGTTATTTAATTTTTCGATTGTCTGGCCTTACATTGCAGATCCTTTGCCTGCTCTAAGAAACGTCTTTTTTGATCGCCTTTGGCTAACCCAGCCAGCCTATACAGGTTTCCAATCTCTTGTCTAAGTTTTACTTTTTGTCCGGCTCGCTTTCTCTTCTGTACTACAGGTGTTGTCGTCGGTCGCTGTTTCTGCTGTCTTTTCTTGTATGCCTCGATGGTTAAAGGCTTGGGACCCGCGTTCTTCTGTGATGGCACGTATTGCGGTGCTGATTCATTTGGACTACCCGGATGGTATAGGCTGTACAATGAGTCAAAGAGCTCATCCAGCTCTTTCTTGTCGTATGACATATATCAAGATCTAAATCTTGATGGATGACGGATGTCAGCGATTCAACTGAGTGATAAGACTCAACTTGAAAGGGATTTTGGTCCGCGTCTTGTTGTTAGTTCAACAAGTTGGCAGGATCGCCATGTTATGTTTCTGTATTACTATTAATTTTTCCCTACTTTTGCTGTATCTTTATCCAGCGCAGCTCGCTTAAAATAGATGGCTAGAGAGCCGATGTTTAATAATGAATTCACACTCAGTATATGAAATGGAATTGATTTTATTTACATTTTCTTACAGCTATTTATACCTAAATTATATTACACATCTATTTTTGATATCCCCTCTTATGAACTATATTACAAATAAGAATGCATCAGCATTCTGCTTCTCATAAGTTACTAATTGGGGCAGTCGTCTCATTTCTAATGTTGACAAACTTGCATTCGGGAGTAGTGTAACAAAATACATTCAGTGCCACTCACAAAGCAACGTAGTCAAAACGATGTCTTTGAACTTAGCTTTTGTTGGCCAAAGGGGACAACAAAATTGTGTACATCGTTTTACTATGATATTGAGTATCAATGAAAACGTGCTTTTTGTTTGTATCTCGTATTTTGGTTGTGGCTCTTTTCGAATGAATGTTATTACACTACAAAAGCAACAAAGAGCTTCTACTAAGGGAAGCATAACTAGTATAAAAAATTTAGTGGAATCAACTAACAATGTGTTAACGCCAACTGAACTCGAATGTCGCCTAGGAATCTTGGAGTCTTACTTCAAGCAAATTTTAGTTTATCAAACACAGATCGAATCATTAAATCCCGATGATAGATAGATAGATATTTTTATTTCGTTTTAAGTTTAAGATTGGTTTGTTACCGCACATTTTACAATATAGTGATTTGATACAATGATCTTTCAGCTAAAATATATTTTTTAATGTTTATTTGAATTAATGTTGATTGAATATAGTAGTTTAAAGGAAATACGATGTAAAAAAACCTCTATTTAAGTTTACAAAACGCAAAAAAAAAAAATAATAATAATAATTTGCTTAAGACTATAGTGACTAGAAAGTGATGTGAATATAATTCAAAGAAATTAAAGTTTTGTAGATATTTACAAAAGGGTTACAAAAGCAGAGTACAAAGAAAAAACAAATGAGAATAAACAAACGAAAGCAAATAATAATTACAAAAAAAAATATATGTATTACTAGATAAACAACATGGAAAAATATTGAAAACAGACAAAAAATATTTGAGTAAATAATGAATGAATAAATAAATAAATAAATAAATAAATAAATAAATAAATAAATAAATAAATAAATAAATAAATAAGTAAATAAATAAATAAATAAATAAATAAATAAATAAATAAATAAATAAATAAATAAATAAATAAATAAGTAAATAAATATATAAATTAATGAATAAATAAATCAATAAATAATTAAAATGAAAAAATAAACAAAATCGGTAAATAATTAAATTCAATGAGTGAATAACAAAAGGTTAAACAATTTAATATAAGTATAAATAAATATAATATCACAGTTAACGATTTTAGCTAGACAAAAATTCAATTTTCAGTCATAAGTTGACTCACTAAATTGTTCTCGGCGAGTTCAAGCCGGTTATTAAATTTCGTGGTAAGTTTGCTTATTCTATCTTCAATCATCTCAACATTGGTTCTTGTGTGGAGATCAGCAGTTGAATGGTGCCAAGGTAGATTTAGCATCATTTTCAGTAGCTTGTTTTGACTAACTTGCAATTTTTTTATATGACTATTAGCGGCATTTTTCCAAACAGGGCAGCCATACAAAAGAATGGCCTGAAATACAACTTTTAAAATTATTATTTTGTTTTCCTGCGAAAGTGAAGACTTTCTGTTAATAAAGGGGAAGAGGAGGTTGGTTGCTTTCTTGACTTTTTTGATTATTTGAGTAATATGGCAGTTAAAAGTTAGTTTTGGGTCTAAATAGATGCCAAGGTATTTAACTTGGGTTTCCCAAGAAACCGGAGTACCAAGGATTTGAAGTTGATTGCTGGGAAGGAAACAAGCTTTTCTTTTTCTCGTAAAAAAGATGGCTTGTATCTTTTCAGCATTGAGTTTTATTTTCCATCGGTTATAATATTCCTCTAATACTCTTGTCGCATTACTAAGATTAGTCTCAATGCTGAGACCTAACTTGTGCGAAGATATTATTGCTGAGCCGTCAGCAAAAATTGCTGCTTCACAGTCTGGTAACTCAGGAAAGTCGGAAGTATATAAGTTATATAAAATCGGCCCCAAAACTGATCCCTGAGGGACACCAAAGTCAAAACACATCAATTCTGAAGCACTGTTTTTAACATAAACCATAAAAGATCGACTTGACAAGAAACTTTGTACAATTTTGCACAGGTAAGAAGGAATATTGAGTGAAATCATTTTATAAATAAGGCCATTATGCCAAACTGAATCGAATGCTTTTTCAATATCTATTAAGACCATTCCTGTTGACATGCCTAGGTCTCTATTTTGTTTGATCAAGTTGCATATTCGAAGCACCTGATGCGAAGTACTATGGTACTTCCTAAAGCCAAATTGTACATTTGGATATAAATTATTGTCCGTAACTATCTTTAATAATTTCTCTTTTATTATTTTTTCATAGACTTTGCTGATATTGCTGAGTAAGCTAATTGGCCTATAACTGTCAGTCCTGACAGAATTCTTACCCGCTTTGAGTATTGGTATGACCTTACCTGTTTTCCAGACAGTAGGAGAGTATTGCAATTTTAAACATGCATTCAGTAGAAATGTCAGAAAAATGATCCCAAGTCTCGGCAACATTTTTAAATATAGATTTTTAATTTGGTCAGACCCTTGGGATTTCCTTGTTTTAAGCGTAGCAATGATTTCAGCTACTTCTTCATGAGTTACTAACATATTTTGAGGTGTTTCACTGACTATTTGGTTAAAGTTTTGTATGGCTGTATTTACTAGTTGATCAGTTGACATATTGTCCAGATTTTGAGATACCGAATGATTTTGAGAGAAGTTAAGTGCGAGTGCATTAGCTTTTTCCGAGTCTGTGAAGTGAATTCTTGAGTCGGTTTTTAAAAAAGGTATTTGTCTGTGTTTGTTTTTTATGATTTTGACGATATTCCAGAATGGTTTGGCGTTTTTATCAAGTGAACGTAGTTTATGACTCCAATCCTGGTTTCTTTTACTCAACAATTCACTAGAGATAAGTCTATTTAGGTACGAAACATTGTCTCTATAAATAGGTCGATAGGTCGAGGGGATATCGAAGATTTGTATGTCACTGCAAAATCAACAATTCTTTCGCTTTTGGGAGCTGGCAGGCGGTGTAGCGTTGCAGATATGACATTAAGTAGTGTTGCTTTACCTTCAAGAAGTTAAAAAGTTTATAGACTCATTCAATCATTTAGTCGAAAACGATTCGAGCTTATCAAAAATAGAAAAATTCAATTATTTACTTTCGTGTTTGACTGATCAAGCACTTGGTACAGTAAAGGCTTTTCAAATCTAACTATCAAAAAGCACTTCTTAGTTTGAAGGAGCGCTATGACAATGACTGCCTGATCTTTTTGGAAAATATTTCTGATTTAATTGACCTTACAAACAAAATCATCTCCTGTTGCACTTCGGTCATTGGTGGACAACATTTCAGCTTTGTTTAATTCTTTAATGTCGATAGGATCGTACGAAAATATTTGCAATGCAATAATAATCCATATTGCTATGTCGAAGGTTGATTCAGAAACACTGTCCAAATACCAGGAACAAATGGAGTACAGCAAGTTACCTGATTGGAAAGGATGTGCAGCCATTCTCAATAAACGGTGTCAATATCTAGAAGCTAGAGAAAGCAAATAGTTGCGTTCGGATGTCAATCCTAAACCATCGAATAAGCCAAAGCCTACGGTTGCCAACTATCGTCTTCAAACTTCACTCGCTGCCAACCAACATTTTTGTGTCTTTTGCAACGAAAATAACCACTCAGTGGCAAATTGCAAGAGTTTTGTTGAACTGTCGGTAATGGATCGTTATTTTAAAGTGAAAAAATTAGGGCTTTGTTTGAATTGCCTAGGAAAAGGTCACAGCGTTTCGAAATGTTCTTCGGCCTATAGGTGTAAGAGTTGTAAGCAACCACACCACAGTCTTTTGCACAGACCCCAAGCTACAGATAGGGATCATTGTTTTGAAGCTTCGCTTGGTACACCTGCCCCGAATAATTCAGCAGTTGCCCACTCCGCCTTGGAGAAAGAGCGGGTTCTTCCACAAGTAATATTAGCAACAGCGTTAGCTCTCGTAAAGGATTCGTCAGGGGGCTTCCAGTTGGGTAGAATTTTGCTTGATTCTGGTTCCCAAGTCAATTTTGTTAATGAGAAGTTCGTTAAAGCACTCGGCCTTAAGAAACACAGTAGAAACGTTGATATAGTGGGAAGAGGAGATACAGAAACACAAACAAAATATGTAACGCAATCAACAATTCGCTCAAGATACAACAATTTCGAAGTTTCTTTGGAGTTTTTGATCGCACCCTCCATCACAGGGTATCAACCAGAAGCAACACTCAACATCAGTGACTGGAATCTACCTGCGAATTTGGAGCTTGCAGATGAAAGCTTTAATAAACCATCTCAGATAGATATGTTGGTAGGAGCCGAAGCATTCTTTGATTTGCTCGAAATAGGTCAAGTCAAACTAAGGGAAGGACTTCCACTCTTGCAAAAAACTGCGTTAGGTTGGATCGTATCTGGCAGATACAATTCGAAATCGACAAAAAGCTATAAATCTTGCTTAGTTAATTCAAAGGATAATTGTTTGGATAAACATTTGGAAAAATTCTGGGAACTCGAAGAGATTCAGGGTCATCAGTCGAAATGGTCTGAAGAGCAATCTTCATGCGAGGAACACTTCAAAGAGAACATTGAAGTTCTACCTAGCGGTCGGTTGATGGTTAAACTGCCCTTTAAACAGGATCCTAGTTGTCTTGCAGCTTCTTATGACATCGCCTTCAGAAGATTTTTGTCTCTTGAGCGTAGGCTATCTAAGAACTCTTCATTAAAAACCCAATACGCTGCCTTCATGAAAGAATATGAAGCGTTGGGTCATATGTCACTCGTTGAAAATCCAAAACAAGAAATCGTTCACTATTATCTACCACATCAGTGTGTAATTCGGCCTGATAGCATATCCACCGAATTGCGTGTAGTATTTGATGCATCTTGCCGAACATCGTCGCAAATATCTCTTAACGGAATACTTATGGTCGGTCCTACAATACAGGACATTTGCTTCGCTTTCGTCTTTACCGATACGCTCTGACTGCGGATATTGTTAAGATGTATCGGCAAATTCTAGTACATCCGTCGCATAGAAGTTTGCAGCTTGTGTTATGGAGAGAAGATGAAAACACTCCAATACAAACCTACCAGCTGAACACAATAACATATGGTACTTCATCGGCGCCATTTTTGGCAATTCATTGTTTGCAGTACTTAGCTGACGTAAACCAAGAGCGTTTCAGTTTAGGTGCTTCTGTTCTAAAGTCTGATTTTTACGTTGATGACATGTTAACTGGAGCTGACAACCTAGATACTCTAACTCAGAAACAGAACGAAGTTGTTTCCATTTTGAGGTCTGCTGGACTAGAGCTCTCAAAATGGAATAGCAATCATCATTCCTTGCTTGGCGAAGTTAAACAGAAGGAAATAAGATTAACTGAATCCAATCTCATAAGTACGTTAGGTATCGCTTGGAACCCTTTCGCTGACGAGTTTAGTTTCTCTTATAAACCCAATCGAACTTACGAAATTTATACCAAGAGATCTATTTTATCTCTTTCTTCGTCTCTTTTCGACCCAATGGGCTTGATTAGCCCTATCATTATTCGAGCAAAAATAATTTTACAAAGTCTTTGGATAGATAAGGTAGAGTGGGATGCATCTATTCCACAAGCCATTGAAACTGAATGGCGTCAGTTTATGACCGACTTGCACTCAGTTGGAAATCTATCGGTACCTCGACATATATTTTCAGAAAATAGGCAAAGTTACCAAATACATGGATTCGCGGATGCTTCGATGAAAGCGTACGGCTGTTGCATCTACCTGAGAAGCATAGACACCTGTGGATCAGTAGCAGCTAAGCTTTTAGTGGCAAAGTCGAGAGTAGCACCTGCTAAGAAGAAACAACTGCCTCGACTAGAACTATGCGCCGCACATCTTTTGTCTAAGCTCTGGGTAAAATTCACAGCGTTGTAGATAAAAACTACTCAGGTGTATTCTTTTGGACTGATTCTCAAATAGTTTTGCACTGGATCTTTACACACTCTTCAAAGCTCAATACGTTTGTTGGAAATAGAGTAGCAGAAATACAGGAAACGACAAAGGAAGTATTTTGGAGACATGTTCCAACCAACGATAATCCTGCAGATGTCGTCTCGCGAGGATGCACCGTAGAAGATCTAAAAGACTCGATTTGGTTTACAGGACCGAAACAACCAACCGCAACAGCACTTCAACTCACCCCAGAGGACCTGGCATATTTTGCCAAAGAAATAGTCGCAATTAAAACTAAAACATCGCTCAAGGGATCTATAAAATCACTTAGCCACTTTATAGAAGACAAAAATGGTCTTCTTCTGTTGAGAGTTGGAGGCCGTTTGAAACACGCAAATATACCAGAAGAAAGTAAGCATCCATTGTCGCTACCAAAGGATTGCAATTTTAGCAACACTCTTGTCGAACACCTTCATTATTCCAACTATCACGCTGGACCAAAGGCTCTAGTCGCATTGACCAGATAAAGATTTTGGATGATCAATGTTCGAGAAGTAGCGCGAAGAGTCGTGCGAAAATGTCCTCACTGCGCGAGATATCGGCAAAAGCTATATGAGCAGGTTATGGGAAATTTACCTGTTGAAAGACTAACGCCATCGCGTCCATTTCTCTGTTGTGGGGTCGACTTTTGCGGTCCGATAAACACCTTACAGAATTCGAGGTAAAGTGCCCTATAAAACGTATGTGGCAGTTTTTGTCTGCTTCTCGTCGAAAGCAGTTCATTTGGAACCTGCTTCTGATCTTTCAACAGATACATTCATAGGAGCTTTAAAAAGGATGATAGGTCGTAGAGGTCTTCCTCGAGATATCTATTGTGACAATGCCACAAATTTTGTTGGGGCACAGTCAAAACTAAAAGAATTGCGTGATATGTTGTTCCACAAGTCTAACCAACAAAATATCATTAACTTTTGTTCTAACGCATCCATAAATTTTCATTTTATACCCCCCAGGGCACCCCATTTCGGCGGACTTTGGGACGCAGCAGTAAAGGTTGCAAAAGGCCACCTATATCGCAGCCTAGGAAATGCCAAGCTGTCATTCGAAGAATTGTCAACTGCACTGGTGGAAATTGAAGCCATAATGAATTCCAGACCAATTACTCCGATGTCAACGGATCCCAATGACCTGGAAGCCATTACACCCGCACATCTACTCATTGGGTCATCGCTAAAAGCAATTTCCGAGCCAGCCTCAGACGTATCCGACATCAATTATCTACAAAAATGGCGGCGAATAAATGCAGTAAAAACTCAATTTTGGAAGCAGTGGTCATCAGAGTACGTCCAAGAACTCCAATGTCGTACAAAATGGGTTACGTCACACCCAAATATCGTACTTGGTAGCCTCGTCACAATTCACGAGGATAACCTCCCCCCTCAAAAGTGGCTATTAGGAAGAGTCACAAATATCATAGAAGGCCCGGATGGAAGAGTCAGAGTCGCCGATGTGAAGACGTCACGAGGAGAATTTAGGCGGCCCATCAGCAAACTAGCAGCGATACCATCTTGAAAGGTAGTCCTTTCAAAGGAGGCGGAATGTTGAAGCTTAACATCGTTTCACAAACATCATACATTTCATACATATCTATATTTCAATTCAAATTTGTAGACTTTGTTTTTATATTTGAATCTGGCGCTCAAATTATACCAATCGCCATAATTTCTGAATTTTGAATTCGCTCTAAATATTAATTTATAGTCACGTGAATTTTTTGTAAAAATAGAAGAGAAATTGAATAAACACATCAGTCCATTGTATTGTACTATATTGTACCAACCCTCACGGGCAAATCATTGCGTTTTCTTTCGTCGTATCATTTTCTTTGTCGCAACTCGCAACCGCTGACAATCGGTCAGCGCATCAACCAAGATCGTTCTATCCCTTTGCTACAGGGAATTAATAGAGATCTCAGGTTGACGGTCAAATTGTTTCGTGACCGTACACTATCTACCACATCAAGCAGTAATAAGACCGGAAAGTTCAACAACAAAACTTAGAGTTGTTTTTGACGCATCTTCAAAAACCAGTTCAGGGCTAAGCCTTAACGATAAAATGCTGACAGGTCCCATAGTACAAAATGATCAGTATAGCATAATAACCAGATGGAGGAAACATAAAATTGTATTCCGGGCAGACATCGAGAAAATGTACAGGCAAATATTTGTTGCTCGAGAAGATCAGGATTACCAACGAATACTATGGAGAGAAAAGCCAACACAAAAAATTAAGGAATACAGACTGAAAACCGTAATGTACGGAACGTCCTCCGCTCCATTTTTGGCTACAAGGGTTCTTCATCAATTAGCGTTGGATGAAGAAGAAAAATTTGAACTTGCATCAAAACTTACTCGTGAAGATTTTTATGTCGATGACTTGTTATCGGGAGCAGATACAATAAAAGATGCGCAAAAAGCCTGTACACAGCTAACGCAACTAATGACAAGTGGTGGATTTAAACTTAGAAAATGGTCCGCTAATTCAGAAACTATATTAAAAAACATTGCAACCGAAGACCAAGACCAAGGGAGATTTAAATTAAATGCATACGATCCTGTCAAAACCTTAGGCATATACTGGCGCCCAGAATCTGATACATTTGAGTTTAAAACACATCTAGAAACAGCCAACGAAAAAATAACGAAAAGAATTATTGTTTCAGAAACAGCAAGACTTTTTGATCCGTTGGGTTGGCTAACCCCTATTATCATAAAAGCCAAAATAGTGCAGCAAGAGCTTTGGAAGGAAGAGAAAGAATGGGACGAAATACTACCTGAATAAATCACAAACAGTTGGAAAAAATTCAAAAACGAGTTGAGTTGCATAGAAAACATAAAGATACCACGATGGAATCAGTTCGAAAGGAAGCACCGAGTTGAACTGCACGGGTTTTGTGACGCATCAGAGAGAGCGTTTGCTGCAGTTATTTATACAAGGGTGATAACAGAGGCTGGAACTGTTCATGTAAATGTATTGTGCGCTAAATCAAAAGTTGCACCGATTAAAAAAGTTTCAATACCAAGGCTGGAACTATGTGGAGCAGTATTGCTAGCAAAATTGATTAAAAAGACGGTGGTGGCGCTTGCAATAGATGAATTAGAAGTACACGCGTGGACCGACTCAAAGATTACTCTTGCATGGTTGAATGGAAATCCATTTAAATGGAAAAATTACGTCGCGAATAGAGTCGAAACTATACTGAAAGTAATAGATTCAACAAAATGGCATCACGTTAGTGGTAATGAAAACCCAGCAGATTGTGCTTCGAGAGGTATAAACCCATCACAGATTAAAGATCATCTTCTTTGGTGGAATGGTCTGAAGTGGCTCTCTCATGTAGAAGTATTATACAATGATAACAACATACACAGTACCGACCTAGAAATTAAAAAGGTCAACATTTGTGCGATGATGATCGTACAAGAAAATAAGTAAGATTTAATAGGACAAATGACAACACGACACAGTTCGCTCAAACGTCTCACAAGAATTCTTGCATATTGCGAACGATTTCTGTACAACGTGAAATCGCACAGCCAAAACAGGAGATCGGGACCCTTATCGAGTGATGAAATAGAAAGTGCGAACAAACTTCTAATAAGAAACACCCAAAATACACATTTTGGTTCTGAAATGAAAAGTCTTAAAGCTGGAAAAGATGTAGAAAAGAAGAGCAAATTACGATGCCTTGTTCCATTTATTGACGAAGACGGAATTATTCGAGTTACAGGAAGACTGACGGAAGCCAAACTTTCTGAGTTACAAAAACGTCCTATTATAATTCCACACAAAAGTGATCTTACCACGCTTCTCATTGACGACTATCACAAATCAACATTACATGGAGGAAGCCAGTTAACACATTCCTATATACGACAGCGTTACTGGGTTGTCAATGGGTCCAGTGCAGTTAAGCAACGGCTTCACGGATGTACTATCTGTTTCAGATATAAATCAGATAGAAGCAAACAATTGATGGGAAATCTTCCTCAACCAAGGGTAAATCGAAGCAGGCCTTTCCTACACACCGATGTCGACTATGCTGGACCAATAGACATCAGAATGTCAAAGGGAAGAGGCAACAAATCATACAAGGGATACATTGCAATTTTCATATGCCTAGCAACAAAGGCTATACATATTGAAGTTGTGAGCGATCTAACGGCGAACGCATTCATCGCAGCTTTCAAAAGACTCTGTGGGCGAAGAGGTCATGGCGCGCATCTGTATAGTGACAACGGAACAAATTTTGTGTCTGCAAACAAAATTCTCCAACTAAACGTGAAAGCCCAAGAGAAGTACAATCAAGACATGTCAAATATGTTCATGTCTTGTAGTACGGAGTGGCATTTTATACCCCCTGGAGCCCCTCACTTTGGTGGGTTGTGGGAGGCGGGAGTGAAATCGATAAAGTATCACTTAAAAAGAACCATCGAAGAGCACAAACTTATATTTGAAGAACTAGCAACATTATTAACGCAAATCGAGGCGTGTCTTAATTCACGGCCACTTTATCCACTCTCAAACGATCCAGACGATCCAGATGTACTGACGGCAGGACACTTCTTAATCGGGGCAGCCCTACTAGCACCACCGGAAAAACATAGACTTGACGAGAAAGAAGCGTTACTGACAAGATGGCAGCTATTGGAACGGATGCAACAACAATTTTGGAAAAAATGGAGCCAAAGTTACTTGACAACCCTTCAACAAAGACAGAAATGGACGCAGAAGACTAGGAATCTGAGTCCTGGTAACATTGTGCTGCTGAAAGATGACAACCTTCCACCAACAAGGTGGTTTTTGGGTATAATTGAGGAAACCCATGCGGGAGACGATGATTTGGTACGAGTTGTGTCTGTAAGGACAAAAAATAAAATCTATAAAAGACCAATAGGCAAACTGTGTCCTCAACCAATTATCGATAGTAAAAATGATGAAGAAGAAAAGGAAGTGAGACAAGTCAATACATCCACAAACCGCTCACATAAAATTCTTTCTTTGTGCACATTGTTTGCCTTTCTCAACATTTAGTTGGCTCCACTCCAGTCCCCCACGATGTCGAGATAATTCCATTTCAAACACACCCTGGAATATAATTCGAAGATGTGGGACAGGCAAATTTGATTTCGAGTTCATGGAAGACAATTGTGTTCTTCAATTTAACAACCTATTGGCAAGAGTTTGAAAACTACAAAAAACTTGTGTCGCAAATGGAAAAAATTTGCTCATCTAGTGACTTAGAAGATTTCAAATCGGTTATGTGTGAGGGAATGCTACACCAGTTTCAACATCAAATTCAACAAATACAGCTTAACAATGAGATCTTATTACATGCAAACGAAGATTCAACACGACGTCAAAAACGATCACCGTTTGACTTCATTGGAACAATTACTAATGAACTATTTGGAATTCTGGACCAAAGATTTGCTAAAGGTTATGAGCAAACAATTGAAGCTGTCAAGGAAAATGAAAGCCACCTATTAAATCTAATGAAGAACCAGACAACCATAGATGATTCTACTGTCAACATCTTTAAGAAAGAACAAACGGAAAATAAGAAGCAAATACAGCTCCTAAGTTCGATTGTTTCGAAACTTGAAGATGAAACCGGAAAATATGAGGACATGAAGATATTTTCGTCGAATGCTGTAAATGCGATACTTATTATGATAAATTATAAAGCAACTCAGAGCATATTGTTGGATATCTTGCTGTCCACTCACACTGGAAGAATTCATCCACTTATACTTTCGGTACAACAATTTAAGAATGAACTTACGAAAATTCATGTAAATATTCCAAAATCTTTAATGATTCCTGGAGAGCGACATCATGAATCGATCCTGCAACTATACAAAATTCTAAGTGTAAGGGCTAAAGTGACCAATAGCAACATTATAATTGAGATAAGCCTTCCACTGCTGTACAATGAAGAGTTCAAGTTGTACAGAGTATTGCCAGTTCGGACCGAACACAACGGGAACCTCACAAGCATCATTCCATCATCGGAATATTTAATGGTTAATCTACAAGCTAACCATTTCTATCCACTCAACAAAGACGAATTTTCAAAATGCAAAATGAGGCCCTCGGACATCGTACACACTTCAACATCCATTATACACAACTGGTGCTGCAGTTAGTGTCTGTGAAATGAACGTAATTCAAAACAAACCAATTATGGGTTCATGTAATACAAAGGACATACCAGCAAGGTTATACTGGATTGAAATGCATCAACCGAATTCATGGATTTACAGTACTCCCGACCTGGTTACAGTAAACATGAACTGCGATTTTAACACGGTACCCATAACTTTGCAAGGCAGTGGTATGTTAAAGTTGCCAGCAAGATGCATTGTACATGATCAGACCATGACTGTTGTGGGAAAACAAACAATGACAAGCAAACTAAGATCGTCGTTTTTACCATCATTCAACCTTTCTGAGCAGTTAACATCGTTTCACGTCAAAAAAGAGAAACAATCTGTCTTACCAACGAACGCTTCATTGGACATTTCTACATTAGAAGACTCAATAAAGCTGCAAAAAAGCCAAGAATACATACTGAACGAGATAAGCACTCATCGAATTCACCAATACTCACTGCTTGGAGTCAATGCTTTCGTAATCATTGCAATCATCTTGATCGTAGTTTTTGTAATCAGACGAAAAGGAACACAACAGCCTACGCCACCAGCAACAGCTATACCAATGAGATCGCTCAACAAGCCAATGAGATCCTTTAATAAGCGACGAACCAACCAAGCTTCCTTTGAAGACATGGACTTTTGCGTATCATCAATCTAAGGGGCCCAGCATGTTGTGACAACAATATGAATGAATTCGGAATCACAATTCTAATAAACGATGACAACTCAAATATGAAAACGCATTTCCAGAATCATATTTCAACAACTGAACAACGAGTTCAACAGCACCGATGCACGAACGCAGGTCATATCAAATTTATTATTTCTCACAAATTGCACTTTCTGTCTACTAGGCAATCTGATTTTGTGTACATATTATTTCCTAAGCTAAACTAAGTTACGCGTAAGCGTTTAATTAGTATAAAAAAAGAATATTATTTGAATAAAAGGCACTTGCAGTTAGAACGGCAAATCAAACTAGTGTTTTTTCTCATTAAGTTCTCCCCACCAGCGGTAAAGAACGGTTTGATAAAGTTATTGAGTGCATGCTATTAATATCCCCCCACCAGTGGTAAGGTGTTAATAGTAGGTCCTCAACACTTGCATACATTCTTCTGTTTCAATTCATTTGCCATTTTTAGTAAAGACCATGTTTAGTTGGTTAAGCAATCGTTAATATAGATGTTATTGCTGCTGCTTGCTCCGCCACTGCCGTTATTGTTGTTGTTGTTTTGATGAGCACCAAATATATTGGATGTAATTTTATTTTTGTTCTCCCGCATTTTCTGCATTACAGCTATCTTCCGTGAAACAGTTGAAAACTTCACGCACAAGATGTTAGAAATTGTTTTTTTGCTTTTACATTCTTAAGATAGCATGATTCAGTGTCAAGTAAATGCATCTCCTCACTAGAAACAGCTGTGAGTAATTTGTTTACCTTCTCTTTTACATTTAAATTGTTCACGTAAGGAATGCCAATGATATCAACTGCACATTGTTTTTCCCGCTGTTGCAGTACATTCAGCTTCGCCTCCAGGTTGTCAACTTTCTTATTAAGAGAAGCGTTGCACTTTCGAGATCCTTAATTTTTGCAAGTGCCTCTGTATTTACTTGCTTCAGCTGGACAATTTCATTGTAGAGTACTTGCATTGTTATTGTTTGCTGACCCATATTGTTATCGTCGTGGGAAGCAATACTTGGGGTTCCGTTAGAATTTTTTTTGTTACACAGGGGCTAGTTGTTGATTTAGAATTATTACTCATGGAAGAGATAGAGTGATTGGACGGATTAGAGATAGCGTCTCCCACTATGGACTTTCTCCGTTGAGTAATACAGCTACCGCACTTATAACCATTGTTGCCTTTTTCAAAAAAGTCAATTTCTCTTTTTTCCAATTTAGCACACTTTCCATGAAAATATTCTTTACAATTAATACATTGAATCTTGAGTTCTTGTCTTTCAATTTTAGATTGGCATAAGCCGCACTTAATTTTTTCACTTTTAAGATATCAACACAGCAATGATATTAGTAAAATTTAAGTTTTTCCTTTTTTTTGTTTATATTTAAACTATTTAAACAGAGCGATATTCCCTATGCGTGTATCCCCATTATCCCCATCAACACTCAGAGAGAGTATTGGCCTCGACTAGACCACGACATTGAGACCTACGTACAAAATTGCTCCAGCTGCCAATCAGTTGCAAAATCCCCAGTAAATGCACACGAAAGTCCTGGTCAACTCCGAATGGACCCTGGGAAAGACTACACATTGACTACGCGGGACCCATGCAAGGCAAATGGTATCTTGTCATCATAGATGTTTTTCAAAACGGCCAAAAATTATTGCAACCCCAACAATAACAACGGCAGCAACAATAAACATTCTGGCAAAGGTTTTTGCTCGACATGGATATCCTCACACATTTGTGTCAGATAATGGAACGCAGTTCTGCAGTACGGAGTTCCAAAAATTTTGTAGATCTGGAGGCGTAGAACACATTAGAACTGCACCATTCCACCCTCAGTCCAATGGGTTGGCTGAAAGATTTGTGGATACCTTCAAACGTGCTCTAAAAAAAGTGAAGGGGAAGGAAACTCCGCAACATGCACTCCTGCAATTCTTCAGCATGTGTCGGACAGCACCAAATCGAAACACGCCAAATGGACAATCTCCAGCTGAACAGATGTACGGTAGAAAAGTTCGAACAACACTGGACCTTTTACGAGACTACTCAAAGCATCCTTCGCCAACGAAAGATGATAAACAAGAGAAGCAGTTCAACCGCCATCAAGGAGCCAAGCTTCGAAGTTTTCAGCCGGGAGATCTAGTTTTTGTTAAAATATCTCGTCTGTACAAAAGTCATTGTGAGCCAGGAACAGTTTTAGAACAAAAGGATCAGGTTAATTACAACATTCTTATTCCCAGGAAACCAAGACTTGCTAGAGCGCATATCAACCAAATTCGTGCAAGATCTAAGCGAACGGAATCACTGATACAACGACCGTCTTCACCACAATTAAGCCCTTTGAATATCTTATTGGAAGATTTTATGTTATCAACGCCAAAGCCATCATCAAACGACTCATCACTCAACGAAGTAATGGAAGTGTCTCCAGCTAATCCACAAATCGTTGAATAACCTGAGACGCCGCTCCGCCGAAGCATTAGAGTTCGAAGAAGGCCTGATAGATATAGTCCTCCCTAAGCAGGAAATAAAAGGGGAGGTGTTACGATCACCCTGTATATAATAGTAAACGTCAGTGATATGAAATGTCAGTTAGTTGACGTATATAGTTTCTGTAAAACCACATTCCTATTCTTATCTTCATATAGTATATTTCGATCTTAATTCTTAAGTTATTTTCCATATTAAATAAAACGTTGTTTGTTAAAGATACATCTCTTTCTTTCTCCGACTATAAGACTCGACAGACTCTATTGGCAACGCACTAGAATTCCTAGAGCACATAGAGGAGTTGACCTCTTGTTACGATATCCGATAAGAAAAAATGATTAAGGCCCTACCCGAAGTTTTTAGTGGCACGACACTGGAATAGCTTCGCGTAAATCGAGCCACATACACGACGTTTCCCTCGGAAAATTTCCCTATGGAGTTTATTCAGGGAACGCAATACTAGGGGTCCACACCTGAGTATAGTCGACAGCGTGGATCATATTTACGACAGCCTACGGCCAGAGTATGACCTGTATAATAAAAGAAATGACTTTTCGAACATACTCGAAGGAGAACTGATGAAGTTGGCCGACATGAATCAGTATATACAGGGTGAAAACCGGAGTTCTCATCAGATAGTCGACCAACTGACGATTGCGCCTGTCACCCGCACTGAGCTTCCATAATGAACGGGTGTACAAAAAGGGTAAACGGCAGGCAAGACAAAAAGTCCAACGCCTCATTGGCCGTAGTCACGGTACTAACGTACGCCTTATTTACAAAGGTATTCTTAGGGTAGGGTAATAATAAAATGGCACAAGCACCAAGTTCAACGAACCCAGGGCTCATTCAAGAGCCACTAATTGAACAACCATTGCAAAGCCACTGACCCAGGGTGTTTCGTAATGGCCCGAATCTTCGGCCAACCAGTAAAAGCCCTATAAGATACGGGGCCAACAAAGTCCTTTATTTATGCAAAGACCCACCAGCTTTTTCGTAGACTGAAAGCCCCGTGCAATATCGGCAACATCTTACACACTAAGCAGACGGGATTCCGGTGCAGCTTCAATTGAATGTCCTTTAAATATGACAGAATTGGAAAGTTGTCCATTAAAGTGCACAACACCAGGGTTCGACCGCATTGCTTATGCTATGCTAAAAAACAGTTCCGAAGTCTTTAAACTAAGACTTTTGGATTTACTTCTTCATTTGGATGATATCGTCTTTTCTGTCAACAAAAAATCATGTCTCAGTTCTTTTGATTGATTTCGAAAAAGCCTTTGACAGAATCGGCATACACGCAGTAATGAAATAACTACATTAACATTTTCGCATTAAGGCAAACGGTACCTATTCCTCTACCTATATTTAAAAAAACGGTATTATACAAAGATCGCCTTTATCAGTCATCATTTTTATTATACCATTTAATGAATCCACCTCCATAGTAGACCGTCACAGCATCGTATGCCATGCGCTATATGCGGACGACTTGATAATTTACTCAAAATGCAAAAACTTAACGTCTCTTGCTTCAACCTTCGAACATATTCTTCAAAACCTTTCAGATTGGGGATAATACTCAGGTGCAAAAATTTCAATACAGAAGTGTGAGCTCCTTCATATTGGTAAAAATAGTTGCAGTAAAATTGTCAATACATTTAGATAATAATAGCATAAACAATGTAAGCTTTGCTAAAATAGTGCAGTCAATGAAGCGAAAAATAGGGCCTTACCCCCGAAATTCTTTACTGAGAACCGATTTGCATGAAATTTTGGAATTAGGCTCATCTTTACCTTAACTCCAAAAGCGAAAATGATTTGAGCACCGCCACCACCCTAGATGTGGTTGCCACCCCTTTTCGAGGGCGAATTTTTTTTTTCAAAATAACCTCGAATATCGATAGAAGGCCTAATTTAAAGCAAAGAATCAAATATAAAGTTTTTCATTAAGTCCAATACTTTTCGAGTTATTGGCAATTGAAAATTCGCAATTTTTCGCAAAAATTTATTTATTTCCACCATTGACTTAAAAGAAAAAACATTAGATGCTCCCCCGATTTGCACTACAGCTCACTTATTTTACGTGCAAAAGACTTCTTATAGTGCTCATTTTAAAGCTTATTTCAAGCACTACAAAACATTCTCTTGTATTAGAATGCATAAAATGCATCTGCTCGCCGCTAAATGGCATTGACCACAACGATTAAATTTCAGACAAAATAAAAAATGGCTTCGATCTTTTATATCTAGCTTAATATCTACTTTATAAAAAAATTGTTGTCCAAATTGTTCATTGTTTTACCTGCTACAATTTTGTTCTTTATAAAATTTTCGATAAAACGTATAGTTTTGGAGATATTTGCAATAAATAGATGAAAAACGTGAAAAAATTGCGAATTTTCAATTGCCAATATCTCGAAAAGTATTGGACTTAATGAAAAACTTTATATATTTGATTTTGTGTTAAATCGGGCTTTTTTGGTCACTTACTTTTGAATATGCAAATAAAAAACTTTATTTCATATTTTTCCCTACGTTTCGTCGTAATTTCTCGACTTCTTCAGGGGAATTTTTATTAAATATGATTTTTGTTGTTTGTTACATATAATAAATAACACTATTTTTAACTATTTAAACGGAGTTTTTCTTAGAGGAAAACATGAACTACATGAAAGTAAACAATCAAAAATTTAAAAAGTTATGTTGAAATTACACCGCTCTTAATGCAAGAGAGTAGCTGGCTATTGTGTTGTCTCTATCTTCTTGTGTATTCATTGTTTTGTCTATATTTTGTTGTACACGTAGACTTTTAATTGTGTATCTATTAAATGAAAAGATTAGTAAAGTTTTTAACAGTTAAAACACTTACTTTATTTCCTCAGATGTACATTTCAGAAGCAATGCTTCCATCGTCAGTGAGATTTATAAAATCTGACGATGGAAGCATTGCTTCTGAAATGTACATCTGAGGAAATAAAATAAGTGTTTTAACTGTTAAAAACTTTACTAATCTTTTCATTTATTAGATTAAAAAACACGTGGAATATCTCAACTAAAAAACTCATGTGTATCTATTGTTTGTTCTCTTTTCTTTGACCATTATTGTTGTATTATTAAAGTCTGCAGAGTGTCCAGTTTCTATTATATGTTGTGATAACCCAGTGGATTCTCTTTTGTTGCGGATGTCAGCTTTGTGTTCGATCAACCTCGTCTCTAGTGACCTTTTTGTTGTTCAGATGTAGATCAGATCAGATTGCACGTCTCCCCCTCCTTTCCATTGCACCCAATTTTATAAATGATGTCATGTTGTTGTTCTTTTTCTATTCTTGTTTTTGTGTTGGTGAATAGTTGTCTAATTGTTGTGTTTGGTTTATGAGCGAATGTCACATTTTCTCTCTTAATTACATGGTTGAGGTTTCTCTTATCAGTTAGGTTTGGAATGTATGATTTGCCATAGTATTTCATAGAGTTGCCAGCTTCCAGATTTTCCGGAGATTTTTGTTATTGTTTATTGTGTTGATGCTATTTTTTATTAAATTGTTTATTTGGTAATGGGGAAAATTTTTCATGTGTAATATTGTTTTTATTTTCTTTATGTTTTCTTCTTGATATTCTTTATCGCTTATATTTAATACTCTATTTATAAAATTGTTTGCGGTGTTGATTTTTTGCTGTAGGGGTTGAGTGGAGAGGAAGTTAATCATTCTTCCAGATGTTGTTATTTTGGAATACCAGTTAAATTTATATTTATTACTTGTTCTGTACATTCTGATGTCTAGATAAGGTAGGTTTTGATTTTGTTCTATTTCAACTGTGAATTTAAGTTTAGTGTGGTAATGGTTCAAATACTTCAAGATCTCATCCTTATCTTTTTCTTTGACAATAGCAAACACGTCGCCTACGTACTTGGTAATGTATTTGAACCATTACCACACTAAACTTAAATTCACAGTTGAAATAGAACAAAATCAAAACCTACCTTATCTAGACCTCCGAAAAACTCCGGAAAATTTGGAAGCTGGCAACTCAATGAAATACTATGGCAAATCATACATTCCAAACCTAACTGATAAGAGAAACCTCAACCATATAATTAAGAGAGAAAATGTGACATTCGCTCATAAACCAAACACAACAATTAGACAACTATTCACCAATCACCAACACAAAATGACATCATTTATAAAATTGGGTGCAATGGAAAGGAGGGGGAGACGTGCAATCTGATCTGATCTACATCGGAACAACAAAAAGATCACTAGAGACGAGGTTGATCGAACACAAAGCTGACATCCGCAACAAAAGAGAATCCACTGGGTTATCACAACATATAATAGAAACTGGACACTCTGCAGACTTTAATAATACAACAATAAAGGACAAAGAAAAGAGAACAAACAATAGATACACACTTGAAAGTCTACGTATACAACAAAATATAGACAAAACAATGAATACACAAGAAGATAGAGACAACACAATAGCCAGCTACTCTCTTGCATTAAGAGCGGTGTAATTTCAACATAACTTTTTAAATTTTTGATTGTTTACTTTCATGTAGTTCATGTATTTTTCTCTAAGAAAAACTCCGTTTAAATAGTTAAAAATAGTGTTATTTATATGTAACAAACAACAAAAATCATATTTAATAAAAATTCCCCTGAAGAAGTCGAGAAATTACGACGAAACGTAGGGAAAAATATGAAATAAAGTTTTTTATTTGCATATTCAAAAGTAAGTGACCAAAAAAGCCCGATTTAACACAAAAACAAAACATAATTAAAACAATTGGTCAAATCGTCATTAATTCAATTTATATATTTGATTTTTTGCTTAAAATTAGGCCTTCTATCGATATCCGAGGTTATTTTAAAAAAAAAATTCACCCCTGAGAAGGCGTGGCAACCACATCCAGGGTGGTGGCGGTGTTCAAATCATTTTCACTTTTGAAGTTAAGGGTAAGATGAGCCTAATTCCAAAATTTCATGCAAATCGGTTCACAGTAAAAAAAACTCGGACCTAAAATGCTTCATTGACTGCACTAAAATACTTGGTATAGTTTTCGATTCCAGTTACACTTTTAAGAAACATTGTACAACTTCAAAAAAGAGCCTCATTACTAGGGTAAATTTAATCAAATATTTTTCCTCTAAAAATAGCTCCTCTAATGTAAATACAATAATAAATGTAATAAAATCTGTTATTTTGTCTAAGATCGATTAGGGTTTAGCGATATATGTCAAGTGTTCAAAGTCATCCACTCAACTTATTACAACACCGTACCACGCAGCCATCAGAACTGGTATGAGGGCTTTTTGTACAACGCCGATTCGAAACCTCTTGACAGATGCTGGATTACCACAAATAAACGAAAGAATTGAATACCTTACAACGAGTATGATACAAAAAGTAAACAGCTCCAGAAGATAACCCGTTCACAACGATGCCAAAAAAAATTCTTAAACGCAAAAAAGTCTAAAACTCAAATCAACTTTAAATTACATTTTAACATCAGCAAAAGATCTAGATATACTCATTCAGCTTCAAAACCTAAACTCTACCGCTAACCCGCCTTGGAACCTACAGAAAGAGTTTAACTTCACCAATCTAAGCAAACATTGCATAACATCGACCAATAAAGAAGTTTATATGTCCCTGTTTTTGAGTTGGCAGAAAGCCACAAAAAACAAGGATGGAAGTTAATTTTTATTGATGCCTCAAAAACACAAGATGGCACTTCGTTTGCAGTTGTCGTAGAAAACTCAAAAACAATTTGCAAAAGTTTCCTTCCACATTTCGCTTCGATATTCACGGCAGAAGCTTTTGCCATTCACAGTGCAACTGACAAATCTTTTTGTTCTCAAAAAGACGGTCACATTCACAGACAGTCTTCCGTAAAAGCTATTTATAACATTAATAATAATAGTGAAATTATCGAATCCATCCGTGATAAAATCATCTCGAAGAATGGTAAACTCAAAATTGCCTGGATCCCAGGGCATCAAGGTATCATTGGAAACGAAGTTGCAGATTCATTTGCTAAATCCGCTCTGAGAGAACATCCTACCAAATTCTATACTCACAGCAAAAGACATAAGAAACCATCTATTCAGTCTGTTTCGACAAACGACTATTAACTAAATAACTTTAAAATAACTATTGTGAATTAAGAAAACAATGTTCTAAAATTTGAATTTGCCGCCCCTTTCGGCCATATTTATTTTGTAATTCGAAAAGTGGAAAGAAAGAATAGCAAAATAAAATAGAATTTATCATTCCTTTGTTACGAATCAAGATCGACACACGTCTTTTATTTTAAATCGATATTTTTTAACCGGTGCATATCTTAAGTACGATATTTTAAACTTCAATTTCTGAAAGTTAATTCGCAAAAACGATTGCGAAATTTCATGGCGTCCGAGCAGTGACAGATTTGATAAATTTATTATTGAATTTGTGTTAATTTCGCGGCTAACGTATACGTATAACGTATACGCAACATATATCCACGCGTTACGCTACATATATTATATATGTACATATAAAAACATTAATCAAACTAATTTAAAACCGGTTAAATTATTCAATCGTGCGCGAGTGATTTAAAACTAATAAATCGTAAGTTCTGCGCCAAAAAGGAAAAACCCCATCATTCATCACAAAAGCACCACCGAAGCACCACCGAAGCACCCCCGAAGCGCTAGGACTCCATCGCTAACCCAATGCACGAAAATTGCATATGTGAGGACTGTAAGAGGGAAGTGCATTCCAAAGAAGATACATCAAATAAAGAGGTATTCACAAAATTGAAAGTGCATAGAATTCACTAAGCGTATATATATATACATATCTATATATACCTTTATATAAAAAGAAGAAACAACAACTATTTGCACATTACACACTTTCAATTTTGTCACTTTGTTATTTAAACTATATTGGTGGTGAACAAACAATAAGACAGAAACAACAAAATAAATTTAGTAGTTTTATTGAACTAAATAAAGATACATATCATAAACTAAACATGATTAAAGTGAACTTAAAGTAAAAAATTAACAATTAATTCCGCCGCGCCGCCGCTGTTGTCACTTTTTCTCGTAAAACCACTATATTGCATTCAAGTGAAACTTGCTAGCGCTTTATTTAAATCGTTTACTCAATGCTTCAATCAATTAATACTAAAGTGAGTGATTTAATTGATTAAAACCGACCGAACTCACGAAAATAAATATTTGTTTACATTTTACATTGCAAATTGCAAGTGAATTGACATTTAAAGTGACAGGTCCGTCGCTCTCTCATCTTTCGTTGAGTTCCACTTTCGTCAAGTCTCATATGTCAGGTGTGGGCTGTATTCAGCGAAGCAAAGGTTTTTAGTAGGGAAAGAGTGTGTTCAGGTAACCAGTATTTTCTTTTTAAAAATTTGTGAAGTGAGTCACTTCAAGAATTATTTAATTCAAGTAACTCTTTGGTGCACTACAGTTTGCAGTTAAAATATTTTTCATCGGAACTATTGTATGGGAATAAACTAATTTTTCAAATAATTCCGAAAGCTTAAAAATCGTTACTAGTGCAACCGTATAATTTAGACAAACTATTTCCAAACACAAATTTCAGTTTTGTAAATTTAATTCGTAAAATTAAAATGACTGGTAAGAAAAGGCAACCTTCTCCAAACAAGGAAAGAAACCTTGATCATTTAAAACATCAGCGGCTTGTTACTAAAAATAACATAATACGTATTAAAACGGGATTAGAACAAAAGACGATATCGCTTAATCCATTGGAATTAGAATGTCGTTTAGATATTCTCAATTCATACATTGACCAAATTATGCAGTGTCAATCTGAAATTGAAACAGAAGATCATGGGGATACAGATCGTGGAGAATTAGAAGACATTTGTGTAGGTGCAAAGTCTCTAATCATGTCACACATAAATACAAGGAGGTGTTCTAATGCTGTTAATTATTCCTTCAGCAATCCTCATCGGTCTCGACTTCCTAAAATGTCTCTTCCGAAATTCAGCGGCAAATATTCAGAGTATAAAAATTTTATCAGTTTGTTTGAAAACTTAGTTGATAATGATCCTATGTTGCCAGATATTGAAAAATTCAATCACCTTATTTCATGTTTATCAGGTGAAGCCTTGGGAACAGTAAAGGCATTCCAAATTACGGAACAGAACTATCCCAAGGCGCTTGCAAGTTTGAAGAAAGTATACGATAGAAATTGCTTGATATTTTTTGACAATATTGCGACACTTTTTGAGTTGAAGGAGATTTCTAAACCATCCGCCTCGTCATTGCGAAGCATGATAGATACAGTTTCTGCAATTTACGATTCGCTTCTTTCGTTCGGTGACGAAAAGAATATTTCTAATGCAATCCTTATACATTTTGTAATGTCGAAAGTTGATGCAGTCACGAGGTCTAAATGGGAAGAACAATTAGATTTTAGCACTCTTCCTCTGTGGAAAGATTGTGAAGAAGCACTTAATAAAAGATACCAGCATCTTTCTGCTGAAGAAGCTTCAAGTTCGAAATTCAAAACCGTTGAAAAGTTCTCCAAACCGAAACACGACTCAAGTCGTCATCGAAATCAAAAGTCGTCGTTTGCTTGCGTGAACTCACAACTAAGCCGAAATGTTTGTATTGCAAATCAAATGAACATTTTATAACGACATGTCAAACCTTCGCGACGCTGCCTGTGTTGCAACGGTTTGAATACGCTAAGGGTGTTCCGATTTGTATTAACTGCCTTCGGAAAGGACATACAGTTTCGAAATGCAAATTGAGTCGGTGCAATGTGTGTAATCGCTCACATCATACTTTATTGCATAAGTATGATACGACTTTCAATGGTACTTCTACTCAACCTTCCACAAGTAGTTTTCAAGCCATGCATGCTTCGGATTTATGTGATCAGGTCATTCTTGCTACTGCCATTGTAAAAATAAAGAGTATCACCGGCGAGTATATGCCAGCTCGCGCGTTATTAGATTCTGGGTCGCAAGTTAACTTCATAACTGAAGAGCTTGCACAAAGATTGAAATTTCGTAAAGAGGAAAGGTCTTTGAGTCTACTTGGCATTGGGAAAGTAAGTACTACAGTCAACAAAAAGTTAACTGCAGAAGTTCATTCTCGATTTAATGACTATTCATTCCCTGCCGACTATTGGGTCATGAATTCGATTTCAAAATACCAACCCGATCAGGCTATCAATACAGCGAGTTGGAATATCCCATCAAATATTTCACTGGCTGATCCTTATTTCAATAAGCCTCAAAAAATTGATCTGTTAATAGGAGCGGAAACCTTTTTCGAGTTGCTATCTGTCGGTCAAATAAAACAAGGCCCTGAATACCCAACCATCCAAAAAACTCTGCTTGGTTGGATAGTATCTGGAAAATATCCTACGTGTACAAATTCGAATACCAGACAATGTAATTTGGTACACCAGTCTGACGAACTGCCAGACCTAGATAAAATCGTACAAACATTTTGGTTAATGGAAGAAATTCCGGGAAAGGCAAACAAGATTTATACTCCCGAACAAAAAATGTGCGAAGATCATTTTGTAGAAAATAAAAAACTTTTACCAATAAACCGTTTCAAGGTAAAATTGCCATTTAAATCTTCTCCGAATTCACTTGGATCATCGTTCGAAGCTGCTAAACGCAGATTCCTTGCACTTGAACGTAAAATTTCTAGAGATGATGAGTTGAGAGCAATGTACATGGATTTCATGAATGAGTATCTATTATTGGGACATATGTCGCCTACGAACAACGAAATTCCCAAAAACCCGCACTATTTCATTCCACACCAGTGCATTTTGCGACCGCAAAGTACAAGCACAAAACTTCGAGTAGTTTTCGATGCTTAAAAAAACATCTACTCAAGTTTCTTTGAATGACATCTTGATGGTAGGGCCAACTATTCAAGAGGAGCTGTTTTCGACATTGCTCCGTTTTCGCACTCATAAATATGCCATTACGGCTGATATTGCGAAAATGTACCGGCAAGTTCTCATTGCTGAAGAGCATTCGATTTACCAGCTCATAGTGTGGAGGCAAAACCCCTCTCAACCATTACAATTTTTTCGGCTTTATACTGTAACATATGGCACTTCGCCAGTGCCATTTTTAGCGATACGGTGTTTGAAGAGTTTAAGCGATAACTTCAAGGATTTGTACCCCACAGGGTCAGAAATTGTTCAAAAAGATTTTTATGTGGATGATCTTTTAACGGGTGCCGATGATGCCAAAACTTTAGAAACCATAAAAAATTAGATACAAGAAATACTGAAAAAAGGTGGATTCCAGTTAGCAAAATGGTACTCTAATCATCCAGAATTGTACAATGCTGAAAGTGAAGAAAAATCAATAAAATTCAACGACTCAGAGTCTACAAAAACTTTGGGCATTTGTTGGCATCCCAAAGAAGATGCATTTTCTTTCAATTTAGAAGATACTTTCCATGATCTGCGAGCCACCAAGCGGAATATTCTTTCAGTTTCTGCTCGTCTGTTTGACCCTCTTGGTCTATTATGTCCCATTGTTACCAAAGCTAAAATCTTATTGCAAGAGCTTTGGATTCCAAAACTAGATTGGGATGAGTCGACTCCATTGCGCCTTGATACTAGCTGGCAAACTTTCAAATCAAATCTATCTCAGCTTCCCGAGATAAAAATACCAAGATTTGTTGAGACCCATTCGGATGCAAAAATTCAAGTTCATGGGTTCACTGATGCGTCTATGAGAGCTTACGGATGTTGCATTTATATCCGAAGTCAAAGCAAAGCAGGTATCAAGTCGACGCTATTAACTGCAAAGTCCAAAGTGGCCCCTTTGAAAACAAAATCGCTACCGCGATTAGAACTTTGCGCAGCGCATACTCTTTCTAAATTATGGTTACGAGTATCGGCAATGTTGAATCTTGACGTCGAGCAAGTTATTTTTTGGACTGACTCAGAAATAACTTTGCATTGGATAAAAACCCATCCAACTTCACTTACAACTTTTGTTGCGAACAGAGTTTCGGAAATCCAAGAGTGGACGAATAATGTTTCATGGAAACATGTCCCAACAAATGAGAATCCTGCAGATATTGTGTCTAGAGGATGTAACGTAGACGAACTTAATAGTTCAATATGGTTTAATGGTCCAACATTCTTACTGAAAGACCCAGGTTTATGGCCAGTTAATGTTCATTTTCAGTTGTCTTCAGACGACGAAGCCTTAGAAAAGCGAAAAACTAATGTTTCGCTTGTAGCAGTTGAAAATCCTCAACCAAAACTTATGCAACTAATTGAAGAGGAAACTTCTTACATAGAATTAGTTACAACATTTGTACATGTCATGCGTTTCTTTGCCGTTTTGAAAGACAAGACAAAAGTATTTGAAGAATCACCCACGGCAAATGAGTTACACTTAGCATTCCTTAAAATAGTTCAAATTGTCCAAAACACTGAATTTTCCGACGAGATCCAAAAACTAAAAAGAAAAGTGACATTGCCGAATCATATTCAAAAACTTAATCCATTTATACACGAATTCAACGATGACAATTGGTCATTTTCACTCATTCGAGTAGGGGGGCGTCTTGTGCACGCTCCAATTGAATACGACGCCAAATTTCCATTGCTATTGACAAAAAACTCGCAGTTCATAAAAGTATAATTAACGCATTTGCATAAGAAAAATTGTCATGCTGGACCTCAAGCAATGGTAGCACTCCTTCGACAAAAAGTTTGGTTAATAAATGCAAAAGAGGCATGTCAGAAAGTTGTACGAAAATGTGTGCAATGCTTTAGATACAGACCAAAGTTACTCCAACAAATCATGGGAAATCTACCAGCCGACCGATTACGGGCACAAAGACCATTTTTGATATGTGGTGTAGATTTTTGTGGCCCAGTATATACCTCTTTAAAAATTCGTGGTCGGCCACCGTACAAAACATACATAGTTGTTTTTGTCTGTTTCACTTCCAAAGCTGTACATTTTGAATTAGCTTCTAATCTTTCTTCCGAATGTTTTATTCTTGCTCTCAAAAGGTTTATTGGTCGCCGAGGAATTCCGAAGACGATTCACTGCGACAACGGGACGAACTTCGTGGGAGCACAGAGGATCTTGAAGGAGGTTGGAGAAGAGTTCGAGAGAGGGAAAGAAGCCATTCACCAATACGCCGCAGACGAAGGGTTCAGTTTCGTCTTCATACCTCCAAGAGTCCCCCATTTCGGAGGTCTGTGGGGGGCAGCAGTGAAATCCGCAAAGACGCTGTTACAACGTACCGTGGCGAACGCACTCCTAACAGCAGAAGAGCTGCTCACCATTCTAATCGAGGTCGAGGCAATCCTGAATTCAAGGCCAATCTCCCCGCTAAGCGCAGACCCCAACGACGGAGAAGCACTTACCCCAGCGCACCTGCTAATAGGCAGCCCCTTGCGGTCACTACCTCCAGAGATTGTCCCGGAACAGCAGACGTCCTGCTTGAGAAGATAGCAGCTTCTATGCTGGCTCAAGCAGCAGTTCTGGCAGAAGTGGTCAAGGTGTCAGAAAAATTTCAAGGAGTGGGGGTGAAATTTCTCTGAGAGCGATTGATGTGCATAAAAGTACTCGAACGTTTTGTTGACACAAAACCAACACATATTTGAACGTCAAATTTGAACTGACTTTTTTTTTGTCATAAGTGAACGTATCAAACGTTTTTTTATGTTGGCTCTTGGCTTCTGTTCAACTAACGGGCTGAATTGGTTTTTGCCAACAGATGCTATGCTATTGTGATATTCGCAGTCACTAGGTATTGAGGAAAGGAAACCAAATTTTTTTTCGATGGTTTCGAATGGACTTTGAGCCATTCGAAACCAAAGTACTAAAGTACTTTCACTGTTACTCACCATTTTCATGAAACGAAAAAAGATTCTTTCATAATCTTACAAAATATTTATTTAGTCTAAATTTTATACAATGCGTTACGTTCAAGATGGTTACAAGTAATGTCGCTTCCCCAACCGGTGTCGAAGTTGGTAAAACTTTGGGTTTGAACTTTTCTGAAACAGCATCGTTATAACTTTCGCTGTTCCTTGCTGTTTCAATGGCCAAGAATTGCACAGGAACAACTCTCTCAGGAGAGTTCCTAATGAAAAGTCTTCTAGTTTGTAGAATTTTTCTATAAACGCTCTCCATTTGATTTTTTGTTCAGGGGTCTTCAGGTCGTCATCCGTAATCTCATCGATTCTTATAAGTTTGGGAAATCTTGTCTGAATGTTGTATAAATGATGTCCTGTTCCATGGCTTTCATAGCCCACATTTCTTCCACATCGCCATAGTTTTCAAAATTCTTCAGTAGTCCAACGACTTACATATAATTTGTTCTATTAAAACTAAGATTTTTGTTATTATTATTTAGTTATTAGCAACTGAAAACAAAATTAATTCCTTTCACATCGCACAGAAACTATGAAATGTCAAAAAAAAAATGTTCAAACATTTCTGCTCATAGAAATTTCTTCGGCTAGAATGTGTAGCATGGGGAAATTGTTTACTCTCTCACGGAGAGAGTTTTCTGTCAAAAAAAGTTGTTTATAAAATACTCGAACTAAACGTGTGGTATAATGTGGATGAATGTGTTTAAATGTGCGGTTGTGGGTGCGTACTCGAACGCTACTAATAAGATTATTTAATTGTTTGTTTTTGAAAAATTATTTTGACTTTTTGACTGGTAAGAATTTAATTTATTGCCCATGACTACATGGGCAGTAAATACAAGTATATTTCTTCTTCAAATTCCCACAGGAACGGAAATGGGAACGTCAAATAGTCAATTTATCAAACTATGTAGATTTCTGAAAGCAGCCATAATATTTAAGATTTGACAACCAATCTTTGTGAGTGAAGATTACCGCTACGTGCGCGAGAACTTTCTGTACTTTGTGATTCTTTGTGATAGTGACATTCCAGGTAATGTGCTTTTTCCAATAAATATTTTTTTGATATTCTGTGATAGTGACAATTTACTACTAATTTAGCAATTTACGATACCGAGCAGAAGGCGACCTGTTTTAGGTCGAGGATCTCAATGCGACCATTCAGAATTTTCTTCCAAGACAGTTGGTTTCCTTCAAATTAGTCGACACTGTTATGAACCAGGATGACATAGTCAACTATCCCACGGAAATTCTAAATTCACTGGAATTGCCTGGACTACCACCTCACAATTTGCAGTTAAAAGTAGAATCAGTTGTCATCATGCTGCATAACATTAATCAACCTCGACTATGCAATGGGACAAAACTGGCTGTGAGAAAGCTGATGAATAACGTCATTGAAGCAACAATCATAAAAGGACAATACATAGGAGAGGATTCGATTTTAAACGGTTACAATTTCCAGTTGTGGTACCCGTGGCATGATGGTTAGCATGTCCACCTGCTTACCCAGATGTTCGAGGTTCGAATCCCAGTAGAGGCAAAAATGTTTTTCCACGGGTATCGCCTTTCGCGAGGAATTGGCAAGTCCTCCGTTAGTAAATTCATTGCCATGAAAAGCGCTTTCTCAATCAGCCGTTCGGAACCGGCACAAAATTGTAGGTCCCCTCCATTCCCTCACAAGGCATGGTTGTGAGACACCCTATTTATTTATTTTTAATTTCCAGTACGTCTGGCCTCTGCGATGACCATAAATAAATCACAAGGACAGTCGTCAGAAGTTTGCGGAATCAGCTTGGAGTTTCCCTGTTTCGCGCATGGACAAATATACGTCGCATGTTCGTGCGTCGGAAAACCGTCTTCTTTATTTATTTACGCACCACAAAACAAAACGAAAAATTAAGTTTATGAGAAAGCTTTAAATTTACTAACAGACTGTATAATAACAGTGTGTGTCTGTCAATATCAAATTTAAACCTTATAAATAGCCAGTATTTCAGGAAAACACGGTTTTGTAAGTAAGCAAAATGATGTGACGAAAAGAATAATAATATTTCAATCTTCATAAAAAAATGTTTAATAAAATACGGATTCGTTTTGTTTGTTTTGAAATTAATTTATACAAAAGCATAGGTCTTTTATTTATCGGAACACAAAAAAGACATTTTTGATACATTTTCTTAAGTGTATACTATTGTAGTGTAATAACATTCATTCGAAAAGAGCCACAACCAAAAACAGTACAAGCACGTTTTCATTGATACTTAATATCATAGTAAAACGATGTACACAATTTTGTTGTCTAAGTTCAAAGACATCGTTTTGACTACGTTGCTTTATGAGTGGCACTGAATGTATTTTGTTACACTACTGCCAAATGCAAGCTATAAGTGAGCAACAGTTTGTCAACATTAGAAATGAGACGACTGCCCCAATAATTTAGTTATAAGAAGTAGAATGCTGATGCATTTCTATTTGTAGTATAGTTGATAAGAGGGGATATCCCAAATCTTTTTGTAAAACAATTTAGGTATAAATAGCTGTTAGAAAATCTAAATAAACTAATTCCATTTCTTATACTTGAAGACTGTGAATTCATTGAAACTGCGGCTCTCTAGCCATCAAGTTGAAGCGAGCTGCGCTGAATAAACATACAGCGAAATTAGGGAAATAGTAGTAGAACATTACACTATTCACTCTGGCGTATACGTACTGTTTTTTTTTTTTTTTTAAGTTTTATTCTGATAATAAATTGTAACTACTTTCAATACATTTTATATTTAAGAGTTCAATGAGAAAAATTTTAGTTGCTGATTGTTGCTGCATTAATTTCGTCTGTATCAATTCAAATTCATTGAACTTATCCCTTAGTGACATAAACTTATATTTCATTCACATATTTGCACGTGAACGGAAGATTCCCTCAGGAAAGGAGTTGGAAATGGAAACCTAGAAACTTATAGGGACCCTACACTACACAAACCGTTTGTGCAAACATATGTATTTTGTTTTTGTAAAAATCTTTGTGCAAACTCTTTGAGTAGTGTGTAGCGATGTTGAGTGTTTGCGCAAACGGTTTGAAGAAATTCAGAAGAAATTCAAAAAAGTTTTGAATTTTCCGTGTTTGCACAAACATGTTTGAGTCGTGTGTGTTGAATTTTGCTCAAATAGTTGTGAATTTTCAAGATGTAAATGAATAAACAACAAGAACAAATTTTCTGGACGGAATTTTTCGAATTATATAAAAGTTTACCGGTGTTGTGGTGTGTTTAAAGCAAAGTTTATTGCAATAAACAAAAAAAGCAGATGCGAAATAGTTCATTGCTCATAAGTCTGATTGATATGAAAAACGTCAAGCAACTAATATCTCTCAAACATGTTTGTGTAGTGTGTTGCGAAACTATTTTTGCACAAACACACGCTTGTACAAACGTGTTTGCGTAGTCAGGATTAAAACTACAGGCCCAAGCAACGCCGGGTGGCCTGGACCTATTCCAAAAACTCTGTCATCGTTATAGTGCTTAGTTGCCCCTGAGTAGCATAGACTATATTCCATCCCCACACTGCCACTAGAATGAAAGCTTGGAGACTGTGTCGCTTCGCTACGATGTCATGGCACGTACATCTAACACTGGCTTTAGACATAACGAAACCTTTTTGACATTAAGTCTTTGATCATCTATTACATTCTATCTTTTGATCTGTCAAGTACAAATTGTAAATCCTAGCCTTAAAACTTTCTTTTGAATTTAACCTTTGGAGCGAACGGCCGGTAAATGGCACAATTGTAAGAACTTATAACTGAATCTTAAGTATATTTCCAAATTAATATTGTTCAGTAAAGATTTTAGTTGCTGTTATATTATCAACTCAAAATATTTGTTTTTATCACCCGGGGCCGACTGCTCAACATTCTAAAATAATTGTTCAAACCGAGACGTAGAAAATCCGCAGGACACACTTTTGGTCAGCATCTTGGAAATCCAGAAAATCTCAAGACATCAACACATTCTTTCTTGTGAATATCATTCCTTGTTGTCTTAAACTAATTTGTGTTACAACACATTTATTATTTCATTAAAATTTTAACTAATTTCAATTGTAGCATAAACACCTTTGCCATGACATCGGAAAGCAACGACGTTACGTTTTGTCCTGAACTTGGTATTTTGTCCAAAAATAATGAAACCTCGCACTATCCAATTGGAGCTAAATGCCCGCATTCTTCAACAGCATCTGACGAAGCTGCTACAGAAGCAACTAAATCCTCGACAGCACATGCACCCGTTCAAATGTCGGTGCTTATTGCTCAAACAACAGCAACTTCATTGATGAATCCCGTATCATTGCCAAAAACAGCTTTCACATACTCAAGTAATCATTCTGCCACCATTCCGAACACATATCGACCAAATCCACAGCCTACAATTAATGACATGCATACCATTAGCAATCATCCACCAGTTAGAAATATCTTGCATTCGACTTTACTTAGCAATACTGTCATTGCTCGTCGCCCTGTGTACGAATTTGCTCGATACCAATGCGGACAAGCAATCGAACATAATGCAGGGAATATACCTTGGTACAACAACGATGCTCATCGTTACGGCATTTCCAATACCGTTCCAGTATGGGCATCACGAACAACTTACCCCGCAGCACAAGAGCTTCCAATATCTACCACATACATACCACCAGTATGCCACAACATTACAGCCAGCACAGCACAAAGCAACAATTTATTTGCAGGTGCTACAAGTAACAATTGGTATGGATATACGCCTGCATTTATGCACAACGGGATGCCCGCATCAATGTCATCTCTGATAGCTACGTCATTTGCTCGAACAAGCGATACTATGGGCCCGGCACAGCCATAACCATCCATGTGCTCGCACTCAAACTTGCCTTGTATGCAAAGTGGTTTCCCTGACATAACCTTAACAACATCCCAAATTGCCTCTCGCCACATAATGTCTAAGGATATGCCCAATTTTTCGGGAAAACCAGAGGAATGGCCACTTTTTATTACTAACTATATACAATGAACAGAGAGATGTGGATTCACCGATCAAGAAAATCTTTTAAGGCTACAGAAGTGCTTGAAAGGACCAGCTTTAGAGGCAGTGCGATGAAAACTTATTGTGCCGAGTATAGTCCCGTCGGCAATTGAAACTCTGAAAATGCTTTATGGATCTCCCGACGTGATTTACCAGAATTTGCAGCGTAAGCTCAGGCAAGAGGCTTCTGTTAAGTCAGACAAAATGGAAAGTTTAATTATTTTATCTTTAGCCGTGCAAAATTACTGTTCAACTGTTCAAGCTATCGGTCTCAATGACTATTTAAAAGACGCCGTATTATTGAGTGATTTAGTAGGAAAGCTGCCGTGTGACTTGAAGCTCGATTGGAGCCGGCATCAAATGGCGTTAGTTCGAACGGATATCCGAGCATTCAATAGTTGGTTGTCAGTACTCGCAACTTGTGTAAGTAGAGTCTCAAATTTGAGTCAACACAACCCAACAGCATCGAAAAGCGAAACAAAAAATGTAAAAAAAACCGTCGATCATAATGGTGCATGATGTTGAAGATCTGTCTACTCAAACTACAACATGTCTTTAGATCACCGCTTAGCAGATTGCAAGGAATTCTTATCGCTTAATACGCAAGATCGTTGGAAGATTATTCGAGAGAAAGGGCTCTGTTTACGTTGTTTTAAGAAACACTACGTGAGGCGTTGCAATTCTAAAAAAACGTTGTGGTGTTGACGGTTGTGTGATGTCTCATCATCATCTTCTCCATTCAACAAATGTTCAATATTCCACTCAGTCCAAGCACAGCCAAATAGAGGAAAAAGCCGGACAAGAAGGTAAATCAGTTCGAGTTATGTCGTTTCACTCAAATGAATCTCGATGGGCGATGTTCAGGTATGTTCCTGTGAAGTTATCTAATGGTGATGCATCGATTCAGACCTTGGCCTTTATTGACGAAGGTTCGGCTATTACATTAATGGAAAACAGTATCGCTGAACACCTCAGTCTAGATGGTCGCGTAAAAGAACTTTGCTTACGATGGACCAACGTTATAAAGCAAAACGATGTGAACTCTAGAGTGGTAAGTTTGAATATTTCGTCTAGTGGAAGAAAGGCACAACAATTTACCATGCACAACGTTCGTACTGTCTCCAGCTTAGATTCCAGTTCAAACCATGAGCTCTTCATTCATAAAAGAACATAGTTACCTAGCTAAGCTGCCGATCGTTCCATATGAAAATGGTAAACAAAAATTCTTATCGGAATCGACAATGCGAAAATCGGAATGCCTTTAGAAACCCGAGAAGCCAGAGACAATGATGTGATCGCTACGAGGTGTAGAATCGGATGGGCAGTTTACGGACGACAACGTGGTCCGCCAAAATTGGAACCTGAAAGAACTATGCACGTCTGCCCTTGTGGCTCTGGAGCGAAAATGGATGAATTACTAAAAACTTACTTTTCGCTAGACTCTGTTGGAATCTCCACTACGTCACCCACACTGCTATCTAAAGAAGATCAACGTTCGCAAGAAATAATGAAGCAGACAACAACCTATCTCTCTTCTCAGAAAAGGTGGGAAACTGGTCTTTAATGGCCAAACGTAGACTTCAATGTTTGGAATCGAAGATGAAGCGCGATCCTGATTTGAGTAACTTTTTAATAGACACTATCAAAAGTTATCAATCGAAAGGATACGTTCGAAAACTTAACGAGAACGAAATTTCTACAGATGGAAAGCCTTGGTATATGCCGATATTTACGGTGACAAATTTGAACAAGAACAAGAAAAGACTAGTCTGGGATGCCGCAGCGTCAGTAAACGACGTTTCTCTCAATTCCAATTCGATGAAAGGGCCTGATTTCTTGTTTTCTCTTGTGGGAGTGCTCATTAGATTTCGAGAAAAGCGTATTACGCTGTGCGGTGACATCAGAGAGATGTTTCACCAAATTCTTGTCCGCAAAGAAGACCAAGTATCTCAAATATTTTTATGGCGAAACGGTGACGACTTTAGGGAACCTGATACATTTGTGATGAACGTAATAACGTTCGGCGCTACATGCTCCCCGTCGCTGGCGAATTACATCAAAAACAGAAATGAAATGCGTTGGAATAGATACACTCCTAATGCCGTTGAAGCTATTTTGAAAAATACGTATGTAGATGACTAGTTGCAAAGCGCTGACAGCGAAGATGAAATGATCAAGTTAGTTCGAACTGTTAAGCATATCCACAGTGAAGGGGGGTTCGAAATGAGGAACTGGACTTCAAATTCAGAACGTGTCTTAGCCTCACTGTCCGGTGTAGCATCTCATGAGGACAAGCGAATTGAAGAATTTTCTGTTTTCAGTTTTCTCTGAAAAGGTTTTGGGGCTATGGTGGTGCCCCGATACAGACAACTTGACGTTTTTTGAAAAATTTCCGGAGGAAGCTTTTGATGAAAGAACCTTTCCAACAAAAAGGCAAGTGCTTCGGCTGGTAATGAAAAAATTTGACCCGCTTGGATTTCTGGGATTTTTCGTTATCCAAGCCAAGATTATTCTTCAAACATATGGCGTTCTGGTGTAAGCTGGGATGAGCCAATTCACACTGAAGAACGACAGCATTGGTGGCAGTGGATTCGATTGATTCAGTCGATTAAATTGATTCGTATTCCTAGATGTTATCCCCTTAGTCAGTGGCAGTGATGAACTTCAACTACACCTTTTTGTAGACGCCAGTATTGAAGCCTATGCAGCTGTGGCATATTTGCGTGCAAACACTGGATGAAATGTAAGTTGTTCATTTCTTATTTCAAAAACCAGAGTTGCCCCTCTGAAACCAGTTTCAGTTCCGCGGCTGGAACTGATGGCTGCAATTCTGGGACTTCGACTAGCCAAATTTGTTGCCACCGAGATGTCTATTCCTTTCAAACGACGACTGTTCTGGGCTGATTCTAAAAAAGTCCTGCACTGGATAAGATCCGATACTAGAAAGTTCCATCAATTTATAGCGGTGAGAGTGTGCTAAATTCTTGAGAACTCCAAAATTAAGGAGTGGAGATGGGTTCCAACAAAGCACAATGTTGCCGACGAAGGGACCAAGTGGAATAAAAACATACAGTATAATCATCAATCACGTTGGTTCATCGGTGCTTCTTTTCTTAATTCGTCCGAATGTGAGTGGTCTGAAACAACAGTGGCATGCTCTTCGGAAACGGAATCGGAGAACATTTACCACATCAATGTTACCGAAGAAAACGTCATTCAAGTATCAAACATCATACCCGATCCTTCGAGGTTTAGCAAATGGGAAAAACTTCGAACAGCAATGCACTGAAATTCATCAAGACTATAATCAAACCAAACCAACGGCTCGAGATACTGAAAAAGCTTTGCCTGACAGGAGGAATAGAAGAAGCAGAAGTTATCTTATTCCGAAATAGCTTGATAAGAGTCTCAGGACGAATTGATAATATTCGAAATGTGCCCTTGGATGTGAAACGACCTATTATTTTGCCTCGATATCATCAAGTAACCAGCCTAGTTGTTGAGTATTACCACCGCAAATTTCGTCATCACCATAATGAGATCGCAATAAACGAGATGAGACAACGTTTTTCTATCAATGGCCTCCGAGCCTTAGTGAGACAAATAACTAAAAACTGTTTCTTCTGCCGAATACGTCGAGCATTACCAATACCTCCAAGCATGGGAAATCTACCTTCTGAGAGACTTACTCCTTTCACGTGACCGTTCACGTTCACTGGTGTGGACTATTTTGGCCTGATGCATGTAGCTGTTGGAAGACGAAGAGAAAAGCGGTGGGGCGTTCTCTCTACTTGCTGCACCACAAGGGCTGTGCATATAGAGATCTCGCCATCGTTATCAAGAGAATCATTTCTTCTTGTATTCAAACAATTCATCTGTCGGCGAGGAGTCCCGAATCGCATCTTGTCAGACAATGGCACTAAGTTTAAAGGGGCGAGTCGTAGTCTAGCGGATGAAATCGAGAAAGTGTCATCAAATCAGCTCGAGAAAATATACCCTGAAATTGAGTGGACGTTCATACCACCCGCTTCTCCTCACATGGGCGGTGTGTGGGAAAGGATGATACGATCTGTAAAAAATATTTTGGCGGATGTTTTGCACGAAAACAGCATGCGTGAAGAAGTCTTGAGAGCCACCTTGGCCGACATTGAACACATTTTAAATTCTCGACCATTGACTTATGTCCCGTTGGACTCACCTTTAGAAGAAGCTTTGACGCCGAACCATTTCCTGGTAGCGAATTCAAATGGCATCCGATAACTTTACAATGACGACAACAGTGGCTCAGCGTTACGTCGACCCTTCAACCTATCGAACCAACTTGCGAATCAGTTCTGGAAACGCTGGATTCCAGAATATCTTCCGTACTTAACTCGTCGAACCAAGTGGTTCCAACCACCGTTGGATCCAATCAAGATAAACGACGTTGTGATTATTGTGGATGAAGCAAGCAAGCGAGATACATGGATGAAAGGCGTAGTTGTTGACTTGCATCGCTCAAAAGATGGGCAAGCTCGAAGTGCAGTGGTGAAATCAAATAATGGCATGACAACTCGCCCTATAGGGAAACTGGCAAAGTTGGATTTAAAGAAGTAAATATCATGCTCGATGAAGCACGCAATTTACGAAAGGGGGAATATCGCTTGTCGATGTCATGGCACGTACATCTAACACTAGCTTTAGACATAACGAAACCTTTTTTGACATTTAGTCTTTGATCATCTATTACATTCTTTCTTTTGATCTGTCAAGCAGAAATTGTAAATCCTAGCCTTAAAACTTTCTTTTGAATTTAACCTTTGGAGCGAACGGCCGGTGCCTTGCACAATTGTAAGAACTTATAATTGAATTTTAAGTATATTTCCAAATTAATATTGTCAATAAAGATTTTAGTTGCTGTTATATTATCAACTCAAAATACGTGTTTTTATCACCCGAGGCCGACTGCTCAACAGGCTGATATACTTAACTTTCAAGTGATAAATATAGGGCCTGAGCTACGCCGGGCGGGTCAGCTAGTAATGTATATAATCTAATGTTAGCACTAAATTTAGAAAATCTCATACAAACTCTAGCTGAAAGCCCTAGCAGCTATAGCTATACAATTATTAGCAATGTAATTTATTGTTAATAAACTTATAATATTAAAAACAATAATTTACAATCTAAATACAACAAGGGAGCCGAAGTGTGTTCTTGCGAATTAAATCTTTTTAAAAATTTAACAAAACCTACATGCTTCTTAAAGAAATCTGAAACAAATTCAACATGAACCCAATATAACACAAAAACCAGTGGCGCAACTCACTGCAGTGTGTGGAAGAAGAAACCTACAAATGAATATAGATGGTGCCGGAATATTAACACTACAGCCAGGATGCACATTGAAACACAACCACGTCACTACTGTAGGGTATAGAACATTCTCTACAAGTTTGCAAACATCTTATACCAGCTTCGGCAGCATCTCGGAAATATCAACACCATGGCGTCTCGAACCATTACTTCACGCCTTTAATAGTACTCACTACGAAATGCAACTGAAAAACCTCACTGCTCTTCACAAAAAAATCGCTGAGTAAGAAATTCTCGACCTACACCATAAGCTCCAAATCCAAAGTTATCACAACTCAGCAATTGGTTATTTGGCCCTGTTATTGGCAATCACACTGATCATCTATCTTATTTGGAAACGGTACTCAAGAAAATCATCCGCTTTCACGAAAAAAGCCTCGAACACCAAACCCAGAGTCAAGTTTCACTGTCAGAGTTGCGTAGATAGTTTTGTCTAACGCGGGATAGAATGTTCAATGGGTCAGCAACAAGCACCATCAAATTATGCAATGGGTCAACAACGAAAACAACACGAGAATGCCCAACGCATAAAATGGGTTGATAAACCAACCAAGCCTACAACCCATAGTGCCGACGCCACAGTCAAAACGCCAGGTCAAAACTCCAAATTTTTTTTTAAACTGTTGAAAAAAAGTCAAATAAAGAAAAAAAGTGATTTTTATATTGTAACTTCATTTTATTAACTACCATCTGAGCCGCCCAGCGCGGCGTTGCTCGGGTCTGCAGTTTTAGGTCCGTATTATGAGTAGGGAATCGATCGTTCAAATGGAAGCGAATGTTTTAGAATCATTCATTGGATTATTATCATTCAACTTCGTCGATTCTCTTATCTGACATACCTTAAACGTCAAAAAAAAAAAGTTTTCTACAAAGTATTTGTTCCTACAACCTATAATAATACCGCTATAAAAGAAGCTTGCAAAAACATTCGCTTCCAATCGAACATTCGATTCGCTACTCATAATAGGTACCTTAAGGTTCCCGTTCTCGTTCTTCCGCTTCTGGGGGAATATGGTAATGAAATATAATCTTTTCGTAACGAATAAATTTATTTTTTTCTATTTTTGTAATTTTGGGCACAAAAATAAGAATTTGCCCACCTAAAAATAAGTATGAACTATATTTCCAACGCTTCCTAAAAATTTATGCTTGTAAGGTACTTAAAATCACATTTCTTAATTTATTCGTCGTTCGTTGGTCGTGCTCATGTGAATAGTCCTCGTCCTCACTCCTCAATGCGGCGTATATACAGACACTGTTCAAATGCTTGTCAAGCATGTAACAGCTTATTTTCTTTGTATTTGTATTTGTATTTTGTTTCAAACTTAAGTATAAAATACTGTGTCTTTTAAACAATACTTAAAAGCATAGTGGTTACATTAAATATTCTTTAAAAAAAAAAGGTAAATAATAGTTTTAAATAACAAATATCATCTATACATATAATAAAAACGTAGCAGTTTGTTTGTTTGTGCACGCTAATCTCAGAAACGGCTTATCCTATCTAGTTTTCAGAAATATATTGTGGTAAGCTTCACTTAACATTTAGTTTTTATTTCATGTCAATCGGTTGATAAATAAAAAAGTTATGCCAATTCTTGCGGACGAAGTCGCTGGCACACCTAGTCTTCGTATATATTTTATATTTTGCAATTTTATTGTTGTTGCTAGGCAGGGAGTTCCAAGGAGAAGCAGCATGAACGAAGAGCTGTTGTTTGGAAATTCTATATTTAAAAGTAGGTTTAATAAGAATGTGGCTTCTCTGTAAAACTGGGAAAATTAGCTTTTCGTAAAGATAATTGGGGGTTTTCTCATGAATAAGTTAAATGTTAGAAAATCAAGATATTTGTCAAACGTCATATTAAAAACTCTCACAGCGTGAACAGAAACATGGTCGAAACGTCGCAGTCCGTAGATAAAACGAACAACGTTGTTAAACGCTACTTGAAGTCTGCGTTTACTGGTGCTATCCATACAGCAAAAAATTGGCCAACCATAGAGCAAAATAGGAAAAACTAGAGTTTTTGTAATAGTCATTTTAGTTAACACTGGAAGACAGCTTCCGGAGAGATAAAGAAGGCGCAAGGTAGCGTAAATTCGGCCAATAGCACATGTCAATTGGTTTTCCCAAGATAGCGTCTGGTTAAAAACAACCCCTAGATTCTTCATTGTTGGAACGTAATTCAACAATGTGCCATAAAATTATACGAGTGGTAAATTAGTAACATCAAGGACATTTTTGCTGATGATAATTGCCTGGCATTTATTTGAATTTAGTTTTAGTTGATTTTCTCTAGCCCGCACTACTATTCTCATTAGATCTTCATTTATTGCGACCGTTGCATTTTCTATCATACCAACTGGATAACTCAAGTGAATTTGCACATCATCAGCGTACATGTGAATTTTGTTGTGCTTGTATCAATGGTAAGTCGTTGTTAAATAGAGTGAACAAGAGTGGTCCTAATATAGATCCATGAGGAACACTTGCATGGGTAGGAAGAAAATTGGAAAGATTTGAGTTGGCAAACACTGCCACTGTTGACTTACAAGTTTTTCAAATGCTTTTGAGATAAATGGAAGAAAAGCACAATTTCTTTTTACTATGAGTGAGTTTTTCTATATCTACAGTAAACCAACCAAATTTTGACTCGAATTGTTTTAATGGGTACATACATATGTTCCAAATAGAGAATTAATGCTATTATTGAAAAACTCAACTTGCTCGTCAACATCCCAAATTTGGAAAATCTTTTCGAGATAAGAGCTATGGAACCAGCTAAAAGTAACTGCATGTCGATTGATTTGAAATCTCGGAACGAAATGCTTTCAGTGGCAGAAACTGGATGGAGATTGATATTATAGAAAGCAACGATCAAGTCGTGTTTTGAAAATCCACGAACATCGAGTTGGCCGTAGAAGTTTACACAGTTGGGTTAGCTGACTAATATCGTTTTTCATTGACCAAATGAGTTACTCCTTTTGTGAAAAGATTTACTCTTTTTCTATTTTTCATGTTTCATTGAAAAATAGAGTAGATCCGGAGTAACTCTCTACTCCCATTTGGTTGGGAGATCTACTACGAATTCATGCATACAAGCAAAAACATTTGTTGTGTCAAACGTTAAATGGAAAATAATTTGATAATTTTAAATTTATTGTGTGCGTTAGGTTAAAAAATTGTTGAAAATTATGAACAAGCTTATAAATAATTTAGAAATCAGTAATTTGCTGGAAAAAACCAAATTACAAAATGTGAAGATAAGAATTCCTATATGTGAACATTAATTCAACCTCCAATTTCCAATACTAGGAAAAACTTAAAAACATGTTTCATTGAAAGGAGTAGTTCTCGATTTGAGAGTAAATCTGTTGAGTTTCAATGAAAAACGCTATAAGAATACATCAAGTAACGTAGAGCTAGTGGATGTAAAATGTGTTGGATAATCACTGTTTACGGATTGCATATTCAGAGAAAGCAGATTGTCATTGTAAACCTTAACTCTATTATTTTCTCTATCAAGAAGGTCAACGTTTAAGTCTCCTGCAGTAATAACATGATTATAATTGGGTGTTACATTTTCTAAAATGTTTGTGATGGAAGTGGAAACGAGAATGTTTGGTGGTTTATACAGTACTCCGATCAGACATTTGTCAGCAGCACTTAGTACTTCAATAATTTAATACTGAATACTATCATTCGCATTAGATACCTTAACAATAGTACTTTAGAGGTGTTTTTTAAGAAAATGGCTACGCCACCTCCTCTGCTGATTGAAATATGCTATACTTGCCCGTACTTAAAAAAGAATTGTTTACTGTTTGGTGCAACCATTTTTTAGACACGCAAATGCTGTTCATTGCAGTCATCAAACGTGCTTTTGAACTCGTCAATATGTTTTGTAAGGCTTTTATCACTTATGTGGCAAATAGATAACCGAGAGTATCTCATCCGAAAAATATTTAACATCGTCCTAGTACTATTCAAATTCGTATATGCCGACCTGTGAAACTCCACTAATATCAACTGCGCTCATGACAATTAAATATTTCTTGTTGTTTGAAACATTCTGAGCATGACAAGACAACAGCTCTGTGAAAATAAACTATTTGTGAAAGAAAAAACTGCTAAAAATATTTTTGGTGAAATAATTTTACTTAACAGAGCCTATGTACTCATAGGCGGATCCACGGGGGGGTTTTCGGGTCCGGACCCCCCCCCCCCCCCCCCCCCAATCGGGAAAATAAAAGATGTTTTTTGTAACATTTATCGGCTCCTAATGTTCAAATTTCGTTACGGAACGGAAAAATATAGCATGAGCAAGACAATAATATTATTATTTTAAAAATGCAAGAACTTTATTGATTATTATCACAATTCATAAAAAACTGAAGAGCAGGCTGCCTCAAACACTGGTAAATTTTGGAGGTTTTTTGAAAAATTCCACTAGAATCTCGTCCTCGGTAAGTTCAATATGGGTATGGATATTTAAAGAAGTAAGACCATTTAGTCGTTCCTTTCCCATCGTATTTCTCAGGTAAGTTTTGATCCTACTCAACGTCGAAAATGATCGTTCTGGAGTTGCTGTAGTAACAGGTAGTACTGGCAAGACTCGCAAAATATAATCGACATTCTTGAACGACTTGCTATTGATTGATGTTTGCATGTGTGACTCGATCCGATAAAAGGGACTTACTAGGCAAAAAATCGGTTGTTGGGTCATGATTGATTACATAAGTTCTTTTACTGAATATTCATGAAGCGCCATCAGAAATTGTAACATCGCTATTATTTTACAAAATATAAATTCAGAGAAACGATTTTTTAGATGGGTTTGAATGGTACATCAATGCAGCGCCTTTCAGAGCGTGCTGTGTAAGCTTTCACTTTTGCCTAAAAGGTGCCTTTTCTCGGATCGCGTCACATATAAACATTTTTACATGAAAATTTTTGATCGAAAGATACTAACCAGTAAAGCATCAATCGCATTTTGGATGTTCTGGCTGTGGATTCGTTGTCTCCACAATTTGAATTCTGACAGAAAATTTTCTTTCGAACAATCCGATATATCTTCGTAAAATGTGTAGAGGTCAGCGCATTTCTTTTCGTTAAATTCATGAAACAGTTGCCCGAAGCTTTGGAAAATGTATTTGTGTTCCGAGAACTGACTTTTGAGTTGAGAGATGAACGTATCAAGAAACGGAATGTAGAAAGAAATTCTGTAGTAGTCTTCAATACTTTGTGCTTGAGCGTTGCAACGATTTTTTGGTTGATTGCAACGGCGGCAGCGGCCGGCGCGGCGTGGCAATTTCATTGCGATTACTCAGAACAAATTCTAGCAACATGCTCATAAATAACGCGGAAAGTAGAATCTGCGTTTTCGCGTTTGTATACGTAAATTCATTCAAAGCGTCATCTGCCAGCTTAGTAGCCTCACCCAGATCTTGGTTTTTAGAATGCAATTCCCGACTCAAAAGCAAAACAATCGAATTAACTGACTCCATAATGTGACAGGCGATTTGGAATTCAACCGTCGAATTCGCTGTCAAAAGATGCAATGCATTTTGCGAAGTATCTCGATCTTTCCTAATTTTGATTTCTTCCAAAGATTCAATAACAGCCGGTTGCAATTCAACATACGTTCCAACTACTTCATGAGACTGAGCCCACTTGGTAGGACAAACAGACTTCAACTTTTGTTTTTTTTTCTCACTTTTGTTTGTCATTTTTGAAATTTCTTTGTGTAGAACGTCTTGTCTTTTAGGCCAGTGAAAAAATGCTTCAATCGCTCCGATAGTTCCTAACGCATTTTTGATTCCTGACACTTCGCATGCTGCATTGACTGCCAAACTAAAGCTATGTGCAGTGCAATGTACATAAATTGCCAGGGGGAAATACGATCTCAGATGAGCCCAATGAATTGGACACTCATTGCCGGAGCTCCGTCGAATCCTTGGCCATACATATATAATATATACATACATATATAAGCAATCGACGCCAACATCATGTGAATAATTTCTGATCGAATCTGCTAGGCCTCGTACATATATATAAATAAAATTTTGAGTAATAGACCCTCCATGCCCAAATCCTGGATCCGCCACTGATGTACTCAAATGTAACTTTACTTTTTGAATTTGCTTTCATATTCTCTACTGTCACTTGCTCTGAATACTTTATACAGTAAACATCTCTTGAAGAAAATCCCGGTTTGGTTTCATTTTCTGCAACAATTTTCAATTGAAAGCAAATAACAAAAGAAATGAATTTAAAAAATAATTTGTAAAAGAAAGAGAACTGGAAAAATTATCAGATATAAATATAAAGAGAAAAGAGTGAAAAAAATGAAAAATTAAAATTGAAGCGAAAAAAGGTAGTACATAGTAGAAACATGGAAAGTACAAAAGTTTTTCCGGTGCCGAAGAAAACTCGCGTGCGCGCCTTAAACGAATTGCTTGAGACAGCATATAGTACTATTATACGGTGAAATTTGTTGCATGAAACTGTTCGAACACCATAAGTGCAAAAGAGAACTAAAGTTCGAAAAACAGAGATGGACAATATGCTACTGTGTGTCGCATGGGTTATAGTTTTGGTGACCGCCACCTGATTTCACTTGGAGGTTGTTGGGGGGTCCACTCACTACCCCCTAGAATTTTTCCCCACCCCGAAAGAACTCCTGTAAATTTTATAACATTCATCTAATTTCGTGAAAGGGGGGGGGGGGGGGGGGGGGGTTAAACTTTTTTTGGAAGGGTGACCGCCACCTGATTTCACTTGGAGGTTGTTGGGGGATCCCCTACCACCCACAATTTAATTTGTCATTATCTACACCTTTACCCTATCCTTTTATCCATAACATCGGTTGTCGGGGATGTTGTTTTAGCTTTGCATGTAAAATGATGTAATGTATATAACAGTCATGTGAAACGCCTTATATATATAAAAATCAATTGCTGTTCGTAAGTCTAGCTAAAACTCAAGAACGGTTAGTGGAGGTCCAGGGAAGGTTTAAAAGCGTTTATTTCATCCCTATAATCCCACGGGAACAGAAACGGGAACGTGAACGGGAACGGGAACCTTAAATTCATTCACATATTTCCACGGGAACAGAAGATTTCTTCAGGAAGGGGGTTGGAAATGGAAACTTAGAAACTACTGGACAGACTTCAAAAAAGTGTGACACAGCGTGACAATGGGGGGGAATAAGACAATTTTAGTGTGACGTATATTACGGACAACTAAGCAACTTTCTAACTATAGTCCTTTTTTCAAGGATACCTCAGAAGAAACTCGGTGGATGAGAGACTTATTAATTGATATAGTTCTTAAGTAATTTCCTGATGAAAATTAAAAGTTAAAATTGTTTACCTGTTGATTGAGCAGTTACCGCTGGAGCTCCGGCACCACTTGAAGGATTTGAATTTGAGCCAGAAGCAGTTGCAACTCCAGATCCTGAACGATTCGAAGCATCATGTTGTCTTTGTGGCAACAATTGAGGGATTAAGCTTGGTTGGATTGAGAGTTCTAAGAAATATATAAATAAAAATAATTATTCCTAAGAGTAAAAACAAAAAAAATATATTAAATACAATTATTACACACCATGCTCAGTAAAGTTGAATAACGGTGGAAATTCTCGACCATTCGGTAAGACTTGAGGACCCTCACGTAACTCATTGAAGAAAGGATGGGCGCAAGCTTTTAAGGGCGTGATTCTGGCGCTTGGTGTATATTCAAGGAGTTCTGATACTAGACTTATAGCCTCTGGAGGAGTTCGGATACGAAATACCTAGTAAAAATCACGTTAAAACAGCTAAGTAAAAGAAACATAATCGGGGTTTGATCTATCACACAAATGATCAGAAATTGTTTTTAAAAGTATGCAGTTCATATGCAAAAAACTTGTAAAATTAATAATTGTAGTTAAGGTGCCAGTTATAGCGATAAGGAAAACGAATCAGGAAAAATTTTCAAATGGAATAATCACTATGTTATAGTTAAAATTGAATAAAAAATGTTTTACCAATCAATAGTAAATAGCCCAGAGAACTTTTTTTTTGGCCAAGAAAATGTTGAATTGACCAAATACTTACTTACTTACTAAGGTGGGCATTACTGTTCGGGGAGGACCTGGGCTTCAACCAACATCCTTCTATAACGACTTCGATTTCGGGCGAGCTCTCTCCAGTTTCGCACTCCAAGTCGGTTGAGGTCTTCATCCACTTGATTGCGCCACCTAAGACGAGGTCTTCCCCTTCCGCGATTTCCCTGCAATGTGCTTTCGAAAACCCGTCGAGCCGGAGCGTTTGGGTCCATCCGCTCTACATGACCCAACCATCGTACCATCGCGGTACAGCTCATACAGCTCGTTGTTGTATCTTCTTCTCCACACATTGTCTTCGCATACGGGACCAAAGATCATTAGGAGAATTTTTCTTTCGAAACGACCAAGGGTTTCCTCATCCGCTTTCGATAAAGTCTATGCTTCCGCACCGTAAAGCATGACTGGGATGATCAAGGTCTTATACAAGGTCACCTTGGTTTTTCTAGAGAGGGTTTTGTTTCTCAACTGCCTTCTTAACCCAAAGAAGCAAAGGTTGGCAAGAGTTATTCTCCGTTTGATCTCCGCACTGATGTTGTTGTGATTTGAACAAATGCTTTGCGTTAAAATTGTATTTTCTTTTTTACTGATGAGATTGAATCAGGAAAACAGAAAAATACAAATTAAACAGAAAATATTTGTTCCACTATACCTTTTCTGGGCACAAATAATACTTAGAGTGATTTGCCATCGATTGGTATAACATTTGTCACTCCATTGTAACGAAAACATAGTTATTATCCATTTGAAAATTTTTCTTGATTCGTTTTCCTGATCGCTATAACCTAGCCCCTAAGCAACTAGTAAAGTTTTATTTTAATAATTTTTTTTTATTTAAAAACCAGTATAGGCAGTTATTATATAAGTATAACCATTTTCGTATTTTGTAAAACCTAGAAAATATAAACTCGATATTTTAATAGCAAGTAATATAAGAGTACGTATTGTTCGAACAAACGGAAGTGTATTGAACTTTTCAATATAAGCAAAGCTCTGATCCAGATCAGATAGCGAAAATAAAACAGCTCGGATCATGACATTTTTTTTTTTCTCAAGTGTGGCAGCTCTTCGACGTTTAACCTCTCAAAAATGGCATTTTAGGCTTCTTCTTTCCATTTCCGGCGTTACGAGTAGTGATCTTGAAGCGATCACAACTCTCCCACTTTTCTGCTTCACACTAGTGATCCGCCTGTGGGGTACGCCGCGTTGACCTCAGAAAGCGTCGGCAAGCCTCCCGGTTTTGGATTGTTCCATGTCTGAGGTCAACCAAATGCTGCTGTTTTTGCATTTGCTTGTACCAGGGGCTAGATTCCGCAAGAGTGAGTATAAAAAACTCACACTCACGGCCCTCTGAAAACTCACGCTCTAAAAGACCGTGAGTAAATTTGAAAGATAGTGTACACGTCTTCTGTCAAAAAAACTCACCTTCACCCTTGCGGAATCCAAATTAAAGTGTGTGCACAATTTTTCGTGTACACATTTAAAATTCACTCTTGCGGAATCTAGCCCCAGGAGTGTTTTGGCCTGCCTTTTCTTTTCCGTCGCGAATTTGGCATTTTAATAAAACAATACTAATGGAATCGGCAGTGATTGATGTAAACATTTATTTATTTGTGCTTTGTATTTTCTATCAATAACTTTCATATTTTGCAGTTTTCAAATGAAAGCGACAGTAGTGAGGATTCTAATGTATCCGATTTGTTATTTTTATATGAAGACACATCGAGTTCATCAACATCTTCTGCAAATGTTCTTCAGAAACATGAGAGAATCAGAAACTTTCTTGAAATTTTTCAGACATATTCAAATGCAGATTTCATAGGTCAACTGTTGAGATAGGTATATATTTTGGTAGTTTATTTCTGCGTATATGTTCATATTTTCAATTCTATCTAAGACTGATATGTATAAACTATTACAACGTTTCCAGTTAGGACCAAATAAGGGGCTGCCGAAAACTTCCACCGAAAAGGAAATATATCTATCTCTGTGGTATATAGCGAACACAAATACTTTCCGTGAAGTGTTTAACTTATTTGGAATATCACGTTCAAGTTCATATCCATCGGCCACGAATATATTGAATGGAAAAATGGCGTTGAAGAGGTTGGACATTTACTATTCGGGAAGGCTCTGATTGGTGTCAACATGGCGGCGTCCAGATGTTGCAACTTATAGCACACGTTAATTGTGCTTACTATACCTCACGCCGTAGTCACTGGGATGCTCCATCCAGAGAGGATTTGCTAAATTAGTAAGTGCGAGTGTTGAAAAATGGCGAAGAAGAAATAGATTAACACTATAATGCTCGGTAATTTTCCCGCAACAAAACCATTATTGTGTTTGGTTATTTTGATTTCGATATCCTTCCCTTTTCCTCGAACCCTCCCTATCATATATTCGTTCCATCATTCTTTCGTTGTTTGCTCTCAGCAATGTGATCGAAACATAGCTTTCAGCAACCGTTCAGCTCGTCCGCTAACTACGACATACATTATTTGTATATATATTGACTGACTACGACATACATCTACGACATGCATTATTTGTATATATATTATATACAAATAATGTATGTCGTAGATGTATGTTGTAGTCAGCGGACGAGCTGAACGGTTGTCGGTGATTGATGTGTCGAGCCAGAAGCCTCTGGAGACTCGCACAACAGTTTCATAAATTGTGCTTCTTTTACACTAACCTCATCATTCACATACATCACTTCACAAATATCATCAGTCACAAATATCATCATTCACAAATATCAACATTCACACATACCATCACTTACCTACACTCATCTCCATTTACAGAAAGCAGAAAATCAAACACACACACAACACAATACTCATAAATACATATATCACAGATGAGAGAAATAGAAATGGCAGGTGTCAACCATACTTCGCCATGAGACAGAAAAACTGTGTAGCGTAATACTCCAAGTTTAAACATCCTAAATTTAACATTTATTTTTGTAGGGCCGAATCATAAGAACGAAACGTTCATCGTTTTCTCATTTCCCCAAATCTGTGCAAAGATACACCGAATAGGGTAAAGTATCTCACTTTGGTTTTGGTAGCTTTTCCTCCCTTTTCAATTGTCGAAAAGTTGTAAAATAGAGAATTTTATCCTTCCCCTGACTCAGTAAAATACGTAGTAGAGTAACTAGGGAAAATTCAAATTCATTTCATTCATTCAAAGAACAATTTGTCTGGGTGTTACGGGGGCCTTCCCCAGCACACCGGGTGCTGCTCTCGACGCACTGTTGGACCTTCCTCCCCTTGATACCTTCATCATGGGCTGTACTATCAAGACCATTTCTCGTTTAAAGCGATGTGGTCTCTGGCACAATTCGCACTGGAACTTTGAGGAACTCGCAAGCAGCATATCTTTTGACCCACGTCTAATGGATATGCCGTCTGACACGATGATCCCAAGGCTCAAACTGCGTCAAAATTACTCAGTCAGCTTTCCTTCGGTTCAGGACTGGTTCGCTCCAGAATCTGAGCCTGGAAAGAACTGTTATCGTATCTTCACAGATGGCTCCAAAACCGACGAGGGTTCTGGTGCTGGTGCCTTTGTTGAGAACGACGACATACGACTGCACTCATCTTTGGGATCATACGCATCCGTTTTCCAAGCGGAGGCTTATGCTATCCTAATGGCCTTGAGCCACGTAACGAACAATGGATGGACGGGGAGAAGTATCTTTGTTTGCAGCGATAGCCAAGCTGTGCTTAAGGCCCTTCTCAACCCTCTAACCACTTCGAAAGTGATCCAGGAATGCAAGAGCTCTCTGAATGCGATCGGAAGATTAAATTCCTTGAGTCTCATTTGGGTTCCAGGCCATCACGGCATAACTGGAAATGAGAACGCCGATGAACTCGCTAGGCAGGGATCTCAGACAGCTTTCTCAGGACCTGAACCGTCGCTAGGTCTGCCAGCGTCCTCAGTGAGGGCTTCAATCAGCGATTGGATCTGTGAAGAACACAACCGTAGATGGCATGCCTCCATTGGATGCAGACAGACCAAGCGTATGCTCCCCAACGTTAGTAAGAAGACTGCAACATTTTTGCGAGCTCGTAGCAGAAAAGACTGTAGGAAGCTCATTGGCGTTGCCAGCGTGCACTTCTCTTTTGCCAAGCATTTAAACGTGTTAGGCTTAAGTGATACCACACTCTGTGAATCTTGTGGAGAGGATGAGGACACCGCAGAGCACTACCTCTGTGAATGTCTGCTTTTTCTCGCATGAGGTTACAGATACTCGGCGCAGACATGGTGAGAGATGGTAACTTAGGCTCCTTATCATGGCAGCGTCTTTTGGCTTTTCTCCGAACATCTGGAAAGTTATAACAAATAGAAGGTTGCTATCTGGTAGTACAATGGACCGGTATTTAGGTCTGAGTGCTCCAGCTGGTATTTAAAAAAAAAAAAAAAAGGAAAATGCCAGAAGTATTATTTTCAGCATTCAGACACTTTCATTTTTCTCCATCATTTTGTGGGAGGAGTCTGATCTCGACTAAAGAACTGGATAAGTTATGGAGCAAACACCAACTTTTTTAAATCAGCGAGATTGGAAAATTATGTAAGTGAAAGATCTCCCTGGAATTGTCCTTCTGTGCTTTGTAATGCATCGTATTTTCTGTGTTGATTTTAGCAATATTCGATGACTAAGATCAAATTTCTTTGCAGTGTACTCCCATACTGCTAAATGCAAGCCAGCTGTATCGGCATTAGGTGAAACATAGGTAGGCGAGAATTCTGGTCCTACAGAGTTTTCCCTTCATGGTTATTGCTTAGTACTTTTCTTTTTTTCTTCTTATGGCCTCGCCGTTTAATGATGTTGCCTATCAAGTTCTACCACAATACGGCTTCTGTTCAAATAAGAACTTCAATTTCATATGGTTAAAACCCAGTGTCCATAAGCATATCATTCATTATTGTTTAATTTATAGATGAATGATGTATAATGACCAAGTTGAATTGTAGTTATAAAAGAAAACTATGAATGTTTTTCATCGGCTCTTTTGGTCGTAATATTATAATGAATAGAAAAACTATTTCATTCTTTTCCCAACGTTTCGATGGTAGTTGCCATCTTCTTCATGGGAGTCTTTATTAACAAAAAGAAAGTAGGTAATAATATACACACATGTTGTACAAATGAATAAATAAGGCTTGTTGTTCAACTTACATTTAATTAAACAAATACAGAAATTTAAACTCAAGTTGACATATGTTAAAACGAAAGATTTTAATATTGAAAATTTTTGATGAAGAAACCACTTCCAGAGAGGTTTTGTCATTCGACAGTTTACTGTCAACTGTTCCTCTGGATTTTGTTTTTGGAAACCAGTGAGCAATATAATATACTGCTGAAATGTTCTGTGTGTCATGTTTTCGGTTCATGTTGTTTTTGTTGTTGATGATGTGCAGCGTCTCGAGAGTATAACGTTTTGATGCATGTCTCTCCGTTTCAAGAATTTCCATTCTTTTAAAATCTGGAACATGTCCTGTTTCTACAGCGTGAAGAGCCAGTGCTGTCTTCCCCGAATTTTTTGATTTTATATCAGATTTATGATTGGAAATTCGTTGTCGAAGAAGTTGTTTTGTTGTTCCAACATAGCAAAAATCACAACTTTCATTAGTTTTTCCATTACAATTTATTTTGTAAACGACATCTGTTCGCCGATCTTTTTCTGTTTTCGGTTTTAAGTTGGTAAACAGCGATGCAACCGTATGACTTGACCTATACTCTATATTTATGTCTTTGGTGTTTTGGTTCATGACATTCATAAAATTTTCCGATAATTTAGGAACATAAACAACACCTTTATAAACCCCCGATCTACTTTCCCCGTTGTTCTCTACAGGAGCTGTGCTTTTATGTCGAAGAATAAGACTGCGTATCAGTTCTCTAGGGTAACTATTGTCCAGAAGGATTTGGATGATCTTTTCTTGGATGTTCAGATCCATCGCGAAAACAACCGGCTCTCATTCAACTGGCATCAGAAGGATAGAGCATCGGGAAGACTTGTCAATTTTCGCTCAAACCAAGCAAGGCATATCATTGTGAACACCGCTTCAAACTTGGTTCGGAAAGTATTTGCCTTGAGTGATCAGGAATATCACTCCGCAAACGAAGAAAAGATCATCCAAATCCTTCTGGACAATAGTTACCCTAGAGAACTGATACGTAGTCTTATTCTTTGACATAAAAGCACAGCTCCTGTAGAGAACAACAGGGAAAGTAGATCGGGGGTTTATAAAGGTGTTGTTTGTGTTCCTAAATTATCGGAAAATTTTAAGAATGTCATGAACCAAAACACCAAAGACATAAATATAGCGTATAGGTCAAGTCATACGGTTGCATCGCTGTTTACCAACTTAAAACCGAAAACAGAAAAAGATCGGCGAACAGATGTCGTTTACAAAATAAATTGTAATGGAAAAACTAATGAAAGTTGTGATCTTTGCTATGTTGGAACAACAAAACAACTTCTTCGACAACGAATTTCCAATCATAAATCTGATATAAAATCAAAAAATTCGGGGAAGACAGCACTGGCTCTTCACGCTGTAGAAACAGGACATGTTCCAGATTTTAAAAGAATGGAAATTCTTGAAACGGAGAGACATGCATCAAAACGTTTTACTCTCGAGACGCTGCACATCATCAACAACAAAAACAACATGAACCGAAAACAGGACACACAGAACATTTCAGCAGTATATTGCTCAATGGTTTCCAAAAACAAAATCCAGAGGAACAGTTGACACTAAACTGTCGAATGACAAAACCTCTCTGTAAGTGGTTTCTTCATCAAAAATTTTCAATATTAAAATCTTTCGTTTTAACATAAATGTCAACTTGAGTTTAAATTTCTGTATTTGTTAAATTAAATGTAAGTTAAACAACAAGCCTTATTTATTCATTTGTACAACATGTGTGTATATTATTACCTACTTTCTTTTTGTTAATAAAGACTCCCCTGAAGAAGATGGCAACTACCATCGAAACGTTGGGAAAAGAATGAAATAGAGTTTTTCTATTCATTATAACATTACGACCAAAAGAGCCGATGAAAAACATTCATAGTTTTCTTTTAATTTATAGAAGCCTCAACTTAGATGGTAACTCAACCTCTAACGAGTTTGATAAGCTATCTGACTCCATTTCAAGAATAGTTTCCCACTACCCTAATACTGAAATCGCAATTGCGGACGATACCAAAAGGCGAGGTAAAAAATACTATTACGTCCAAAAGGAATGCGGAACAAAAGAATTATGATCAACACTATAATTGCTTTGCAAACAATGACTGACTGCACGAATCTCAGTGGTCTACGAGAGCTTTTACGAAATGTTCCAGCGGATGAATTCGAAGGACAGAATCAACGGTGGACTTCAGCAGTCAAAAAAGCAAAAACCCCTGAAGGAGCTACTCCAACATATTTGGTTTAAAGGTCTTTCAGGGTCTTTCAATACTAGGACAGGGTATTGAAGTAGAGATGGTGGCGGATGAGCTCCTGGTCAGCCAACGGCAGCACTCACACCCCTGCAGCAGGGTACTGACACTGGATATTCCAGCCCTTTGTGTCCGAAGGGATCCGAAAGGACCAGGCCCTCCAGGTTGGGGTTTGTGCGTAGGGTTAACTACCCAACCACGTAAAAAAGACCTTGTTCCGAAACAACAAGCAGCCTCGTATAACGATAATGATTTCAAAGTTGACGACTCAAGCAAACTAAAAAAGGACAATGACCTCAGGGTCTGCACGGATTTTAACGCAAAGCTAGGGAAGGAGGACATCTTTGGAAACACAATCGGTAAACATAGCCTCCATGACAAAACCTCCGAAAACGGACTGAGGCAAATCGATTTTGCTGCGGGGGTAAATCTTGTTGTAAGTAGTACGCGCTTCCCGCATCTCAAAATTCATAAAGGTACATGGCGATCTCCAGATCAATTAACCGTCAACCAAATTTACCATGTTGCGATCGACGCAAGGCACTCTTCCAGTGTGCTAGATGTCCGAACTTTCCGAGGGGCCAACTTTGACTCGGACCACTACCTTGCTGTAGCCAAGGTACGAATGAGGATATCGTGTTCACGACCTGCACGAACTAAAGCTGTGAAGAGATATGACGTTGGAAAGCTACAATCGCAAGCCAATCGAGTGTCCCTTCAATTATCCTTGAATCCCATACCGTCAGCATTAGGTAAGCATTGAAGACCAGTGGCAGCAATGCCAAGAAGCCATTAGAACCGCTGCCTCTGAGGTTCTGGGTTTCACTCGGCCACCAAAACGAAACCCATGGTTCGATGAAGAATGCAGTCAGGCAAATGCAGCGAAACAAAAAGCACGACAAATGCTGATGCAAAAACGAACAAGGGTTGCTTACGATCAGTATAACGAGATCTACAAGGAGAAAAGAAGGGAAGAACACCGACTTCTCAAAAAGAAAAAGAAGCAGCATGAGAAGCGCTCGTTTGAGGAAATAGAGGGGTTCCATGACAGGAACGAGATTCGAAAGTTTTACGAAAAGGTAAAAAGATCCTGCCAGGGTGGCAAATCCCGAACTCAAGCCTGTAAAGACCAGCAGGGAAACATAGTTTTAGAGTCACAGTCGCTACTGAGGATCTGGAAAGATCATTTCTGCAGACTGCTTAACGGCGGTGAGGACACAAACTCCGCTGTCAGGCAGATTGCCCCATTCAGCTTGGACGATGATCAAGAATGCCGTCCTCCCGACCTAGAGGAAGTTAAGCTTGCCATATGCAAACTTAAATCAAATAAGACTACAGGTGCAGATGGCCTTGATGCCGAACTTTTCAAGGCAGCTGGAGACCAGTTGGAAAGGAGCATGCACCAGCTGATCTGCATGATATGGTCGGAAGAAAGCATGCCTGATGAATGGAACCTCAGTATCGTATGCCCGATCCTAAAGAAGGGAAACCCTCACAACTGCGCCAATTATAGAGGGATAAGCCTCCTTAACGTCGCTTATAAGATCTTGTCTGCTGTAATATGTGAACATCTGAAAACTGAAACCCCACGTCAACAGCTTGACAGGTCCTTATCAATGGGGGTTTAGACCAGAGAAGTCCACAATAGACCAAATTTTCACATTACGGCAGATCTTGGAAAAAACGAGAACATAATATCGATATTCACCATCTCTTTATCGATTTCAAGGCCGCGTATTACAGTATTTAAAGAGCTGTACATAGTCATGTCTAGTTTCGGCATCCCTGCAAAACTCGTACGACTATGCAGGATGACTTTGGAGAATTCACGCTGCTCCGTCAAGTTCGGAAAAGAACTCACCGAGACCTTTGATGTCGAGAAATGCTTTAGGCAAGGCGACAAACTGTCATGCGATTTCTTCAACATCATATTTGAACAGATTGTAAGAAACTCAAAAGTCAACACCAGAGGAACAATCTTTCAAAAGTCTGTACAATTACTCGCCTACGCAGACGATATTGACGTAATGGGAAGAAAAAAGCGTGATGTCAAAGGTGCTTTTGCGAGTGTTGAAACAGAAGGGGCAAAAATGGGTTTGATGGTTAATGAGGGCAAAACGAAGTATGTATATGCTGTCATCAAACATCGACGAATTGGACAAAACGTCACAATAGACACACATAACTTCGAGGTAGTACAGGACTTCGTCTACCTAGGATCCGCTGTAGACACGGAAAACAACATCAGTGCAGAGATCAAACGGAGAATAACTCTTGCCAACCGTTGCTGCAGGTAGGTGGCTATAGCATCGGGAGTGTTCATGGTGTTACTATATGTTTCATATACAATGGGTTGGGCTATGTAGAGCTTATGGACCCAAACGCTCCGGCTCCTCGGGTGTTCGAAAGCACATTGCAGGGAAATCGCGGAAGGGGAAGACCTCGTCTTAGGTGGCGCAATCAAGTGATGAAGACCTCAACCGACTTGGAGTGCGAAACTGTAGAGAGCTCGCCCGAAATCGAAATCGTTATAGAAGGATGTTGGTGGAGGCCCAGGTTCACCCCGAACTGTAATGCCCACCTGAGTAAGTAAGTAAGTCCAAAAGGAAGTAAAATTTGTTGGTCTTGTTATGAATGTTAAGAACTCGACCACGTCATCGGTCCCAACGGTCGCCTTCAATGACTCTACTTATATCACCTCCATCGACAAAGCAAATATGCTAGCAGCTGAGTTTGCTGCCAACTCAACACCACCATAAATAACGCAATCTATCTCCACCTGAGCATGTGAGTACTAACTGTGCAATGAGGCAGATGCTTTTCCGTACTCGTTTGCTAGCAAGAGTCCTAAACGATCTCAATATACATAATTCCGCTGGTAAAGATGGTATCCCTGCTATTATTCTGCAGAGGTTTTCTTCTACAAAACCACTGCATAAGCTTTTCTATCTTTCCTATTCTTCTGTGCTATGTACAAATGCAGTTTTCCATCTACTCGGAAGATGGAAAACTGCATTTGTCCAGCCGAAAGGCGAATCTTCCTCCCCTTCCAATTACTGTCCAATCACACTTACGGCCCTTCTCTCCAAGGTCATCGAAACGTTGATAAACCGTCAACTCCTGAAATATCTTGAAGAACGAAAGCTTCTGACCGACAGTACGGTTTTCGTAGCAAACGGTCCACTGGTGATTTGATGGCTTATCTCACCGAAAAGTGGAACCAATCTTTACATTGTTTTGGAGAAAGTAAGATTATTGCGCTTGATTTTTCTAAGGCATTTGATAGAGTTTGGCATTAGTCTCACTTATCGAAAATGAGTGCTTTTATTATCGATATGTCTGTTCTTCGTTGGACTAGAAATTACTTTTCCGACCGTTCAATACAAAATGTGTTGGATGGCTTTAAGTCTGATAAACACTTCATAAATGCTGGTGTGACCCAGGGCTCCGTTATACTGACCTCCTGTCTGAAACTTCTAATCCTTTGAATTCAGATTTTGACAGCATGGGGTCAAAAAAATTTAGTAGAATTCAATGCCTTGAAAACTTAATGTTGTCTCCTGTCGTTAAAGATAAACATTCCCCCAATACCATTTATCAATGAATGGTACCGGCATCCAAGAAACCGAAGAGTTGTCAGTACTCGGTATGTGTGTATGCGATTACCTTCGCTTTAATGACCGCATATTTATGAAGTCGACAAAAATGATGCAAACTGATTATGTTTCTCAAAACGATGCAGACAATTTTTCACCCTCTCTGATCTGGCAACAAATAATTATAAGGCCTACATCCGCCCAAAACTAGAGAATAATTCGCATATCTGGTCAGGTGCTCCGCTAACATCTCTGCGCCTACTTGATAGGATAAAAAACAGAGCGTTGAGATTGATAGGTGATAGTTTAATGGTAGAATCGATTGATTCTCTTGAACATCGTCGAAATGTTACTTGCCTCAATCTTTTTAATCGTTTCTTTTACAAACAGTGCTCTAGTGAAATAACCAGATGCATTCCTCCCCTGAAACAATTTAGCCGCAGTACCCGCCTCGCAAGGAATGCACATTAGTTCCCCCTTCTGCCCAACTTTGGTAGTACAGTTAAGAGTATAGAGATTCATATTTTAGCCGCTCCACCAGAATGTGGAATGCATCGGCATCTCTTTTCTTATCCTTTCTCTATTTCCTAACACCCGCACTGAGTTCTATAACATTTCAAGGATACTTACTGCGCGTAAATTATAAGAAAAAAGAAAACCGAGGTCTGTCAGCCATAACGCGGCATGTGCTAGAAAGCCATGACGCAAAACCTCGAGCCACGATTGGCTGATTTTATGGATAATGTGTGTGTGAACTTTTTGATAACCACTTTTTGGAGGACCTAGTTGACAAGTGATTTTCTTGTGGTTTTTTTAATTTTGGAGACTTTGAGAAAAAAATAAAAGTTGGACGGAAAGTAAATATCTTTTAAAAAAGTGTTTACAACCCTCAGAAAAATTTTACAAAAGTTTAGTCAGTGGAAGGAGGAAGTTGAAGGATTAGTAGAAGTCGTCAGCCGGACGAACAGTGAGGAAATTGAAGGAGGCAGGAGAGCAGGAGACAAAGAAAAGATAAGTAGGGTGATTTAGTTACTCTATTGTGAGTTTACAAAATATAGTTTCGCTAAATCTTTTCCAACCGTGAATTCCCCGAATTGTGAGACACGCGACCCTTGAAATTCATTTTCATTCTTCGCGGTTACTTACGTTTGTTAACCTTTTTAAACGGTTCGTCTAACCGTCCATTTCTGTACAATTTTGATAGTTGAAAAGATTTAGGTTTTTAATCCTACTTTTGTAAGGTTTTCCCAATACAGTAAATTGCATTCAATTCTTTTGGTAGTTTAAATTAATTGTTTGCATTCGGTTTTTAATATTTCAGATTTAGTTCACGGTTTGGAAATTACACCATAAAATTTCCAGGCACCTAAATTTTTTCATTATTCATTATTTAATCTATGGAATTTTTTATCCGCGATCATCTTTTTATGGCGCTACTTTGCCCTTTGCCCGTCTATTGCACTTTGGTTGTGCATTTTATTTCTTTTAGTTCGGTTGCTTTTATTTTATAATTGGATCCGTAAATCCAATGGTGTGCAGTTTTTAAGTTCTTCGATTCATCTCAAATATTAGTTTATCGGGAACAACATAATATATCAATGTTATATATGTAAATTAGACTGGGCCAAAAAAATTTTATTTTTGATTCAAAATCCATATTGAAAATATTGTTAAGGATAGCTAAAAAAAAATTCCAAAAAAATTTGAGCTCAAAAAAAAATTATTTAGAGGTCTATCAATCGTGTTTTATATTTCTTAGACCTAACTTTACTTGAGCGTCAGAACTGTTTAATTATTTTGAGCGCAACGAATTTAACGACAAATGTTTTTGTAGAAAATTAAATTTCCTTTAAAAAAGGTCTTTATAAAATTTTTTCTCAAACTAACCGTTTCCGAGTAATCAAGCTTTGAAAAATGGTATGTTTTTTCGATTTTGCCTTTTTATTTTGGAGTTTCTTAACTCACGTACAAATCAATATGTGAAAAATTGCAAGCATGGTCCTTAAAGAAAATTTAATTTTCTAAAAAAAAGGCCATCTTACACTTTTTCACAAAGTGCTTCCTTCAGAAGTTATTCACGATTATAGTTGAAAAAAATAAAACGTTCTCGTTTTTTTTCGTTGTTGATTCTTTTTTTCAAATTCCATCCGGGCTCATTTTATCTACATTCGACCTATTCCGTCCTCCAAGTACAGTTAATATAGGCTGGTACAACTGCAAAAAGTTTTCGAATATTTCCCAAGTCCAATGAGGTGTAAGAACTGCCAACTACTTGGACAAACAGCAAAGAGATGTAAAAACATCTCAGCGTGTGATAACTGCAACATGAAACCAAATGCACAACACACGTGCACTCGCCTACAATGTGCAAACTGCTTAGAAGATCATCCTTCATCTTCTTAAACGTGTAAAAGGTTTACTAAAGCCAAAGAAATTCTAAAAATAAAAGCAATCAAAAAATGCAAAATCTTCGAAGCAAAAAAATACAGAGAACTAAACCCTGAACCATTCTCCACACACTCTTACGCTGCTGTGTCTAAGAACCTCACTCAGCCAGACACCTCAAACCAAAATATTTTTGAAACAACGCATCCTCCCGAAACAAATTCATTGTCCTATCAAACACCAAACAATATAAAAATAAAGAGAAATAAACCACAACAACACCTACACAAATAAATAGCCAAAAAGCCCAAGAAACAAGAAACCTACCACTTCCTCCTCTTCCATTTCAAACCAAACTAAGAATTTACAAAAATCTAAATATTGAACTTTCAGTTCAAACCCATCCTTCACCACTCCAATACAAATCACGCAGCAACCTACACTAAAGCACGGGTCACACATGGCTGGTTGTCAGCGGCGAATCGAGTAGCCGCTGCTGCCAGCCGCAGATCAGTTTTGTGTGACCACGAAATTCACCACACACACTCGCTGGCAGACGGCGAGTAATTAGCAGCGGCTGGCAAAGTTGAACATGTTCAGTTTTTGGCTGCTAGCAGCAGCTGACAAAATTTAAAAATACTGATACAGATTCTATTTAGTAATTGTCCATTCGAAATTTGTGTCAAATATCATAAATAAGTTTAAAAATTAGAAATAATGTTCAAAAACAAATTTATGTATGGTTTTCTGCAGCTGGATGGGCGTTGTACTATTCGGGTAGGCTCTGACTGATGCCAACTTGGCGGCGCGGCGCCCATGTTGCAACTTATAGTACACGTCAATTGTGCTTACTATACCTCCAAGCGGTATCCACTGGGGCCTGGGATGCTCCGTCCAGAGCTGACCTGTTCAACTAGTAAGTGCTAGTGCTGAAAAAGGAATGCGGAACAAAAAAATTGTGATCAACTATAATAGCCGCGTTTTATTATTGATCTGATCCGGATCAGATCATGGGTTTATTAGCGTTACAACAACAAAGCGAAATCCTGCTTTTTAGTTGGATCTATTTTTGTGATCTAAAAATTAGTTCTACTATTTCACACAAGAGGAGACTTTCCATTGAAACGTTGGTATCATTTCCAATATTTCCAATAACAACAGTATTGCCACATGAACATTTTTATCTGTGTGAAATGAAATATATTTTAGATAGATACCGAGAAACTTCACATTTATTCATTTTTGTATAATACATGACATAATGAAAAAGTTTTACAAAACAAAACATATATTCGTGAAATTAATAAGAATTAGTGCAAAAAAATATATATTTGACAAAGTGGATAAATATCATTTTTCCCTAAAAAAAAGAACAAAAAATTAACCATTGAAAAAAAAGTTCGTAGGGCAACTCTGCAACTCTTTTGAAATGTCAGTTGAGAGAGCGAGTCTCTCACAGCTTCCAACTGGAAATATGATGATCCAAAGCTGTTTTATTATTAAGATCTCATCCGGATTGGATCATTGTGATAATAAAACGCGGCTAATATCTCTGCGAACAATGACTGACTGCACGAATCTCAGTGGTCTACGAGAGCTTTCGCGTAAATGCCCCAGCGGATGAATTCGAATGACAGAATCAACAGTGGACTTCAGCAGTCAAAAAAGCAGAAACCCCTGAAGGAGCTAGAAGATTCTCCGGTTAGCAGACGTCGAGTATCGGCAGTCTAAGCAAATATATTAAAAAAAAAAAAAATTTTTTTTTGTTTCTGAATTATTTAAGTCGCGAGTAGCTATTTAATAATAATTTTGCAAAGTGCCAAAACTTAAAAACAATATTAATAAAACTCATCGTAAGATGAGTACAAGTGGAGGGTGGCAGGAAAAGCCACCCGACCCAAAAAATTATTCTAAAAATCAATGTGCAAAATGCAAATCAACCTGAAAGACATGATATTAATAAAAAAGTTGGAGTCAATTTAATTATTCCATCTCAAATTTTGAGTGAAGAAGACATCTCAAAAATTTATATGGATGTAGAAAACTTCGGCCTGGCCAAAATCCTCGATCGAACCCTCCAAGTTGGTGCCGGGCGGGCAATGTTCACTACATATACTTATCAGTGTCTGTACGATGTCAGACGGTGACAGCCAAAGATAGGTTGGATCGCTGGGTGGTTATGACTTCTTAATAGCACAATCCTTAGAAATCCAATCTCACCATAGATACGAGGTTCCTAGTTTCAGTGGTGGTGTGAGCATTTATAATCCGTGCCGAAGAATTAAAGGTTGGGGGATAAACCAATCAATAACGAGCTCTTCTGGATGCTTGGCAGGGTCCAGAATAGACTAGCCTTACTTCGGTACACGGCTCTGCCGGGGCTGACTTTCTCCTTCCGTAGTTACTCGTGGGACTTTTTATGGAATTTTTAAAAACAATCAAACAAAGAAACAAACAGACAAAAAAACGAACAAAAAGACAAAAAAGAAAACTGGGGGGAGGCAACGAAAGTTGTACACATTCTGCGATTTGGCTGCAAAGTCGAAGCAGGAATGTGAGCCAACGGACAAACCTTCCACCAGTGGGATACAAGGTTCGCACACAGGCTCTGAACCAGCTGCAAAGCCAGTTCAGGTCTGTGCAGTGGGAACCAAGAATCCCGACTCTGGCGAGCAGCACAGCCCGCTGGAAACTGGTCAAGAGCATGCTGCAAAGCTAGTTCTAGCCAGTGAATCGGAGGGCAAACGGACCGCCACTGTTAATAGAGGGGATGAAGTCCCCAATATAAGCTTTGAAAACAATTCGCCTGCTTTGGTGCTACCATCAAGACAGGACGAAGTGAAACCTACAAAGAGGGGAAATGGAAGGGTGATCAACGACTCCGTCTCCACCTTGAATGCCCTTAATATAAAGGACACGGGGAGGGCCGTCCAGACTGGCAGGGTTAGAGAGGCGATTAGCAACCCTACCCCTGCGGGTCGGCACGTACCCTCCTCGAGTACAATGAATCCTCCAATTGGTGGAGCGGGAAAGGTGATTAACAACTCCAGCTCGGACAAGGGGGTCTCAGATAAAAAAAAAAAACGCCCGCTCAGATACGTCGCCAAGCCAGAAGGGTAATTGAAACGGTGCCGGTGGGTGGTAAACCCGCAGTGGATAGAACCCCGAGTGAGGTTGAAAAATTGAAGTGAGCAAGTAAAATTGCAGAAGAGACCAGCCAAGACTCAACGTCGAAGCGAAACAGGTCGTTTGAGGTTGAAAAACCTCAACCCAAAAAGCCAAGAGTCGGGGTTAGCGTTCTATCGACACTGGTGCCGGAGCAATCCTTTGGTGACGTGGTATGGGGCAGATTGTTGTCGCGGTCATCGACGGGAGCAATATGAATGGAAACATCTCTGCCGACAGGTGGGCGGACGTCAAGGCTCACCTCGCTTTCAGGTTTATACCTGTTATCGAGGCGAATCCGGGACCCCTCCCAAGAATTAGCGACGCTGCGCTGGCTGGCATCAAAACCACGTCAAGCTGATCGCCTGCCAAGACCAGAGATCGCTTCATCTATATAAACTTGCTGTCAGCGGTTTAGGTGAGATCTGGCCAGGTGCTAAGCTAGAGGTTGTGGCAAGGGAGGATATCCCAAGCAGACCGAGAGCTCGTGCCTTGGTACCGGCCTTACATGAATCGTGGGAGATGGTTCTCCAGTTGATTAAGTACAGCAACCCGGATCTGCCCACTCACGATTGGACGGTACCGGTGATAGAAAAAGAGTCGGTGGGTCGTTATCGGTCGGCTCTTGTCATCCTGAATAAGGAGTCATTAGAACCCCTGGCGGCACGCGGGGGTGTTATTCAGTACGGGGGTGTTATTCAGTACGGCTTTGACAGCCTAGTGCTGAAAATATACAAAAAAGATGAGGACGCTGCAAAGCTTCCAAAGCAAGCGGCTGAATCCGAAGCCAAGGAGTCCACTGCGAGCGTCGAATCTTCCATCATGGAGACAGACGCGGCAAGTTGCTCTGATTCTTTGGAACATCCGTCTTGCTCGAAACTGGTCGAAAAGACTACAAAAATAGTGTCTGATCAAGACGCAACTGAAAATAAATCGTCCGATAAGGACAACAACAACAAAGGTGGAGTCTTAGACTCCGACGATGAAATGCTTGGGGCTCTCCTTTCTGAGGATGAGTTGCTAGACTCCGCCTCTGATATGGAGGACCTTAATGCTACAGTGCTGGAGATTAAGCTGGATGATTGTAGCAATGCTGCAGATACTCCAGATTAATCTCCAACACTCCATCAAAGCCTCGGCCGGACTCCTTCTCCGACTAAGCAAGTCCGGCGAGGATATTGTCCTGATCCAGGAACCATGGATTAATAAATCCGTGGTAAAAGGACTCAGGACGAAAGATTATTCTCTGCTGTATGTGACGGACAAAGGTGAACCAAGATCCTGCATACTGGCAAAGAAAACACTTAACGTATTTTTACTACCTAATTACAGCAATTGCGACACCACAACAGTAAAACTGCAGACCACCAGTGGGACTTACTGGCTCACGTCCGCCTATCTAGGCTATGACCAACCGAGGCCGCTACCAGGAGAGACGCTCGAGCGCGTAATAAAAAGCGCAACAAAACTCAAAGCGGATCTCATAATAGGAAGTGACGTCAATGCACATCACGCAGTATGGGGAAGTACGGACGTAAATGAAAGGGGTGAGTCTCTTTTTAATTTTATACTAAGTACTAACCTTCTTATTTGCAATATCGGTAACGAACCAACCTTTGTCACAAAAAACAGACAAGAGGTTTTAGATGTTACCTTTGTATCTCAATCAATCTATAACAAGATTAAAAATTGGGCTGTGTCTAAGGATCACTCCTTCTCTGATCACAGATGCATCCAATTTAGTCTAACAGATGACACACCAAAACCCATAGGCTTCCGTAATTGTAGGAAAACTGACTGGGTAAAGTTCAGGGAAATCTTTAAACATTGTTACAACTACAATGACAATAGCTTCCCTTCAAACCCCAAGGATCTTGACAGCAAAGTCGACGATCTAACATGTGTAACTCCTGCCCTCTTACCATAGTAAGAGGGAAGAAGAAACCACACTGGTGGACCAAAGAGCTAGAACCGCTCAAGAAAAGTTGTGCGAAGCTTTTCAATCGAGCCAAATCTTCCAGAAATCCCATAGACTGGGATCTCTATAAGGAATTCCTTAGGATTTACAAAAAGAGGTTACGAATAAGCAAAAGATCCTCTTGGAGAGAATTCTGCGATAAAATTGAAGACTCCTCAGAGGCATCTAGACTTCTAGACTTAGGAAAATCCTATCAACGAGTCCAAACATGCCAAGTTCTATGTATAAAAGATGAAAACGGCAACTGAACCAACTCATATGAAGAAACACTAAAATTGCTACTGGATACTCATTTCCCTGGTAGCTCGTTGACAATAATAGACGAGGAGTACTTGCCTCGACTCCCTAACCAATCAGGTAAAGGTCTTATCTCTAGAGATATACTGTTATGGGCAATAAACAGCTTTGACCCTTATAAATCGCCAGGACCTGACGGAATCATCCCTGCAGAGCTGCAGCAGGTTTCAGACATCATCTATAACTCAGAGATGATCATGAAAGGATGCATCAGCTACGCCTATATTCCCAAGGCCTGGAGAGAAGCTAGGGTCGTCTTCATAGCTGAAGCCTGCAAAAGCTCCCATGTAAATTCAAAAGATTTAAGACCTATTAGTCTATCATCCTTCCTCCTTAAAACACTGGAAAGAATGATTGACATACACTTAAGACAAGAAATTAAACCTAGACTGATCTCAACGGCGCAACATGCCTATACAAAAGGTAAATCAGTGGAGACTGCACTTCACTCTCTGGTTTGCACCATTGAAAAATCCCTGCACTACAAAGAATACTCTCTCGTCGCATTCCTAGACATAGAGGGTGCATTTAACAATGTCAACTATACAGCAATCACTAATGCTCTTGATGGCCTGCTCATAGAGGAACACATCAAGAACATGATAACAACAATGCTCAGCAGCAGAATCATTAGTTCCGAAATGGGGAACTACAAAACAAGCAGAATGGCCAATAGAGGAACCCCGCAGGGAGGAGTTTTATCTCCCCTACTGTGGAACCTGGTCGTTAACAAACTGTTAATCGACCTAGAGGACGAAGGTTTCAAAACCATAGCCTATGCCGATGATGTAGCAATTGCCGTTTCAGGCAAGCACCCACAAACTCTTGCTGAGCTGCTACAAACAGCACTTAACAAGCTTAACAATTGGGCTGCAGATTGTGGTCTGAACATCAATCCACACAAAACGGAATTAGTTCTCTTTACGAGGAAATACAAAATTCCGGACTTCAGACCCCCAACTATTAAAGGGGTAACTCTCACACTGTCAAATCAGGCTAAATATCTAGGTCTCATTTTTGACAAAAAACTGACCTGGAAAACCAATATTGAGGAAAGAGTAAATAAAGCCAACGTTGCACTCTTCTCCTGTAAAAAAGCCATTGGCGGGAAATGGGGTTTATCCCCCCAAATCACCCATTGGCTGTTTACCTCGGTAATTAGACCGATACTCACATACGGGGTGCTAGTCTGGTGGACAGCACTAGACAATATGATCAACTACAACAAGCTGGCCAAAGTTCAAAGAACGGCTAGTCTGTGTATTAGTGGCGCACTGAGGACAACCCCATCGGACGCCCTCAATGTACTACTAGATCTCACACCCCTAGATATCTTCAGCAAACAAGAAGCTTGGGAAAATGGCACTCTTTTGGAAAATGAAGCAATACACTTTTACACCGATGCGATGGTTCAAAAACCAGCGAAGGTGTGGGAATTGGAATCTACTCAGAAAAACTGAACCTCAGTCTCATCTCTCAGTTTCGCTGAGCTCGCTGGTTCCAAAAACCAGCGAAGGTGTGGGAAGTGGAATCTACTCAGAAAAACTGAACCTCAGTCTTTTCTTCCTCCTACCCGATCATTGTAGTGTGTTCCAAGCGGAAATTCTGGCGATTAAGGAGGTGCTGTCTTGGCTCAAAGAAAACGTCATATCCTCCACGGATATTCGAATCTTCTCAGACAGCCAAGCTGCCCTTAAATCTCTTGCCTCTGTCTCTACAAAATCCATCACGGTCCAAAATTGTCAGATGTCTCTGAGGGAGATGTCAAATCAGTTTAACATTCACCTTTCATGGGTGCCAGGGCACAGGGACATACCAGGCAACTGTATGGCAGACGAACTAGCCAAAAAGGGCACGACCACTTCCCTACGCTCAGAATGGAACAACATAGGTTTACCTATCACTACATGTAAACTCCTACTTAGACAAGAAGCTTCAAGGATAATTATTATTATTATTATTATCTTTATTGTTTTTTTTCGAAAGAATATAAACTTAAAGTTAAAAAAAGAATTACAAGCATGGCCCTAAGCCGTCTGCCAGTTAATTAAATAAATAATGAATCTATACAATTTGAGAGAAAATGTATCTATAAGCAAAAATTAAAAATACAAAGAAGTCGTTTTAAACAGGATTTATGAAAAAATATTTATTAAAAAACCAAAAATAAAAATTGAATTAAACATAATCTATATAAAAAAAGAAAGACTTTAATCGGGCTTTTAGTTTAGCTAACACAAAATTAATAATAAATATCAACATTGAGTCATATTGCTTTATGAGAACGTAATAATATTTAACAAATTGGGAAGCTTTTAGTTTAGCTAAAACAAAATAAAATATGGAAGCAGTAAAAGATTTGCAATATTAGCTGATATCGCAGACTTTTAGTTTTGGTTAGATGAAATTAAATTGAATTGCATAATTAAAAAAAAAAAAAAAAGGCTTCTAGTTTAGCTAAAACAAAATTAAGTTAGGTTTTACTTACAAAAATCAGGCATTTAGTTTAGCTAAAACAAATTAAACCAGATTTTATCTTCATGAGCATTTAAGAAAGATTCACGTTTGCATTTCTATAATCAATTAAATGGCATATAAACCTAATAAGCAGCTTCCAACCACCCTCTCCATTCAGAACACCGAAACATTACTTTAACGACAAATATTTCTTGTTAAAGTAAAGTCGCCGAATTTCTTGTAAGATGGGACATATTGCCAGAAAATGAAAGATGTTTTCCATTACAAAGTGTGCAGTGGGGATTAATATCATTTCTGTGTGGCCTATAATTGAGCTCTAACAATTCTCTGCGAGCTTTGAAAATCAAACTCATCTCCCAAACATTAAATTCATCTCGAAATAATAAATAATTTTTTAATTAATTGGCTTCCCCCAAACTGAGATTAAGTTTGTTATAAATTGTTCTCGACACAGACTCCCTTGCCCTATCTAAAAATGCCTTAAAGATGTGTTCATCTATAGTAGAGATGCAATCCTAGAATGCAGCCCTCCACGTATCTAAGGCTTCCACACTTAAAGTCAGAGGATAGTTATGTGTCGAAGACAATTCATACCAATCTTTTAAAGGAGTATACCGACATCTTAATGACACTAAAAGAATTCTTTTCTGCAGATTGGTGCTCTGCCTTTGCATGACTTTGATGATATAATCTGCGTTTGCTTTTAGGTTCCTGATAAGCATTGGAGGCAATCCCGATTCGACGTGTATTGCATAATTAGGTGTGTTATATTGGAGCCTAAAGATCCGTTTAAAAAAGAATCTTTGGATAGATTCAATTTCTTCCAATTGTTTGTATCCATATACTTCATTACCATAGCAAAAGCAGCTTTTAACGGTTGCATCAAATACTCTGAATTTTGAAGCCGGGTCTATACATTTGTTGTTGAAAAAATTTGACCACATTCAATTAATTCCTGCCTTTGCTACAGCTAGTTTATCTTTTATGTGCGCTCGCAGATTCAAATTATGTGTTATTAGATATCCTAAGTATTTGTACTCTGTCACTACTTCTAAATTGAAGCCACTGAGGTTCCACGTACGGTCACTTCGAGCACTACGATTTTGAGATCTAAAAACCATTATTTTAGACTTAGCTGTATTTATTTTAAGGTCCCACATATCACAATACTGTTTAACCTTGTTAATTTGGAGCTGAAGTGTGACCGCGTTATCAGTTAAAACAACAAGGTCATCCGCATAGAGCAAAACTTTGATTTGTAGATCCCCATAAGTAACACCACCAGGGATATGATCTTCAATATCATTTATAAAAAGTGAGAATATAAGTGGACTCAAAATGCAGCCTTGTGGAACACCTGCATTTGACCTAAACTGTTTAGACTGGTTACTACCGTTAGGTACCATAGCAGTCGTATTTGTTAGAAGCTGTTCATACGTTCTTATGAATTTAGTCGATACCCCTATAGCTGCGAGCTTAAACAATAACGATATTTACGGTGTCAAAAGCTGCCTTAAAATCTACAAAGAATGCATACAGATTCGATTTTTTCTCTATAAAACGTCTAGCTACACTAGTAAGAGTAAAGATCTGGTCGATTATCGAGAGATTAGCTCGGAATCCAGCTTATTTTGTTTTTTCGTTCAACCCAGTTAACAAGCTTGAAGAAAAGAATTTGTGTAAAAAGTTTTCGAAAAGAACTGACAACAGAAATTCCTCTATAATTTTCGGCAAGGTTAGGGTCACCCTTTTTAAGAATTGCTGAGATAGTTGAAGACATCGAACATTTTATTAAACAGAGTTAAAGTGTGTTCTAAAAACTGGGAAGTCGCATTCTTATAAAACTCAGATGGAATGCCATCCGTCCCGGAAGCTTTATTGTTTTTCAATTTTTTAAGCGCAGTAAGAAGCTCTAACATTGAGAAAGGAGCATCCAATTCCTCTATATATATTAATGGAAGCGCAAAACTTATAGACATTTGGAAGGGATCTGATAACAAAAGTTTTTCAAAATGCGATGCTAGAATATCAACACTAATATAATTTGTTACTGTCGACTTATTACGATCTGCTAAAATTCGAACATTGTTCCAAAAAACTTTAGAATCCCTGCATTCAAGAAGATCCCTGAGCGGATATGAATGTAAAATTACCGTTACTATCACTCATTGAAGAACCATTTAAGATGAAAAACCCAAAGTCCATCAAACCTTTTCCATTTGCATTAATGCACTTATCTAAGGAGCTTCTTTCGGTTAAAAAATGTTCAATACTCGTAAAAGGAGAGTTCTGGAAGTCACCTATTCGACTGTTTAAGTCCCCAATTATTAAAATATTATCATTATTTTGAGTTAAAAGAAAATTTTTAAGTTCCTCAAAGTCAGAACTCCATCCACTAAAATTGAGATGAATAGGTATTATAATAAAATGTTTCGCGTTTATGATAAAATCTATTATAATTTTGCTTCCATTAGTTTTAAAAGTAAGATTTTTGGAAATGTTGTTTTTTATCCCACACAAGATGCCACCACTGGCTCGACCAAGTCTACTATTTCTAGTTGCTGGTATCCATTTCAAACTAAAACCTTCAAAATATTTTAAATATTGCAACTCTCTACCTTCTTCCACAAACGTTTCTAATAATATAAAAGTATCATAACTTAAAACTAGTTTAAAAAATTCTGGCATAGTTACTTATTTTTCAGTACTGTAATATTATAACAAAAAAATTTTAAATTAAAATTAAATTTATGGCAGACGGCAACTCTATCCTATGCTAAATGATAATGCTGGTTATAGTTGGGACCCGAAACACGTTCTTTATTTACATAGTGACTCCCAGATGGCTCACTTGGGGCATGAGAGATGTTGTTATTCCCTCTGACGTTTATGTCAAAAAAGCTCATTGCTTCTTCACCAAAAGTAGATTTGACGAATGATAGCTCATCACTTTTTGTTATTGTCAATCCTCGTAGTTAATTATATGAAAATGAGAAGTCAGATATTGTAAGTTTAGATCCCCTGATCATGATTTTAACATTCGGGTTTCTTTCAAGAAGTTTGCTTCTAATTTCGAAGAGGTTTCTTCTTTTTTTTCGGAAGAGAAAAGATTGCTGTCGATGTACCACAATCCCGGTGTTCTTAAGTTTCGGCACGGCTTCTATTATTTTTTGTGCTGTGTGTTTGTTGTTGAAATTTAATATCATAGTAGTTTTTTTGTTGTTCAAATTCTTGTGCTTTATCAAAAGAAAGCTCTGCATTTCCATTCAGATTGAGAAGTTTAAGACAAGTTTGTTTCGCTAGACTATTCATGCCTGCTTTCTCATCTGGAGGTAGATGTAATACAACTGTATTTTCATTTGATTTTAGGTATAGAATTTCCAATTGTCTTTCAAGTGCCTCAAAATAGTTTTCAACGACAGCTAAACGTTGCGTTAGGTGCTCATTTTGGGAACGTAAGACCTGTATTTCAGCAGAGACAGCTAAGACGTCGTCCTTTGTTGCAATGTTTCTCAAATGTTCAACCAGGCAACTATCGACAATATATTTTAATTCATTCGCTGAGGAAGATGTCGATGCCATTGCGATATTTTCTTTTGGACGTGCACAAACTTTAGATGTTGAAGTTTTTTTGCAGCTAGGTGATTGGTTTGGAGATATTTCCCCCGATTTTCTCTTTGAGTTCATATACGTATACAGGCACTTATACGGAGGAAAATGGCCACCCTCTGCGATATATTTTATTGACTTTAAATTACCTTTTTTAATGTTTTTTTTTTATGAAGAGTACACTTTTCTTATACGGTAATCTTTTATAAATTAATTTAAGTTTTATTTTGTATTTTTCAAATTCGATTTTTTAAATTAAATGGAAAAAAAACCAGAGCACTTCAAAATATCGACTTTCACTTGATTTCTCTCTCTCTCTCAAGACGCTTCAAGGATAACAAACACTAGATGGACTGAGAGTAACAACTGCCTTGCAACCAAAAAAGTTTGGCCGTGTGTAGACTCAAAACGCTCGAAGAGCTTGTTAGCCCTGAACCGCATGTATCTAGGTTCTACCATAGGTGTTCTTACGGGACACTGTCTAATAGTGAGACACGCCAAAAGACTTGTGTGTTTTCCAATGATTTCTGCAGAAGCTGAATGAACGAGGAGGAGGAAGAAACCGTTCAACACCTTATTTGCTCATGCCCTGCACTAATTCATAGGAGGAAAACTCATCTCGGTGAATTCTTCTTCGATGATACTAGCGACTTAGCTTACATAGACCCTAAAAGTCTTTCGAAATACATTAAAAGTTCCACGTGGTTCGACTAGCAGGTGATTATAAGTGATTGATGATTAATAAGTGATCAACTCGTTAATCTTACATCGGGTTTCTGAGATCAGTAGGTGATTAACTTGCTGATCTCTGTGGTATCACAATGGGCTCTTGCGGCCTAAGTGTGTCAGGCAATGTACTCATTGGCTGACAGCCACTTCCACCTAACCTAACCTAACCTAGAAAACTTCGCCGCCGACATGTCGGCTAACGGCGACGGTAGCGTCCCAAACATAACTGTTCCTGCAGGCAACGTGCGGCAAATTCTAAACTCACGGACTCAAACACAAACACAGACGAACGCCTCATCTGAGTTGTCAGATTGCAACGAAAATGAAGTGATGCCAAATTCTCAAGTAGACTTGCAGTCACTTTTGAACAATGATGTCAACCTTTTTCAAAAGGTAATGAATAGAAAAAGAGGAAACAACTATCTGGATCGAGAGCATAAAGCAGCGAAGAAGATAGTGGCAGATAGCAACAGAATTAGAAGTAGTAGGTCCCTATTACGAGTAGCGAATCGAACGTTCGATTGGAAGCGAATGTTTCTGCGAGCTTCTTTTATAGCGGTATTATAGGTTGTAGAAACAAAAACTTTGTGGAAACCTTTTTTTTTCGACGTTTATGGTATGTCAGATAAGAGAATGGACGAAGTTTAATGATAATAATATAATAAATGAGTTTCTCTAAAACATTCGCTTCCAGTCGAACGTTCGATTCGCTACTCATAATAAGGACCGTAACAGTTTTGATATTTTAGAAACTATTGAAAATGAAGTAATTAATCCTATTGCTAATGATACTGCTAAGGTAAAGCCCATCTGGTGCCCTAATATTTATGTAAAAGGTATCAAATCCAGTACAATCAATCAGTTTATAAAATCTAATTTCCTGGATAAAAGCGAAAATGTCAGGTTTGAAAGCAAAGGATCTGGTCGCCTTATCATAAAGGTAGCAGATCTAGATCTGCATAAGCTTCTCATGGAGAACTTCAGGGCCTCTAAGGCTGATGGTTACTCATATAAACCTATGGAACTAAAAAAAAGAAGCAATATTGCTAAAAGGGACTAGCTGGCTTTAAATGTGATGAGGTGAAAGAGGAAGTATTACGTTTTGATCCTTCTATAAAAATTTTTGAAGTAAACGAATTTAGCACTGGTTGGTCCAGGAAGATTTGTGTTTGCCTAGATACTTTTACTTGCCTTTTAGATGATAAAGAGAGTCTGAATAAAATCAGAAATATTAAATTCATCCTTCATCATAAGGTAAGATGGGATCGCTTCCAAAGAAAGGGACCCCTTCAGTGCTACAGGTGCCAGAGGTTTGGTCACTCTAGCGAATACTGTTTGTATGAAGCGAGATGTGTCAAATGTAAAGAAAAGCACGAAGTCGGTCAGTGTAGTGTTACAAATGATATGGGTAGGGAGGTGACTGCTTGCGTAAATTGCGGCATGAGTGGCCATCCAGCTAATTACTCAGGTTAAAAAAATAAGGCAACAAAAAACCTCATACTATTAGAAAAAGAGAAGTTGTATCAGGTAACTCTTATGCAGCGGTTGCCCGTGGTAACTTATCTAATGTTTCAAATTTCGCAATCGGTTCTCTTGAGAACCAACACAAACAAAATGTCGAAAACAGTCAGAACATGTTTTCAGATTTTATAAAGGAATCTAAAAAATTATTTGGTGTTCTTATCACAGAGCTCATTGCGAGGGTCAAACATTTTTGGCCGAATTATTGCAAACTAAATCAGAATGAAAAATCAATGGCGTATTTAGGCTTCATAGCCTCCCTTTCTCCATAAAAATGGCTTTACACTTTATTATCTCTTCAAATGTAAACTCACTAGTCGGCAACGACAAAGTGGTTGAACTTGGGCTCCTTATCTCGGATCTCCAACCCCATTTTTTACTTGTACAAGAAACTCATTTGTCCCCAAGGTACAATAGAAATATTGATGAGTATACGTTCGCAAGGAAGGATCAAGGTCAAGGAACAAAAATTTTAATTAAAAAGAATGTACTTTTCAACAGTCTTCAAATAAGTTCAGAACTTTTTTCAGCAACAGCCATAATAGTCCCGTTTCAAAACGGCTCAGGTTCTCAAAAATTTTTGACAATTGTATCTCTCTATCTCCCAGGTGATCTTGGTACCAGACTTCCTAGTGCTATGGATTCTTTATTGGAAGCTCCTAATTTCCCAGAATTTCTGGTAATAGGTGGGGACTTTAACGCAAGATACTCTTCTGGGGGGATTCCATTTCCAATACAAATGGAAATCAGTTATTCAACTGGTTCTCTAGCAGTCACTTCCTGGATTTAGACATCATACCCACCGATAGCTCAACTTTTCCAAGATCATCTTCTTATATAGACTTTTTATTATATCCAATAACCTTTTAAATCCAGCAAACCTAACAAGAAATAACGCTTGTTGACATTGGATCTGATCTCAGACCACAACTCAGTATTTTTAACAATAGACCTAGGGAGCATTTCACTACTTCCCGCTGTTCCAAAGCTCAATTCTTTCAAAAATACAAACTGGAATCTGTTCAACATAGAACTTTCCAGAAAAATAACTGATATTAACATTCCTTCAAATAGAAATCTTTCGAATCCTGAAATAGATGACTACATAGTGGCAATAAAGGGTGCAATCCAAAGCTGCTTGGACACGCATTCTCGTAAAATTTCTCCAAAGACGTATAAAGTCCAAATTTCAAATACAACGCTAAGTCTTTTTAAAACAAGAAAAATCTGGAAGTTAAAACTTAAAAGAATTTTCCACAGAGGTAGTAATAGGACAAATGATGAATATAAGGCGCTGTCATAACGAATAGCTTGTCTAAGCAAAACAATAAGGGATGCAGTTAGAATGACCTTAACAACAATTTTAGAAATAGATTGAGAAAAATGGAACCATCCAGCAACGTGCTTAAGAAGTAAATAGTTTAACTGGTAGAAAAAAAATTTCTTTTTCAATTATTTTGAGCCGCTCATGCACCAAAACGTCACACATCGCACTGATGAAGAGAAACTAGACGCTCTTGCTGATTTCTACTCAAGTCTATATTCTGCTAGATCTGCGTCAGATAGTTCTTCATTGCTCAATGTTAACACTGTAACCAGTTCCTTTCTTTCGTGGAGAATTAAAGATGATATCAATTAGTTTTCGGAAGCCACACCCTCCGATTCTGGCTCTGTATCAGAACTTATTTCGTCATCTAACATGGAAGACTTAATACATTCCTTAAATAACAAAAAATCATCAGGTCCAGACCAAATTTCTAAATTTTTATTAAGAAAAGCAAATACCTCAATTTTTCATCCATTAACAATAATAGTCAACAATTGTATCAACAATAGTCATTTCCCCTCCACTTGAAAAGGAGCTAAGATGGTACCTCTAAAAAAAAAGTACAACTTCTTTCAAAGTCGAAGATTTAAGACCCATATCTTTGCTATCCAACTTGGGAAAACCTATATATATAAAAGAAAGTCATGTTAGTTACACTATCGATAACTCAAGAACGGCTGAACCGATTAGTTTGAAAATTGGTGGAGAAAGAGCTTAGGACCAGGAGACGGACATAGGATACTTTTTATCCCTATATTCCTATGGGAACGGGAATGTAAACGGGAACCTAGAAACCACTGAACCGATTTCAAAAATTCTTTCATCGTTAGAATGCTACACTATCACCGAGTAACATAAACTTTAATTCATCCCCATATTCCCAGGGGAACGGGATTGGGAACGCAAACTTCGAAACTACTGGACAGATTTCAAAAATTCTTTCTGCTTTAGGATGCTACATTATCCCTCAATAACATAGACTATATTTCATCCATATATTCCCGCGGGAACAGAAAGGGGAACTAGAACGGGAACCTTAAAACCGCATGACCGATTTCAAAAATGTTTTATATATATCTCCCACATATATCCCACATTTACATAAATTATTTCATCCTCATATTCCCACGGGGCCCGGGCAACGCCAGAAGGTTCAGCTATATTTGTTTTTTATCCAGGATTGGGATCGGAAATCTAGATACTACTGGAAAGATTTCACAAAATCTTTCAGAATTGGGATGATACATTATCCCTCAGTAACTAAGATTATAATTCATCCCTATATTCCTACGGGAACGAAAACATGAACCTCAAAACTACTCGACCGATTTCAAAAATTCTTTCCAATTAAGGATCATGCTCGAACGTGATTGGAAACGCAACCTTATATAACTATTTGACCAAGGAGACGACCCCGTCTAAAACATTTTTATCACGCCACAGACATAAAATGTAAACGGAATGCTTAAAATCAGAACAGGAAAAATAAGCAGGAAAAGAAAAAACTGACATTGGGCATTGACTCAAATAAAAATAAAGCAGCTTGCAACAGAGACGACATCAATGCAATGCGTTAGCTTTCGTTATAAACAAAACACTGTTCTATAAAAAAAAACAAAAGAAAAGCTGACTTATCGTGTCAGACTAAGCGTGCATAGTCCAAATATCAGCAAGTTAATGAGTCAGCGGAGATCTTCGCTCAACACCCTGGGCTGCTTTAGACATACTCATATACCCCTTATCCCTCGACATTCACGGCGTTGTTGAGGTCTGTATTTTTAAGGTTCCCATCCTTCTGTTCCCGTGGGAATATGCGGATAAAATATAGTACATGTTATATAGTACATGTTCCCTCCGAAATGTTTCATATAAAATTCAAAAGAACCTTAAAGTTATTAAACCGATTTCAAAAATTCTTTCAACTCTAGGATGTTACAATATCTCTCAGTGACATAGATTTACATTTCATTCACATATTTCCATGGGAACGGAAGATCCCACAGGAACAGGGTTGGGAACGGAAACTTAGAAGCTACTAGACACATTTCTAAAATTCTTTCAGATCTGGGATGCCACATAATCCTTCAGTAGCTTAGCGTAGACTTCATCGCTATAGTCCCACGGGAACAGAAACAGGAACGAGAACGGGAATTTTAAAGTTACTTGACCGATTTAAAAAATTCTTTCAACTCTAGGATGTAACATTATCTCTCAGTGACATAGACTTATAATTAATTCACATATTTCTATGGCAACGGAAAATTCCCACAGATACGGGGTTGGGAACGGAAACTTAGAGACTACTAGACTGATTTCAAATATTGTTTCAGCACTGGGATGCTGATTCCTCAGTAACTAAGCAAAGATTTCATCCCTATAATCCCATAGGAACAGAAACAGGAGCGAGAACGGGAACCTTAAAACTACAGACCCGAGCAACGCCGGGCGGCTCAGCTAGTTACTTGAAAAAAGTTATTTTAGAAAAAATTTAAATTTTTGTAGAGGATAACAATATCATTCCAGCATCCCAATTTGGCTTTAGGAAGGGCAACTCTACGGAACACGCTCTTTTATTATTACAAGATAACATTTTAAAAAAATTTAACAGATCGTCAATGCACTTTTGCTTGTTCAATTGATCTCAGGAAAGCGTTCGATTCAGTCTGGCACAAAGGCTTAATATTCAAGTTAATATCTCTTAACTTCCCAAAAAAATTTATTCACATGACTAACAGCTTCTTGACTGATCGAACCTTAGGTATATCAGTGAACTCATCTCCACCACGAGAAGTAAGTAAGAAGTAAGTAAGGAAAGCGTTCGATTCAGTCTGGCACAAAGGCTTAATATTCAAGTTAATATCTCTTAACTTCCCAACCAAATTTATTCACATGACTAACAGCTTCTTGACTGATCGAACCTTAGGTATATCAGTGAACTCATCTACACCACGAGAAGTAAGAGTAGGAGCCGGAGTCCCGCATGGATCAATCCTCGGGCCTCTGCTATTTATCGACTATACGACTTTCCGACCACAATAGAAAACGAAACAAAATCGATTCAGTATGCAGATGATACGATAATATTTGCTAACCATGAAAGACCATTTGAAGCACTTTATAGAGTAAAAAATCATCTGCAACATGCCATAAACTACCTCAAAACCTGGGCAATAGAAGAAAATAGTAGCAAATGCGGAATGATATGCTTCCGCAACGCATCCCCTAGAGGACATCACCTGGCTGTTCGTGAGAGCAGGCAGCTTAAATTGTCGATCGATGGAACAAATATTTCACTCAAGCAAAACATAAAATATCTAGGCGTATGGTTAAACGAAAAGCTAAAAGTAAATAGTCAAACTAGATTGGCTTTAAAAAAATGTAAAGCTGCTTCGGCTATGCTGAAACGACTTTTGAATGCACCTGAACTACAAAGCAAAACGAAATTACTCATGTATAAGACTCTTGTCAGGCCAGTTATGTCGTACAGATTTTTATCATGGTTTTATTTATCTCCGACAGTGGCAGAAGAGCTACAAAGATTCGGGAGAGTCATTCTCAGAAAATGTATTTCTAAATACAGACGCCCATCGGGGAAATGGTATCGGAATGAAACCCTTTATGAAAGCTCAAATGTTGTGCCCTTATTATATCACCTCTCAAATCTTGGAATAAAGAGATTACGAAATTTGGAGTAACATGAAAACCCCTGCATGAAGAGCATCACTCAGAAAAAAAACAAGCTAAATCTAAGAAAATCGGTGTCAAATCAAGCCTATTCGTTGACGAAAGTCTGTCAACCTCGAAAATTCTTAATCCGTGGCCGAAAATCTTGCTTAAAGCCTACTTTTGATAGGCCTCAAATTCTGATTTCAAGATTGTTCTCACCTTAACATAAGATTATTTAATCTTAAATCTAAGAATACAAAAGCTTAATGTCAGACTATTACAACCTAAAATTAAGATCACGTATTCTTAAATATACCAGGGATAGGAATAAAACATACTTAAATCAAGTTTTTTACATTCCTAAATTAAGCATTAACAAACTTGAAACAAGAACAAAAATTAGTTTGCTTTAGTTGCTTTCGGATCGTTTCTAGCTCGTTTAATCTTAAATTTGGACTGAAATTAAGCATTAACGAGCTGTAAATAAGAACAAATGCTCTTTTATTTAAGTATCCTTCGGATAGCTTCTAGCTTATTAAATCATGATTCAAGATTTGAAGCTCATACCTTCAGAATCAATCCACTCGTCCCCACCCCCTCTCCTCCAAAATGAAATTGAAAGCATCTATAATTTCAATGTGTTTATATTTTTAATAATTATTATTTTACAAAATTTTTTTTAAATATCCTTAATTCTAAAAAAGATTTTTCCATTGTTTGATGGATACAGAAATTGTTAAGGATTTGCAAAAGCTTGTCCTCATCGGTGCTGCCGGTGCCTACGACGCATCGTCGCGACGGTGGGCCCAGCGCAGTAGGTAATCGTTGCCATGGTGGTGGAAATGGAGTCGGTTTTGGCAGAGTAGTCTATGTCTACTCCATTTGTTACATCGTTCACTTTGTCACTCACTAGAACAAAGTTTCCGTCAATGTTCTCAAACACATCGAGCCCTTCCTGCAATTTTATCGTAAAATTTATTTTCGCGCGTAACTTGTCGTAAAACAGTAACAATGTAAAACTAAAAATGCAGAAAATTGCGAAACAATGTAAACTTTTAAATTGTATAAATAAAAACAGTTTTGTTTAAAATGTCGCTTACGATGATTTTGCGAGAAAGACTCGACATATACATCACTAGATTTTACATTGTTTTTCAATGTCATTTTCGTCCGAAGTAAAATTTTATATGGTAAAAAATCACTAGAGACTAGATCACTCAAAACGAATATCACGTCCGAACCGGAATAAAGCACGCTTCAAAATGAAACAACGATCTAAGAGTCTTCTAAGCTTCTTTGTAATCAAACTGCACCATACAAGTTTAAGATCGTTTCGGCTTAATTTGGGAATAATAATATTAGTTTAAGATCGTATCGGCTCGTTTTAACATTCAATAATCTTAAATTAATGCTTCGGATGACAGCAGGAGTAACAAAGCTTGATCGAATTAGAAGTACTAAGATCCGTGGAAGCCTTCATGTCAAAAGTACCATCTTGGACAAAACTCAGCACGACCGGCTCAGTTGGTATTGTCATGTTCAAAGGAGAGATCTGCAGAACCCCGTCCAAAAGGCAATATCGTACAACGTTTCAACAAATTCGCGACGAAAAAGAAAAGGCAGGCCAAAACACTCCTGGTACAAGCAAATGCAAAAAGCAGCATTTGGTTGGCCTCAGACATGGAACAATCCAAAACCGGGAGGCTTGCCGACGCTTTCTGAGGTCAACGTGGCGTACCCCACAGGCGGATCACTAGTGTGAAGCAGAAAAGTGGGAGAGTCGTGATCACTTCAAGATCACTACTCGTAACGGCGGAAATGGAAAAGAAGAAGAATCTTAAATTAAGAATGTTTTGTTCTTAATAAGAAAACGAAAGTAAATCAAGATAACGACGAAGTTAATTTAAGAACGTATGTATATCTTATTATAACTTTAAACCAAAGTTGGGAAATAATGATTACAAAAAATTTCAATTACAATTACTTGTAATTGAAATCTTCCATTACATTTTCCATTACACCCAAAAGTAATTGAAAAATTCAGTTATCCATTACTTTTAATTGAAAAATTTCAATTACTTGGAATTCAATTACTTATATGTAATTGAAAACCCAAGTAATTGAAAAAATGCAGTAATGATTACTTTTTTCAGTAATCATTACACATGTAATTGATCACCTAATTTGCTCAATTACATTTTTAAAATTAAACAAAATTTAACGAAATTAAATCATTGAACAGGTACTGTGTCAAATTCTTTCTTTTTTAGAGAGGGTATTCTCTGAAACCCTTCCGCTGGAACATTTTTGACAACTCCTTACAATACAAAGTTATTGGTGAAAAACTGTCAGAAAAGTGGAGAATAAAGTGCGATTTTGCTCAAAATGTAGATTAAAACCAGAGTTGGGAAATAATGATTACTTTGTGTAATGAATTACAGGTTCAATTACAATTACAAGTAATGGGTAATTGAAAATTTTCAATTACAATTACATGTAATGGTTAATTGAAATTTTTCAATTACAATTACATGTAATGGTTAATTGAAATTTTTCAATTTCAGTTTTCAAAAATGAATCTGATATTTCTATAGTTCAAAACACTAACAACAAAGATGAGCAATTCGACCTCGAATTTTCGGAAGAGAATGAGCGATGTAATAGCCCGGAATATGATGAGCAGAAAAACACCAATAAATATCTCCCGATTTCTAGTGATGCTGTGAAAATGAATTACCGAGCGAAGCTTCGAAGTTTCAAACCACAACCTTCCTCAAATAACGCAGTAGACAACACAGTCAAGGATTTGGATAAAACAGAGCATGATGGAGAGCATTCCTGCAGCGACAAACAAAATCAAGCTTGTGCAGCAACTAGTGCTCTAACAAACATGTTAGAAGGGTACGCGCTAGTAAAGGAATGTTTGGAGCCAAAAAGTTATGAAGAGGCCATTGATGCCAAAAAGTGGAGAGCTGCGATGGACGAGGAGATCAATGCGCTTTATCATAATAAAACTTGGGATCTTGTTTTTCTTCCAGAGAATAGGCAAGTGATTGACAACAGGTGGGGTGTATAAAATAAAGTTGTTAAAGGAAGCTAAGATAGATCGGTTTAAGGCTCGACTTGTGGTGAGAGGATTTACTCAGAAGGAAGGCATAGACTGCACTGAAACATTCAGCCCAAATACTCGGTTTACATCAATCAGAGCCATTCTAGCCTTTTCTGTTGGTGAGAACCTCATTTTGAAGCAATTTGACATTAAAACGGCGTTTCTTTATAGTAAGATGGATGAGCATATATATATGTCGCAGCCTGTAGTGGTACCCGTGGTGTGATGGATAGCATGTCCGCCTGTTAATCCAGAGGTTCGAGTTCGAATCCCACCAGAGGCAAAAATGTTTTTTCTACGGGTATCGCCTTGCGCGAGGAATTGGCAGGTCCTCCGTTAGTATTCATTGCCATGAAAAGCGCTTTCTCGATTAGCCGTTCGGAACCGGCAGAAAATTGTAGGTCCCCTCCATTCCCTCACAAGGGATGGTTGTGAGAAATGCGTTAGGCCTAAGGGCTCCTCGCTCTGTAGCGCCACCCTATTTATTTTTTATTTAGCCTGTAGGGTATGATGACCGCAGCCGACGATTGTGTAAGCTTAACAAAAGCCCTTATGGACTTAAACAGGCTTCCCGGTGTTGGAACGTACAGTTCACAAAGCTGTTGGAAAAATTCAATTTTCGCCCATGTTCAGCGGACTCTTGTGTTTTTGTTCATCAGTCAGGCAAGGAAAAGGTTTTGATGGCGTTATACATTGACGATGGACTCATTGCTGCAAGTGATGGAAGAATTGTTGCCCAGCTCATCGAGTATTTAAAAACCTTTTTGAGGTAAAGGTGACTAATGCGGATTTTTATCTGGGACTTCAAATCGAACGAAGGATGGATAGTTCTATTCATCTTAGCCAATCCAACTATTCGGAAAGATTGCTGCAAAAGTTTAACATGTCTGACTGTCATCCTGTGTGCTCACCTGCCGAAACATCAAAATTTGCATCTTCAGACATTCCTGTCGGCAAGTTTCCCGTAGGGAGCCTAATGTACGTGGCAGTAGCCACAAGGCCGTACATTTCCAATGCCCTGGGAGTTGTTTCAAGGCATTTGGACAAACCGTCTCCAGAGCATGTAAATGCAGTAAAACGTATTTTTAAATACCTAAAGGGGACTTCAAATAATGGTATACTCTTTAAAAATAACTTAAACTTTAAACTTCATTCTTATAGCGATGCTGACTATGCCGGAGACATTCAAACTCGGCGATCTACAAGCGGTTTCGTTTTTTTTTGGTTAATGGAACACCAATAAGCTGGGCTTCGCAGAGACAGAAAAGTGTCAGCCTGTCTACAACGGAAGCCGAATACATCGCTGCATCTGAGGCCGTAAAGGAACTAGTTTGGATAAAGTTGCTGTTCCAGGATCTACTTCTTGGAAAGAACCTTAAAGCAGTTATTTTCATGGACAATCAGAGCGCCCTTAAATTGGTAAAAAATCCACAATTTCACAAGAGGACCATTTCACAAGAGGAGGCATGTGGACATTCGGTTCCACTTCATTAGAGAGAAGTTCAAAGAAGGTTTTTTCGATTTAGTTTATGTACCAACGCAAGACCAAATTGCAGATATTTTTACGAAGTAAATTGGAGTATACTAAGTATTGCTAGTATTGGAGTAAATTGAAATTTGAATACTTTTGCAGGAAACTCAATGTTTTGCCTATAATTTAATTAGAAATTAAAAACACTTTTTTGACTATTGAACTCATAATGAATTGTACAAAATTTAGTTTAGTGAATTAATATTAAGAGGGAGTGTGAAATTGTTATATTAATTCTGAGAATCACTGTACAGTATGTACCTACAATTGTACCAACTGCTTAACGAATGTCATTTACTTTGTAACTAGTTGACTTTAACTTTCTGTTAATAAATTCTCTTCCCTTTTTTTATACAAATCATCATCAAGTACACATCGTCTTTTCTAATTGATCCGGTTCAACAATTAGTCTTCAAAACATACAATAAAGTGACAAAGTACTACCACATTTCACACATTTTTTCATTGAGAACACCTCACGCAGAGCATTGGGTTGAAATTGACCTGGCGAACGAGGTCTACCTGTTGAGTTCAAGAACAAAACGTCGCGTAATTTTGTACACTAAAATAAAAAATTTGTCTTACCTAAGGACATATAAAATGCAAGAATGTTTTGTTGAACAAATTAATTCTAATTTGAATGTCAAGTTGTCAACATATCACAATGTCAAATTACTCTCGGGCCGAAATAACTGATATGCATTACTGCTACGGTATGGGTCATGGGTCTCGAGGTCGAGAAGCGCAAAAACTCTACGCTGAATTGTATCTCAATAGGAGGCATCCCAGTCATACGATATTTTCAAGAATTCATCAACGTCTTCGAGAACGTGGAGTACTAGACCAACGAGGGCGACAGTGCATCTTCCGCAGACGTGCACACAGAGGAAAGAATTTTGGGATTGGTCCGACGGAATCCCTCCATTAGCACAAGGAGGATAGCTACTATGCTTCATTTGCCCCAAACTAGAGTATGGGGAGTGATTAATACCGACAAGTTGCACCCGTACCACACTACAGTAGTTCAGGAGCTAACTGCCAACGACAAGATATTAAGAGCTGCATTTTGGCGAACATTATTGCTAAGATATGAATCTGACCACAATTACTTTCGAAGGATATTCTGGACGGATGAAGCTCAATTTACCAGAGACGGAGTATCAATTTTCCACAATTTACATCACTGGAGTAGCAGCAATCCGCATAACAAGAAACAAACCAAATCTCAACACCGCTTTAGCTGTAATGTTTGGCTTGGTATTGTTGTACAAACAGTTATTGGACCTAGGTTCCTGAGTTCAGTTATTAATGGAGAATCCTATCTGCAGTTACTACGAGACCTTCTGCCCGATTTGATTGACAACGTTCCATTGGCCATAGCAGACAATTTAATATACCAGCAAGATGGAGCTCCATCACACTACTGCCGCATTGTAAGAAACTGGCTTGATGACCATTTTAGTGGCCGTTGGATTGGAAGAAGAGGTCCCACAGAATGGCCACCTAGATCACCAGATTTAACTCCGTTAGATTTTTATGCTTGGGGATTCATGAAGGGCTATGTTTACGAAAAGGAAATAGAATCTTTGGCTGAACTGAAACAACGGATTGAAACGGCTGCAGTCAAATTACAGGAAAATTTATCAGGTATAAATTTATGTGCAGAAATAAGAAGGCGTTATAGTCTTTGCCTTCTTCAAAATGGGGATTATATTGAAAATTTTTTATAAGAAGCTTTAGATTAAAATATTATAATAAATAGTTACTTAGTATTTTTATCTGATTATGCAAGTATTTCAATTTGGATTGATTTCAAGATTAAGGCTTTCTTATTTCGCAATTGCATTTTTCTTCCACTGGCTAGGTAGCGCGTGATGTTGCATGATTAAAAAAACAATCACAAGCTAATTATAACCCTAAGTTCTCACGCAGGTGTTCTCAATAAAAAAAGAAAAGAGAAAATTCATCCTTTATTTCGTATATTCACTTAAGAATCCAATAACGAAAAAAAAACTTTAAAAAAAAAATTTTAAAAAGTCGTTTTAGTAATTTTTGGTTTTCTCAAAAACTACAGGTTGTTTTTGTGTTTGATCAAAAATAGCATTGAAAATAAACCAGAAAAATACTACTTAATTACGTAAAATTTAAAAAAAAAATGGTTTGAAAAAAAAAATATGTTTTTTTTTCCAAAATTTTGATTTTGAAAATTAATATTTCAAAAACGATTCATTTGAACAACTTATTTTAAAATTTAAATTAATGTATAGGTTTTTGGCTTTTCAAAAATGTATATTTGCGGTACACTGCCAGCCTGTAGTTGATCTTAAATAATACAATTGATTTTACTATACGAATAAGTATTTGTGGATGAATAAATCTATTTTTTGAAGATAAAAATTTAATTATATTGACCCTGGCAGTTGGTTTACGTTTTACAATTTCTTGATTTGCTTTAAAGTTATATTTACAATCGAATATTATATCTAAAATATTAATGTGGGGTACATTTAGTATTTCGAATGAAAGCAAGTTGATACTAAGTGAATTACAGTTTTTTTTTTACATATTTGTAGATGCTTGCTTTTTTCTGGTGATTTTGCGGCACTCTCTGGTAAACACCATTCATTTAGTTCCTTGAGGCTTTTCTCGAGAATTACTTTTGTTCGAGTTGGGTTTGTATATTTGGACATTAAAACTAGGTCGTCTGCGTATAATATGTGATTAAGCGTTCTATATTTTGTTAAGATCTCGGTTATATTGTTATATGCTATAGTAAAAAGTGTAACTGAAAGTGGCGAGCCTTGTGGAATGCCGTTTTCAATACTGTATATTGATGAGTAGCAATTGTTGTGTTTGATTCTAAACTTTCTAGAAGTCTTACTGAGGTTCCATTCATCGGGCATGCTTTCTTCCGACCATAACATACAGATCAGCTGGTGCATGCTCCTTTCCAACTGGTCTCCTGCTGCTTTGAAAAGTTCGGCATCATGGCAATCTGCACCTGCAGTCTTATTTGATTTAGGTTTGCATATAGCAAGCTTAACTTCTTCTAGTTCGGGAGGACGGCATTCTTGATTATCGTCCAAGCTGAATGGTGAACTCTGCCTGAAAGCGGAATTTGTTTCCTCATCACCGTTAAGCAGTCTGCAGAAGTGATCTTTCCATATCCTCATTAGTGACTTAGGGGCTTGCCACCCTGGCAGGATCTTTTTACCTTTTGGTAAATTTTCCGAATCTCGTTCGTGTCTTGGCTGGCACCTCTCAATTTCCTCAAACGAGCGCTTCTCATACTGCTTCTTTTTCTTTTTGACAATTCGGTGTTCCTCCCTTCTTTTCTCCTTGTAAATCTCGTTATACTGAAGAAATAAATTTTAGGTCCAACTTTCCATTCTTTGAGTTTGTTGAGAGGACAACATGAAGTCCAATTCTGTCAAATGCTGGAGAGCCCTGAGCAAATATACTCATCAAGGTGGAGCAAAGAGTCCTCTCCCGTGATTGAAAGCAAACTGGTTTGGGGATATAAGTATAATTTTTTTTTTTTTTTTTTTTTTTTCAATGTACCAAAACACCCAGTTAGAAAAAATTTTTTCAAGGAGTTTGCAATTTTCCATGTATTGAACTTTGAATATTTTACTTTACTTTTTAATTTCAAGTTTCAAAATTAACTAAGAATACTTTTTAGTATTTATCAAAATAAATATTTTTGATCTTCACTTCACATTAAACTTTCGAACAATAAAGACTTCTTTAAATTAGCAAAAGCTTATTTTTGATTTGGACGTTGATTCAATTGGCTGAGGAAAGACTAAGAACAAAACCATGTTTGTGGGAAAACACTTTGGTCGAAAATACTATTATATAACCTTAAGATTCTTTGTCTAAATAGCAGAGGAGAATTGTTCATCATTGGGTATGAGATACGATGCTTTCAAACCAGATTTAAATAAATTCTTCTTTGTTGATATTACTTAAGTATTTTGTGCAATAATTACTAAGTAACTACTATGTAAAATAAAACAAAAATATAAAAATGTAAAAATAGTAACTAAGAAACATCCAGAAAAAAAGAATTATCCATATAATTTTAATGTGTTATAATATGAACAGATAATATAATTGTAAAACAATAATTGTATCATAGTACTTTTATTAAATAGAATACCTACTACTAATGTATAAAGATATTTTGGCAGCACATTTGCTTAGATTGGTTGGTTTGACATATGTATTCCATCCTCCTCCTTTGTTTTTGTTTTCTAGTTTTAAGGCTTTAGTTTTTAAGTATCCATATTCACTTACTGAACTATATTAAGGTGTGTAGCCAAGGTACGAATGAGGATATCTTGTTCACGACCAGCGCGAACTAACGCTGTGAAGAGATATGACGTCGGAAAGCTACAATCGCAAGAGATTGCCAATGCCTTTTCCAATCGAGTGTCCCTTCAATTATCCTTGAATCCCATGCTGCCAGCATTAAACATTGAAGACCAGTGGCAGCAATGCCAAGAAGCCATCAGAACCGCTGCCTCTGAGGTTCTGGGTTTCACTCGGCCTCCAAAACGAAGCCCATGGTTCGATGAAGAATGCAAGCAGGCAAATGCAGCCAAACAAAAAGCACGACAAATGCTGATGCAAAAACGAACAAGGACTGCCTACGATCAGTATAACGAGATCTACAAGGAGAAAAGAAAAACGTCTCAGGCAATTATACACCTCAAATTATCATTACCATATCTACCATCTGAGGCACTCTCTCGGACCCTAAAAATTACTTTGGCAATTTCTGATCACAATGTGGAACTTCCCATCCTCTTTTCTGCAACAAAACAGACTGCGTTGAACACAACGGAAATTACTTGGGAACTTGACACTTCAGTTAAACTAATAGAAAAAGAAATTAGTGTTATGGAACTAAACGCCTGCGCCTGTTTATACGCTTTCAACGGTAAATATCCCGGCTATGATCGTATCTCATACCCAATGATGGACTCTTTGCTCCACCTTGATGAGTATATTTGCTCAGGGCTCTCCAGCATTTGACTGAATTGGACTTCATGTTGTCCTCTCAACAAACTCAAAGAATGGAAAGTTGGACCTAAAATTTATTCCTTCAGTACAACGAGACTTACAAGGAGAAAAGAAGGGAGGAACACCGAATTGTCAAAAAGAAAAAGAAGCAGTATGAGAAGCGCTCGTTTGAGGAAATTGAGAGGTGCCAGCCAAGACACGAACGAGATTCGGAAAATTTACCAAAAGGTAAAAAGATCCTGCCAGGGTGGCAAGCCCCTAAGTCACTAATGAGGATATGGAAAGATCACTTCTGCAGACTGCTTAACGGTGATGAGGAAACAAATTCCGCTTTCAGGCAGAGTTCACCATTCAGCTTGGACGATGATCAAGAATGCCGTCCTCCCGAACTAGAAGAAGTTAAGCTTGCTATATGCAAACCTAAATCAAATAAGACTGCAGGTGCAGATGGCCATGATGCCGAACTTTTCAAGGCAGCAGGAGACCAGTTGGAAAGGAGCATGCACCAGCTGATCTGTATGTTATGGTCAGAAGAAAGCATGCCCGATGAATGGAACCTTAGTAAGACCTCTAGAAAGTTTAGAATCAAACACAACAATTGCTACTCATCAATATACAGTATTGAAAACGGCATTCCACAAGGCTCGCCACTTTCAGTTACACTTTTTACTATAGCATATAACAATATAACCAAGATCTTAACAAAATATAGAACGCTTAATCACATATTATACGCAGACGACCTAGTTTTAATGTCCAAATATACAAACCCAACTCGAACAAAAGTAATTCTCGAGAAAAGCCTCAAGGAACTAAATGAATGGTGTTTACTCTCTGGTGCCGCAAAATCACCAGAAAAAAGCAAGCATCTACAAATATGTAAAAAAAAAACCTGTAATTCACTTAGTATCAACTTGCTTTCATTCGAAATACTAAATGTACCCCACATTAATATTTAAGATATAATATTCGATTGTAAATATAACTTTAAAGCAAATCAAGAAATTGTAAAACGTAAACTAACTACCAGGGTCAATATAATTAAATTTTTATCTTCAAAAAATAGATTTATTCATCCACAAATACTTATTCGTATAGTAAAATCAATTGTATTATTTAAGATCAACTACAGGCTGGCAGTGTACCGCAAATATACATTTAACATCATTAAACCATCATTTATCATTCTGCAGTAAAGCACGCATTGAGAGCTTTTACAACAACTCCAATAAAAAATATATACAGGGTGATTTGCATAAGGTGTGACAAAAAAATAGGGTGTGTAGGTTGGACATAGACAAGCAAAAATTCGTATGGGAGGGGGGGGGGGTCCATTTTCCCCCGTTTAGGCGGGAGGGGCAATTTAAGAAAAAAATTACTTAAAACGGAAAAAAATTATTTAAAAATAACGGTAATACCTACAGAGTCGTGCTACAGCATTTTGAAAAATTAAAAACCTATACATTAATTTAAATTTTAAAATAAGTTGTTCAAATGAATAGTTTTTGAAATATTAATTTTCAAAATCAAAATTTTGAAAAAAAAACATAATTTTTTTTTTCAAACCATTTTTTTTTTTTTTTTTAATTTTACGTAATTAAGTAGTATTTTTCTGGTTTATTTTCAATGCTATTTTTGATCAAACACAAAAACAACCTGTAGTTTTTGAGAAAACCAAAAATTACTAAAACGACTTTTTAAAATTTTTTTTTTTTAAAGTTTTTTTTTCGTTATTGGATTCTTAAGTGAATTTACGAAATAAAGGGTGAATTTTCTCTTTTCTTTTTTTATTGAGAACACCTGCGTGAGAACTTAGGGTTATAATTAGCTTGTGATTGTTTTTTTAATCATGCAACATCACGCGCTACCTAGCCAGTGGAAGAAAAATGCAATGAAATGAGAAAGCCTTAATCATGAAATCAATCCAAATTGAAATACTTGCATAATCAGATAAAAATACTAAGTAACTATTTATTATAATATTTTAATCTAAAGCTTCTTATAAAAATTTTTCAATATGATCCCCATTTTGAAGAAGGCAAAGACTATAACGCCTTCTTATTTCTGCACATAAATTTATACCTGATAAATTTTCCTGTAATTTGACTGCAGCCGTTTCAATTCGTTGTTTCAGTTCAGCCAAAGATTCTATTTCCTTTTCGTAAACATAGCCCTTCATGAATCCCCAAGCATAAAAATCTAACGGAGTTAAATCTGTGTGATCTAGGTGGCCATTCTGTGGGACCTCTTCTTCCAATCCAACGGCCACTAAAATGGCCATCAAGCCAGTTTCTTACAATGCGGCAGTAGTGTGCTGGAGCTCCATCTTGCTGGTATATTAAATTGTCTGCTATGGCCAATGGAACGTTGTCAATCAAATCGGGCAGAAGGTCTCGTAGTAACTGCAGATAGGATTCTCCATTAATAACTGAACTCAGGAACCTAGGTCCAATAACTGTTTGTCCAACAATACCAAGCCAAACATTACAGCTAAAGCGGTGTTGAGATTTAGTTTGTTTCTTGTTATGCGGATTGCTGCTACTCCAGTGATGTAAATTTGTTACTCCGTCTCTGGTAAATTGAGCTTCATCCGTCCAGAATATCCTTCGAAAGTAATTGTGGTCAGATTCATATCTTAGCAATAATGTTCGGCAAAATGCAGCTCTTAATATCTTGTCGTTGGCAGTTAGCTCCTGAACTGGTGTAGTGTGGTACGCGTGCAACTTGTCGGTATGAATTCCCCATACTCTAGTTTGGGGCAAATGAAGCATAGTAGCTATCCTCCTTGTGCTAATGGAGGGATTCCGTCGGACCAATCCCAAAATTCTTTCCTCTGTGTGCACGTCTGCGGAAGATGCACTGTCTCGCCCTCGTTGCTCTAGTACTCCACGTTCTCGAAGACGTTGATGAATTCTTGAAACCTCGACCCATGAGCCATACCGTAGCAGTAATGCATATCAGTTAATTCGGCCCGAGAGTAATTTGACATCGTGATATGTTGACAACTTGACATTCAAATTAGAATTAATTTGTTCAACAAAACATTCTTGCATTTTATATGTCCTTAGGTAAGACATATTTTTATTTTAGTGTACAAAATTACGCGACGTTTTGTTCTTGAACTCAACAGGTAAACCGCGTTCGCCAAACCGACCCCACCGCAATAAAAACAAGTTGGCAGGTCAATGTCAATTCAATGCTCTCACGCAGGTTTTTACATTGAAAAAAGGGTGAAATATGGTTAATCCACAAATCCCAACAAAGACTGATAATAAAAAAATAGAAAGTTAATCCTTTCTTTCATAAATTAACCAAGAATTAAATAATGTAAAAACCCCAACGTAATAAAATCAAGTTGGCAGGTCAATTTCAACCCAATGCTCTGCGTGAGGTGTTCTCAATGAAAAAATGTGTGAAATGTGGTAGTACTTTGTCACTTTATTGTATGTTTTGAAGACTAATTGTTGAACTGGATCAATTAAAAAAGACGATGTGTACTTGATGATGATTTGTATAAAAAAAGGGAAGAGAATTTATTAACAGAAAGTTAAAGTCAACTAGTTACAAAGTAAATGACATTCGTTAAGCAGTTGGTACAATTGTAGGTACATATACATACAGTACAGTGATTCTCAGAATTAATATAACAATTTCACACTCCCTCTTAATATTAATTCACTAAACTAAATTTTGTACAATTCATGATGAGTTCAATAGTCAAAAAAGTGTTTTTAATTTCAAATTAAATTATAGGCAAAACATTGAGTTTCCTGCAAAAGTATTCAAATTTCAATTTACTCAATGGCTTCGTAAAAATATTTGCAATTTGGTCTTGCGTTGGTACATAAACTAAATCGAAAAAACCTTCTTTGAACTTCTCTCTAATGAAGTGGAACCGAATGTCCACATACTTGTGAAATTGTGGATTTTTTACCAATTTAAGGGCGCTCTGATTGTCCATGAAAATAACTGCTTTAAGGTTCTTTCCAAGAAGTAGATCCTGGAACAGCAACTTTATCCAAACTAGTTCCTTTACGGTCTCAGATGCAGCGATGTATTCGGCTTCCGTTGTAGACAGGCTGACACTTTTCTGTCTCTGCGAAGCCCAGCTTATTGGTGTTCCATTAACCAAAAAAAACGAAACCGCTTGTAGATCGCCGAGTTTGAATGTCTCCGGCATAGTCAGCACCGCTATAAGAATGAAGTTTAAAGTTTAAGTTATTTTTAAAGAGTATACCATTATTTGAAGTCCCCTTTAGGTATTTAAAAATACGTTTTTACATGCTCTGGAGACGGTTTGTCCAAATGCCTTGAAACAACTCCCAGGGCATAGGAAATGTCCGGCCTTGTGGCTACTGCCACGTACATTAGGCTCCCTACGGGAAACTTGCCGACAGGAATGTCTGAAGATGCAAATTTTGATGTTTCGGCAGGTGAGCACACAGGATGACAGTCAGACATGTTAAACTTTTGCAGCAATCTTTCCGAATAGTTGGATTGGCTAAGATGAATAGAACTATCCATCCTACGTTCGATTTGAAGTCCCAGATAAAAATCCGCATTAGTCACCTTTACCTCAAAAAAGGTTTTTAAATACTCGATGAGCTGGGCAACAATTCTTCCATCACTTGCAGTAATGAGTCCATCGTCAATGTATAACGCCATCAAAACCTTTTCCTTGCCTGACTGATGAACAAAAACACAAGAGTCCGATGTATCGATATATCCTCATCCAGCTTACTATAAAGAAACGCCGTTTTAATGTCAAATTGCTTCAAAATGAGGTTCTCAGCAACAGAAATGGCTAGAATGGCTCTGATTGATGCAAACCGAGCAACTGGGCTGAATGTTTCAGTGTAGTCTATGCCTTCCTTCGGAGTAAATCCTCTCACCACAAGTCGAGCCTTAAACCGATCTATCTTAGCTTCTTTTGACAACTTTATTTTATACACCCCACCTGTTGTCAATCACTTGCCTATTCTCTGGAAGAAAAACAAGATCCCAAGTTTTATTATGATAAAGCGCATTGATTTCCTCGTCCATCGCAGCTCTCCACTTTTTGGCATCAATTGATTTAATGGCCTCTTCATAACTTTTTGGCTCCAAACATTCCTTTACTAGCGCGTACCCTTCTAACATGTTTGTTAGAGCACTAGTTGCTGCACAAGCTTGATTTTGTTTGTCGCTGCAGGAATGCTCTCCATCATGCTCTGTTTTATCAAAATCCTTGACTGTGTTGTCTACTGCGTTATTTGAGGAAGGTTGTGGTTTGAAACTTCGAAGCTTCGCTCGGTAATTCATTTTCACAGCATCACTAGAAATCGGGAGATAATTATTGGTGTTTTTCTGCTCATCATATTCCGGGCTATTACATCGCTCATTCTCTTCTGAAAATTCAAGGTCGAATTGCTCATCTTTGTTGTTGTTAGTGTCTAGAACTATAGAAATATCAGATTCATTTTTGAAAACAATATTACGAGAAATGTTGATCTTATTAGTATCGGACAACCATACACGGCAACCTTTTTGATTGATAGGATACCCAACAAAATACCCATGCTGCGACTTTTTGTCCCATTTTCGGCGCTTTTCCTTGGGAACATGTATAAATACCTCGGTACCGAACACCTTCGGATTTTCAAAGCTCATAAGGAGTTTTGCCATTTTTAGGGCTTGGACCATATCTATTTATAAGAAAAACTGCAGTATTTACTGCCTCAGCCCAAAGCTTTATTGGAAGATTTTTTGCGTGCAACATTGTTCGAGCAATTTCAACGATGAATCACATGTCGCGCTCAGCACGACCATTTTGTTCGGGATTGTACAGAACACTGATCTGATGTCGTATTCTATTCTTCTTTAGGATCCTTGCGAGATCATTGTTCTTGAATTCTAGCCCGTTATCAGATCGAAGAGTGGCTATGGTCCGATTTACATCAAGCTTCACTGCGTCCAAAAATATCTCAAGAATAGAAGGAAGCTCACTTTTTTCGGAAATAAAATATACTACATATTTATAATTAGAGTAATCGTCCTTGAAAAGAACGAAATATTTTGATCAACCAACCGATGGAGTCTGCATTGGACCACACAAATCTGTGTGGAATAATTCACCTGCTGATGTAGCCCTCGATTCGCTGCTTTTAAAAGGTAACCTCGATTGTTTACCATAGATACAATCGTCACAGAAAAAACGCTTGTTACCTACAAACTCGATACCTCGTTCCTTAAGCACAGATCTTACTTGATTTGCACACAGATGGCCAAATCTTTGATGCCACAATTTCAGCGTCTCGCCTTCCTCACCATAATTGCCGATCTCATCATCAACACCACTGTGACCAACTTCAGGGTTTCGCCTTACTTCACCATCATCTCCAGCCCCAACAATGTCATTAGCATACACCAGCATACGGAACATAATCTTGTAGAGTCTACGATAGGGATGTCAAAAATATATCGATATAAAAAAATATCGATATATTTCGTTCGATATATCGATATATATCGACGATATTTTTTTCACCGATATATTGATATATCGATATAAATATTCATGTATCGAAAAGGTATAAAAAACGATACTTTTTTCGGGTACTAGAAACTAACCTGTAAACATACAAAATTTATTGCAAAAAAAACTTTCCTCTTATTCAAAAATTCGTTTCTATATCTGTCGCTGTTAGTTTTGTTTTACAGGAACAACCCATAAAATTCATGCAACGTTCATTGATCACTGGGCACTGGGGTTGAAAATCATTTTTATTTGTTGTTCAACATTTTGGGTTTTTTACGACACATTGTAAAATATGCCAGAAGTTAAAAGTAAAAAGGATTTGCAAACCCCTGTGCCCAATGGTCAATGAAACGTTGCATAAATTTTATGGGTTTTTCCTGTAAAACGAAACTAACAGCGACAGATATAGAAACGAATTTTTGAATTAGAGGAAATCCATGCAAAGTGCCCCTACTCATCACCCACTAAGTAAGTAGGTAGATGTAGATACATATAAACTCTGGAGTCTGGACCGCGACTGGCTTGTATATTATATAGACCGCAATTCGCAAAAAAAAATTAATTCTTTATGTTTGTTTTTCTTACTACTTTTTTTTTTTTGTTATTTTTTCTCATTTTTAAGGTCGCACATTTCATTATTTAAAATATATCGATATATCGATATATCGATATTTTTCTGATTCGATATATCGATACTTGATATTTTTTTTGATATATATCGATACGATATATATCGATATATTTTTCCATTTCCAACATCCCTAGACGACATCGTGCTCCCACGGTAACAGTCAGATTATTTTTCTGAATTTCACTTTTTTTTTTCATCCGACACCATTTTAAAACCTTTTTCCATTACGGTTCCTGTAGAGAATAAATTTATTTAAATCTTTGGAACAAAGAAAACATTTTCTAATTTTTTATTAGACCAAATTGATTGGTCTAGTACGAGCCCAAACGCAAAATATTTGGCCTAGTATTGTGTTTTTCATAACATAATATTTTCTTTTGATTTTTGTATGCTTAATTATTATACGAATAATTTTTTTCTTTCTTAGCATTATTCATAAACATGTGTTCTTATCAATGCAATTGACAAGTATGCATAATCAATAACTGCTTTTACACGATTCAATGAAAACGAATTTGTTTTTGTTGCAAAATACTTGGCCCACTAGTTTTTCGCCGCAAAATAGTTGGCCTAGGCCGTTTTATGTCTCTCTCACTCTTGAGATGTGCCGTTAATTGATGAATTGTTCTATTGCACAGCAAGCACTGATTAAAATTTCAGTTAAAATTCATAATGGCGCGTGGTAAGCAATGTTGCCGCAGGTCTTTTTGAAAGTGTAACAATTTTTTTCAAAAAGTGTAACAAATGGAAAGAAAATGTAACAAACTGAAAAAAACTACAATAATAATAAAAACATGTTTTCTTAACTAAAAAAAAAAAGAAAAAAAAACTTTATTAGGAACACCTTATCACATTTCACTTTTATATACATATGTAGGTACATACATACATACTAAGAAATTGTAATAAATTCATTTTTTCTCATTAGTCTTACAAGTACAAGTCTTTGATTTGCTTTGCAAATATTATTGCCTCAATTGTTTTTAAATCATATTAGTTCGCCTTATTATTTTTTATTTAATGAAGTTCAGAAAAAACACGTTTCGCAGTAGCGGAACTGTGAAGTAAGCTTAATATTTTTTTTGGAAAATTGTACAACATTTTCAAACATTTCTCTTTTTGTGGATTTTGTAAAGATTTAACAAGGCCCCAAATTAATTCAATGTCGTCAATATATTTTAAGTTTTGTTGTAACTGTAACTTTCTAAACTCAGTGCATATTTTTTTCTTTTTTTTTCGGGATCATACAAATTCGGGAAATTATTTGATAGTGGCAAGATACAATTGCTTTCAGAAACAATATTTCCAGGATCTAAAAGCACAATATTTTTTAATTTTTTATTAGTAACATCGAACCTCTTTTTAATCTGACATAGTTCTGTATAAAATAATTTAATTTTTGTTTTTATACATTTTTTTTCATCAATAGATAGACCTACTTCGCCATCTGCTGCCCGAACGGCGCGTAACTAAGTACTTTACTTACTTAGGTGGGCATTACAGTTCGGGGTGAACCTGGGCCTCAACCAACATCCTTCTATAACGATTTCGATCTCGGGCGAGCTCCCTCCAGTTTCGCACTCCAAGTCGGTTGAGGTCTTCATCCACTTGATTGCGCCACCTAAGACGAGGTCTTCCCCTTCCGCGATTTCCCTGCAATGTGCTTTCGAACACCCGACGAGCCGGAGCGTTTGGGTCCATCCGCTCTACATGGCCCAACCATCGTAGCCTCGCGATGCGTACTCTTCTGGCTATGCCCATGTCGCGGTACAGCTCATACAGCTCGTTGTTGTATCTTCTTCTCCACACATTGTCTTCGCATACGGGACCAAAGATCTTTCGGAAAATCTTTCTTTTTATCTTTTTTAACGACTTGGTCGTTATCTTTCGAAACGACCAAGAGTTTCCTCATCCGCTTTCGATAAGGTCCATGCTTCCGCGCCGTACAGCAGGACTGGGATGATTAAGGTCTTATACAAGGTCACCTTGGTTTTTCTAGAGAGGGTTTTGTTTCTCAATTGCCTTCTTAACCCAAAGAAGCAACGGTTGGCAAGAGTTATTCTTCGTTTGATCTCCGCACTGATGTTGTTGTCCGTGTCTACAGCGGATCCTAGGTAGACGAAGTCCTGTACTACCTCGAAGTTATGTCTGTCTATTGTGACGTTTTGTCCAATTCGTCGATGTTCTGTGTCCTTGTTTGATGACAGCATATACTTCGTTTTGCCCTCATTAACCATCAAACCCATTTTTGCCGCTTTTGTTTCAATACTCGCAAAAGCACCTATGACATCACGCTTTTTTCTTCCCATTACGTCAATATCGTCTGCATAGGCGAGTAATTGTACAGACTTTTGAAAGATTGTTCCTCTGGTGTTGACGTTTGAGTTTCTTACAATCTGTTCAAGTATGATGTTGAAGAAATCGCATGACAGTTTGTCGCCTTGCCTAAAGCCTTTTTCGACATCAAAGGTCTCGGTGAGTTCTTTTCAGACCTTGACGGAGCAGCGTGAATTCTCCAAAGTCATCCTGCATAGTCGTACGAGCTTTGCAGGGATGCCGAAACTAGACATGGCTCTGTATAGCTCGTCTCTGTAAATACTGTCACGCGCCCTTGAAATCGATAAAGAGGTGGTGAATATCGATATTATGTTCTTGGGTTTTTTCCAAGATCTGCCGTAATGTGAAAATTTGGGCTATTGTGGACTTCTCTGGTCTAAAACCACATTGATAAGGACCTATCAAGTTGTTGACGTGGGGTTTCAGACGTTCACATATTACAGCAGACAAGATCTTATAAGCGACGTTAAGGAGGCTTATCCCTCTGTAATTGGCGCAATTGTGAGGGTCTCCCTTCTTTAAGATCGGGCATACGATACTGAGGTTCCATTCATCGGGCATGCTTTCTTTCGACCATATCATGCAGATCAGCTGGTGCATGCTCCTTTCCAACTGATCTCCAGCTGCCTTGAAAAGTTCGGCATCAAGGCCATCTGCACCTGCAGTCTTATTTGATTTAAGTTTGCATATGGCAAGCTTAACCTCTTCTAGGTCGGGAGGACGGCATTCTTGATCATCGTCCAAGCTGAATGGGGCAATCTGCCTGACAGCGGAATTTGTGTCCTCATCGCCGTTAAGCAGTCTGCAGAAATGATCTTTCCAGATCCTCAGTAGCGACTGTGACTCTATAACTATGTTTCCCTGCTGGTCTTTACAGGCTTGAGTTCGGGGTTTGCCACCCTGGCAGGATCTTTTTACCTTTTGGTAAAACTTCCGAATCTCGTTCCTGTCATGGCACCTCTCTATTTCCTCAAACAAGCGCTTCTCATGTTGCTTCTTTTTCTTTTTGAGAATTCGGTGTTCTTCCCTTCTTCTCTCCTTGTAAATCTCGTTATACTGAACGTAAGCAGCCCTTGTTCGTGTTTGCATAAGCATTTGTCGTGCTCTTTGTTTGGCTGCATTTGCCTGCCTGCATTCTTCATCGAACCATGGGTTTCGTTTTGGTGGCCGAGTGAAACCCAGAACCTCAGAGGCAGCGGTTCTGATGGCTTCTTGGCATTGCTGCCACTGGTCTTCAATGTTTAATGCTGGCAGCATGGGATTCAAGGATAATTGAAGGGACACTCGATTGGAAAAGGCATTGGCAATCTCTTGCGATTGTAGCTTTCCGACGTCATATCTCTTCACAGCGTTAGTTCGCGCTGGTCGTGAACAAGATATCCTCATTCGTACCTTGGCTACAACAAGGTAGTGGTCCGAGTCAAAGTTGGCCCCTCGGAAAGTTCGGACATCTAGCACACTGGAAGAGTGCCTTGCGTCGATCGCAACATGGTCAATTTGGTTGACGGTTAATTGATCTGGGGATCGCCATGTACCTTTATGAATTTTGAGATGCGGGAAGCGCGTACTACTTACAACAAGATTCAGCCCCGCAGCAAAATCGATTAGCCTCAGTCCGTTTTCGGAGGTTTTGTCATGGAGGCTATGATTACCGATTGTGTTTCCAAAGATGTCCTCCTTCCCTAGCTTTGCGTTAAAATCGCCAAGAACGATTTTCACGTCGTGTCTAGGGCACTGCTCATACGTTTCTTCGAGGAGCTCGTAGAAACAGTCTTTGGAATCGTCGTCTTTCTCTTCTGTGGGGGCGTGGGCGCATATGAGGCTAATGTTAGCGAATTTAGCCCTGATGCGGATGGTCATTATACGCTCATTGACTGGATTTTGGCTAATCACCTTATCCCTGAGTCTTCCTCTAACGACAAATCCGCACCCAAATAAGCGTTGTTTCTTTTGTCTGTAGCAGTCGCCATAGTAGATGTCACAGTTTTTCATCTTCTTTATGCCCGGTCCACTCCATCGCACTTCTTGGATGGCGATTATGTCTGCTTTGCAGCAGTCCAGGGCGTCCGCTAATTCTCCAGCTGCACCTAGTCCGTTAAGAGACCTTACGTTCCACGTGCAGATCCGGAGGTCATTGTCATTTTTTCGTTTGCTTGGGTCGTCAACTTTGAAATCATTATCGTTATCCGAGGCTGTTAGTTGTTTCGGAACAAACTTTTTTTAACGTGGTTGGGTAGTTAACCCTACGCACAACCCCCAACCTGGAGGGCCAGGTCCTTTTGGATCCCTTCGGACACAAGTCAGTACCCTGCTGCAGGGGTGTGAGTGCTGCCGTTGGCTCACCAGGAGCTCATCCGCCACCATCTCTACTTCAATACCCTGTTATAGTATTGAAGGACCCCGAAAGACCCAGATTGTTTTCGTAGGAAAACAAAATTTACAGCTTCAGTAATGGTCTAGGGGTGCATGTCAGCACAAGGAGTGGGCAATCTATGCTTCATTGATGGCACTGTGAATGCAAGTAGGTACCAAGACATCTTGGAACATCAACTTTTGCCGTCAATTCCAAGGCTGCAGGCAGAAGATGGCTGTTTTACTTTTCAGCAAGATGGCGCATCATGTCACACAGCCAAGCGAAGTATGAGCTGGCTTCAAGAACACAACATACCAGTTCTAACTTGGCCCACAAATAGCCCAGACCTGTCTCCCATTGAGACTCTGTGGGAAAAAATGAAGAAAGCTTTGAGGACAAATCCGGCTAAAAACTAAAGTGAGTTGAAGCAGAAAATTCAAGAGGTTTGGGATGCCTATACCCCTGAATCCTTCCAAACCCTAGTGGAAACACTCCCAAGTCGGTGTTCTTCCGTTATTAAAAACAAAGGTGACGTCTCTCAGTGGTAAACACCAGTGTTTTTTCTTTTGGGCCAACTTTTTTGCGTCAATAAAAGCTTGGGCCTACTATTTTGCGTGATGGAAGATATGGCAGTTGTGAGTTTTTTTCTATTAAATGAATTCTTGTTATGTTTTAAGTTACCGTTATTATTTGTTTATGTTTAACTCATTCTAGATAATGAAATAAATTTTTAATTAATTTGTTAAATTTCTGTTGACAATCTTTGAATTCTATTTCTATTAAAAAGTATTCAATAGGGCCAACTATTTTGCGTTTGGGCTCGTATTACAGAAAACTTTGAAGTACTTAAAGCAAATTTCTCGTCGCATCTCCCCATTGTCGTTTCCTTTTGTTTTGAAAACAACATTATAGACCCAGTATCGACAGAATATACTCTCAGATTGAAGATGGCAACTCTGTGCGAAAAAGAAGTGACACGGTATTATTAATAGCTCCAGAAAAAAACATATTTTCAGTGAAAAATAACAAAATATTATACTGGGAGAAAAAATATAAACATTATTAACTTTGCTTTGTAAAGGAAAAATAAAAAATTTCTCACCAAAAACAAGTGATCAAAGTGTTAAATGTTTTATAAAAGATCTCTCGCGGATACGTCACCCGAACAAATTCTTTCTTTGCCAAAAAAACAACAAAAAACAATAACAACCATGGCAGTCGGTCAAATGTCAATTGAGGACCTGGGGCCCTACTATGTAACTCGATTCTTCTTTCGAATCATTCGAAAGTTATTCAGCCTTATCGGGAATTCCTTGGGAAATATTTTTCCCAAAAAATGTTTCCCTTCCCGGGAACAAGTTCCTACTACCGGGAATTCCCCGCGGATTTTTCTTCCCATGGGAACAAGTTTTGCCAACATGAAAATAGCAAACTAATTTTCGAACATACTCGTAGTTGTCAAATGCATACGTTGTTTATTAAAGTGTAGTGAAAAAATATATTTGTTGGTTTTTGTGCTGATTCTGAAAAGTTTTAATAATGCAGAGAATATCTTTTTTATTATTAATGGATGAAATGCAACATGAGCAAAGAAATGAACAAAGGATTACTAGGCGAAACTTACGAGACCATTCAAATCCTCTAGAACTACCACCGTCACTGTAAGTAAAAATAATTGCTGATACAAAAACAATATTTTATTACTTTCTTTTCACAGATTCCACCACTATTATAGAGTGAACAAACCATTTGCTCGATATGATGTCGAATTGGATGCCCCCCACAAAAAAACCGATAGCTATTCCTCCTATCGTCAAGCTCAGTGCATGCTTGCGCTTTTTTGCCGAAGGTGGATACCAAACTGGTGTAGGCAAAGATCATGAGGTTGGGCTGGCCCAATCTTCTTTTTCGGAAGTTCTGACAAGTGTGTTAAGTTTTTTCGAGACCAAAATATGCCCCATATTTATCCAAATGCAACTTAGCGACGAAGAAAAGAGAAAAACAATTTTAAACTTTTACGAGAAACATAAAATACCTGGGGTAGTGGGCTGCATAGACGGCACTCACGTCAAAATTATTGCGCCAACAACGAACAAACACTTGTATTATAATAGAAAAGGATATTTCAGTTTAAACGTCTTACTTGTGAGTTATTTTTTCTTGGACTATCTTTATTTACACTAATTTAATTTATCTATGTCAAGGTTTGCGACGACGAGATGAAAATTCGATTTGTAAATGCTTCTCACCCTGGAGCATGCCATGATTCATTTATTTGGAAGGTAAGTGAATTGCGATCCTGGATGAAACAAAAATATTTAAATGGTGAAACAAATTCTTGGCTATTGGGTAACTGTTTTTAAACAAAAAAACATTTATATGTTTTCAACAAAGCGTTTTACAGGTGACGCTGGATATCCATTGGAACCATGGCTATTAACGCCCCATCGAACAGTCGAAAGTACATCGGAAGCTAATTTCAATGAAGCCCATACTCGATGCCGAAATATAATTGAAAGGACGAACGGAGTACTTAAGGCAAGATGGAGGTGTCTGCTCGGTGCAAGAGAACTGCACTACGTTCCAAAAAAAGCAATTCAAATAGTGAATGCTTGCTGCGCCTTACACAACATGTGTATCCATTTTAAAAGCGATTTTTCAGCTGATGTGAGTTCTACATTTATAGATGGTGAAGACTATTCTACCAACGCCGATGATAGAGGTGACGACTTGGATACAAACGATTCAGAACTTAATCGCCAAGCAAAACGTATAAGAAGTGAAATTGGAAATAGTCTTTAAGTTTTTAAGCATAAAAAAATATATATATTTATTTTTGATATGTATTTTAAAATGAACTTATATCAAATACAAATGAAAATGAACACATTAACAGAACTTAATATAAAATAAATAAGTACGATAAAAACAAAAAACAAAAAAGAATTCACAAAAAAAAAGGAACTTCAAAAACAGAATATATATATATACATGCACTATAACTTTTTAAGTTTTTCTTCTTCAATTTCAAGAAGACGTTTTTGAAACTCGAAATTTGCTTTAATTTCCTGCATTCTCATTTTTTCCATCTCAAGGTTATGCCTCAAGGTTTCATCTAATGTCTTCTTCTGGAATTCGCTTATTTTGTCAATGGACCTGTATATTTTTTTAAAATGGTATTCCATTTCTTTTTGATGACTTTTCATTGACCCAACTGCCTCTTCAATTTTATTACACAGCTCTTTTTGGATTTCAATTTCTTGTTCCAAAGCGACACCACAAGTTATGCCTTTTTGTGGTTTCTTTGTAAGACGAGGGGTTGGAGTTCTTTCAACATTCATTTGAGAATTTTCCTTTTCAGCGATTCCCTCCTCCGGTGCAGTTGAATCTATCATCACTTCATACAAAATATTCTCGTCAAAGGATTTGTCTGCTGGCACCTCAATAGCACGGTTAACTGATAGTGAATTCAGACAATGATCACTGTCGATGATTTGAATACGGTTGCCGTCTGCCTTTCTCTTTCTACTACACGAAGGAAGGCCAAAAGTTAAAGCATCTGGACATCCTTCAGCTGATTCTTCTAAGGCACAAATTCGTATAATAGTTTCTTCCAATGCAGTAAATTTATATTCCTTGTTTGGGCCTCCACCAGTTGCATTTTTTTTTGTCTTACGTTTTCAGATAGTTTCTTCCTAAAGTATTTTTTTTTATCAAGCCATACCTAAATAGTTTTTGTTTAAAAAAACATCGTGTAATCAATTTTAACACCTACTTTTTTTCAATCAGAAATAGATTTTGTTGGCGGACCCAAACTATTTAGTTCTTTTTCCACTTCTTTCCAAAATTTTATCACCCCTTCCTTTGGCCGATTTGTGAACCCATTGGCGATATCTCGGTTTCTTTCCATAAAAGTAATTAGAACTTGAATTTGTTTATTATTTGATGAATTCGACCTTTAAAAATAAATTTTTATTTATGTACATATACTTTTATTATTATTTTGCTGAGAATTGCTTACATTGTTTGCTCCGTTTTCAAATTCCGACAACTAAATAATGGAGAAATATTCATACTGGAAAAACACAATATTTCCCATAATAAATGAGTTCCCGATAGGTATTTTTCCCTAGAAATTTTTTTCCCAATTTCGAAAAGTTCCCGATACCGATTTTTCGAATTTGGGAAAAAATCCATGGGAAAAAAAGTTCCCGATAACCCTGATTATATTATAAAGGGCATTCGAACGTTTTTATTGTAGAATCGAGTTGCATGGTAGGCCCCCTGAAAACAATTATGGGAAATCTCCTGGATGACAAAATCTCTAACTTAGCAACAAAAGAAGATATATCAGGAGTCTGTGAAGAGATCCAGCAACTCAAATCTAGAAACTCACAGCTTACAAAAAACCTTGAAAAAGTGCAAGAGGAATGTATTTCGCTCAGGAAAGAAGTTGAGTTTCTATCCAAGAAGTCTTGCGAAAAGAATCTCGTTGTCCGCATCGCTAAGCAGCCGAACACCAACATTAACCATCAAGAAGAAGTCAAAAAAATGTTTGCATCGCTTATACCAAATGCACCGCCCCCAATAAAGTCCATTCGTTTGCTGTCCTCACATCACAACACCTGCAACATACTAGTGGAAACCAACTCTAAGGATTATGCCTATACGATACGATCTCTCTTGGTGATCAATTAAAATTGGCCAGACACTCGAAGGATAAGGTTTTGAATGGAAATGGTAAAAGACTTTTGGACTTTTTCCAAAATTTCGATTTCTTTGTGCTTAATGGATCAACTAGGGGGATTTCTTAGGAGAGCTTACTTTTGTAGGAGGTCTTGGTGCGTCAGTTGCTAATTATTGCGTTATCAGTGGAAAATGGTTTGAAAAGGTGTGTAGTTTCAATGTTGGCACTATCTCTTACTCGGACCATATGCCAATAACAGTAAGTTTGTCCATGAACCTTCTTCTGCTCGAACAAAACATTGCTCTTCTACCCAGACTCTTTTGGAACGAACGGGAAAAAGAAACTTATGAAGCGAAAGTTAATCAAGTTATCACACAAATGGATTTAAGTCAAGGAGACACGACACACCAAATTGATTTTTTCATCCAAGCTATAAAGAACTCCGCCTCCTCTTCAGAAAGGAGGGTCGTAGCAAAAGGAAAACAAAGATGGTTAGACAAAAGCTGCGAGAAAGCTAGAGTTAAGTCCTTCAAGCTACTTAAGCTAGTCAGGGCCAGAAATAGTGACTTCTTTCGAAAAGCGTATATCCAAGCAAATAAGGAATATAAAAAACTTTGCGAAACAAAGCGAAAGGAGTTTTACATGGCAATAGCTAAAGACTTGTCTGATGTAAAGGATTCCTCTCAATTTTGGAAGGTGGTTAAGGAAATCAATGGTCAAAAATTCAAAGTCGGCAGCAATTTGGATGCACATACTTTAGCCTTATATTTCAATTATCTACTTAATCCACCAGAAATAGAAAATCCGATCCAATTCGCTGAAAATTTCAATATCGAAAGCTCTTTAGATAGAGATGTTTCACTAGTAGAAGTTCAAGAAGTTTTATATAAAGCCAAAGACAATAAAGCACCAGGTAGTGACAGAGTCCCTTATGAGTTCTTCAAAAACGCCCCGCAAGTTTTTTTGGAAAAGCTAGCTAGAACTTACTCAGAGATATTGCACACCGCTGAGGTTCCTGCAACTTTCAGAGAATTTATTGTTTTCCCAATACATACTTGAGGTTTGGGTTAGTGAGAATAAATTGCTAAGTGAATTTCAAGCTGGGTTTAGGGCTGGCTATTCAACTATAGATCACATCTTCACCACCCAAAACATTGTGGACTCTTACATCGAAAAAGGGAAAAAGTTATATGCAAAATGCAATATTTATTGATTTCAAAGCAGCTTTTGATAGTATTAATAGAGGTGCGCTCTTCTATAAGTTAAACCTTATGGGCTTATCATCTAAAATAATAAAACAACTTTACGGAAATACAAAGTCAGCGGTATGGGATGGTGTGCAATTGTCAGAGTGGTTTGAAACTAAAAGTGGCGTGCGTCAAGGCTGTCTTTTATCTCCACTGCTGTTTGCGCTTTTTATTAATGACTTTGTTGAAGCTTTGCCAAACGGTATTAAAATTGCAGGACTTAGGGCAAAATGCCTTTTGTATGCGGATGACGTAGTCCTGTTTGCTGAATCTCCAGAAAGCCTGCAACTCATGATAAACAGGTTAAACGATTATTGCATGTTGTGGGGTCTGGTAATAAATATTACAAAAACAAAGGCTATGATATTTAGATCAGGTAGAGGAAGATACAGCAGGAATGAAAGATGGTTCTTAAATGGGGATAGCATTGAAGTTGTGAATGAATTTAATTACTTGGGAATTATTTTGACACCTCAGCTCAACCCAAAAAAGCATTTTGAAAACAAACTAAAGAAATCACTATCTGCTATAAATTCGACTTGGCGAAATTTGTTTATGAACAGCAGTGTTGAACATAGTGTAAAATTTAAAGTTTTTCAAGCTGCCTTGAGGTCTATAATGACCTACGGAGCACAGGTATGGGGATATCAACAGTACGATGACGTTGAAAAGCTGCAACATCTTTTCGTAAAAAAAACTTTTAGGTTACCCCAGTCAACCCCTAATTATATGCTTCTTCTGGAAACAGGTATTTCACCTATTTTTATTTTCACGTTTAAAATGCACTTTGATTATATCACTAAAATACTATCTTATGATGACTCCCGGATATCAAAAATACTAGCGAAATATAGCATAGAGAAGAAAATTAGCTGGTATAGGAGATGGGACGACATAGCAATGTTGAGCGGTGTTTCAGTGCAAACCGGGGAGATAAATGAATTTGAGAGAGAAAAGTTTAAATACATCCTTGAAAAACTGGATGTAAGAATTAGGGATGATCTAATTGGAGAAGCTAGAGGCTCCTCAAGAAGATCAATGTACCCAAAGTTGGAATATAATCTGAACGATCTTAATTATTTCACAGACAACCTGAGTATATACGAAATATCGAGTATTTTTCGCTTAAGAGGAGAGCTCCTTGATCTAAATCATAGGCCTTATTCTACTGGCCAGGTATCCTTTTCCTCATTATGCAATCTACAAGAACAAGAGAACTCGTATCACTTTTTATCGAAATGCCCAATTTTAAAAGAAATAAGGTTTAATATTAAGTTACAATATTAAGCGAATCTGAATCCATAAGTATTTTAAATGGAGAGAATTGGAAGCTCCTCGCTCGGTATTGCATAGAAGCCATTTATTATAGAAAAGATTTCATAAATAAGCTCAAGGTCTGTATCCTTAAATTTAACCATTGGTTAAAAAAAATATCTTTGTAATGCAATTAGATTCATTGTATTTAAGAAAATAGAAATAAATAAATGTTGGTACTAAAACAGTTAAGCATGAGAGACTCATAGAGAAAATTTTATGCTATTTTAAATTTGAAAATATATTAATGTATACATACATATATAATAATCATTTGAAAGAAAAAAAACAAATAGTTGGCATCTGGCAGACGGTTTAACCAAGGCCATAATTAACTTATATAAAATTGTTATTATATTCTTATAGATCTGAAATAAAGTTATTATTATTATTATTATTATTATTACTCTCAGATTGATATGGAGAGATAAAAATGTAAACAATTATGTCAGAAAACTTAACCAGCATGTATTGAATTTGTGGCACATTGAAGCTACCAGCATAGAAGAAATATCAACTTCGATTCTTACTGCGATTAGACAATCATCAAATTTCTCTAATGAAAATAGCAACAGGCATACATTTCATTCTAAATGGTACGACAATGACTGCAGAAAAGCTAGGCAGAGATCTTTCGCATTTTTGAAACTTTTCAGAAAAACAAATAACCCTAGCGCCAAAGTTTTATATCTACGGGTCAACCAAGAATATAAACGAATGTGTACTCTAAAAGAGAATATGCACCTACGAAATGTAGCTTCCAAACTCAGTTTATGTAAAGATTCAAAATCTTTTTGGAGTACTGTCCGTTTCTTAAATGGTCAGAATAATATTCACTTTCAATTGATTTGTTAACTTTCTTGCGACTTACTTTGAAAAACTTTTGTTACCCAATCCAAATTTAAATATAATCAGTTTCGCCATTCCAAATATAACGGTACCAGAGTTAGATTCCTCATTTTCAATGATGGAATTAAAATCATCTCTGTTAAAAATTAAAAATAACAAAGCACCTGGCCCCGATGGTATTCCAGTTGAATTCTACAAGAATGCCACTCCTGAGTTTTTAGAATACATTTTAAGTTTCTTCAATAAACTTTATAGTGAGGAAACTGTTCCTGAAAATGTTAAGTACTCAAAAATATCAGCCGTTTTTAAAAACGGTGATCGTGAACAACCGGAAAACTATAGGGGTATTGCAGTCCCAAATTCATTGAGAAAACTGTTCTTACAACTACTATACTTTAGGCTTTCAAATTGGGTTGAACAAAACAATACGATCAGTTGCTACCAAGCTGGTTTTCGTGCAAATCTTTCAACTATAGATCAAATTTTTGTTCTATGTCCTATAGCTAAACGATTTATTGATAAAAAAAATGTCTGTATGCCTTTTTTGTAGATCTGAAGGCTGCATTTGACACGGTCAATAGAAAGTAATCAATATACAAACTTTCTGTAATAGGTTTATCAACCAAGTTCATCAAATTCTATGAGAAAATGCTTGAAAATAATCATGCTTTTGTCCAGAATGGTCAAAAGAAATCTAGAGATTTTAAATGCCAATCTGGTGTTCCTCAAGGCTGTGTTTTAAGTCCTTTACTATTCTCACTTTTTATTAATGATGTTGAAAATCACATCCCAGGAGGTATCACTATCGGTGATGTTAATATTAAAGTCCTTCTTTACGCTGACGATCTTGTTATCCTATCTGATAGCCCGCTTACTCTACAGCTACAAATCAATAGGCTACAGCAATATTGTGATAGTTGGGATCTGAAAATCAACAGATCAAAATCTAAAATTATGGTCTTTAGATCACGCAACAGATCTATGGGTTATAGTCGCAACTGGACTCTTGGGGATGATATCATCGAAATAGTGGATAGATTTAAGTATCTTGGATATATTCTCACATATAGCCTGAATCCACATGCACATGTTAAAGAAAAAACGAAAGCTGCTAAAGTCTTTGAATAGCATGTGGAATAATTTTATTTGTAACCATTCCGTTGATCCAGCATCAAAATTTAAAGTCTTCAACGCTACAGTAAATAGTTGCCTTTGCTATGGAAATGAAGTATATGCATATGAACAGTTAGAAGAACTAGAAAACGTTAAAAAAGATAATTTTTCAAACGAATTTTCAAGCTGCCTAAAAACACCCCAAACTGTGCCATACATGTTGAATCTGGGTTACCACATATTTTTAAAAAACTTGAAGGCTAGTGCGGACTACATTGTCAAGGTAATGAGTCGATCAGACCAAAACATCCAAAAACGGATCCTTACGATTTGTTTTCACAATGGTTAGAGCCCAATCAAAAACTGGTACGATCTGGCTGTTACGCATAATTTTGCAATTTCATTACCTACTGACAATGTCGTTGCGTTAAAAGATTCTTTATACGACTGCATAGCTCGCATAGATGAGACGCTATTTCAGCAATGCATAGTTCGAGGTACTTCTTCGACATCAAGAAGTGTTTATCGACAACTAACTTTCTCTTTAGGTGAGAAAAACTATTTCAGAGATGAGTTTTCAGTTTCTCAAATGAGCTTAATTTTCAAAGTCAGAACTGAAATGCTGGAACTGAATTGTAGACCTCATAGATCTGACTTAAATCCTATCTGCTCGCTATGCAATCTCGGTCAGAACGAAAACGTCTTACATTTTATAGCATTTTGTCCAATTTTACAGGAAATACGTAGACTCTATTTTTCCACAAGTTTTCTTTCGCTAGAAGAATGTATAAATATCCTGAATGGTAGCCGTGGTTGGAAGTCTCTTATAGGATACGTTTCTCACGCAAAAAAATATCGAGATGATTATTTGAACATGTTTTGAAACAATAAGCAAGGAAAAAGCAAGTTATTTTCGTTTTAGCTAAACTAAAAGCCCTTTGATCTATTTTGTTTTGACTAAACTAAAAGTAATTATAGGTCCAATAAAAATACCCTCTGAAGAAGTTGGAAAATAACCAACGAAACGTCGGGATAAAATTTTAAAAATGGATTAGTTTATTAATTGCATATAAATATAAAAGATCAAAAAGCCCAATAAAACACAGTCAAAAAAAAAGTCCAGAAATTAAATTGTTATGTACATTAGAAACATTATATTTATATACATTAAGAATGTTCTAAACGTGTATCTTATACAGCAATAGATTTCAGCCTAAATCAATCTATCTATTTTTTGTTTTGACTAAACTAAAAGTCACTGTTTTGTTTGTTACTAGTTTTCTTTCTTTTTAAACAAATTAACCTATAAACTTAGCACAAGTTTGTTAAAACTTTCTCACTGTATTTTAAAATTGTAATTTCTTTACGGCAGACGGCATATTGCCATGCTTTCTAATCCTACTTATATTATAAACGTGAAAGTTTGTATGTGTGGATGTATGTTTGTTACTCTTTCATGCAAAAACTACTGAATGGATTTTACTTAAACTTTCCAATAATATAGCTTATACATCAGAATAACACATATGCTACAATTTATCCCTAAATTCCCATGGGAACAGGAACGTATACGGGAACTTAGAAACTACAACACCGATTTCAAAAATTTTTCCACTGTTAGAATGCTTTATTATCCCCGAGTAACATAAAAACTAATTCATCCCCATATTCCTACGGTTCCCTATATTCCCACGGGAGCAGGAACGTATACGGGAACTTTGACACTACAGGACCAATTTCAAAAATTCTTTCACCGTTGGAATGCTACACTATCCCCGAGTAACATAAAAACTAATTCATCCCCATATTCCTACGGTTCCCTATATTCCCACGGGAGCAGGAACGTATACGGGAACTTTGACGCTGCAGCACCGATTTCAAAAATTCTTTCACCGTTAGAATGCTACACTATCCCCGAGTAACATAAAAACTAATTCATCAAACTGCTAAACAGATTTTATAAAATTAGCTACAGAGATGGTCTAGAACATGCGGAAGGATAAAGGCTATATATCTATCCTTATATTCCCACGGGAACGGAAATGGGAATTCAAAAACTTCGGTCTCAAAAGTATTTTTAACAGGGCTACAAGGTGTTGAAATAGGGGTTGAATGTTTTTTTTTGGAAATACCGCCATTTTTAAGGCTAGAAGTTTTATTTCCTAAAAAGTTAAAAATGCTGCTCAAAGTCACTATTCCACGCGGACGAAGTCGCGGGCACAGCTAGTTAAATATATTTCTTTGCTATAACACTAGCTGACCCGGCAAACGTTGTTTTGCCTTATAAATTATTTCTAGTTTCTAGATAAATTTTAGTGTAGACAAAAAGTAACTTATCCTACTAATATTATAAACGTGAAAGTTTGTATGTGTGGATGTATGTTTGTTACTCTTTCATGCAAAAACTACTGAATGGATTTTACTTAAACTTTCCAAAAATATAGCTTATACATCAGAATAACAAATAGGCTACAATTTATCCCTAAATTCCCACGGGAACAGGAACGTATACGGGAACTTTGAAACTACAACACCGATTTCAAAAATTTTTCCACTGTTAGAATGCTTCATTATCCCCGAGTAACATAAAAACTAATTCATCCCCATACTCCTACGGTTCCCTATATTCCCACGGGAGCAGGAACGTATACGGGAACTTTGACACTACAGGACCAATTTCAAAAATTCTTTCACCGTTAGAATGCTACACTATCCCCGAGTAACATAAAAACAAATTCATCCCCATATTCCTACGGTTCCCTATATTCCCACGGGAGCAGGAACGTATACGGGAACTTTGACGCTGCAGCACCGATTTCAAAAATTCTTTCACCGTTAGAATGCTACACTATCCCCGAGTAACATAAAAACTAATTCATCAAACTGCTAAACAGATTTTATAAAATTAGCTACAGAGATGGTCTAGAACATGCGGAAGGATAAAGGCTATATATCTATCCTTATATTCCCACGGGAACGGAAATGGGAATTCAAAAACTACGGTCTCAAAAGTATTTTTAACAGGGCTACAAGGTGTTGAAATAGGGGTTAAATGTTTTTTTTGGAAATACCGCCATTTTTAAGGCTAGAAGTTTTATTTCCTAAAAAGTTAAAAATGCTGCTCAAAGTCACTATTCCACGCGGACGAAGTCGCGGGCACAGCTAGTTAATTATATTTCTTTACTATAACACTAGCTGACCCGGCAAACGTTGTTTTGCCTTATAAATTATTTCTAGTTTCTAGATAAATTTTAGTGTAGACAAAAAGTAACTTACTTATTATAAGTGTATAAGTATGTAGTATATGCGTGAAATAGGCATGGAGCGCTATGAACGATAAGGGAATATAAAAATAACAAACGCCAAACAATATTATTTTTAAGTTACTATAGTTTATTTCTTAAAATAACATATCACATAATATCACATAATTAATTTTTTAAAGCTATATCGTGAACAATATTTTTGGTTAGCACAAACTTGATGGTTTACCCAGTCGAGAGCATGCTACGTACAATTGTCCATGTGAAAAACAGGGTGTACTTAAATCTAAGCCACAAACAGACATCGTTTGGCCTTGGGATTTGTAGATTGTCATTGCAAATGCCAATATAAGCGGAAACTGAATTCGTTTGAATTGAATTGATACATCTGTAGGTATAATAGGAATCCGGGGTACTAGTATATTTTCACCTTTGAACTTGCCAATTAAAATGCTGGCTTCGATAACGTTTTTCATCAATCATCATCGTGGCGGGTTTAAATTGCGAAGCAAGATATTTGGAGATCCAACCTTCAATTGTCAATTGTAAATTATGCGGTGGCATGCCTGGCAAATCCAGTGAGTTCAAAAATTCTGTGGGAAAATTGACAGCTTCGCTGGCATCGCAAACTGTATCAATTGATTTGTATGATACCAAGTTCCCTGGCAACAACTGTTGTATCATAAAATTTACATTGTCAACGTCTGCATTTTTTGCTGCTAAATTAGCTCTTTCAGCAAGCCACTCATGATTTATGTATCAGCGATCAGCGATTGTGCAGAAATCGGTCGGTAATTTGATGTATCCAGTTTCATCTGTAGCAACTTTTCCATCACCGATATTTAAGAGCTGTTTTGAGAATTTTTCAGCGGATGGATCTTGAAGCATTTGAACGCGCATGTTTACTTTGAGCTGAACTTTTTCAACATGACGCCACAATGGAGATGATTTTAAGCAAGCGTCGATCTCATCAGCGTATGTTGTCTTTATATGTTGGATACTGTTGCCCATTCACTTTACGTATATCTTGAAATGATAATGGGCCAGTAACATTAACCAACAACAGTCGAAGATAAAAGCACTCAGCGTGTCTTGGATTGACTGTAAATAATCTCCCCAAAGCGTTCGATTGAAATAAATTGAAACTTGTATCAACTGGTGAGCCTTGCTTGCGGGGCATCCATTTTTTTGTTTGAGTCCATGTGAAATAGCGTGGTACTTGTGAATAGAGTAATGTTCTTGCAAAGGCACCAAAATCTATTACACAATTCAAAAAATTCAGTGAGTGTAGTTTTAGGTGGATTTGTAGCACGATCAATCACTGTCTCGTTCGTAAAAAAAAACACGCTGACCATTTTCAAGATGGACGGCTAACTGAAGAACTGATGGATCCCGTTCTTCATGGATTGGAAAAGCGAAGATACGCCAAGTAGCTTTATTTAATATGGTAGAGCGTAATTTCATCGTTTTTATTCATTGGAGGAGCATTTGCATTAGTATTTTCTACTCTAAACACAGCCATATCACTGCCTTTATGGACATACTTGCAAATATATTTGATGCTCTTCACAGAACTGCAAAACTCAACATTAATATGTGCATTGTATGTCTTGCTTAGAAGAGGTGAATACGGCACCACCCAACGATTGTCAATATCAATGTCTGTGTTGCTGATATTTTTAATAAATGATTGTCCGCCATTATCGGGATTTCTTCGACGGTATATTGGATATCCGTCGGTATTTGTTATTGTATCATAAGTAAAATCTTTAGGAAAATTTTTAGTACATTTTCCATCTGCTATGCAAGGCGATGAACGATAAAGATTACCGCATGGACCATGGATCATGTTTGCTGTAACAATATCAAACAGCACTTGGTCAGTAGACGGACCTGGAATTCCCGCAGAAATGATACCATCGATTTCTTCAGGACGGATTTTGTCGATTTACCAAACTAAAATGTGCGCATGAGGTAATCCTCGCTTTTGCCACTCAACTGAATACAGCCAGCAACGTGTGCGACCGAATACATGTAATTTAGTAATGAAATCTATGTATGTATTAGAGACTTTAACTTTTGTCTGAATACACGTGCTGTAATGTCATGACGATGTATTGCATTTTGGCCAGGCAATAGCAAAGATGTAATCTCTGGCCATTTTGGATTACATGTGAACGTGATAAATAAACACGGTCGTCCATATTCGCGCACGTAAACCATAGCATCCTGTATATATTCCTGCATATGACGTGGACTGCCTACGTACGATGATGGTAAAATGACAGAGTTACCAATTTCGGCAACGTCGGCGTTGTTGTTAATAGCGTCTCGTAACTGAATGTACTCTTCCGCGCGCAGCTTGAGTTGATGAATAAATTTAAAATTTTATTTTCTAACAAATTAAATTAATAAATATGATATTTACACTGAGACTGTAAAATCTAATTTATAAAATTCTTGTGTCACAGTATAAATTAAAGAAACAATGTTAAGGGTAGATGACCCTTATCACTTAGGGATATGAAAAATAATTAATTAGTAGCCGATTCTCAGACCTACTGAATACGCATATAAAATTTGGTAAGAATTGGTAAAGCCGTTTCGGAGGAGTACGGTAACTAACATTGTGACAGGGAAATTTTATATACAGGGTGTTATGTACTTCGTGTAACATCCTTTGGGGTGTGATTCTTGGTCATATTCTAAGAAAAAAAATGAATGACAGTAAAGCTCAATTCTCAACTTTGACATCACTTTTTGACAATTTAAGAAAAGGCTAACTTTGGTGTACCCTGACCTACGTTAAATTCAATATCTCTGTCAATACTAATGATAGAGAGCTAACCATAGTCTTAATTTTTTGTAGAAATAACAGCCTTTAAGACAGTATTTAAGTTAGTTTAGCTTCCACAGGTTAAGGGTTGCCAGATTTTCCATTTTAAGTGCTGTTCAAATTTTCTTCCCGAAACAAAGTTTTGACTTTGAGGTCATTTTTTTGCAGAAAATTCCTGATAAACATAAAGTTTCTTTGTTTTTAACAGATGAACTAAACAATAATAAAAAAAAAACTCAGCAATAAGTGCACTCAAAAACCCATACATTTTATGATATTTGAAAAAATACAAAATGGGTAATATTAAAAAAAAAATTTTTTTTTTAAATTTGAGGTTTTCTTTGAATAAAACAATAATATGGTCACTTTTAGTAGTTTTTTTATGTTTTTTATACAAATACAATTAAAACAAGTGCTCAAGGGTACACCACAGTTAGCCTTTTCTTAAATTGTCAATAAGTGATGTCAAAGTTGAGAATTGAGCTTTACTGTCATACATTTTTTTTCTTAGAATATGACCAAGAATCACACCCCAAAGGATGTTACACGAAGTACGGAACACCCTGTATATAAGGATAATATTGTAATTTATGATTTGAAAAAAATAAAGAAAAATTGCATTGATTGAATTGAATTTTCTAATTTTTTTTGTGACCATTTCTTTTGGTTGAATACTAAAACGTTGACAGTACCCATCCCAAGAGCAAATATTTTTTCTCCGTTCCCAATAACTACAGGCATTGGTGTGTCAAGCAACTTGTAGTTATAAAAACACCCGCGGCGAAAACTCATGTGATGACTGGCACCTAAGTCAAGTATCCAGTCGTCAATTGTCACTGTATCGATGCTGTGTGAAATGTTTACAACAAAGGCATCAAAATCTTCCGTTTCAACGAAATTAACTGTGGATTTTTGTTCATCGGACAACCCCGTTTCCAATGCCCTGTTTTTTACATAGGAAGCACTTGCCCTTTTTATTAAAATTTTTAGGTTTGCGTCTATCTTCACCCCTCTTAAATTGATGGGCAGCTAAAGCACTCTCACTTTGCTCCTGTGCATGACTCGTGGTCGGTGATGGTGTGCATGTCTTGTTGAATGATTGCAACCGAGTTTCTTCCATTATCAGTCTCGATGTTAGATTCCCCAATGTTTTTTCTTTGGATGGTGTCGATTCCCAAGCGATAAAAAAATGATTTAAACGTGCTGGTAGAGTCATCAGTATCTTTGTGATAACCATGTTTGGCGATATATCTTCTCCTGCTTCTTTTAACTGTTGCACAATTGATTCCAATCGAGAAATGTGCGTTGCTATATCATCGTTTGACCTTCTTCCAAGTGTATAAAACTTTTGGTGTAGCATGTGAACACTTGCTTCCGACTTTTGTTAATAAACCGCATTTAATTTTGCGCTTTTCTATCTTTTGAAACCCAGGACTTGAATTCTTTGTCAAAATCCTCCGCTTTTACCGTGGCTGTTCGAACCGGTGCAGTCTCTTCGCCCATTACAACCTCAAGAAGATCACTAGCGTTTAGCAAAATTTTAACCTGAAATTTCCAGGTACTCCATTGCTCTCAAAAGATTAACTTATCGATCTTCAGTAAATCACTATCCATGTTGAGAATAAGGTAAAAAAAAAAATTGCACAATCTTACCAAACAACCAAATCTCAATCTAAACTCTATTATTGATTTAAGTCCGAAAATTACTTTTCCTTACAATATTAATGTTAAGATTACCGAGATTAAAACGGATTTAACTTATTTTAATTCTATTAGTAGTCTGGGCCCATAACCTGTTGAACCGGATCAATTAAAAAAGACGATGCGTACTTGATGATGGTTTGTATAAAAAAAGGGAAGAGAATTTATTAACAGAAAGTTAAAAGTCAACTAGTTACAAAGTAAATGATATTCGTTAAGCAGTTGGTACAATTGTAGGTACATACTGTACAGTGATTCTCAGAATTAATATAACAATTTCACACTAATAATAAAAAAAAAAGAAAAAGATAAAGTTAATCCTTTCTTTCGTAAGTTCACCTAATTATCCAATAACGTAAAAACTAAAAGAAAAGGTTTTTCTGAAAAAAGTAGTTTCGGTCATTTTAGGTTTTTTCAAAAGCTACAGGTTATTTTGACATCCGGTTTTTGTGTTTGATCAAAAATAAATAAGAGCATTGAAAATAAGCCAGAAAAATGCCTAGTTGTTGTATTTTGTATGTTGTTGTTATTTTTTCAAAAAATTAAGTCTAAGATTAGGTCTCTATCATCAGTATTGACAGAGATATCGAATTTAACACAGGTTAGGGTACACCAAAGTTAGCCTTTTTTTAAATTGTCAAAAAGTGATGTCAAAGTTGAGAATCGAGCTTTACTGTAGAATAATTTTTTTCTTAGAATATGACCAAGAATCACACCCCGAAGTATAATACACGAAGTACGGGACACCCTGTATTAAAACAAACAATTAAAATTATCAAAAATAAAGAAAATTCAACAAATAAAATAAGTTACTATTGAACAAGACAAAGAAGGAAGGAAAGAAAAGACAACGCAGGTAAACCAGTGCAAATCAACATTTGGTCCATTCGGCCGCATAGCAGTACCAGTGCGCAAGATATATATATATATTGCAACACAAAGATCCGACCATTTTCGGAACAAGTTTTGGAAACTGTTGGCACCTCCCATAATAACGGCAATTTGTTACAAAGATCCGAACATTTTTGGAACAGTTTTGGAAACCGTCGTGGCACCGTCCCACTATAACGGCGAGCGGTATATATATATATAGACATTCTGCAACTTTGGCACCGTCCCACAATAACGGCACGCCTGCATCCCTGCAAATCAGCAAATATTACATCTGTAGCCAATATCATCGATATTACATCTGTAGCCATTGACATCTGTAGCCATTTACATCTGTAGCAAAGAAAACGAAGTCAGCCACAGCTCTCATCAGTTCCAGCATAATCAGTTCCAGTATCGTCAGTTCCAGCATCGTCACGGCAGCCATCATAAATTTTGTATTGTACAGGTATTTATACAATTCTTTCCAATTTGCAATTTTATTTTATATTCATACACGAGGTAACGGTCAATTGGTACGTTATAATACTCGTTATAAAGCGGTAAAATTGGGAAATATAAGTGCTTTACATTAATACAGTTCGTAACGGTGGTGAGCAATTTTATTTTTAATTAAAACGCGATTTGTATCTCATTTTTGCCATGAGCTTGGAAGATTTAATTTTGGCTTGCGACACATTGGTCGATTTTCATGTGGCATTTAAAAAAAACCACGTAATAAGCTTTCACAATCGGTGATCGAAGCATTTCGGGTTGAGCTTCAGGAATTAAGGCTTGAAGTTAATAAAGTCTATGCTCAGTATGCGCGGGCGGCTACGGAGGATGACGACCTCAAGGCGTCACTCGTTGAGGTTAGGGCAAAGTATGAAAGTTCTTCGAACACATATATCGAATTTCTTAGTGAAATTCTGGAGGCCACTCGGCCAATCGAAAGTCAATCAAAAAAGGATGGCGATAGTAAAGATGATAATGAGGAGGTTTTAATGCATAGTATGCGTGTTCCACCATGAGAAGCGGAAGTTTTTAGTGGAAACTTTTTAAAATGGCCAGCGTTCAGAGACATGTTCACTGCACTTTATGTCCGGCACGCAAAACTTAGTCCCGTTCAAAAACTTTTTCATTTCCGTACTAAAGATTATGCTTTGAACATTGTTTCCAAATTTGAAATTACGAACGAGAATTTTGAAGCTGCTTGGTCGGCTCTTAAAGACCACAACGAAAATAAAAGAATACTTGTTAACAGCCATCTTAGTGTTTTACTCGGGCAACCGTGCATTCAGGTAGAATCGGCCGCGGCATTGAAGGAACTGCAAAGCAACATCAATGATGCTCTTATTGCTTTAAAGTCACATAGTATCGAAACAAAAACGTGGGACGCGTTTATAACCTATTTTTGTGCAACTCGTCTTCCATCTCAAACACTTTCACTTTGGGAAGAATCCTTCGATAAGCCCACAGAAATTCAAACGTGGGAGAGCATGAATATTTTCATCTCAAATAGGTATCGGGTTTTGGAAAATGTCGCTGATATGCAAAAGGTTAATAAAGTCTCGCGAGTTACAGTGCCTAAGCAACAGTCTTCAAGCAATACGTCCCCCGTGTTCGTGCACATCATGCCCAAGTAGGCTCCCAATGCAAAATTTGGCAAGGAGAACACTCATTACGTTTATGCCCAGAGTTTTTAAAAATGAACATGTCCAAAAGAAGAAATGCTGTTAGAAAATTAAAATATTGTTTCAATTGCTTCGCTTATACCCATATGGTACAGGCATGTAAAAGTGAAAACACATGCTTTCATTGTAAAGGAACGCATCATTCACTTTTACACTTTGATAGCACTCCGCCGGGGAATGCAAATACAAATTTACAGTCCACTCAAGCTCAAACCCCAAGTACAACCAACACTGTTCCAAATAAATAAAATAAAAAATAAATAGGGTAGCGCTACAGAGCAAGGAGCCCCTGGGCCTAGCGCGTTTCTCACAACCCTGCCTTGTGCGGGAATGGAGGGGACCTACAATTTATTGCCGGTTCCGAACGGCTAATCGAGAAAGCGCTTTTCATGGCAATGAATACTAACGGAGGACTTGCCAATTCCTCGCGAAAGGCGATACCCGGGAAAAAACATTTTTGCCTCTGTCGGGATTCGAACCACGAACCTCTGGATTAACAGGCGAACATGCTATCCATCACACCACGGGTACCACTTTTCCAAATAACAGTTCGAAATCTTCAAATCCCACAGAAGCCCCGAATGTTAATGCCCAAGCTTTCTTTGCCAAATCACAGCGAACAACTTTGTTGGCTACGGCGATAGTAAGTATTCACCAAAATCAAACTGATTTTGAGTGGCGAGCGCTAATCGATCCGGGTTCGGAAAGGAGGTGGTGCATATTTCTATGGAGCCTGGGCCCAAGGTGTACACCTATGAGACTAGTACCAAATGAAAGCTTACGTTCAGCCCAATCAGTCTACCAAATATTTTTGAATTCGGTCTTGGTGATTTTGAGATAATTAGACTTGAAGTTGAACGCCGGAAATTGGAAAAATCTGACATTTCTGCAAATAATTACGTATATCTCGAAAAATATAGCACGTAGGACAATGACAAAGGTAAAATACATTTTTTTGAAATGCCTTACATTTCGAAAAGACAGACCTAAAAGTTGTTTGAATAGAAACATTTTCGTTGACGTTTGCCAGCCGATATCTCGAAAAAATCAGTGATGACCTATTTTTTTGTTGCATCACTGTAATCCTTAACTGATAAGCTTTAATTTGATATATAATTACGCTTTCATACATAAAGCATATCACGTACATTATACACAATTCCTAAAAAAAATAAACAAAAAATATGTTCCACAGCAAATGCATTTTTTCATTTAATTTTTCTCAGTACCTATTCTGTTTTTTACAAAACATTAAAACAAAATATGCTACATTTTGATCTATCAAAATGCCATCCAAAAACAAAGCTGGTGCTATATTTATTGCTTCCTGGTGTTTTGCGTAGCTCAAATACCATAAAATGATCATAACATGAGCGCAAGGGCGGCCGTGGTGCAATGGTAGAGTGTTTAGTAGATGGGCCGGACGCGTGGGCTCGAATCCCGCTCTGGGCATCTACTTTTCTTTCAGCCTCCCAGTTTCATATGGACGCCGCCCTTGAGGTTATATATGTGAAATTACTAACAACTTATTTCCAACTACTGCAACAAAAAAAAAGGGGGGGCTGCTAACTAGCTGCTTGTAGTACAATGGACTGGATATTAGGTCTGAGTTCTCCAGATTAGCATAAGCCTCCTCTTTATTTTTTATTAAAAAAAAATGATATGAGCGCAACAACCAACAATCCTCATTCCAACGAGACAGTTACAATAGTAAGCTTTTATTGCGTTCGAACTATGTGCTGTGTTTGCTTCGCTATTCCCTAAGATGTAAGTAAGATACATTTTTTACTTACATGCCTGGATTTGATTCGCCCTCGCAATAAAAAGTTATTGTTGCCTATAAGACTATGATGAGCAGTAGAGGTAATTCGCATCCGATCTTCGCAGACTTCGATTGTATAGGTTCCCTGGTCTTTTAAATGTTCACCACAGTAGGATCGAGCCTGGCTAAATTGGTATTTCCCCAATGAATAGTTCTTGAATAGTGAGTTGTGGGAAATTACTTAAATTCGGGATATTATCGATGCGGCTGAACATGGCTCTGGTTCTGTTAAGGTTATTTCCTCTTACAAAGGCGCCTAAATAATTAGGAGTATTCAAACGATTTAAAGCCAGTTCTAGCAGAAAGTTCGCATCAGCACTGTCTTCAATGATTAAATGAAACTTATTAAGAAATGCAGCTGCCACTTTGAAGTCGTCCATCAAATGACCAGCAGCTAGATTGAAAAAATCTTGCCGAAATAGTTTAAAATCGCTTTTAAATCGTTCGTTCACGACTTCAAGGACCCATCTGACTATAGTTACACACCTGGATCTATTATCCTGCTCTGTGGTAAGTTGAAAGTTACCTTCAGCAACGGATTCAGGCATGTAAGTCTTATATCCTTGAGATTCAAGATGTGGGATTGCGTTTCCAAATCCTCTGTTCAGAATAAAAACATCATTGAATCAAGTTATTCAAACGAACTCTACAATTTGCACAGTTATAAACATTACTCATTTTCACACTTTTTAATTCAAAACACTTTTTTCTTAAATCTGAAGCGCTACAACAATTTTTCTCAATACTTCGTTGATGGAGTGCAACGCCAGAAGACCGTGAAATTGTGAATTACTTGTTCTTGTGTCTTCTTTCTTCTTCTTTAGGTGGCTCAACTAGAGCGTGGTGCTCCTAGGCCTTGTCCAATATGCCCCTCCAGCCGGCTCGATCTCTAGCCTTCCGTCTCCAATTTTGCACTCCAAGTTGGCGGAGATCTCCTTCTACTTGGTCGCTCCATCGAAGATGAGGTCTACCTTGGCTTCTGACTCCCTCTGGTTTGGCGTTGAAGACTTTACGCGCTGGAGCGTTGATGTCCATTCGCTCTACATGGCGCAACCATCTTAGTCGTTGGACTCAAATTTTTCTGGCTAAGCTTACGTCGCTGTACAGCTCGTATAGTTCGTCGTTGTATCTTCTTCGCCAAACGTTCTCTTCTCGATTAACGCAAACAGGACCATAAATCGTACGCAGAACTTTTCTCTCGAAGACTCCAAGTGACTTTTCATCCGATTGGGAGAGGGTCCATGCTTCTGCACCATGTAGCAGGGCCGGGATGATGAGTGTTTTGTAAAGTGTCTCCTTGGTTCTTCTCGATAGGGCTTTATTCCTCAATTGCTTATTTAACCCAAAAAAACAGCGATTAGCAAGAGTTAGTCTGCGTTTGATTTCAGCGCTGATGTTGTTGGCTGAGTTTACAGCAGTGCCCAGGTAGACAAATTCACTGACTACCTCGAAGTTATACCTGTCAATGGTGACATTTTGACCAAGTCGGTGGTGGGATTGGACTTTTGTTGATGATAGCAAATACTTCGTCTTGTCCTCGTTTATTTTCAGCCCCATTTGGCTTGCTGCTGACTCCATAGTAGTGAATGCACCATTTACTGCTCGCTTTGTTCTTCCTATCACGTCTATGTCGTCTGCAAACCCAAGTAATTGTGTTGATTTATTGAAAATGGTGCCCGATGTACTGGCATGGGTGCTACGTATTACATTTTCAAGCACAATGTTAAAACAGCTGCATGACAGTGCGTCGCCTTGTCTAAGCCCTCTGGTGGTTTCGAAGGTTTCAGTAGAGTCTCTACCAACTTTGACGGTACAGCTAGCGTTCTCCAACGTCATCCTGATAAGGCGTATCAGTTTAGCAGGGATTTCAAAGTTAGACATAGCACGATACATTTCAACTCTGTTAACACTATCGTATGCTGCTTTAAAGTCGACGAACAGGTGGTGGGTGTCGATGTTGTACTCTTGGGTTTTCTCCAGGATTTGGCGCAATGTGAATATTTGGTCGGTGGTAGATTTTCCAGGTCTGAAGCCACATTGATAAGGACCTATCAAATCATCAGCAAACGGCTTGAGACGTTCACATAATACGCTCGAAAGGATCTTATAGGCGATGTTAAGAAGACTAATGCCTCTATAGTTGGCGCAGAGTAGGCGGTCTCCTTTTTTGTGGATCGGGCAGATGGTACTGAGGTTCCACTCATCGGGCATACTTTCCTCCGACCACATTTTGCAGATGAGTTGGTGTATGCTCCTGACCAGGTCATCTCCAGCGTGTTTAAAAAGCCCCGCTTGTAGACCATCACATCCAGCTGCTTTGTTCATCTTTAGTCTGGTGATGGCTACTTTGATCTCATTTTGGTCGGGCGGCTGCAGTTCGTGGTCGTCATCTAGATTAACTGGCACAAGTTGATCTTGGGCGGGATTTTGGCTTTCATCGCCATTTAGCAACTGGTTAAAGTAGTCTTTCCAGATGGTTAACATCGCCTGCGTTTCCACTATGGTGTTTCCATCCTGATCTTTGCAGGGTCCAGGGCAACTTGTAAAACCGGATGTTGACTGTCTCACTCTTCTATAGAAGTTTCGCACCTCTTTCCTACTAAAACATCTCTGCATCTCCCCGACTTCGCGTTTTTGGTGTTCCTTTTTCTTCCTCCTGAGTAAGCTTTTTTTTTTCTTTCCTTCGCTCAACGTAGAGATTTCTGGACGCTCTAGTATCTCTCTGGAGCCATGACTTGTATGCCTCCGTTTTTGCTTTGTTTGCCTGAGCACATTCGGAGTCGAACCAAGGGTTTCTAGGGGGTGGCTGTGAGAAACCTGATACCTCTGACGCAGCATTTCTTATGGCTTGTTGACATAGCTGCCATTGGTCTTCCGGGTTCATGTCATCAGTCGAAGGAACCCTCGCAAGCTCAAGGGATAAGCGGTCGGCATAGGCAGCGGCGGTCTCTATCGTTTGAAGTCGTCCAACATTTAGTTTCCTCGGCGTAGTTGGTGATCGCCTAAGAGCTTCCATCGAGATCCGTACTCTGAGTTTTGCACCAACTAAGTAGTGGTCCGAGTCGATGTTTGCTCCTCGGAAGGTACGGACATTCAGGATGCTGGAGGAGTGTCTTCCGTCAATCGCAACATGGTCGATTTGGTTGCAGGTTCGACCATCTGGGGATCGCCATGTGCCCTTGTGGATGTCGGGACGTGGGAATCACGTGCTGCTTATTACCATGTTTTTTCCCGCTGCAAAATCGATGAGCCTGAGTCCGTTATCGGAAGTGGTGTCGTGCAGGCTATGTCGTCTTACCAAAGATGTCCTCCCTGCCAATTTTGGCATTAAAATCTCCCAAGAGGATTTTAATGTCATGTTTGGGGCACTGCTCATAAGTTTCGGCGAGGAGCTGGTAGAAACTTTCTTTGGTAGCGTCGTCTTTCTCTTCTGTAGGGGCATGGGCGCTTATGAGGCTTAGGTGGTGGAATTGGGCCTTGATGCGGATCGTTGTCACTCTTTCACTGACTTCGCGAAAGCTCAAGACTTTTTGCCTAAGTCTTCCTCTGACAGCGAATCCGCATCCAAACAAGCGCGATTTCCCATCAAGTTGGCAATTCCCATAGTAGAAAGTACAGTCATCTGTATCTCTCAGGCCCGGTCCATCCCATCGCATCTCCTGGAGGGCTGTTACATCAGCGTTGAGGCTGGCGAGGGTTTCGGCTAGCTGTTCAGCTTTGCGCAGCCTATTCAACGTACGCACGTTCTTGTGTCACTACATTATTTACTCACAAGCCAACAATCAGTTATCAATGAATTAGGCTTAACGGTCGCAGACTTGTATGTTTAAGATTGGTACTTCGCAACAAGCTTTTAAGATTTGTTTTTGGATGGTATTTTGATAGATCTAAACGAAGATTAGTTTTTTTTCTTTCATTTGTAGCATTAAAATGTATTTTGTTTTTATGTTTAGTAAAAAATAGAGTAGGTACTGCGAAAAATTAAATGGAAAAATATACAGTAACTCACACTCAAAGTGGGACACCTAAGAAATAAAATCTTCAATAAACTTCTTTACGAAAAAAAATGCAGAGTTGCTCACTTTTTTAAAAAAATTTAATTTTTATTGCTTAATATTGACCTCAAATTATTATAAAATAAAAAAAAAATATCAAAAAACAACCCCAATTTGTTTAAAAAAAAAGATGAAAATGATCTGTCTAGCATTTTTTTTTTAATGCAGGTCACACTCAAAGTGGGACACCTGCTGTTTTCTTAGAAAACTAACTGTAATTGCCACGTTATCTATATTATTTAGTTGCAGTTTTTGTAGAGCTTTCATTGTGATAGCATTAAAAAAAAAATCGAAATGTCAAGGCAAACCACCTTTGAAGAAAGGCAAATTGTGATTTTCAATTACCAAAAAGGAAAATCCGTTCGCAAAATAAGTGAAGTTGTTAAAAAAGTAAATCTATGGTGTTTAGTGTAATAAAACGGTTTCGGGAAGGTCGAATAGAAATTAAAACAAAAAGTGTTGAAAGCAAAACAGCGATAGAAATGTGCGGTTTCTTTTAAGAAAAATAAGAAGTGATTCTTTGCTGTCCGCCATTGGCCTTTAAAAAATGTTAAAGGACACTAAAAATGTTGACTTAAGGGCAGAAAGAGTTCGCCAGTTTGTTAGGAGAAGCGAATTGAGTGGCTCAGTTGTGCACAAAAAGCCCTTAGGAGGCTTTTAATGAATTGACCGAATTATGATTGAAGTGGGGGAACAAAATGCGACTTACCTTTGACCAGAAACTCATATCCTTTGTCACATTTTCTTTGGCGAATTGCATTCTTAAACGACAATTCTTTTCTGATAATTCTTTGGCCAATTGCATTCTTAAACGACTATTCTTTTCTGATATTAACGGCTTTTTGTGCACAACTGAGCCACTCAATTCGTTTCTCCTAACAAACTGGCGAACTCTTTCTGCCCTTAAGTCAACATTTTTAGTGTCCTTTAACATTTTTTAAGGGCCAATGGCGGACAGCAAAGAATCACTTCTTATTTTTCTTAAAAGAAACCGCACATTTCTATCGCTGTTTTGCTTTCAACACTTTTTGGTTTATTTTCTATTCGACCTTCCCGAAACCGTTTTATTACACTAAACACCATAGATTTACTTTTTTAACAACTTCACTTATTTTGCGAACGGATTTTCCTTTTTGGTAATTGAAAATCACAATTTGCCTTTCTTCAAAGGTTGTTTGCCTTGACATTTCGATTTTTTTATTTTTATGCTATCACAATGAAAGCTCTACAAAAACTGCAACTAAATAATACAGATAACGTGGCAATTACAGTTAGTTTTTTTAGAAAACAGCAGGTGTCCCACTTTGAGTGTGAGTGACTGTATTTGCTCTGTAACATATTTTTTTTAATATTTTTTTTAGCAATTGTGTATAATGTACGTGATATGCTTTATGTATGAAAGCGTAATATATGTATCAAATTAAAGCTTATCAGTTAAGGATTACAGTGGTGCAAAAAAAATATAGGTCATCACTGATTTTTTCGAGATATCGGCTGGCAAACGTCAACGAAAATGTTTCTATTCAAACAACTTTTAGGTCTGTCTTTTCGAAATATAAGGCATTTCAAAAAATGTATTTTATATGAAATAAAAGATATTATGATCTTTCATATGATACCTAAATCATTGTCCTACGTGCTATACTTTTCGAGATACAGTCAAACTTCTTTATAACGAACTTCTTTATAACGTAATTCTCTCTTTAGCGAATTTCATTTCGTTCCCCTTCCCCTTGAAAAATATCCCATACGAATTAGGTTCTTTGTAACGAAGTTCCCTTTAACGAAATTCTCTTTATAAGGAACTAATTTTTTTGACCCAAAAGCAAATTTGTTTCTTTATAACGAAATGTCAATTTTGAAATTCGAAAACAAAGCTTGCTAAGATTTTTATTCCTAAATTTAATAGGGAACTCCCCGTTTTGGCAAGAATTTTCTAAAAGTTAATGTATGTAATGTACATATGTATGTATGGATTCATGAAAAATGGTACAGTTCGCAATTGTTTCAAAAAAGCCTGCTTTGGTACTTTTGATAATTGGTCTGATGCAGACTCTGTTCTATTGTCAACGATAAGATCATTAATAATCGAGAACAACAGCAACTTAAACAGAGTTTTACCAAGTGATGATTTTGATGTTACATTTGACGATTTTGCTGCAGTGGATGCAAATGTTGCTACCAGGGAACTTCCTTCAGACGGAACAATTTTGAATGTTATTTCATCTGATGAATCGGATTCTTCAGATGACAATGCTGAAATCGAATTTATTCGAAAAAAGCCCAGCGATAGTGATATGAGAACTGCATTCGATAATTTTCGAAATTTTATTGAAACAAGAGATGAAACCTCAGATGATGCATATTTTCATCTTTCTAAATTGGAAGGTTTTTATAATAAAACAAAAACCAAAACTGTTCAATTAAAAATTGATATGTTTTTAAATAAAAAATAAAAATTTATAAATTTCCTTAAAATTAGTTCTTTTTTGTACCATTGTTTTTTTAAATATAAAAGAATACTTGCAGTGTTAAAAAAATATATTTTCTATATAACGAATTTTTTATAAAACTTCTTTATAACGAAGCAATTTTTTGTTCCCTTGAAGGTTCGTTATAAAGAAGTTTGACTGTATACGTAATTATTTGTAGAAATGTCAGATTTTTCCAATTTCCGGCGCTCAACTTCAAGTCTAATTATCTCAAAATCATCAAGACCGAATTCAGATATTTGGCAGATAGATTGAGCTGAAGCGTAAGCTTTCATTTGGAACTAGTTTCATAGGTGTACGCCCTGGGCCCAAGTATGCACCACCTCCTTTCTTTTATTTCTGAAGAAGTTCAAAGGAAACTTCAACTTCCCGTATGATCAGTTAGAGCCACGGTGGCAGGCATTAATTCATCAGTGACAGCAACGTCTTCAAAGATGAGTTCGTTTACACTTAAGTCTCGAGTTGATGAAAATTTTAATCTTTTTGCTCAAGCTCTTGTTCTCAAAACAGTAACAGAGAATTTACCTTCGGTTTCAATGGAATTAAGAGAATCTCAAAAACTTTTCGATTTTCAACTCGCAGATCCCTATTTTAATCAAAGTTCCAAGATTGATCTATTGATTGGCGAGTATTCCTCGGTGGGTAGAATATAGTCCACATGGTATATCACAGATACATGGGTTCTGCGATGCGTCGGAAAAGGCCTATGCAGCATGCATATATTTACGGGTGCAGCACTCTGATAAAATTAGATCACATTTTTTGTGGGCCAAACCGAAAGTAGCCCCAGTGAATACAATTTCGTTGCCCAGATTAGAGTTACAAGGTGCTGTTCTTTTGTCAAGGATGCTCCATTTAGCGTCAGCCTCACTTCAGATACAAAACCTTTCGTCAGTCCATTTGTGGACGGATTCTACCATAGTTTTGGCCTGGCTTCAGAAACATCCAAGTTCGTGGAAAACCTTTGTCGCAAATCGAACAGCGGAAATTTTGAAAAAAATTTCAGTGACAAATTGGTCGCACGTTGTTTCATCTGAAAATCCAGCTGATTTGGCTACAAGGGGGGTTTCTACGGCCGATTTAAAACTCAGTTCATTGTGGTGGAATGGTCCTGAATGGTTGGTGCAATCAGAGTCAGAGTGGCCAAAATTGAAGCATAAACCAGTCGATGATTCAGTTTTAGAGATGAAAAGTATTAAAACCTCACAGTTCAAGTCGTTCAAAATTTTGAAGAAGATCTTTGCAAGTATTCAAACTGGCATAAGATTGTTTGTGTTTTCGCTTACATCCTGCGATTTTGTCACTCTTTCAAAAAACGTGGAAACTTGAAACACGCACGTTCAGAACTCTCACACGAAGAAATTGTATTAGCAAAACGAAAACTTGTCGTTCTTACTCAAAAAAAATACTTTCAAAAAGAATATTCTGATTTGTTACAGAGGAAACAGTTAGCTTCCAAGAATTGGTTGGAAAAATTCAATCCCCTAATCGACGAAGACTGTATTTTGCGCTCCAATGGAAGATTGGTGCAATCGACTTTGTTCTACAGTGAAAAATTTCCGATTTTACTCCATGTCATTTGTCTATTCATTCAACGGTACGTTGAATATGTTCACGAGTTATCTCTACACGGTGAAATTCAACTCATGTTGCGGATGATTCGATCAGAATATTGGACACCACGCATTAAAAATCTTATAAAAAAATGTATAATTAACTGTACAACTTGTACTCAGTACAAAAAACGTGTGCAAACGCAATTAATGGGTGCGTTACCCAAAGAAAGAACAGTTTTGACTCGGGCATTTGCCAATGTAGGGGTAGACTTTGCAGGACCGTTTTTAATTAAAACGTATTATGGTCGAAAATGTCGGTTGGACAAAGGATATGTATGTATTTTTGTTGGTTTTGCGACACGGGCCATACATCTGGAACTGGTGAGCGATCTCACAACAGAAGCCTTCCTAGCTGCATTCACACGCTTCGTGTCTCGAAGAGGAACGCCTGATAAAGTGTTTTCCGATCACGGAACTAATTTCGTGGGAGCCTCTAAAGTTCTTTTATCTGACTTTCATAAGTCACTTACGCAATGTCCTACCGCATCCGCATACCGGATCACCTCATATGGGTGGGTTATGGGAAACGGGCGTTGAAAGGTTCAAAATGCATTTCCGAAAAGTGGCAGGCAACGAAAAATTCACATTCGAAGAATTTGTAACTCTGCTTACTCGAATAGAGCGTAGTCTAAATTCTCGCCCCATCTCACCCATGTCTGAAAATTTGACTGACATTGTTCCATTGACCCCTGGTCATTTTCTCACAGGCGACTTAATGACAGGTCTGCCTGAACCATCTTTCCAAGAAGAATCCCCTAGTGTAATGAACCGGTTGAAAAAGTTGAAAATTCTCCATCATCAACTTTGTGCTAGGTGGAAGGAAGAATATTTAAAAGAACTCCATAAGAGGTACAAATGGAAATATCCAAAAAGAAATATTGAAATAAATGATTTAGTTATTATTCGACACGAAAATTTGTCACCCAACGAGTGACGCCTTGGTCGAGTTACCAAAGTTTATGACGTACAAGATAATAAAATTCGGGTAGCAGAAGTCAAAACTGCGAATGGAATCGTCACGCGTTCGATTGCTAAACTTTGTGTCATCCTACCTCAGCAGCAGAATGAAAGCAATTAAAAATATTTATTTACAACGTATTCAGAATGAAATACATGTATTCAAATCAAAAATTTCCATTGTGATATTAAAAAAAAAAAAAAAACAAATTTACTTAATACAATTATAAACGGTAAAGCAAATTGGAAAAACATTGTATAAAATCTTTAAGTTAAAAAAAAAAAAAAAAATTTTTATGAAATATGTATAACCATATAGAAATTGTAAAGTTTTCAAAAAGATTATTGTTAACTCTTTATTGAATAGAATTTTGCAATTAAAACGTAACTATGATAATTAAAAGTCAATTAACTTCAATTTGGTGTTTGGTGGTATGGTGGTATAATGCTTTTTCATAATAATAAATTTCGCAATAAATATTGCAAGGCGGCCGGTAATGTTCAGGTGAATCTCCAACTAAAATACGTAGGTTGCCACCCTTAAAGTGGAGAGTTGGAGATTTTCTTGAATATTAGTCGGCTCGCTGCTAATTAACGTGCGGCGGCTTCTCCGCCGCCTAAATGAAATGTCATATAAAAAATTCATTAAATTTACGGCAGGCCTATCAACCATCCAACTTAAAAGGAAAAAGGTTAAATAGAACCAAAGATTTATATTAAAACAAACAATTAAAATTATCAAAAATAAAGATAGAAAGAATAAAGTCATTAAAAATCGTGACAAGATTAACAAGAACACATAATGTGGTACCCGTGGGGTGATAGTAAGCATGTCCACCTGCTAACCCAGAGGTTCGAGGTTCGAATCCCAGCAGGGGCAAAAAATGTTTTTTTACGGGTATCGCTTTTCGCGAGGAATTGGCAAGTCAATTGGCAATTGTCAATCATTGACATGAAAAGCGCTTTCTCAATTATCCGTTCGGAACCGGCAGAAAATTGTAGGTCCCCTCCATTCCCTTTCAAGGCATGGTTGTGAGAAATGCTCTAGGCCCAGGGGATCCTCGCTCTGTTGCGCCACATTATTTATTTATTTATTTAACTCAAACATAAAAGGTAGTTGTTACGTAGCGGACCTAGCAGCAAAAAACGATTCTAGTAATGCGGCAACTTCTCAACAACCTCCAACGCGGAGAAACTTCTTAAATGTGATCACTCATCGTAGGAGAGTAAGAGAATCGCAAATTGGCATAACTATGTGCACCGTTACTCAGCCATTAATCCTAAAGGTGAACGACTTATTTTCCTGTCTCACTTATCCTTTAACAGTGATACAGTGACCGCCGCGCCGGGCCATTTTGGTTCGCCCACCTGCCTTGGATCGAACTGTGAGTTGACTTGTCATCGCCAGCTACGATTTACATCTTGTTTTCGGTTGTCCAAGAAAAATACTCAGCCCTTCATCGTCGCCAAACATTTCAAACACCAAAAACACACTTTTCTTTCACCTCATTATAATAAATAAATTTTAATTTTGTGCTACGTATTTTATTAACACCTAATATTTTTTTGATTACGGCCCGCGGCACACGCTAACACGTGTTTGTGCCCCCTTAAAGAAACGGTTGAGTACACCTAGAGTCTAGAATGATAAAATGCTTTACCCGCTTACATGTCGGCCATACTCAACTAAGAAACTCGTATCTCCTAAAAAAACACAGCCCTCCAACTTGCAATCTCTTTCAATCCAGCCAAATAATGTCAAACGCATAACTACTGAATGCAGTAAGGTATCAGCCGTGTGTAAAATCTTCGCTAGCAACCGACTCATCGATATTCTATGAAACACAAATTAAAAAAAACATAAAAAAATTTTTGAGTTTTGGAGTTGAGATATATGTACCTATATACAAAATATTAAAATCGCTTAAGATTGAATCTATTATATGATCAATTTTGTATGGTAATGTGAAAGGCTGTCGCCGGTACACTTCTTATGTAACCTTATCAACAGCCCCCCACAAAAAGTTTCTCTTTAAAATGACAATTTCTTATAAATCAAGCCAAAGGCCTTGGTAGGCTAGTGCTTATTTTTATATAAACTAAGGAGTTAAGTGTAGCCAGGAGCATGAAAAAATGCCATTTTTTAATAATTTTTTCTTGCTAGTAATTAAATTTATTTCACATAAGTAAAAACATAGTAACAATATCATACTTTAACATTACTTTACTAAAATTAAAAAAAAAATCTTTGCGGTGACCACTGTAACTCAAAAACTGTTCGATAGATTTGAATGAAACTCATACAGCTTTTAGAAAACATAAAAAGCTAGTGCCTGATCGAAGATTTTTTTCCCGGCGGCTTCAGGAATTTTTTTTCTGATTTTCGGGAAAAAACCAACAATTAATTGTTTATAAAAAATCGAATTCAAAAAAAATCCTTCGGTTTTTCATCAAGCGGTTTTTGAGTTACAGTGGTCACCAGATCAAAAAACACAGTTTTGAGAAAAAAGCATTTAAAGTTTTACAGTCCATACCAGACCGCTCGAGAGCCTTTTATTCTTCGCTGAATTACTCGAAAGATATTTGTCGGATTCACTTCAAACTTTCAGAGAATATATAAAGATACTATACTTTAAGAAAATGCAAAAAAAAAAAAACAAAAACTGATTTAATGTATAAATTTATTTATATAGTATCGGAAAGCTTTCCGAACCCATCTCGGATGGTAGAAAGTTGTCAATAGCCGTGTTTTATTATCACAATGATCCAATCCGGATCGGATCTTGATAATAAAATAGCTTTAGATCATCATATTTTTTAGGCGCAGGAACTTAACTCCACGGGACATAAGTTCATTATGGATTATGGATCTAACAATTCATTTTTATTTGCATCTTATTTTGAAAACAAGAAAAATAACCATGATGAAACCAAAAAATTAAAAAAAAAAAAAAATTTGCGCAAACACATGAATTTTCTTCCACAAAAGTCATCGTACACCTATCAAAAAGTGAAAAAAATGATCTCAGAATAATGTTTTAGTGATTAAAAGTTACCTTTTTAGTATTTAGTTGGATAGCCTTTCAATTTTATAACATCTTTCAGTCTGTTTTGCATTGAATTGACTAATTTTTCAGTGCAAGTTTGTGTAATATTCTGCCATTCTTTGATTAACACTTCTTTTAACTGCGTCTTGTTGCGGATGGCATTGGCTCGTATCTTTTTTTCGAGAACATCCCACAAATGCTCAATTCGGTTTAAGTCCGGGCTTTGGGGAGGGGTCGCTAATAGGTGGGGAGTGTTGTAAATTAGCCACATACGCACTTTTTGGGCAGTATGTTTGGGGTCGTTATCTTGCTGAAAGTAGAAATTGTTTAAGAGACTCAGTTTTCTTGCACTATCCCTTAAATTCTCTTTAAGAATATTAAGGTACACATGTTGGTCCATAGTATTTTCTATTAAGACCAGATTTCCGACCCCAGATGCAGCCATACACCCCCATACCATTACTCCTCCACCACCATGTTTAACTGTTTTAATAGTGTTTTTCGGATTTAAGGCATCCCCTCCCTTTCGCCATACTTTAACGCGACCATCTGAGCCAAAAACGTTAAACTTGGATTCGTCTGAAAAAATTACCTTGCGCCAGAAGTCAGGAGTCTTATTAACGTACTGTTTTGCGAACGCAATCCTCTTTTTTCTATTCACCTCACTGATCAATGGCTTCCTTCTAGGTACACGAGACTTAAACCCGGCATCAACGATGGCGCGTCGCACAGTTTCAGGATGAACTACTGTATCATTGTACTTTTCAAGCTCTCCACTTATCTTGCTCGCACTAATAAATGGATCTTGGGCTACTAAGTTCTTGATTTTTCTCTTATCCCTTGAAGTGAGTTTCGATGGACGTCCACTACGCGGCTTATTTTCCACGCGGTGTTCGTTTTTAAAGCGCTTAATCACGTTCTGAATCGTGGAACGGCTTCTAGAAATAATTTGTGATATTTCGGAGTAAGATTTTTGTTTGTTTTGATGGAGATCAATAACCAAACGCCTTTCTTCTAGAGTAAGCTCCTTTCCTCCCATTTTCTTGCCACTTTTTCACAAAAAATTACACAAAAACTTCAAAACATCCAACACAAACGATCGTTTCGCGTAAATTACATGTTTAACTGTCATGAGCACACGAATCAAAAAATTTACCGTTCCAAAATTGATTGGAAACCTAGAGGAGTTGCCAGGTGTATCATAAATTTTGTGGAAGAGAATTAATGTGTTTAACGAAATTTTTTTTTTTTAAATTCAGTTATGGAAAAAATGTTTCTTTTCTTGGTATTGAAATAAGCAACAGATATTAATCTGTTAAATTAAGTGGAAAAGTTTTTAAAGTTTTGGATTATTGTGGAAAATTTCAAGCTTTGTATCTAAAAATGTATACTGTACCATGACTTTTGTGGAAGACGGTATGTCCCACCGCGGTGGGGCATAAGTCCATAAAAGAAATGTTTGGACTTATGTCCCATTTTACATGTTGTGTTTGAGGGAAATACAAAACCTTTGGCGAAAAGAACCTTTTCCATGGCAATCAAAAGATATTTGGACTACATTAAAAACGTGTTTAACGCGCTTTTTCTTTGCTAGTTACTAAGCAGGGCTACCATATGTCAAGAAGTCAGCGCAATGTCTTATAGTTAGAAAACCAAAGGTTGTTAGAATACCGCCGCTCGCTCTTCGAATTTATAAGCAAAAAACTGAAGAAAAATTAAAATGTAACAGGGAAAGGAAAAAGAAAAAAGTGAAACAAAATCATTCTGCTTTCTTTTGTTAAACAGAAAAACATTGAATAAAATTAGAAAAAAACAATAGAAAGCGGAATAAGATTTTGCTTCTGAGAACTAAGAAAAATAAAAGTTAAAATTCGCAAAGTAGAGATATGGTTTTCCGGAATTTGAAGATAATACATATTTTATTTTTAGAAGTTAGTAGAGTTCCTTTGTTTAAAAAAGAAATTAAAAAAATTTTAATTTTTGAGAATTTGAGAAATTAAAATTAAAAAATCGCGCGATTATGAAATATGTATTATCTTTAAATTCCGGAAAACCATATCTCTACTTTGCGAATTTTAACTTTTATTTTTCTTAGTTCTCAGAAGCAAAATCTTATTCCGCTTTCTATTGTTTTTTTTTAATTTTATTCAATGTTTTTCTGTTTGGGGAAAACAAAAGAAAGCAGAATGATTTTGTTTCACTTCAAGAGAAAAACAATAAGTAACTTTGTTGCAAAATTACCCAAGTCATTGTATTCAATTAAAATAATGCAATATCAGGAATACCATGCAAGGAGTTTTTTTTTTAGAAATTTTACTGAACGAAAATTTGATTTTTCAGGGGGTTAAATAAGTTTTAATAAAATAAAGAAATTTTATATAAAAAGTTAGCTTTTTACATATCAATTCAATCTTATAATATTTTTTTTAAAATACTAAAATTTTTAAATAGTTTTTGGCTTGTAAACTTGAAGAGCGGCGGTATTCTAACAACCTTTGGTTTTCTAGTTGAATTTCATAAGGCTTTTTATTTACTATTATTTATCGAAAAATTGAGATTCTATGCAAATTGTGAACTTATGTCTCACCTAAAATAAAAAAAAATGTGGACTTATGTCCCATATTGGTGGGATATAAGTCCATAATCTACTTTTTACCCAGTTTTGGACTTATGTCCCACTGAAGTGGGATACAAGTCCATAATGGACTTATGACCCGAGTTATGTCCCTGCGCCATTTTTTATTATTTCCAGTTGGAAGCTGTGAGAAACTCGCTCTTTCAACTGACATTTCAAAAGAGTTGCAGAGTTGCACTACGAACTTTTTTTTAAATGGTTAATTTTTTGTTCTTTTTTTTAGGGAAAAATGATACTCATGCACTTTGTCAAATATACATTTTTTTGCACTAATTCTTATTAATTTCACGAATATATGTTTTGTTTTGTAAAACTTTTTCATTATGTCATGTATTATACAAAAATGAATACATGTGAAGTTTCTCGCTATCTATTTAAAATATATTTCATTTCATACAGACAAAAAAGTTCATGTGGCAATACTGTTGTTATTGGAAATATTGGAAATGATACCAACTGAAAAGCAGGACTTCGCTTTGTTGTTGTAACGCTAATAAACCCATGATCTGATCCGGATCAATAATTAGGGCGCAATTTAGAATTTGTAGGGGCTAACGTGGAATCATATGTTCCACCGCCCAACAGATCGAGCGGGAGTCAAGTCCCAACTCGAATTTCGCTTCGGTTAGACCGGCTGGTAGAAGATTTGCGGTTGTTGAGATTCATCAAGATCGCCAAGTTGTTTTAATTACAATGGAGAAGGCCATCTTGCCTATAGGTGTTCCGCTGTTAGGCGTTGTTTTCATTGCAGCAGACAGGGAGTTAAGAAAAGTAACTGCCCAGCCTGTTCGGGAAACAGCTGATGTTGAGGGGGCCAGTCGCCAGAAGTTAATCTGAGATTCGCGCTTGAGCATGTAGGTAGGGACAAGAGACATATATTGTGTTATGCTTAGGTATAAAGTCAGGCACTAGCAAAGAAGTTAGTGTAAGTTTAGCTGAAGATGCAGGAGTACAGGTGGAAGGTGAAGTCTCACTTCCAAATATAATAATCTTCTACCTCTTCTTTTCATTTCCGGCGTTACGAGTAGTGATCTTGAGGCGATCACAACTCTCCCACTTTTCTGCTTCACACTAGTGATCCGCCTGTGGGGTACGCCGCGTTGACCTCAGAAAGCGTCGGCAAGCCTCCCGGTTTTGGATTGTTCCATGTCTGAGGCCAACCAAATGCTGCTGTTTTTGCATTTGCTTGTACCAGGAGTGTTTTGGCCGGCCTTTTCTTTTTCATCGCGAATTTGTTGAAACGTTGTACGATATTGCCTTTTGGACGGGGTTCTGCAGATCTCTCCTTTGAACATGACAATACCAACTGAGCTGGTCGTGCTGAATTTTGTCCAAGATGGTACTTTTGACATGAAGGCTTCCACGGATCTTAGTACTTCTAATTCGATCAAGCTTTGTTACTCCTGCTGTCATCCGAAGCATCTTCATTTCGGCTGCCGTCAATTTGCTCTCATACTTTTTGTACATTGTCCAACATTGTGAACCGTATGTCAGAGCTGGACGGACAACTGCTGTGTAGAGTCTTCCCTTCAGCTTAGGGGGTATTTTTCGATCACAGAATATAATAATAATAACTATTAATTAATAATAAACCCACAAAAAAGCAAATTTCTAGTCATCTCTAGAAAAACACTTGACTTATCTAACTATCCAGATATTCTTCTAGGTAACTCAAAAATCCAATATGTTGAGAAGGCAAATAACCTTGGTATTTGTTTCAATAGGACCCTTAGTTGGAATGACCACATCAATCAAGTTATTGGAAAGGCATATGGAGTTCTCCGATGAATGTGGCATACGAGAATTTTTACTCCCTTAAGCACAAGAAAAATGCTAGCAAAATCTCTGGTTATTCCCCGTCTTACGTATGGGTGCGAAATTTTTGGCAAGCTTGACAGCATCAGCCATCGAAAGATGAATGTCTTATATAACAATGTAGCTCGCTATATTTTTGGCATTAGCCGTTACGATCATATCTCCCAGTTCTCCTATAGAATATATGGTATCTCACTAGACAACTTGCTTAAGCTTCGTATCCTTGTCACACTCTTCAAAATCGTCAGTACCCACCAGCCCTTTTACCTTTATGACGCTCTTCAGTTTTCAATCTCAAGACGATCTAATCAAATAATTATTCCGAGTTTTTGTTGCCTTGCGTCGGAGCGTCAGTTTTATGTAAATGCTGCTCGTTTGTGGAATTCTCTCCCACGGCATGTTAAAAACGCAGCCACTGTTGGGAAATTTTAGAAAAATGTCTTTCAGTTCTATTCGTAATCCTATTGCAATTGTTTTCTTCACTATTGTGTGACTTGTTCTCTTCTGTTTTTAGATTGCTAATGTTGCTACACTTTTATATCTTCATTGTAAACATTTATAAAACAAATAATGTACACTAAAACTTAGTTTAAATTATTATATTATTTTACTTTTTATTTGAAATATTTGTATATTTTGTTATCTTTTTTTCCTTTTCTCTTTAACTTAAATCACAGTTAAGTCCTTTTATATACTTAGCTATAAACAAGATGTAAATCTTATAATTAAGTACCTTATAATAAATGAAATGAAATCAATGAAATAGAAGGCAAAGAAGTTTCAGTAGGGTATTCAGTTAATCCTCACTTTCCTGACAGTCTGATTTTTTAATTTAGGAGCAGATTTTTGGGCTTTAGCGGGAATAGTCCCGGATTTGGCAAATCTAACATACAATCTTCCGAAGATCTTATTTCCGCGAACAATTTGAACAATTTTTTTTTCTCGTTAGTGAATAATCATAACCGAACAAATTTACCATCAACATAAGACAATGATGGTTGTTTCTTTTCTTTCAATTGTGTTTCACCCGATGAATGTTTCAAATCTCTCTCCTTAATTAGTTCCAATGCGATAGGATTTGACAATATTTCTCAAAAATTCATTCTTCTTTTGCTTCCAGCATTCATCCATGGCATTGTTAATATTTACAATGATTGCTTGACCAAATCGTTTTTCCCAAGTTCTTGGAAGGTAACAAAAGCCTTTCCCTTGCGCAAGAAAGGAGGCTCTAATGACTTTTCTAATTTTCGACCTATAAGCATTCTTCCTTTTCAGAGAGAAAGAGCAGCAGAGAGAAAATTATGTTCAATTAAATCTCTGAATATGTAGAATCACAAAATTTTTTGTCGCCATTGCAATTAGGATTCCGAAAAATGCATAGCTGCGTTTCTGCCATTTTTAAAGTTCAAGACGATCTACGGGTTGCAATGACGGAAGATAAAGTATCTGTTTGAAGTTTACTTGATTTTTCTAATGCTTTCGGATCAGTAAATCATTCAGTCCTCACTCATAAATTAAAGCACACATTTAGTTTTTCTGCAAAGTTATTTAGCTGACTGGAAACATGTCGTTTGTATCGGTTCAATAGCTTCTGACTTCTTAGATCTTACAACTGGTGTTCCAACAGGGTTCGTTACTGAACTCCATGCTTTTTAGTTTGTTCATTAATGATGTTGTTGAAGTTATTGAACATTTTTCGTCCCATCCTTACGCTGACGACTTTCAAATTTACTTTCCCTTCTCTTCTTGTCGAAAACGCTATTTGTAATACTAACGACGCGACGATTTAAAAATTACTTACGAGGAAATTATATAAGTCAGGAATGACTTAGTATTAAATCCTACCAAATCACAAAGTATAATTATTTATAAACGAACCTTAGATATGTCGCTTTTCTCTTGAATGGCCATTTAATGCCATACAGTTCTACGGTTTAGAATTTAGGGTTCATTCTTAACAAAAAAGTTACTTGGGGCGAACACGTAAATAAAGTTATTTGTGGCATTAATGGAGGACTAATGCGGTTATGGAGATTTATCTTATTTACCACAGGCAACTCGGCTAATGCTAGTTAAAACGCTATTAGCTCCAATAATAACATATGTACAGTAGTATGGAAAATACTTATATTAATGACAAGAAATGAAATTCATATGAAATTTATAAATTAAATTGAAATTTTTCGAATATCTCATCAAAAACTTTTAAAATCCGTACACATGAAAGTTTGATGATGAATAACTTTTGAAAGGTTAATTTCATCGCCAAAGCATAAGCAACCATTTTTATTGAGCAGTTAATTTCCAACAAATATTTGAATTTCGCATTTTATAAAAGTCATTTATTGTCGAGTTATAAAATTCAAAAAATAATCAAAATTAAATCCTTAATATCTTTCAAATTCACGGAAAAAATACAAGATACCCTTTTTGTAGAGCATTAAATTTCCTAAAAAATTCTCTTCGAACATTTTTCTGTTCAATCGATAAATGATGAGGTATGAATTTTTTTCTATTGGACTGAGAAAAAAATACAAAACTGTGATACGGAGGATCTTCCTATTAAAATTATGAGCTCATACTTGGTGAGAACTTTCCGTTTTTCCCATTTTTCCGTTGCGCTTGTAAAAAAAAATAGTCCATTTTTTTGACCCACCCTACTCTGCACATTGTCATGATTAAGAAGAAAGATGGTACGTGTTGATGCGACGAACGCACCCCATCAGATAGATAGCTCCACCGGCCGATAGATGGGGCCAGCAACTAACAACATCGCAGCTAACTTCGTACCAATATGTCACCGCCACCAACTTCACTTCGGAGTGAAAGCATTTTCCGCCTTTCCTTTTATAACCTAACCACTGAAGACGATAGACGTAAGAAACCATAAGCGAATATATATAGCCTAAGACTAATTAAGTCAATATATCATATTATATGTACATGTATTTATAGTATTATATCATTGTTAAAGGTTTTGTAACCCCACTCAAATACATCAAACACCGCTGTGTTGTGTTGTGGTGTTAGCAAAAGAGTCTCAGCCTGGTTGCGACCAATATTGTCGCGCCAATAGTACGAATATGTAGGTTTTGTGTTGAATGCGGCTACAGATAGAGATGCGTACCAGGGACCTGCAGTGAATGTCTCATTTTGTGAATGCATTCACTTATTCATTGCATTCCACACCATTCAGACACCATTCATCTTAATCCAAAGACTGCTATTATACGGTGGAATTTATTGCACGAAACTACTTCGAATTCTTCTTTGTTCTGTCATCCCGTGTCGCAAGTGTTATTACACGATGAAATCCAGTTTCATGAAACTAGTTTCACATTTCTCTTTATCTTTCATTCGGCGTTTTTATTTTTGGGGAAAAATAGTTATCTAGTAGTGCCTGGTTGCTTCAAAACCTCTTTTTTTGGCAATTGAAAAACAAAAAAGTCAATATTATTAGTATTATTACTTATTTTTGAACAAAATGAAACAGAATAAACAAAAACACGAACAAAGACAAAGAGAAACGTCAAATCTGTTTCACGAAACCATAACCCATGCGACACAGGGTAGCTCATTGTCCATCTCTGTTTTTCGAACTTTCGTTCTCTTTTGCAACAAATTTCACCGTATAATAGCAGTCTTAACTATGCACTTTAATTCAATTTGTCTTTATTATTTATTACAATTTCCTTTTCTAATCCTTCTTTTTTCTATCTCTACCATCTACTCTTTCATTTCTTTGTCAACTCAAAGAAGTTCAGAGCAGGGTGATTCAATCATACTATGCATTTAAATATATTTGTTTGTCAATGGGACAAGCAAAGATTTAATTGAGGGCTCGTTGACAATTGGTATTGCTAGGAATAAGAAATCCGGTTTTCCGGCTGATCTTAATATGGGCAAATAAAATAAAAAATTTGTAGAGCTATCTTTTCATTATTTCGAATAATGTCACCTAGACAATTTCAAAATGATTATATAAATGCCATCTATTTTAAAAGGGTTAAAAGCACTGACGTTTTGGAAAGCTTTTTGTCGATAAGGATCCATTTGAATACTTCCGCAAACTTTTAGTACACTTATTTTCAATCGGCTCACCCAGTGGATTGAAGATAAGAAAATACTAAATGGATTTCTAGCTGGATTTAGAAAAAACCTTTCCACAGTAACAGTAAGTATTAAAAGTAGTAAACAAACAGAAATTTTAGGCCTTTTTTGTCTATTTTCGTGCTGTTTGCGATTATATTGCTCGTGAAGCACTTTACTTTAAACCTTATAGGTTGGGAGTTTCTGGCGAAGTTTTAACTTTATTAAGAGCGATGTACGGAAATACCATGGCATAAATATGGAATGGTGACATTATTTCCGAAGAGTTTTCAACAGAAATAGGAGTAAAGCAAGGTTGTGTCTTGAGTACGCTACTCTTCATTTTATTTATTAACGACATCGTGGAGCAGATATAGAGGAGAAATCCTGATCGGAAATATGCGAGTCCCAGGGCTTATTTTTGCGGATGATGTCGCTTTTTTATTTTTAATTAGCGTATGATTAACCGGTTGGAAAAATATTGCAGAAATTGGAACATGTTCGTTGATTTGCAAAAATCTAAAATTAGTATATTCAGATAAGGAAACGGAAGAGATGCAAATAACAAAAATATCGAAACAGTACATGAATATAAATATTTAGGTTATTAGTCACTGAAAATCTCCCCGCAAACCACAAACTTTCAATCGGCCGAAAGTTTGGTCGGGCTTATAATTAGTAGAAAGATGTATGCAAGTCCGCATACTAAAATGATTTAGTATCGGCCGATAAATAAGTTTAATGGGCTTCTCAACTGCGTTCAAACTAAACTATCGGCTGACTGGTATATCAGTGTGGATATATTGTTTAGTCGGCCGACGGTTCATTTCGCTCCGAGTTTTGACGCTGGACAGTCGTGCCCAATTCTACTGAAGCGCTGGCTGGTTGTAGAATCGTCAATCGTAAATTTAATTGAAGAAATTGAAAAAAGACCGGCACTTCATAAAAAAAACACTTAAAAGAGTATAAAATAGTCAACCTACTTAAATGTAAACACAGCCAGAGAGTGGTGGAAGATTGCCAGAGAAATACGCGGAGTCACTTTTAAAACGCCAGTTCAATTATCAGCCGCTGAATGCAAAATTTATTTCCAAAATCTGCTGTCCTCATCGCCAAACTATAGTTCCATCAGTTCCTGTTCACCTCTAATCCTTACGCCTCAGTTAGACCACATCATTGAGTTTAGTGAAGTTGAAATTTTTGAAACTGCAATTGTTCCAAACTCGTTAAAAAAATCAATCATATATCTACTGTTTAAGAGAGGAGATACAAATGTGGTGTCTAAATATAGAGGACTGTCTTTCCTCGATACGCTCTATAAACTATTTACCACTGTTCTTCTTAGTAGACTAACGACATGGTTAGAAGAAAATAACATAATTAACGATTTTCAAGCTGCATATTGATCAAACTACTCTACCGTCGATCAAGTTTATAATCTATCTTGTCTAATACAACTTCAACTTAGTCAAAAGAAGAAACTCTATGCGTTTTTTATCGATCCCAAAGCTGCCTTTGATAATATCAACAGAGAAGCGTTATTTCACAAGCTTTCTGCACTAGGAATCTTTACAAAAATGGTATCTATTTATCAAAGCACTTTACTTGAATACTTCGGCTGCTGTGTGGGATGGGAAAGTTTTGTCCGAATTCTTTGCTACTAAAAAAGGAGTCAAACAAGTATGCGTCCTGAGTGCTCTGCTCTTTGTTCTTTATTTGAATGACCTGCATGATAATCTACCACTGGGTTTATCTATAGATAATACTGGTATCAACGCCCTCGTATATGCTGACGACATTGTACTCCTATCAGACAGTTCTTCGAAGTTACAAGAGCTCATTGACAGCTTTACAGTATATTGTAACAAATGGAACCTTTCAGTCAATCTTGGCAAGTCCGAAATAGTTATTTTAAAAACGTTAAGAAACGGTGGTGTTGTGTTCATTGTTCAACTACAACATGTCTTGGAACGAACACTTAAATAACAGGCTCGCATCATCCAAAAACTCCATAAACGCTACTTGGTCCAAGCTGCTCAGAAATAAATCAGTTCAACACTCAGCAAAATTTAAAATTCACAATGCTGCTACGCGATCAATTATGTTGTACTGCGCTCAAGTGTGGGGATATAGCGAACAAGTAGAGAAGTTACAACGATATTTTATCAAAAGATGTTTTCTCCTACAACGCCCAATGTGGATGGATAAGCAAAGATTACCTAAACAAGCTCTTCAGGAGATTTTATAATCCAGCAAGCTTCTCGAGAAGGAGAAGCTCTAAAAATTTTCCCCGATACGAACGCAGTGGACATACATAGTCCAAAAATTCAGCAAAATTTTAGAGAAATTGAGTCACTGCATGCATGAAAATTTTAAACAAGAAGCACATTCCTCACAATATAGGCAGATTTACAGCAAACTAAATGCAGATTTACGAAAAAGCACCTATTTTATGAACCGAAATCACATTAGTATGATAAATGTAATATTCAAAACTTCGAGGTGAACTTATAAAATTAAATTACATTCCACACCGATCCGATCTGTTATTCTAAGTGATCTCTGCAACCTCAAGGAGAGAGAAGATGTACATTATTTCATCGCCAGATGTCCCATTTTGAAAGAGTTTCGCTTGAGGTACTTTGAACTAGCTGTTATGGAATTTAGCAATACGTTAGATTACGTTACGTCCTAAACGAAAAGCTAGACTGGGGAATTTTTTTTTTTTTTTAAATATACTACCAACGCACTCAAATATAGGCAACTCATCTTCAAAGGAAACCATTGAAATAAACAATCAATTATTATTTACATTAAGGATTAATCAAAACGTCAATCTGTTAGACCGCTATTGTCCAAACCATATTGAACTTAAGGTTATTATCAGGATGGGCGATGTACTATTCGGGTAGGCTCTGACGGGTGCCAACTTGGCGGCGCCCAGATGCTGTAACTTATAGTACACGTCAATTGTGCTTACTATACCTCCAAGCGGTATCCACTGGGACCTGGGATTCTCCTGGGATGCTCCAGAGCTGACCTGCTAAACTAGTAAGTGCGAGTGTTGACAAAGGAATCCGGAACAAAAGAATTGTGATCGATCAACACTATAATTGCTCTGCGAACAATGACTGACTTCACGAATCTCAGTAGTTTACGAGACCTTTCGCGTACATGCCCCAGCGGATGAATTCAAATGACAGAATCAACGGTGGACTTCAGCAGTCAAAAAAGCAAAAACCCCTGAAGGAGCTACTCCAACATATTTGGTTTAAAGGTCTTTCAGGGTCTTTCAATACTAGGACAGGGTATTGAAGTAGAGATGGTGGCGGATGAGCTCCTGGTGAGCCAACGGCAGCACTCACACCCCTGCAGCAGGGTACTGACACTGGATATTCCAGCCCTTTATGTCCGAAGGGATCCAAAAGGACCTGGCCCTACAGGTTGGGGGTTGCGCGTAGGGTTAACTACCCAACCACGTAAAAAAATATCAGTTCCGAAACAACTAATAGCCTCGGATAACGATAATGATTTCAAAGTTGACGACCCAAGCAAACGAAAAAATGACAATGACCTCCGGATCTGCACGTGGAACGTAAGATCTCTTAACGGACTACGTGCAGCTGCAGAATTAGCGGACGCCCTGGACTGCTGTAAAGCAGACATAACCGCCATCCAAGAAGTGCGATGGAGTGGACCGGGCATAAAGAAGATGAAAAACTGTGACATCTACTATGGCGACTGCTACAGGCAACAGAAACAGCGCTTATTTGGGTGCGGATTTGTCGTTAGAGGAAGACTCAGGGATAAGGTGATTAGCCAAAATCCAGTCAATGAGCGTATAATGACCATCCGCATCAGGGCTAAATTCGCCAACATTAGCCTTATATGCGCCCACGCCCCCACAGAAGAGAAAGACGACAATTCCAAAGACTGTTTCTACGAGCTCCTAGAAGAAACATATGAGCAGTGCCCTAGACACGACGTGAAAATCGTTCTTGGCGATTTTAACGCAAAACTAGGGAAGGAGGACATCTTTGGAAACACAATCGGTAAGCATAGCCTCCATGACAAAACCTCCGAAAACGGACTGAGGCTAATCGATTTTGTTGCGGGGCTAAATCTTGTTGTAAGTAGTACACACTTCCCGCATCTCAAAATTCATAAAGGTACATGGCGATCTCCAGATCAATAAACCGTCAACCAAATTGACCATGTTGCGATCGACGCAAGGCACTCTTCCAGTGTGCAAGATGTCCGAACTTTCCGAGGGGCCAGCTTTGACTCGGACCACTACCTTGTTGTAGCCAAGGTACGAATGAGGATATTTTGTTCACGACCAGCACGAACTAACGCTGTGAAGAGATATGACGTCGGAAAGCTACAATCGCAAGAGATTACCAATGCCTTTTCCAATCGAGTGTCCTTCAATTATCATTGAATCTTGGCAGCAATGCCAAGAAGCCATCAGAACCGCTACCTCTGAGTTTCTGGGTTTCACTCGGCCACCAAAACGAAACCCATGGTTCGATGAAGAATGCAGGCAGGCAAATGCAGCCAAACAAAAAGCACGACAAATGCTGATGCAACAACGAACAAGGGCTGCTTACGATCAGTATAACGAGATCTACAAGGAGAAAAGAAGGGAAGAACACCGACTTCTCAAAAAGAAAAAGAAGCAGCATGAGAAGTGCTCGTTTGAGGAAATAGAGGGGTTCCGTGACAGGAACGAGATTCGGAAGTTTTAAAGGTAAAAAGATCCTGCCAGGATGGCAAACCCCGAACTCAAACCTGTAAAGACCAGAAGGGAAACATAGTTATAGAGTCACAGTCGCTACTGAGGATCTGGAAAGATCATTTCTGCAGACTGCTTAACGGCGATGAGGACACAAATTCCGCTGTCTGGCAGATTGCATCATTCAGCTTGGACGATGATCAAGAATGCCGTCCTCTCGACCTAGAAGAAGTTAAGCTTGCCATATGCAAACTTAAATCAAATAAGACTGCAGGTGCAGATGGCCTGGATGCCGAACTCTTCAAGGTTGCTGGAGATCAGTTGGAGAGGAGCATGCACTAGCTGATCTGCATGATATGGTCGGAAGAAAGCATGCCCGATGAATGGAACCTCAGTATCGTATGCCCGATCCTAAAGAAGGGAGACCCCTACAATTGCGCCAATTATAGAGGGATAAGCCTCCTTAACGTCGCTTATAAGATCTTGTCTGCTGTAATATGTGAACGTCTGAAACCCCACGTCAACAACTTGATAGGTCCTTATCAATGTGGTTTTAGACCAGAGAAGTCCACAATAGACCAAATTTTCACATTACGGCAGATCTTGGAAAAAACCCAAGAACATAATATCGATATTCACCACCTCTTTATCGATTTCAAGGCCGCGTATGACAGTATTTACAGAGACGAGGTGTACAGAGCCATGTCTAGTTTCGGCATCCCTGCAAAACTCGTACGACTATGCAGGATGACTTTGGAGAATTCACGCTGCCCCGTCAAGGTCGGTAAAGAACTCACCGAGACCTTTGATGTCGAAAAAGGTTTTAGGCAAGGGGACAAACTGTCATGCGATTTCTTCAACATCATACTTGAACAGATTGTAAGAAACTCAAACGTCAACACCAGAGGAACAATCTTTCAAAAGTCTGTACAATTACTCACCTACGCAGACGATATTGACGTAATGGGAAGAAAAAAGTGTGATGTCATAGGTGCTTTTGCGAGTATTGAAACAGAAGCGGCAAAAATGGGTTTCATGGTTAATGAGGGCAAAACGAAGTATATGCTGTCATCAAACAAGGACACAGAACATCGACGAATTGGACAAATCGTCACAATAGACAGACATAACTTCGAGGTAGTACAGGACTTCGTCTACCTAGGATCCGCTGTAGACACGGACAACAACATCAGTGCGGAGATCAAACGGAGAATAACTCTTGCCAACCGTTGCTTCTTTGGGTTAAGAAGGCGATTGAGAAACAAAACCCTCTCTAGAAAAACCAAGGTGACCTTGTATAAGACCTTGATCATCCCAGTCCTGCTGTACGGCGCGGAAGCATGGACTTTATCGAAAGCGGATGAGGAAACCCTTGGTCGTTTCGAAAGAAAAATTCCCCGAATGATCTTTGGTCCCGTATGCGAAAACAATGTGTGGAGAAGAAGATACAACAACGAGCTGTATGAGGTGTACCGCGACATTGGCATAGCCAGAAGAGTACGCATCGCGAGGCTACGATGGTTGGGCCATGTTGAGCGGATGGACCCAAACGCTCCGGCTCGTCGGGTGTTCGAAAGCACATTGCAGGGAAATCGCGGAAGGGGAAGACCTCGTCTTAGGTGGCGCAATCAAGTGGATGAAGACCTCAACCGACTTGGAGTGCGAAACTGGATAGATCTCGCCCGAAATCGAGGTCGTTATAGAAGGATGTTGGTTGAGGCCCAGGTTCACCCCGAACTGTACTGCCCACCTAAGTAAGTAAGTTATTATCAAAATAATGAGCAATTCAATTCCGAGAAAAGAGTTCAATCAGCCACAAACCAACAAAATTATGTTTTCTGGAAAAAGTAGGTTTTGTTTTTTTTTTTTTTTTAATTTCAAAAAAACTAAAAAAAAATTTTTTGTTCGCTTTCTAGCTTTTGTGTGAAAAATAATGCACTCAACTTCCATTCCCATTTTCAAAACACGGACGCATAGTTGTTACTGGCCATTTTCGGTCGTCGGGGTCGTGCTGGCATGCTTGTCCGGCTGCTGCTCGTCGATGGGTGTGGGACTTGACCCCCATAACCGGTATACAAAAACTCATGCCAGTCTTTGTTGCCAATTAGATGTTATTATGGTATTCGCGAGAAATCTCCTCTACCCACCCAACCAAGTCACTATACTCGCCTAAGTGACCCTTTCGTTGCCGTCTCTACTATCCTTCAGTCCATCATTTATCTTCAACTCACCCCTTTATGCCTAACCACACACTTAGCAATTCATCCTATCAATCAAAACACAATTATTCATTTGCTAATCATACAGAAATTCATTTAATTATTCAAAAAAAAAAACTAATATAACATTCTCCCACTCAGTGGGTGCTTTTATAAATTTTAAATTATTACTGTGTTCTAATTATTAATAGTCTTCCAAGTGTATGTATCTATATTATATATATATTAAAAATTAACCGTCGGAATATATAGTGCCTATATATTACTTATTATCAATGTTCCCCCAAGAACTCAACCCCTTTACAAAGTTTATATCTATATAAAATCAAATAATTTGAATCAAGCAATAATGACTCACCGCTTATTCCATCCGCTGACGATGTTGTGGCCACAGCATACGGGCAGGATTCAGATGGTATACTTAATTCTGCTGTTGACTATAACGCACTGTTGGCTTATTATTTATAAAGAAAAATTATTTGATTCTATCTAATGCACTCTATTAAGTTGGTGAGTTCGCGCTCCGTCCACTAGCGCACTTTCTGGGTATATCCCGGTATCTGTACATATACATATATATACCCGTACTACGGTTCTCAAGCGATCTTAAACACAATTCTATGCCTTATGGGCCAGTTCAAAAATAAAAGAAAATCACCAAAGTGGTGCAATAATTAAAAAAAATAAAAGTTAAATCTGCCGGGATGCGAACCCGGGTCTGCTGCCGCAGCTCCCTTCTGGAGTGAGTGCTCAGCTTTTTAGTTTTAGTTTTTAAAATTCATTTTTATTGTTTCTTTCTTATAACTACTTACTTGTTAACAAAAATGTTTAAACTAGCTTACATAATAACTTAATTAACTTACTGACCCTAGGCGGGTACTCTAAATTACACAATAACTTATTTCTAATGCCTTTCGGCCTAAAGATACAATAGATCTATTTCAACCTAGAACTAATATTAATTACTAAGAAAGTTTAAAAAACTAAGTTTCCTGCGTGAGTGAATGCTCAGCCTCCTTAGCCAAATGCTCGTTTGGGTTCTGCTGGATCTTAGCTGGATTTATTCGTTTTCGAGGTCCAACCTCAAAAGTTGTGAATTTTCACTGTTTTAGAGTTCACGGTCTTTTTCCGTGGACGGCTTTAATAAGGCGTGTGGCGACTACCAGTTGTGGTAACAATAGCCACCATCCACTGATATGACTTTTACCTTTTTGAAATAAATTAAATTAATTCCAATCACCAATCATTCACAACAACAATCTAACATACCTTTCGGAAAATTTTACACTGGATTAAATTCCACAGGATATAAATATCCGCAATTAAACACAACAATCAAAAACCAAAATCTGTCGTAAGCTTTAAATCATCAAAAACAAAATAATTAAATTAAAATTAATTTACCACTCAACAAAACCATTACTACCAATTCATGCAATACAGCGATCCTCGCTTCTCGACCGTTCTCAAACCTTTGTTCAGCTAAAGAGGTTCAAAAAGATTTAAAACTGTCAACTTCTCCTCTACGGTTTTCCGTTGCCGAAAATCTTTAACGGAGGCGGGACTTACTCCCGTTTTCTGAGCTTTCTTCTTTCACACGTGAACTCAAAACAAACATATTGGGACCAAAGTAGTGTTGCCACTATCCCACACTCAAAACAAACACTTTAGCATACAACACTCCAGACAAAATCCATATTTCGTTACACAGGGCTTTGCAGTTCATTCACAGTTTTCATCACCAATTTTCCAGACTTCCAACACTAGTCCCCACCATTCGCAAGTTAACACTCTCTAACAATCACCATCCCTTACTATTCTTTCCATGAAAACTGCCACATGAAATTGCAAATAGAACCCACGATATTGTTTATTTACATTTGGTGTTATTTCGCGGAGTGTTTCGTGATTCTAAAAAAAATAGTGTGTGCAACTTTCATTGAAAGCGGTAAGTAATCTTATTTCTCATATAATTAAGATCTCCATTCCCTATTCAATCGTTCTCTTTTTAACATTATTCCAGACCGAACAACTTTAAAAACGAAGGGCGGAACCCACTAATTCCTAGCCGGGCTATTTCTCTGTGCACCTCCAGGAAAAGTACACACTCCTTTATCTTTGAACGAGACATTCATGATTCAAATCCCTATATATGTTGTGTTTCTTTGGGATTATATCCTTACTTGGTTACCTTTGTCTTGCCTTTTAACTTACCCTACTGCCGTATGTCTTCGGCATGGAAAACCCCTACTGATTTTCCACTCAGATTTTGCAACTCATACATGCGGTTGCCAACGACACGATGAACCCGAGCCTTCGCAAACTTTGGAAGCAACTTGGCGTTCAGTCCCTGGGTAAACTTGCTTTGGGCAAAGTTTCGTCGGAATACTTCTTGCCCAACCTTAAAAGATACTGGCCGTGATCCTGTGTTGTACGTCTTTTGTGAATTCGCGTGTGCTTTTTTTAAATTCTGTGAGAAATTTTGACGGGTTAACACCAAATTCGTTTCGCGTGTACTTACTTCCATGTCTGGATCATTTAGTGCCCCCAAACTTCGAAGTATTTTGTAGCTTGACGCGTGATTAACCATCTTTTGGCCTAACAGTGCAAAGTAGGGTTGACACCCAATCGATTCATGGTTGTCAGACCTCAGCACACAAACGATATAAGACAAATAGTTATCCCAACTATCTTGTTCTTCAGTTACGAATACTCGATGTTTACTCAGTACACTCCGTCTAACTCTTTCCGAGATTTTAGCTTGGGGTGAATACAATGCGGTTTTGACGTGTTGCACCCCATAGCTCTCTAGAAACTTTCGAAACTCAGACGAAAAAAATTGCTTTCCGTTGTCTGAGTGCATAAACTCCGGAGTGCCAAACGCGTGAAAAATCTCATTTTCTATATATTTGATAATATTTTTCGAAGTGGCTTTCGGAAGCGCTTTCAGAAAAACGTATTGCGTAAAGTGATCAACACAGATAAAAATAGTAGTATTGCCCTTTTTGGTGCGTGGATATGGGCCTAACGTTACGATTTGCTTGGTCATGGGTGGACGCAGAACTTTATTTGGAGCTTTTACCATTTTGCACGTTTCACACTGCTCAACGAAAATTTTAATGTCTCTACCCATTTTTGGCCAGAAATATTTATCGCGTATCCGCAAATAAGTTTTGGAAAACCCACTGTGACAGCTCAACTTGGAGTTAAAGTGTTATTTCCATCACCCCACGAGTTAATGTACTGGGTATCCACAACCGCCAAAGGGAATCTTCACTTTCCCCCGCTTCGCTACGAAACCTAACCCTTTTATATACGAAGTTATCGGATACCACGAGATCCGGTAGTGCGTCTTGATTTTTTTGAATATTTTCCCGCAGGCTTTTGTACTCTTCCGATTCGAACTCAGGTGAGTCTAAATCTACCTCGATAGCAATATCTTGTATGGAGATTTCCTCGACATCGACGACGACAACGCATCTGGGCCCACGTTTAGTGTGCCTTTTCGATGCTCAATAGCGAAAATAAAACCTTGAAGTTCTAGACTCCAACGAGCTAGTCTGCCTGTCAGATCTTTAAGTGACATGAGCCACTTAAAACTTGAATGGTCAGTTATGACCCGGAAAGGCATCCCCTCCACGTAAGCTCTAAACTTTCTGATACTAAGCACTGCAGCGAGACACTCTTGCTCAGTGACGGTGTAGTTATTCTGCACTTTATTAAGTTTCTTGGACATGAAGGCTATGGGCTTTTCGTTACCTTCATCGTCCAATTGGAAATTACCCCTCCTACTCCCTCAGACGACGCATCACATTGGATGACAAAAGGCTTCTTGAAGTCGTCAGCCTGAGATAACACTGGAGCCGAGGTAAGTGCCTGTTTAAATTTTTCAAATACTTTATTAGCTGGAAGCGACAATTCAAACTTTTTTTGTTTTTTTAGACAATCAGTCAATGGTGCTGCCAAATCCGAATAGTTCCGAATAAACCTTCAGTACCAGCCGGTAAGGCCTATAAATCTCCGTTCTATCCGTTATCCACTTGCCTTGCGGTCTTCGGTACAGGAAAGTTCACCATCGCAGAAATTTTTTCCGGGTTGGTTTTGAGAACCCCCTGACCTACTATATACCCAAGAAATTTGACCTCGCGCATACAAAATTTCGATTTATTCAGATTGATGGTCAGATTTGCGCAAACAAGCAGCCACCTCTGACAAGACTCGCAGATGCGAATCATAATCTGGGGTGCATATCCTGATTATATTACATTTTGACGATGACTAGCTGGGATCACCAGATCCATCAGACGGCACATTCTCTGGGCTGCATTACATAACCCAAATGGCATCACTCTGAATTGATACAGAGGCCGTCCAGGTACTGCAAATGCCGTCTTTTCTCTGGACGGTTCATCCAACGGGATTTGGTAAAACGCCTCCGTGAGGTCCAGAGCTGAAATGACAAACGTGTCCTCTAATCTGCTGATAATACCTTCTACATGCGATAGTGGATAAGCATCTGCTTTAGTCTTACTGTTCAACTTACAACTATCCAAACACAATCGAAATCTCCCTGCTGACTTCTCTACTAACAACACTGGTGAGCATCAAGGTGAGTTACTCTCTTCTATAATTCCCAATTTTAACATACGGTTTACTTCTTCATAGATTTCGACCTGACGTACCGGCGAGAACGGATAGATCTTGCATTTAATGGGAACTGAATCGCCTACATCTATCGTATGGGTTTCCAGATGAGTGTGCCCAAGACCTTGTTCCAGTGAATTCGGAAACTGCTTCTTCAACGCCTCTAGGCGTATGTTTTGAGTCGTGGTGAGTACCAATGGAGATTCTTTTTCAAACAACTCTTCTTTTCCCTCTGTACTATTTAAATTTAAATCGACCTCTTCGACCGCGGGGAAAAAATTAAATTCTCGCCAAAAATTCATTCCCAAATATACCTTTTGGGTCAAATTCGGAATCACATAAAAAGTTATGGTCTTCGTGACGCCGTCAAGGGTTGTTGGAATCTCACAAAAACCGATTATACCATGTGATTTTCCATCGGCCGTTTTGACGAAGTTTTTGTAATGCGTCATCCGAATACCATTCCTACCAATGAACTCTTCACTATCTTTACCGACTACCGAAATCGATGCCCTACTGTCGAGTAACCCCAAGACCTGTTCGCTTTTCAGCAGTACACTCGCGTACATCCTTCCATCCGTCTCTGACGTTATAATTGTCTCCAGTATCATTTTCTGGTAACTCTTCCTCTTCCAGAACCTTTCCCTACACTTCCCTATATGGGCACTTGCCACCCTCTTTCCCATTATTTTTTTCCTCGCTTGGTTATAAATCTTCTTCCTCTCGTGCAACGACTTTGGAGTGAAAATTTTCACGGGTAAACCCTCCGATGTCGAAACTTCACGTTGCAAGATTCTAACGGGAGCCTCTTTTGACTTTTGCTCAACCGTACCAACCGCTTCCCCTTCTCCTGACCTATCTACTGGTGGTTCTGAAAGGAACGACTCTCCCCACCTCTTCGATCGTTCCCCTTCGAGTTTCCCTGATGCTTTCCGCACTCAGGAGTACTAATATTTTTAGCCCCACACAGAAAACAAAACAATTTTCTCTCATGAGAGGGGCACTGATAAAATGAATGTCTCTGCTGGTCGCAATTCCAGCAAAGCAAGTCAAATGTCGGACGAGAGTATGGCTTGCTAACGGCCGCCACTTCCTCCGCTCGTTCTTCTTCTACTTCCGGCACCTCAATTTCACTAACCGTGCGAGGCTGCCCCGCCTTTCTCGCTACGTTCCGCTTCCCTAGCCTTCTTTCTCAACTGCTCCAGGTTATTTACCTCAGCAGCAAGCAAAATCTCACCCAACCTCTCTTATGAATTGCTTCTGACAATATCTATCAGCTTTTTAGCGTCAAACAAAACAAAAAGTTCAGTCGATCGTTCAAACGAACCACAGCTTCATAAAAGTCGTCAAACGATTCCTTAATTCCCTGCCTGCGGGTCAACAACCGCATGTAGAGCTCGACTTCACTCTCCTTTGAACCGTATTCTTTGTTCATGGCCGCTTTGATCTCCTCCAGGTTAGCGCTTGGTTGCTTTCACAAAAAACACCAAAACCACTACTCCGCCTTACCCACCAGCAATTTATGCAAATTGGCGGCTATTTGCTGGTCGGAATATGCCGAGGAAGATTGAAGCCTGTTGACCTTGAAAAGGAATTCTTTCACGTCCTCTTGGCCATCGAACCAGATGTCCCACCGATCCAATCGACAGTATTCAGATGCGCTCTGATAAGATCTAGCATTAGACCTAGACGGTGAGATCGATTGTCGTGCTCTCGCCACCGGCGGTTCCCGGAACGTTAAACCCAGATTCCGGTCCATCGGGATCTCTGCCGAACTCTGTTGGCAGGGAATTGGAGAAGCTGTGGAGACATTACTAATATGCTAAAGTTTATTCATGACCCCTGACATGAAAGCTTCCATTTGTTGGAACAATCGTACCTGGTTAGAAGTCATACTCCACTCAATACGATTAGGCAAATCTTCCACCATGTTACAATTTGTATCGCTTCCTCTTTCCCGGCTCACTCCCTCTGTTATTTGCCTCTGCCGGCCTTCGTTCTCTAAAAGACCCTGATTCGGACCATTCCCACTCCCACTGGGCCTCGCTAACTCCTCTTCCGACATTGTTGAACTATCTATTGAGTTGAGTTCTGAGAAACTCCAGGATCGATCAAAACTAAAACGATTTATTGATTCCCTGAAACGCTGGTGAAATCTTTCAAAACGGGCTTCAGAGCTCTCTAGCCACGCCTGGTAATCTTCTTGGAAAGATAACCTTCGATTGGTAATCCCACGAGAACCTCGTTCCACTTCGCTTTTACCTGCCCTTAAGGCGTGTCAAGCAATCTATCACCAATATCCAAATCACCCCAGGGAAAACAGAATTATAAATTCACACTTCACTCTAATCAAAACAAACTCTACTTGATACCACCTTTCACACTTTCCACCTCGAACACAATCAAGCCACGAATAAACTCACTAACCTTTGACGTAATAACACCTAAACTTTCAACTCCGTTGTAAACAGCTTCTAATTCTTCCTTTTCTTTATCTACTTTTAGCTAACAAAACTAAAATTACCTAAGGAACTTCAACACACTTCAATAAACAATTTCTCATATACTGGCTCGGGGTGAGCTAACCAGAAGAAAATAAATGGACTATTGGACTAAGAGACGGCAAAATTCTATGAGCCAACCTACACAGAAGAAAACTGAGCAAGTTAAAATTCATTTTTAATACTGAAACTACTCTATATCAAATTAAAAAAGAAATTATTTATTTGTTTCAGGACATCCACCAAAAACAACGATCGGCAGATGACTCCGCAACTGTGCAGCAACCACCACTAAACCGAAGGAACGGTTAAACTCCTAACTAAGTCTATACCGACCCTACGGATTGATTTGGTAGAAAAAACATCGTTTCGTTCTGACGAAAACATCAGCATCATACCAACATCTCGACTTGAACTCATGTCTTCCTCTTGATGTGACTTCGCCAAAAACTCCTTTCAGCAATCGGGGCACTACCCCAATCAACCGGACTTATGAAAATTGTCTTTGACACGTAACTATACCCTAGACTAAGTAATTCTCAGTTTTCAAAACAAAACTGAAACTAACTAAAAAAAAATAAAACAAAGCAAATGAAAGGCTCAAAATATAAAAAAAACTGTTTCGCTGCACACTCCTGCCCTTCAGGCAGGCCAGGCCTCACGTTCATGGGCGCAATTTTGTTACTGGCCATTTTTGGTCGTCGGGGTCGTGCTGGCATGCTTGTCCGGCTCCTGCTCGTCGATGGGTGTGGGACTTGACCCCCATAACCCGTATACAAAAACTCATGCCAGTCTTTGTTGCCAATTAGATGTTATTATGGCATTCACCCAACCATGTCACTATACTCGCCTAAGTGACCCTTTGTTGCTGTCTCTACTATCCTTCAGTCCATCATTTATCTTCAACTCACCCCTTTATGCCTAACCACAGTACCACACACTTAGCAATTCATCCTATCAATCAAAACACAATTATTCATTTGCTAATCATACAGAAATTCATTTAATTATTCAAAAAAAAAAAAAAATAATTTAACATTCTCCCACTCAGTGGGTGCTTTTATAAATTTTAAATTATTACTGTGTTCTTATTATATTAATACTCTTCCAAGTGTATGTATCTATATAAATATATTAAAAATTAACCGTCGGAATATACCGCGCCTATATATTACTTATTATCAATGTTCCCCCAAGAACTCAACCCCTTTACAAAGTTTATATATATACAAACTCAAATAATTTGAATCAAGCAATAATGACTCACCGCTTATTCCATCCGCTGACGATGTTGTGGCCACAGCATACGGGCAGGATTCAGATAGTATACTTAATTCTGCTGTTGACTATAACGCACTGTTGGCTAATTATTTATTAACAAAAATTATTTGATTCTATCTAATACTTACTTACTTAGGTGGGCATTATAGTTCGGGGTGAACCTGGGCCTCAACCAACATCCTTCTATAACGACTTAGATTTCGGGCGAGATCTCTCCAGTTTCGTACTCCAAGTCTGTTGAGGTCTTCATCCACTTGATTGCGCCACCTTAGACGAGGTCTTCCCCTTCCGCGATTTCCCTGCAATGTGCTTTCGAACACCCGACGAGCCGGAGCGTTTGGGTCCATCCGCTCTACGTGGCCCAACCATCGTAGCCTCGCGATGCGTACTCTTCTGGCTATGCCCATGTTGCGGTACACCTCATACAGCTCGTTGTTGTATCTTCTTCTCCACACATTGTCTTCGCATACGGGACCAAAGATCATTCGGGGAATTTTTCTTTCGAAACGACCAAGGGTTTCCTCATCCGCTTTCGCTAAGGTCCATGCTTCCGCGCCGTAAAGCAGGACTGGGATGATCAAGGTCTTATGCAAGGTCACCTTGGTTTTTCTAGAGAGGGTTTTGTTTCTCAATTGCCTTCTTAACCCAAAGAAGCAACGGTTGGCAAGAGTTATTCTCCGTTTGATCTCCGCACTGATGTTGTTGTCCGTGTCTACAGCGGATCCTAGGTAGACGAAGTCCTGTACTACCTCGAAGTTATGTCTGTCTATTGTGACGATTTGTCCAATTCGTCGATGTTCTGTGCTCTGTTTGATGACAGCATATACTTCGTTTTGCCCTCATTAACCATCAAACCCATTTTTGACGCTTCTGTTTCAATACTCGCAAAAGCAACTATGACATCACACTTTTTTCTTTCCATTACGTCAATATCGTCTGCATAGTGAAACGGGCTTTTGTTGGCCTAATGGGTCGTTGCTGGCATGCTAGTTCCCTTTTTAGCTCGTCGGATGGGGCAGGTACTTGACCCAACTAACCCTGTTCCAAAAATATTCATGCCAGGCTTAGGCAATGGTGTTGGTTTGCCTGCGGACAAATTGTTCGATACCCTCCCTACCTAGGTACTGTATCCGCTTAAGTACCCCTTAATACGGCCTCTTTGTTTCCTTTATTTCCTTTACATTACCTTCCTCTCATCTCCCTCCTTCTTGATAAATCAATTAGCAACTCATTTTATTTCTGTTATACTCTTCATATAAAAATTTTATTTAATTGCATGTTTCTGGCTATTATTATAATTTTATCTGTAAGTTTAGTATCTATACTAAGTCTTTTCTTTGTTAACCTTTTATTAAACTTCAAATTTTAAACATCACGAAGATTTTTGATATGTCTGTGTAATGTATATATGTATTTATGTATGTATTTCTAATGGTTTGGTTTTTCAATTAAGTGGTTTTAGATCTTTATTACTTTGCATGTATTTTACGTTAATGGTTTATTTTCAATTTGTTTTAAATCGAATCTGTTTGACTTCTACTCGAGGCTCTTGCGATACAGATTTGGGGTATTCAACCCTCTTTTATCAAAAAAAAATTTATTATTACTTTAAAAGTCCCCTCAAAACAAACCCACCCAAGAATTTATATATGTATATATATAGCAAAATTAATATAGTAAAAATTTCAAGGTACAAGAAACACTCACTGCTCTTACGAAGCAAAATGATGTCGTGGCCACTGCATCCGCTTGCTCCCGCGATGATACCTCGTTGACTCGCTACCTGTATCACTTTTGGATTTATGTATAACATTTTGATATTTATACACTCTACAAATTCTTTCTTTATGCTACTAAACTACTTAAAAAAAAACCGCGCGCTTTCGATAATGCCGTCAAAAAGATTTTATCTAATCAATCGCAAAGAGAAATAATTTTTTGAAACTTGAGAATTACTACAAAAAAAACCACTGTTAATTGCAGCGAGTTCCGCTACGTAAATATACGTATTCAGATTCCAATAAGTTTAGCGGCAATTTCCGTTGAGCCAACGGGGATGAAATTTGCCGAAACGGTTTGCCGTTGTCTCTGCTGTTAAATTTGATTTGCTGGTTTGGATCTTTTTACAGCTTTTCCTTTTCTTTTTGGTTGCTACCTCTATTAAAATTTTCGGTGCAGGTCCTCAATGTGGGAACTGCTTAAATTGAGTTTCCTATAAAAAAAAAAATATTAATACCTAATAGCACGCACTTAGCAAATTCACTAGTAAAATTTCACCTTAGAAATTCCTAAAAAGGGTTCACAATTGCTGTTATGATGTGGGACTCCACTTGTCCTGACACTTTTCTTTTTGGAAATTATTTTATAGAAACTATTTAAAACATTTATTTGTTGCCTTCTTTGAAAATTATCTTAAGACTTGAACGACTTTAAACTCGATGATAATCCGTTGAAGTTTCAATTAGCAATGAAATTTCGCGAACAGTCAAAGTATGCTGTTCTTTCTTTCTATTGCGGTAACCAGTTAGAATTACTCTCTAACGTCTTTTCTTCTAGCACCTATTCTTTACTCTCAACATTCGTCTAATTTCTCTATCAACTTTCTTTAAACCCTATCCTCGAATCTTATACTTCCAACACAATCACCTTATTGTGATTTGTTCACATGTTGTTGGGAAATAAAATCAATTTTTTTTTTTAGTTTGGGCGACATTTGATTGACGTAGTTTGACGTCTTACATCAATGCCCCAAGGAATTTGACATTGCCAATTGTCATAGTTTGTTTATTTTGAGCCGGTCAACTCGTGCGCGTTGTGAAAACTTTTGTTACGTTTTGTTAAGTTGTGCGTGTTAAAAAAAAGGAAATATATAAATATGGGAGAACCATCTCAACGTAGTACGTCCTATAAACATAGAGACTTCGTTTCCGAACCTGTGAAGGATAGGTTCGTTAGAGATTTGGCTGACGTTGGAACAGCGATGGGAAGAACCCCAGAAAGCATAGGATAAAATTGTTTAGTTTTTTTCGTAACAATAGGTTCGTTAGAGATTTGGCTGGCGTTGGAACAGCGATGGGAAGAAGCCCAGAAAGCATAAGATAAAATTGTTTAGTTTTTTTCGTAACAGGGCTTTGCTTCATTTAGATAAACTTTTATCTAACATATGCAAATGAACCCACGCCATTTTCGTTTAGTTATTAATTCGATCGCAAAATCAGTGTTGTAAAAGTAAACAAAGTCGGAAACTTTGTACGCAAAATACAGAGTGCTTTAGCCATAGGCGTTTTAGAGAGGATTTCCGAGGCAGAGTATAAGCAGACCGAAAATCTGTGCAGCCTAAAGTGGAAAATAATGTGTTAAGGGAAAACTATGCCAACAAAAGTGATTATAAAATGCTAAACTAAAACTACCAACGTGGGTACTGAACCCACACATATTGTGTTTAAGCCGGGTAACCTCCAAATTTATCAGTCAGATAAGTAAAATTTGTTAAATGTTTATTCGGCATGATACTTTGCGATATTTTTATAGATTTCAGTTCCGTTTACGAGATGCAACCAAAGGATTACTGCCGTATATCCTTGGTGTGGAAAACACCAATGGTTTTTCCAGCGCGTGTCTCGAGTTCATACATGCAGTTTCCAACTACACGACGTACGCGGGATTTGATGAACTTTGGGAGCAGTTTGGCGTTGATGCCCTGAGGAAAACTACTTTGGGCGAAATTCCGATGAAATACTTCCTGTCCTACTCGGTAAGTTACCATTTTAGAACGTGAGTTGTAAGTGTTTTTCGACTTAACGTGTGCCCTAAACATATTCTGTGACAACTTCTGTCTGGCTAGTTGCGTTTTAACTTCTCGCGGAGCCACCCTCATATCCGGGTCACCAAGAGCGTTAAGCTTGCGAAGTATCCGATAAGCAGAACCATGAGAGATCATGCTTTGCCCAAAAAGAGCATAATAAGGCTGACAGCCAATCGCATCATGAGAATCAGAACGCAGTGCACATGCAATGCTCGATAAATGATTGTCCCAATCGTTCTGCTCCTCGGATATCAACACTCTTAACTTGCTAAGCAAATTACGGTTGACTCTTTCCGATATGTTGGCTTGGGGAGTATATAACGCTGTTCGGGTATGTTTAATGCCATAGTTCTCCAAGAACTCTTTAAATTCTTTGGATACGAACTGACGTTCATTGTCGGAGTGAATATGTTCAGGGGTCCCGAAAGCGTGAAACACCTCAGACTCTAAATATTGCACTATCCGCGAAGAGGTAGCTTTTGGAAGGGCCTTAAGAAAGGGAAACTTTGTGAAGTGATCCACAGCAATAAAAACGTAAACATTTCCTCTTTTTGTACGAGGATAAGGCCCCAACAGGTCGATATATAGCCTCTGCATTGGTCTTTCAGACACAATCTGGGTAGTCATAGGGGGACGTAGGATAGAATTTGGTGCTTTGACGCTTTTACAAACGTCACACTCACCGACGAAAGCTTTGATGTCTCTAACCATTTTGGGCCAGTAATATTTTTCGCGAATGCGGTTATATGTCTTGGCGAAACCGCTGTGGCAACTAAGTTTGTTGTTATGGGCAGCTCGTATGCAATCTAAGGTGAGTGTTTCGGGTAACCAAAGACGCCATAGGGAATCCTCGTCACTAACATCACTACTTCTGAACCTTACCCTTTTGTAAATGAATTTTCCGGATACCACTAGGTCCGGAAGTGAAGATTGATTTGAGGTGATGTTTTCTCTCAGTTGGGAATATGGCTCCGAATCGAACTCAACCGACTCGAGGTCAACCTCTTGACCTACCATACACGCCGAAATCTCCTCAAGCTCATGATCTATACAAAATGACGTTGCCACCATCTCGTCCATGTCCTTTCGCGATAACGTGTCAGGCACTACGTTGAGTGAACCCTTCCGATGTTCAATGGAAAAGTCAAATGGCTGAAGTTCCAAACTCCATCTAGCTAATCTTCCACTCAAATCTTTCATGGACATTAACCATTTATTATCACTTTATTTGTTATCACTTTAAAAGGGGATCCATCAACGTAAGCACGGAATTTACGAATGCTAAGGACGGCTGCAAGACATTCGAGCTCTGTAACTGTATAGTTTTTCTGAGCTTTATTCAACTTCTTTGACATGTAGGCTATCGGTTTTTCGTTTAGATTCTCATCCAACTGAAAGACCACTCCACCTACTCCCTCTGAAGAGGCATCGCATTGGATCGTGAAAGGTTTTTTGAAATCGGGTTGTGACAGTACAGGGGTAGAGGAAAGTGCAGTTCTTAATCTGTTGAATGCTTCTAAGGCTTCAGGTGTCAATTCGAATTTGTTCTTTTTCTTAAGACAATCCGTCAGCGGCGCTGCTAGATCCGAATAATTCTTAATGAATCTTCGGTACCAACCGGTTCATCCTAAAAATCTGCGGACTTTGAGTCTAAGGGATAGGAAAGTTGACCATTTGCTTCCACTTTCTCCGGGTTCGTCTTCAAAATACCTTGACCTACGATGTTTTTACATTATAGGTTAATTGTAAGGTTCGCTCTGCGCAGACAAGCTGCAACTTCGTTGAGGACACGGATAAGGGTTTCGAAGTGTGCAGTACAAATCAAAAGATCATCGAGATACACAAAGACGTTCTCACGCAAACTAGATGGCAACAGCTTGTCTATCACTCGACACATTGTTTGACCTGCATTACTCAACCCAAAGGGCATCACTTTAATTTGGTAGAGTGGTCTACCGGGTACTGCAAAAGCTGTTTTCTCTCGAGATTTTTCATCTAGTGGAATCTGCCAATATGCGTCTTTGAGATCTATCCCTGAAATAAAATGCGTATCTTTGATGCGACTGAGTAACCCCTCAATGTGTGGCAGCGGGCATGCGTCCTTAATTGTCACAGCATTGACTTTGCGAAAGTCTAAGCATAAGCGAACCTTACCGGGCTTCTTAACCAAGACCACTGGGCAACACCAGGGAGAGTTGCTGACCTCAATAACGCCGAGATCTAACATTCGGTCTAATTCTTTGTAGGCTTCTTCTTGACGAACCGGTGACAATGGGTAGTGACGAGACTTAATTGGCACGGCGTTACCAGTGTCAATCGAATGAACTCCCAGATTAGTTTTACCTAAACCTAGCTCGACAAAATTGGGAAAAAGTTTTTTTGTCCTTTCCAGTATTTGGCTTTGTTCTGGATTTAACTCGATTAATTCCGCTTCATCTTTAAAACTCACCTTATCTTCACTCATCCAGGCATCAGTTTGTATTTCGCTTATTTGTGGCATCAAGTGAGTTGAGTAAGATTTGGAATAACATAGAAAATCAGGTTTTTGGTCATGCCGGTGTAGGACGTTTTCAATTCACAGTGCCCCACAATGTCATGTGACTTTCCGTCGGACGTACGCACGATGTTTTTGTATGGGTTCACCTGAATACCCATTTTTTTTACCAAATTCCAACATCCACTACCTAATACAGATATCGAGGCTCCGCTATCTAGCAAACCAAATACTGATTCACCTTCAAGGGTAATGTTTGCATACATCCGTCCATCTGTACTCGAAGAAATTATAGATTGCACTATCTGCTTGCGTATTTTCTTCCGGTTACGAAACCGATGTCTGCATTTCTGCACGAGAGTGGTGGCTAAGGTCTTCGTTCCGAAGATTCGGGACCGAACTTTATAATAGTTGAGCTTGCGCTCGTGAAGAGATTTCAAAGAAAAGGTGGAAATGGGATCATCCTGAGAGCCGAGGGTTTCTTCACGTTTTAAAATCTTTGTTGGTATGCTCTCGGATGTAAGGTCTTTGTTATTTATGCGTGTTTCTGTTCGGGGATATTGTTGGAGGGACGAAACTCCCCTCTCCTTGATTCGTCCCGTCGAAGGTTTCTCGAATGGTTTTTGCACTCAGGAGTACTAACACCCGTGAAACCGCACACAAAGCAAAACAAATTCCTTACATGTGAAGGGCAAAAATGGTAGCTGTGCCCCTTTTGGTCACAATTCCAACACGTCAGATTCGCTGATGAACCCGATCTTTGAAATGAAGTTAAGGCCGCGATTTCCTCACCTTCGGTATCGGTTGGTTCTGGCTTATCTTCAACCGAGATCTCGTGTACCGTTCTTTGGGAAGAATACCGCTTCGCCAAAAACCTCTCAGCTTCACGAGCCTTATTTCTTAACTCTTCTAGGCTCTTGACATTTGCTAATAAAAGCAACTCCACTAGCTTATCCTTAGCGTTACTACGAATAACATCAATTATCTTCCTTTCATCGAAAGGTTCTTTTAACCTGTCGTTGAGACTAACGATGGATCCGTAAAAATCATCGAAAGGTTCTTTAAACCCTTGCTTGCGAGTCAACAACCTCATATAGACCTCCACGTCATTCTCTTGCCGTCCAAATTCTTTTTTCATTGCATCTTTGATTTGAGCAAAAGTTGCCTCTGGTTTTCGTCGCAAATAACCCCAAAACCAGTTATTTGCTTTTCCGCTTAGTACTTGGTGGAAGTTTGAAGCGATTTGTTCGTCGCTGTACGAGGACGAAGCTTGCAGACGACCAACCTTAAACAAAAAATCACCGACGTTTTCGGTTCCGTCGTATTTAATGTTCCACCTTTCTAATCTGCAGGCATCTGAGGCGCTAAATAAAGAAGGTGAAATGGAATTTCGAGAATTTGGAACGGTTTGATGATTGTGGGTCGGTCTAGACTCTACACCTGAGCGAAATGGGTTTTCACTGCCACCCTCAGAGGCTCTCGGAACGGTAGGTCGGTTAATGTCTTCCAATTTTTTTATGACATTCACCATAAACATATCCATCTGTTGGAAAAACCTAACTTGATTAGTCATAAGACTACTTTCGATTTTGTTCGCCAAGTCTTCAACTGACGAACTTCCTTGCCTATTTGACGGACCAACGATGTTGTCTTCCCGTTCATCACTATCTCGGCCAAGATTTGGTAACTCATTTTCTGACTGCTCGTGCGGCATTGTAAATGTTGAGTTGCCTACAGTCGAGTTAAGCTCTTGAGAAAAACTGAACGAGCTGTCCAAATTGAACCTAATGACCGTGTCTCGCAAACGATTATAAAAAGCTTCAAATCTAGCTTCGGAATTAGCCTGAAATCGGGATAAAGTTTCTTCAAGAGAAAAGCGACGACCGTTGCTCATTATCTACTTCGCACAGAATAAATTTAGTTCTTATTACTCTGTTGGTATTTATGTTTAAATTACCTATGCGATTTCTCTAGACTATTTGTATCGAGTGCGTAAAAAAAATCTGGGTACGTATATAAAAAAAAAATCAAAAGGTTTTGAAAATATAAAAATCAAAATAAAAACTAACGTTGAGGAAATTAATTCTGTTTATATTTTGTATTTCAGTTAAAATCTTCATAAAAAAAAAGAAGGATGGAGATTTCGAGAAAGCTGCAGGAACTTACAAAATAAAGGAAACAAAGGTGCCAAAGTGCTTGAGCTTTTCAAGATGTACTACAAATATTCTACTCTACAAACTCTTTTTTTTTTTAAATGAAATGACGTTTATAATTGATTATTTGTTTCAGGACTTTCGTAGCCGCATACTCCAAGCTAGAAGACTCTGAAACGATAATTTCAAAGGACTCTCAACGACGTTACTAACATCCTGGAGTCTCCTCGAATCCTGTAATTTTATGTGTGGTGAATGCCTTGGACCAGTGAGCACTTGCTAGACAAACACCCAGTGGACTCAAAACTCTTCACTCCACATTAAATTTTTACTTAGGCAATCCCTTTTCCTCGTCGCAACGCGATGTCGAATACTTCACATTCAGTCACCGGGACTTACGAGGAAGCAGGAATACTGTTGGCAAAAAGATTTAATCTCAAGCAAAAAAATAAAATAAAAATGTATATACATATATTTATATCTATGTATATATGATAAATCTATTGAAACTAAAGTTTATTATACAAAAAAAAATCCTGAAAAACTCAAATTCTGGATCACTATTCCTTGAATAGCGATCACCACGTTGGGCGCCATTTGAAACGGGCTTTTGTTGGCCTAATGGGTCGTTGCTGGCATGCTAGTTCCCTTTTTAGTTCGTCGGATGGGGCAGGTACTTGACCCAACTAACCCTTTTCCAAAAATATTCATGCCAGGCTTAGGCAATGGTGTTGGTTTGCCTGCGGACAAATTGTTCGATACCCTCCCTACCTAGGTACTGTATACATTACCTTCCTCTCATCTCCCTCCTTCTTGATAAATCAATTAGCAACTCATTTTATTTCTGTTATACTCTTCATATAAAAATTTTATTTAATTGCATGTTTGTGGCTATTATTATAATTTTATCTGTAAGTTTAGTATCTATACTAAGTCTTTTCTTTGTTAACCTTTTATTGAACTTCAAATTTTAAACATCACGAAGATTTTTGATATGTCTGTGTAATGTATATATGTATTTATGTATGTATTTCTAATGGTTTGGTTTTTCAATTAAGTGGTTTTAGATCTTTATTACTTTGCATGTATTTTACGTTAATGGTTTATTTTCAATTTGTTTTAAATCGAATCTGTTTGACTTCTACTCGAGGCTCTTGCGATACAGATTTGGGGTATTCAACCCTCTTTTATCAAAAAAAAATTTACTATTACTTTAAAAGTCCCCTCAAAACAAACCACCCAAGAATTTATATATGTTTATACAGGGTGATTCGCATAAGGTGTGACAAAAAGATAGGGTGTGTAGGTTGGACCTAGACAAGCAAAAAATCGTATGGGAGGGGGGGGGGTCCATTTTCCCCCGTTTAGGCGGGAGGGGCCATTTAAGAAAAAAATCACTAAAAATGGAAAAAATATTATTTAAAAATAACGGTAATACCTACAGAGTCGTGCTATAGTATTTTGAAAAGCCAAAAACCTATACATTACATAAAATTTAAAAATAAGTTGTTCATTTGAATAGTTTTTGAAATATTAATTTTCAAAGTCAAAATTTTGAAGAAAAAAAAACATAATTTTTTTTCTTCAAACCATTTTTTTTCAAAATTTTACGTAATTAAGTAGTATTTTTCTGGCTTATTTTCAATGCTCTTACTTATTTTTGATCAAACACAAGAAACCGGATGCCAAAATAACCTGCAGTTTTTGAGAAAACCAAAAATTACAAAAACGACTTTTCAAAAAAAATTTTTTTTTAAAGTTTTTTTTTCGTTATTGGATTCTTAAGTGATTCTTAAGTGAAAAAAAGTAAAGAGAAAATTCATCTTTTATTTCTTAAATTCACTTAAGAATCCAATAACGAAAAAAAAGCTTTAAAAAAAAAATTTTTTTGAAAAGTCGTTTTTGTAATTTTTGGTTTTCTCAAAAACTACAGGTTATTTTGGCATCCGGTTTTTTGTGTTTGATCAAAAATAAGTAAGAGCATTGAAAATAAGCCAGAAAAATACTACTTAATTACGTAAAATTTTGAAAAAAAAAATGGTTTGAAGAAAAAAAATGATGTTTTTTTTTCAAAATTTTGACTTTGAAAATTAATATTTCAAAAACTATTCAAATGAACAACTTATTTTTAAATTTTATTTAATGTATAGGTTTTTGGCTTTTCAAAATACTATAGCACGACTCTGTAGGTATTACCGTTATTTTTAAATAATATTTTTTCCATTTTTAGTGACTTTTTTCTTAAATGGCCCCTCCCGCCTAAACGGAGGAAAATGGACCCCCCCCCCCTCCCATACGATTTTTTGCTTGTCTAGGTCCAACCTACACACCCTATCTTTTTGTCCCACCTTATGCGAATCACCCTGTATATAGCAAAATTAATATAGAAAAAATTTCAAGGCACAAGAAACACTCACCGTTCTTACGAAGCAAAATGATGTCGTGGCCACTGCATCCGCTTGCTCCCGCGATGATACCTCGTTGACTCGCTACCTGGATCACTTTTGGATTTATGTATAACACTTTGATATTTATACACTCTACAAATTCTTTCTTTATTCTACTAAACTACTTAAAAAAAAACCGCGCGCTTTCGATAATGCCGTCAAAAAGATTTTATCTAATCAATCGCAAAGAGAAATAATTTTTTGAAATTTGAGAATTACTACAAAAAAAACCACTGTTAATTGCAGCGAGTTCCGCTACGTAAATATACGTATTCAGATTCCAATAAGTTTAGCGGCAATTTCCGTTGAGCCAACGGGGATGAAATTTGCCGAAACGGTTTGCCGTTGTCTCTGCTGTTAAATTTGATTTGCTGGTTTGGATCTTTTTACAGCTTTTCCTTTTATTTTTGGTTGCTACCTCTATTAAAATTTTCGGTGCAGGTCCTCCATGTGGGAACTGCTTAAATTGAGTTTCCTATAAAAAAAAAACTATTAATACCTAATAGCACGCACTTAGCAAATTCACTAGTAAAATTTCACCTTAGAAATTCCTAAAAAGGGTTCACAATTGCTGTTATGATGTGCGACTCCACTTGTCCTGACACTTTTCTTTTTGGAAATTATTTTATAGAAAGTAGGTACTTTATTTTTTTTTTTTAGTGGCCAGGGACATAAGTCCCAGAAACAGGTGAAGCGCAATAAAAGTCTGGTATTCCATGAAACTCTAGCCTCTCCCTTTTCAAGACCGTTATGCGTTAGCAAATAACATCCTGCTCGAGGTGCCACTGCAACTTGCTTACGCAATAACTGGGCCTGTTCTAGACTCTTTGGTAAAAAGTGGGGACTTAGGCCAAAAATGATTTACTGGACTTACCTCACTATTATCACACCCATTATAACCTATGCTTCACTGATCTGGTGGCAAAAAACAGAACAAGTTTATGCCCGCAAATCTTTGCAAAAGTTACAAAGACTAACCTGTGTAGGTATCACAGGTGCAATGCGCACCTGCCCAACTTTAGCGTTAGAAAGCTTATTAAATTTTCCTCCGCTACATCAAAGAGTAAAAAAGACTGCTGCACTAAGCGGACTAAAGCTTCATCTCACCAACTACTCTAGAAAGGAAAACTTACAAGGACATATGAGTATTCTGCAGGTGCTCCCAATACTGAAATCGCCTGCGGCCCACTCCTCGGAATTTATGCCTAAACGCATAATGTTACATCGTCCCTTTAAAGTAATCTTTCCAAACCGCTCAGCATGGAAGAACCCTGTAATTCTTACAAATAACTTCCAATACATCTGGTATACTGACGGTTCAAAAACAAACAACGGTGTAGGTGCAGGATTTACGGTCCCAACTTTAAATCATCTACATCCCTTGGTAGCACAACTACTATCTTTCAGGCAGAGGTAATGGCTATAGAATTCTGTATTAGGGAATGCATTAGAAGAAACCTTCGAAGATCAAGCATCCTAATCTGCTCTGACAGTCAGGCAGCACTAAAGGCTCTATCCTCGACAAAAATCGAATCCAAACTAGTTTGGAACTGCCTGACATGTTTACTTCAATTAGCTACTCACAATAAAATAACTCTTTCATGGGTGCCTGGTCATGAAGGCGTACCGGGTAACGAAGAGGCTGACCGACTTGCTAGACTTGGCTCTCAGTCCCCATTCAAAGGCCCTGAACCCTACTGTGGTCTCCCTATCAGTAGCCTTAAAAACGAATTAGCAACCTGGGAACGACAGAACATGATCAGCACCTGGAACAACTCAAATGGCCATCGTCAGTCAAAACTATTCATAGACTTATCCCACAAACGTATGAAAGAAATTCTTGACATGAGCAAACGTGACGCAAAGTTACTTACGGACTTCTTCACTGGACACTGCTCTCTCAAGTATCATCTTAAAAACATGGGCATCAGCCAAGATGACACCTGTCTTCTCTGTCTTGAGGACATAGAAACAGTTGAATACATTTTATGTGAATGCCCTGCATTAGCTAGATCCAGGCTTAATATATTCAATAAAGGGTTCCCCTGTCCCCTTGATATCAGAAACACCTCTTCCTCGAAAATTCTTAGGTTCTTACATGACCTCAGCTTCGATTGAACAAACCTATACACTACGTGTTTTTAAACCTAAGGGAACAGCACAAAAGATCTTTCAGGTCGACGTGCTTGTAAAGGTAATTCTCACCTTCGCCCTATATAATTTAAAAAAAAAAAAAAAAAAAAAAAAAAAAAGGTACTTTATTTAAAACATTTATTTGTTGCCTTCTTTGAAAATTATCTTAAGACTTGAACGACTTTAAACTCGATGATAATCCGTTGAAGTTTCAATTAGCAATGAAATTTCGCGAACAGTCAAAGTATGCTGTTCTTTCTTTCTTTTGCGGTAACCAGTTAGAATTACTCTCTCACGTCTTTTCTTCTAGCACCTATTCTTTACTCTCAACATTCGTCTAATTTCTCTATCAACTTTCTTAAAACCCTATCCTCGAACCTTATACTTCCAACACAATCACCTTATTGTGATTTGTTCACATGTTGTTGGGAAACAAAAACCATTTTTTTTTGTTTCTTTGGGCGACATTTGATTGACGTAGTTTGACGTCTTACATCAATGCCCCAAGGAATTTGACATTGCCAATTGTCATAGTTTGTTTATTTTGAGCCGGTCAACTCGTGCGCGTTGTGAAAACTTTTGTTACGTTTTGTTAAGTTGTGCGTGTTAAAAAAAAAGGAAATATATAAATATGGGAGAACCATCTCAACGTAGTACGCCCAACAAAAATAGAGACTTCGTTTCCGAACCTGTGAAGGATAGGTTCGTTAGAGATTTGGCTGAAGTTGGAACAGCGATGGGAAGAAGCCCAGAAAGCATAGGATAAAATTGTTGAGTTTTTTTCGTAACAATAGGTTCGTTAGAGATTTGGCTGGCGTTGGAACAGCGATGGGAAGAAGCCCAGAAAGCATAAGATAAAATTGTTTAGTTTTTTTCGTAACAGGGCTTTGCTTCATTTAGATAAACTTTTATCTAACATATGCAAATGAACCCACGCCATTTTCGTTTAGTTATTAATTCGATCGCAAAATCAGTGTTGTAAAAGTAAACAAAGTCGGAAACTTTGTACGCAAAATACAGAGCGCTTTAGCCATAGGCGTTTTAGAGAGGATTTCCGAGGCAGAGTATAAGCAGACCGAAAGTCTGTGCAGCCTAGAGTGGAAAATAATGTGTTAAGGGAAAACTAGGCCAACAAAAGTGATTATAAAATGCTAAACTAAAACTACCAACGTGGGTACTGAACCCACACATATTGTGTTTAAGCCGGGTAACCTCCAAATTTATCAGTCAGATAAGTAAAATTTGTTAAATGTTTATTCGGCATGATACTTTGCGATATTTTTATAGATTCCAGTTCCGTTTACGAGATGCAACCAAAGGATTACTGCCGTATATCCTTGGCGTGGAAAACACCATTGGTTTTTCCAGCGCGGGTTTCGAGTTCATACATGCAGTTTCCAACTACACGACGTACGCGGGATATGATGAACTTTGGGAGCAGTTTGGCATTGATGCCCTGAGGAAAACTACTTTGGGCGAAATTCCGATGAAATACTTCCTGTCCTACTCGGTAAGTTACCATTTTAGAACGTGAGTTGTAAGTGTTTTTCGACTTAACGTGTGCCCTAAACATATTCTGCGACAACTTCTGTCTGGCTAGTTGCGTTTTAACTTCACGCGGAGCCACCATCATATCCGGGTCACCAAGAGCGTTAAGCTTGCGAAGTATCCGATAAGCAGAACCATGAGAGATCATGCTTTTCCCAAAAAGAGCATAATAAGGCTGACAGCCAATCGCATCATGAGAATCAGAACGCAGTGCACATGCAATGCTCGATAAATGATTGTCCCAATCGTTCTGCTCCTCGGATATCAACACTCTTAACTTGCTAAGCAAATTACGGTTGACTCTTTCCGATATGTTGGCTTGGGGAGAATATAACGCTGTTCGGGTATGTTTAATGCCATAGTTTTCTAAGAACTCTTTAAATTCTTTAGATACGAACTGACGTCCATTGTCGGAGTGAATATGTTCAGGGGTCCCGAAAGCGTGAAACACCTCAGACTCTAAATATTGCACTATCCGCGAAGAGGTAGCTTTTGGAAGGGCCTTAAGAAAGGGAAACTTTGTGAAGTGATCCACAGCAATAAAAACGTAAACATTTCCTCTTTTTGTACGAGGATAAGGCCCCAACAGGTCGATATATAGCCTCTGCATTGGTCTTTCAGACACAATCTGGGTAGTCATAGGGGGACGTAGGATAGAATTTGGTGCTTTGACGCTTTTACAAACGTCACACTCACCGACGAAAGCTTTGATGTCTCTAACCATTTTGGGCCAGTAATATTTTTCGTGAATGCGGTTATATGTCTTGGCGAAACCGCTGTGACAACTAAGTTTGGTGTTATGGGCAGCTCGTATGCAATCTAAGGTGAGTGTTTCGGGTAACCAAAGACGCCATAGGGAATCCTCGTCACTAACATCACTACTTCTGAACCTTACCCTTTTGTAAATGAATTTTCCGTATACCACTAGGTCCGGAAGTGAAGATTGATTTGAGGTGATGTTTTCTCTCAGTTGGGAATATGGCTCCGAATCAAACTCAACCGACTCGAGGTCAACCTCTTGACCTACCATACACGCCGAAATCTCCTCAAGCTCATGATCTATACAAAACGACGTTGCCACCATCTCGTCCATGTCCTTTCGCGATAACGTGTCAGGCACTACGTTGAGTGAACCCTTCCGATGTTCAATGGAAAAGTCAAATGGCTGAAGTTCCAAACTCCATCTAGCTAATCTTCCACTCAAATCTTTCATGGACATTAACCATTTATTATCACTTTATTTGTTATCACTTTAAAAGGGGATCCATCAACGTAAGCACGGAATTTACGAATGCTAAGGACGGCTGCAAGACATTCGAGCTCTGTAACTGTATAGTTTTTCTGAGCTTTATTCAACTTCTTTGACATGTAGGCTATCGGTTTTTCGTTTAGATTCTCATCCAACTGAAAGATCACTCCACCTACTCCCTCTGAAGAGGCATCGCATTGGATCGTGAAAGGTTTTTTGAAATCGGGTTGTGACAGTACAGGGGTAGAGGAAAGTGCAGTTCTTAATCTGTTGAAAGCTTCTAAGGCTTCAGGTGTCAATTCGAATTTGTTCTTTTTCTTAAGACAATCCGTCAGCGGCGCTGCTAGATCCGAATAATTCTTAATGAATCTTCGGTACCAACCGGTTAATCCTAAAAATCTGCGGACTTTGAGTCTTAGGGATAGGAAAGTTGACCATTGCTTCTACTTTCTCCGGGTTCGTCTTCAAAATACCTTGACCTACGATGTATCCTAGATACTTTATTTCTTTCATGGCAAACTTACTCTTATCAAGGTTAATTGTAAGGTTCGCTCTGCGCAGACAAGCTGCAACTTCGTTGAGGACACGGCTATGGGTTTCGAAGTCAGCAGTACAAATCAAAAGATCATCGAGATACACAAAGACGTTCTCACGCAAACTAGATGGCAACAGCTTGTCTATCACTCGACACATTGTTTGACCTGCATTACTCAACCCAAAGGACATCACTTTAATTTGGTAGAGTGGTCTACCGGGTACTGCAAAAGCTGTTTTCTCTCGAGATTTTTCATCTAGTGGAATCTGCCAATATGCGTCTTTGAGATCTATCCCTGAAATAAAATGTGTATCTTTGATGCGACTGAGTAACCCCTCAATGTGTGGCAGCGGGTATGCGTCCTTAACTGTCACAGCATTGACTTTGCGAAAGTCTAAGCATAAGCGAACCTTACCGGGCTTCTTAACCAAGACCACTGGGCAACACCAGGGAGAGTTGCTGACCTCAATAACACCGAGATCTAACATTCGGTCTAATTCTTTGTAGGCTTCTTCTTGACGAACCGGTGACAATGGGTAGTGACGAGACTTAATTGGCACGGCGTTACCAGTGTCAATCGAATGAACTCCCAGATTATTTTTACCTAAACCTAGCTCGGCAAAATTGGGGAAAAGTTTTTTTGTCCTTTCGAGTATTTGGCTTTGTTCTGGATTTAACTCGTTTAATTCCGCTTCATCTTTAAAACTCACCTTATCTTCACTCATCCAGGCATCAGTTTGTATTTCGCTTATTTGTGGCATCAAGTGAAAATCTTTCCAGAAATTCATTCCTAGGTATAGCGCTTGAGTAAGATTTGGAATAACATAGAAAATCAGGTTTTTGGTCATGCCGTTGTAGGACGTTTTCAATTCACAGTGCCCCACAATGTCATGTGACTTTCCGTCGGACGTACGCACTATTTTTTGTATGGGTTCACCTGAATACCCATTTTTTTTACCAAATTCCAACATCCACTACCTAATACAGATATCGAGGCTCCGCTATCTAGCAAACCAAATACTGATTCACCTTCAAGGGTAATGTTTGCATACATCCGTCCATCTGTACTCGAAGAAATTATAGATTCCACTATCTGCTTGCGTATTTTCTTCCGGTTACGAAACCGATGTCGGCATTTCTGCACGTGAGTGGTGGCTAAGGTGTAAGGTCTTCGTTCCGAAGATTCGGGACCGAACTTTATAATAGTTGAGCTTGCACTCGTGAAGAGATTTCAAAGAAAAGGTGGAAATGGGATCATCCTGAGAGCCGAGGGTTTCTTCACGTTTCAAAATCTTTGTTGGTATGCTCTCGGATGTAAGGTCTTTGTTATTTATGCGTGTTTCTGTTCGGGGATATTGTTGGAGGGACGAAACTCCCCTCTCCTTGATTCGTCCCGTCGAAGGTTTCCCGAATGGTTTTTGCACTCAGGAGTACTAACACCCTTGAAACCGCACACAAAGCAAAACAAATTCCTTACATGTGAAGGGCAAAAATGGTAGCTGTGCCCCTTTTGGTCACAATTCCAACACGTCAGATTCGCTGTTGAACCCGATCTTTGAAATGAAGTTAAGGCCGCGATTTCCTCACCTTCGGTATCGGTTGGTTCTGGCTTATCTTCAACCGAGATCTCGTGTACCGTTCTTTGGGAAGAATACCGCTTCACCAAAAACCTCTCAGCTTCACGAGCCTTATTTCTTAACTCCATCAATTATCTTCCTTTCATCGAAAGGTTCTTTTAACCTGTCGTTAAGACTAACGATGGATCCGTAAAAATCATCGAAAGGTTCTTTAAACCCTTGCTTGCGAGTCAACAACCTCATATAGACCTCCACGTCATTCTCTTGCCGTCCAAATTCTTTTTTCATTGCCTCTTTGATTTGAACAAAAGTTGCCTCTGGTTTTCGTCGCAAATAACCCCAAAACCAGTTATTTGCTTTTCCGCTTAGTACTTGGTGGAAGTTTGAAGCGATTTGTTCGTTGCTGTACGAGGACGAAGCTTGCAGACGACTAACCTTAAACAAAAAATCACCGACGTTTTCGGTTCCGTCGTATTTAATGTTCCACCTTTCTAATCTGCAGGCATATGCCTGAGGCGCTAAATAAAGAAGGTGAAATGGAATTTCGAGAATTTGGAACGGTTTGATGATCGTGGGTCGGTCTAGACTCTACACCTGAGCGAAATGGGTTTTCACTGCCACCCTCAGAGGCTCTCGGAACGGTAGGTCGGTTAATGTCTTCCAATTTTTTTATGACATTCACCATAAACATATCCATCTGTTGGAAAAACCTAACTTGATTAGTCATAAGACTACTTTCGATTTTGTTCGCCAAGTCTTCAACTGACGAACTTCCTTGCCTATTTGACGGACCAACGATGTTGTCTTCCCGTCCATCACTATCTCGGCCAAGATTTGGTAACTCATTTTCTGACTGCTCGTGCGGCATTGTAAATGTTGAGTTACCTACAGTCGAGTTAAGCTCTTGAGAAAAACTGAACGAGTTATCCAAATTGAACCTATTGACCGTGTCTCGGAAACGATTATAAAAAGCTTCAAATCTAGCTTCGGAATTAGCCTGAAATCGGGATAAAGTTTTTTCAAGAGAAAAGCGACGACCGTTGCTCATTATCTACTTCGCACAGAATAAATTAAATTCTTATTACTCTGTTGGTATTTATGTTTAAATTACCTATGCGATTTCTCTAGACTATTTGTGCCAATCGAGTGCGTAAAAAAAAATCTGGGTACGTATATAAAAAAAAAATCAAAAGGTTTTGAAAATATAAAAATCAAAATAAAAACTAACGTTGAGGAAATTAATTCTGTTTATATTTTGTATTTCAGTTAAAATCTTCATAAAAAAAAAGAAGGATGGAGATTTCGAGAAAGCTGCAGGAACTTACGAAAATAAAGGAAACAAAGGTGCCAAAGTGCTTGAGCTTTTCAAGATGTACTACAAAAGTAAAATATTCTACTCTACAAACTCTTTTTTTTTTTTTTTTTTAATGAAATGACGTTTATAATTGATTATTTGTTTCAGGACTTTCGTAGCCGCATACTCCAAGCTAGAAGACTCTGAAACAATAATTTCAAAGGACTCTCAACGACGTTACTAACATCCTGGAGTCTCCTCGAATCCTGTAATTTCATGTGTGGTGAATGCCTTGGACCAGTGAGCACTTGCTAGACAAACACCCAGTGGACTCAAAACTTTTCACTCCACATTAAATTTTTACTTAGGCAATCCCTTTTCCTCGTCGCAACGCGATGTCGAATACTTCACATTCAGTCACCGGGACTTACGAGGAAGCAGGAATACTGTTGGCAAAAAGATTTAATCTCAAGCAAAAAAAAAAAAATAAAAATGTATATATATTTATATCTATGTATATGTATATATGATAAATCTATTGAAACTAAAGTTTATTATCCTCCTCAACGGGTCTTCACCTTGCCGTGGTGAGGAGGCTTACGCTAGAACCTAAAGCAAGATGGCTACGGTTGGATGCTTCTGAGCGGAAAATCAGCTACCAGCTAGGGTTCTGGGCAAACTAAGTGAGACCCACCCGTTTGAAAATTATGGAAAGGAAAAATAAAGATATTAAAAAAATAGCGGGGATATACGCTAAAGTTTCAGCAGATGTCACGGCTGCTGGCTTGGGCTTTGCCTTACGATCTCAATATCGTAAGGAGAAGTCGCCAGTGACTGACTTTTCTCATTTCATTTTTTGCTTGGTTTGGGTAACGATTTTACTTATAATTTTGGATCTTTTTCTTTTTTCTTTTTCTTTTTTCTCTCTTTTCGTTTTCTTTTTTCTTGCAGATCCAACTTATAAAGCAATCGCAAAAGCTAACCAAAGTAATAAAAAAGAAATCAAAATGAACAACTCCAAGAACAACAACAATGTAACGAAGTTGACTGAGGAAGAGGAAAACCTCCTACTCAACCCTTTCTCCAGCTTAGGTATGGAAGATGGAGCCAGTGGCGAAGCCATCACTGTCGATGATATCAGTGATGCTAGCTCTATGGCAGACTCCGATATCTCCAACCTATCGTGTATGTCCAGGCGGAGTAGAATCTCCAACTGCAAACGCACGGTTAAAAGGCTGGGGAAAGTTGATTGGAACGAAATGACTGACTTAGAACGGAAACGACTACATAACGCACGAGCCTTTCTAGACAGGGAGAACTTGGGAAAAGACGGGCCTACTGCTAGTCTAGCACCAAAAAACCTAAAAGGTACAACTGCAATAACTGACAAGACCGACCAAAACAAACCACACGGCACACGAACCTTGGTGGTAAGGGAGGGCTTGGGAAAGGATGGGCCTATTGCTAATCCAGCACCAAACCCTCTCTCCCCTCTAAGTAAGAGTGTAAAAACCTCGATGGGTCCGCCTGCTCCGTACACTGATAAAATTCAGCCAAAGAAAAGGCCAACCCCATCGACGGCTGGTGTAGGGACTACGAATACAGGACACAATACGAAGGACGAACAGACAGACCCTAGAGCACGGAAGCACAGCAGTACTTCTCACCTAGAAATGGGAAATGAAGCCGCTGCTGAGGGGAAGGAAGAACAGAAACTTGATGGTAGTGTAGAAGGCCTTAGCCCTCCGCAAGACCAGAATGTGACTGAGGAATCCAACCCCGAAAACACGTCACACAACAAAACGACAGACAGTCTGGCAACTGTCATCGACAGAAATACAAGACAACGACGAGCAAGGGTCCTCAGCAAAGACGAACTTCAACTGAGACAACAACGCAACGCGGTAAGGACAGTCAGACGCCTATCGAAAAAGAACCCTGACTCCTTAACGGGAAAGGCAAGGAAGGCTCTGATGAGGTCCGAACAAAGACTACGGACATTGACACCAATAGACATAACAAAACAAACTGGACAAGACCCGACGGACAATAAACGAGCTGGCTGCGGAACAAATACCGGAACTGGTGAGGCGGCCTCTCTGTCCCTTATCGAAACCGTTATGCCGAACTGCTCAAAACGAGTAAGGAATGCCAGCTCCTCCCCGAACAACTCCTCACCCAACAGACTACCAAAGAGGATGAAGACCTCCTCAGTCCCTGCTGCAAAGGGTCACCTAGTCGCTATAGCCGACTTTGGGAAACCAGACCGCAAACTGAGTGAAGACGAATGGCAGTTGCTGGAACTAAGGATCCTGGAAGAGGTAAATGAGGCGATCGTTAAGAGTAGGCAACCGCCACTCTTCGGGGAACTCACTACCGTCCATGGTTTCAAAGTAATGAACTGCGAGAATGAATGGACCCTTCAATGGCTCCAGGAATTCGTAAAGAAGACGGCAGCTCCCTGGCAGAATGCTAAATTACGGCTCGTGACTGTCACGGAGATCAAGGACATAAACCGACCAATGGGTAAACTGCTGGTCAGAGGCCCCTCTATTCCCCGCGATCGGCTGGAAAGGTACATCCTTTCTCTGAATGCCGAACTTTTGAGCGACCAATGGAAGGTCGTGAAGGTGGAGAAGACGGAGACAGGCACTGAAGTGATTGTGAGGTTGACACACAACTCCATACCACTTCTAAGAAGAGTCAGCTTCAAAGTTCGCGTCGGCATCACCCGATGCAAACTCAGGCTGATAGCTAGAATCAAAAAACAGGTTAGTAAGGCGTTGTATAAAAAACAATATATGCAATGGAATTGAAGTTAATACAAATCAATCTCCAACATAGTAAAGCCGCCTCCGCCAACCTGGTCTACCTCATGGAGAGTAGACAGATAGATGTAGCCCTTATTCAAGAACCTTGGGTCGCAAGAGGAAAAATTAAGGGCCTACATTCCAAAGAACTCACGCTGTACAAATCCAATTTTGTCAGCCCAGACAGTAACCATAGAACATGCATAGTAGCTAGAAAACAGTTAAATCTTTTTCTTCTAACTACTTATAGCACAATAGACCAGACCGCAGTAAAGATGGAACGCGTAGACCTCCCATCACTAATTTTGGCTTCCATCTACATGCCACATGATGGAATTGAAGGACCACCATATAGATATCACCTACCAACTGGTAGAATACACAAGTAAGAGTAGACTAGATATTATTATGGGCTGCGACGCCAACGCACACCATGTGCAATGGGGAAGCACCGACACGAATTCTAGGGGGGAACTCTTATTTGAATTTATTTTAAGAAACAATCTTTCGGTTATAAATAGAGGTAACACACCTACCTTTGTTACAAAAAACCGTAAAGAAGTACTTGACATTACCCTCACAAATAACTCGGACACTTGTCCAGTAGAGCAGTGGAAAGTACTAGATGATCTCTCTTTCTCAGACCATCGTCTGATAAACTTTATCACTCCCACTACAGATCACCCAATCAAACCTTTTCGTAATAATAGACGTACAGATTGGGCTACCTTTAGTAGGGAGGTACACGATAACATAGATTCCCTTAATACTAATAGGAACCTTGAACCGCAAAGCCTTGATAAGTTGACTGCAGAACTCACAGGGATTCTGAGAAATGTCCTAGATAAAAGCTGTCCTCTTATCACAACGGTAAAAAAGAACAAAAAACCAATTTGGTGGAATAACGAGCTGAGCAGCATTAGGAAAGAAACTAGAAGACTTTTCAATGCTGCCAAACGGACCGGCTCCGAAAATGACTGGGAACATTACAAATCCAGCCAAAGGAAATTCAAAAAAGAAAATCAACGAGCGAAACGCTGCTCATGGAGAAATTTTTGCAGTGAAATCGAGTGTACGAACAAATAGGCCAGACTACGGAAAATCCTCTCCAAGGAGACTATACCACTTGGTTCTCTGAGAAAAGCGGATAACCACTGGAATGAATCCCCAGTCGAGAGTCTGGAACATTTGTTCGAATCACACTTCCCTGGATGCAGCCCTATAGAGAACAGTGAAATAGAAAACACTATAGGTTTTCTAGACACGAAATCCCGGCAGATATCGTAACGGAAGAGAAGTTGGAATGGGCTATCAACTCCTTTTCACCTTTTAAATCTCCGGGTCACGATGGCATTTTCCCTATGATGCTGCAAAAAAGCAGCAGGAAAGTCATCCCACATCTAAAGAACATTTTTGAAAATAGCCTCATATGGGGCTACATTCCTAAAATATGGCGGGAAGTTAAAGTCGTTTTCATACCGAAAGCCGGCAAACTCAGCAAAAGCAAAAGACTTCAGACCTATAAGTCTGACCTCCTTTATACTGAAAACTTTTGAAAGGTTGCTTGATTTACACATCCGTAGCTTTATGAAACCGGAAGTAATATCCACCTTTCAACATGCCTACACAAAAGGAAGAAGCGTGGAAACAGCACTTCACTGTGTAGTAAGAACCATAGAAAAAACGCTGCAAGATAAGGAATACACTCTGGCAGCCTTCCTGGACATTGAAGGAGCTTTCAACAATGTACAAAACAGTGCAATTAAGAAGGCCCTAAATGATCTAGAAGTTGAAGATACAATTACTAATTGGATCATGAATATGCTAACAAAACGTCAGATCCACAGTGAACTGGGAGGTGCGAACTTGAAAAAGTGTGTGTCAAGGGGAACCCCACAAGGAGGTATCCTCTCACCCCTGCTCTGGATCCTGGTCATGAATGAGATCCTCGTAGCTCTCAAACATGATGGCGTAAAAGTGGTCGCCTATGCCGATGATCTAGCTCTTCTGGCAACGGGGAAATTCCCTTCCACTATTAGCGCACAATTGAACTATACACTAACCAAGGTAAGCGCTTGGACAAAAAGGTGCGGCCTTGCAGTGAACCCCTCAAAACAGAGCTGGTACTCTTTACAAATAGAAGAAAAGTACCTACTTTTGAGTTACCAAGACTAAATGGGACCCCTCTTAAGATCTCTGATCAAGCCAGATACCTGGGTGTGATCTTAGACAAAAAACTAAATTGGAGTCCCAATATACAAGAAAGATATAAAAAATCTATGATAGCACTGTATTCGTGCAACAGGATTTTTGGCAAAAACTGGGGACCAAATCCCAAGATCATCCTATGGATGTATACTGCCATTGTTAGACCTATCCTATCTTATGGCAATTTGGTGTGGTGGAAGGCGTTGGAAAAATCCAGGCATTTAAAAACCCTAACCAAAGTTCAAAGATCTGCCAGTATTTGCGTAACTGGTGCAATGAGGACTACACCGACCGCGAGTTTGGAAGTAATCCTCAACCTTACACCTCTTGTTCTCTACGTTCAAGAAGCAGCAGCAAATAGTGCACTTAGACTAAACCAATGTAATGTCTGGAAAACCAGCCAAATAGGACACGCACAGATTCTATCAAGATACGCAGATAACAATATCTGCACGGATTACATAACTCCATACCTGGACTTTAAAAAATCCTTCACAACCAGCTTCCCCAATAGACAAGATTGGCAGAATGAAACACCTTACGAAACGTCTATAGCAATCTATACCGACGGTTCAAAAATGGAAGTTGGAACAGGGGCAGGTTTCTTTTCAGAAAGCCTAAACCTAGCAAGTTCATTCAGACTTCCAAATCACAGCAGCGTCTTCCAAGCCGAGGTCTTAGCAGTTTCACACGCTGCAAAACAGGTGTCCATGATGGCGCTATCACATGATGATATCACAATTTTCATTGATAGCCAAGCAGCAATAAAAGCGATTTCTGCCACTCTTATCAAATCAAAGCTTGTTTCTTGCTGTCGCGAAGAGCTAAGGGTTCTTGGCACGCAGCATAACGTTAGACTCTGCTGGGTTCCTGGTCATAGTGGTATACCGGGAAACGAAAAAGCGGACGAACTAGCGAGAAAAGGATCAACACTTGACCCTTCTCTCATTGATCAATCAATCAGGATCCCACCCTGTGAAATTAAACAGATAATTTGAAATAAAATAATGAAAAAATCCAATGATAGATGGGTATGCCTAGATTCCTGTGTTACTTCCAGGAAAATATGGCCGAAATATAATAAGAAAGAATCTGAAAAGCTGCTATCACTGAATAGACCTTAATTGCGAATGCTTATCAGTATCACAACTGGACATAACCTACTAGGTTACCTGTGTAGAGGATGCAATGACGAAGATGAACACGAGGATACAACTCACTTCCTTTGTCATTGCCCAGCACTCTGTCACATTAGGAAAAAAATTCTAGGCAATTATTTTTTCAATGAACTAGAAGAATTATCAAACGCTTCAAAAAGCAGTCTGTTAAACTTCACTAATGCCACAAAATGGCTAAATACCGACTAGACATAAATTCATAGGTTTCAAGGTCGTTACAATACGTCAGGGTATCACAATGGATCTACATTGATCTAAGTGTGGCGGAATTAGGATCAACCGTCAGCCCATTCAACCTAACCTAACCTAAAGTTTATTATACAAAAAAAAATCCTGAAAAATTCAAATTCTGGATCATTCCTTGAATAGCGATCACCGCGTTGGGCGCCATTTGAAACGGGCTTTTGTTGGCCTAATGGGTCGTTGCTGGCATGCTAGTTCCCTTTTTAGTTCGTCGGATGGGGCAGGTACTTGACCCAACTAACCCTGTTCCAAAAATATTCATGCCAGGCTTAGGCAATGGTGTTGGTTTGCCTGCGGACAAATTGTTCGATACCCTCCCTACCTAGGTACTGTATCCGCTTAAGTACCCCTTAATACGGCCTCTTTGTTTCCTTTATTTCCTTTACATTACCTTCCTCTCATCTCCCTCCTTCTTGATAAATCAATTAGCAACTCATTTTATTTCTGTTATACTCTTCATATAAAAATTTTATTTAATTGCATGTTTGTGGCTATTATTATAATTTTATCTGTAAGTTTAGTATCTATACTAAGTCTTTTCTTTGTTAACCTTTTATTGAACTTCAAATTTTAAACATCACGAAGATTTTTGATATGTCTGCGTAATGTATATATGTATTTATGTATGTATTTCTAATGGTTTGGTTTTTCAATTAAGTGGTTTTAGATCTTTATTACTTTGCATGTATTTTACGTTAATGGTTTATTTTCAATTTGTTTTAAATCGAATCTGTTTGACTTCTACTCGAGGCTCTTGCGATACAGATTTGGGGTATTCAACCCTCTTTTATCAAAAAAAAATTTACTATTACTTTAAAAGTCCCCTCAAAACAAACCCACCCAAGAATTTATATATGTATACATATAGCAAAATTAATATAGTAAAAATTTCAAGGTACAAGAAACACTCACTGCTCTTACGAAGCAAAATGATGTCGTGGCCACTGCATCCGCTTGCTCCCGCGATGATACCTCGTTGACTCGCTACCTGTATCACTTTTGGATTTATGTATAACACTTTGATATTTATACACTCTACAAATTCTTTCTTTATGCTACTAAACTACTTAAAAAAAAACCGCGCGCTTTCGATAATGCCGTCAAAAAGATTTTATCTAATCAATCGCAAAGAGAAATAATTTTTTGAAACTTGAGAATTACTACAAAAAAAACCACTGTTAATTGCAGCGAGTTCCGCTACGTAAATATACGTATTCAGATTCCAATAAGTTTAGCGGCAATTTCCGTTGAGCCAACGGGGATGAAATTTGCCGAAACGGTTTGCCGTTGTCTCTGCTGTTAAATTTGATTTGCTGGTTTGGATCTTTTTACAGCTTTTCCTTTTCTTTTTAGTTGCTACCTCTATTAAAATTTTCGGTGCAGGTCCTCAATGTGTAAACTGCTTAAATTGAGTTTCCTATAAAAAAAACTATTAATACCTAATAGCACGCACTTAGCAAATTCACTAGTAAAATTTCACCTTAGAAATTCCTAAAAAGGGTTCACAATTGCTGTTATGATGTGGGACTCCACTTGTCCTGACACTTTTCTTTTTGGAAATTATTTTATAGAAACTATTTAAAACATTTATTTGTTGCCTTCTTTGAAAATTATCTTAAGACTTGAACGACTTTAAACTCGATGATAATCCGTTGAAGTTTCAATTAGCAATGAAATTTCGCGAACAGTCAAAGTATGCTGTTCTTTCTTTCTTTTGCGGTAACCAGTTAGAATTACTCTCTAACATCTTTTCTTCTAGCACCTATTCTTTACTCTCAACATTCGTCTAATTTCTCTATCAACTTTCTTAAAACCCTATCCTCGAACCTTATACTTCCAACACAATCACCTTATTGTGATTTGTTCACATGTTGTTGGGAAATAAAATCTATTTTTTTTGTTCTTTTGGGCGACATTTGATTGACGTAGTTTGACGTCTTACATCAATGCCCCAAGGAATTTGACATTGCCAATTGTCATAGTTTGTTTATTTTGAGCCGGTCAACTCGTGCGCGTTGTGAAAACTTTTGTTACGTTTTGTTAAGTTGTGCGTGTTAAAAAAAAGGAAATATATAAATATGGTAGAACCATCTCAACGTAGTACGTCCTACAAACATAGAGACTTCGATTCCGAACCTGTGAAGGATAGGTTCGTTAGAGATTTGGCTGACGTTGGAACAGCGATGGGAAGAAGCCCAGAAAGCATAGGATAAAATTGTTTAGTTTTTTTCGTAACAATAGGTTCGTTAGAGATTTGGCTGACTTTGGAACAGCGATGGGAAGAAGCCCAGAAAGCATAAGATAAAATTGTTTAGTTTTTTTCGTAACAGGGCTTTGCTTCATTTAGATAAACTTTTATCTAACATATGCAAATGAACCCACGCCATTTTCGTTTAGTTATTAATTCGTTCGCAAAATCAGTGTTGTAAAAGTAAACAAAGTCGGAAACTTTGTACGCAAAATACAGAGTGCTTTAGCCATAGGCGTTTTAGAGAGGATTTCCGAGGCAGAGTATAAGCAGACCGAAAATCTGTGCAGCCTAAAGTGGAAAATAATGTGTTAAGGGAAAACTAGGCCAACAAAAGTGATTATAAAATGCTAAACTAAAACTACCAACGTGGGTACTGAACTCACACATATTGTGTTTAAGCCGGGTAACCTCCAAATTTATCAGTCAGATAAGTAAAATTTGTTAAATGTTTATTTGGCATGATACTTTGCGATATTTTTATAGATTCCAGTTCCGTTTACGAGATGCAACCAAAGGATTACTGCCGTATATCCTTGGCGTGGAAAACACCAATGGTTTTTCCAGCGCGTGTCTCGAGTTCATACATGCAGTTTCCAACTACACGACGTACGCGGGATTTGATGAACTTTGGGAGCAGTTTGGCATTGATGCCCTGAGGAAAACTACTTTGGGCGAAATTCCGATGAAATACTTCCTGTCCTACTCGGTAAGTTAATGGTAACTTAGAACGTGAGTTGTAAGTGTTTTTCGACTTAACGTGTGCCCTAAACATATTCTGCGACAACTTCTGTCTGGCTAGTTGCGTTTTAACTTCTCGCGGAGCCACCATCATATCCGGGTCACCAAGAGCGTTAAGCTTGCGAAGTATCCGATAAGCAGAACCATGAGAGATCATGCTTTGCCCAAAAAGAGCATAATAAGGCTGACAGCCAATCGCATCATGAGAATCAGAACGCAGTGCACATGCAATGCTCGATAAATGATTGTCCCAATCGTTCTGCTCCTCGGATATCAACACTCTTAACTTGCTAAGCAAATTACGGTTGACTCTTTCCGATATGTTGGCTTGGGGAGAATATAACGCTGTTCGGGTATGTTTAATGCCATAGTTCTCCAAGAACTCTTTAAATTCTTTGGATACGAACTGACGTTCATTGTCGGAGTGAATATGTTCAGGGGTCCCGAAAGCGTGAAACACCTCAGACTCTAAATATTGCACTATCCGCGAAGAGGTAGCTTTTGGAAGGGCCTTAAGAAAGGGAAACTTTGTGAAGTGATCCACAGCAATAAAAACGTAAACATTTCCTCTTTTTGTACGAGGATAAGGCCCCAACAGGTCGATATATAGCCTCTGCATTGGTCTTTCAGACACAATCTGGGTAGTCATAGGGGGACGGAGGATAGAATTTGGTGCTTTGACGCTTTTACAAACGTCACACTCACCGACGAAAGCTTTGATGTCTCTAACCATTTTGGGCCAGTAATATTTTTCGCGAATGCGGTTATATGTCTTGGCGAAACCGCTGTGGCAACTAAGTTTGGTGTTATGGGCAGCTCATATGCAATCTAAGGTGAGTGTTTCGGGTAACCAAAGACGCTATAGGGAATCCTCATCACTAACATCACTACTTCTGAACCTTACCCTTTTGTAAATGAATTTTCCGGATACCACTAGGTCCGGAAGTGAAGATTGATTTGAGGTGATGTTTTCTCTCAGTTGGGAATATGGCTCCGAATCAAACTCAACCGACTCGAGGTCAACCTCTTGACATACCATACACGCCGAAATCTCCTCAAGCTCATGATCTATACAAAATGACGTTGCCACCATCTCGTCCATGTCCTTTCGCGATAACGTGTCAGGCACTACGTTGAGTGAACCCTTCCAATGTTCAATGGAAAAGTCAAATGGCTGAAGTTCCAAACTCCATCTAGCTAATCTTCCACTCAAATCTTTCATGGACATTAACCATTTATTATCACTTTATTTGTTATCACTTTAAAAGGGGATCCATCAACGTAAGCACGGAATTTACGAATGCTAAGGACGGCTGCAAGACATTCGAGCTCTGTAACTGTATAGTTTTTCTGAGCTTTATTCAACTTCTTTGACATGTAGGCTATCGGTTTTTCGTTTAGATTCTCATCCAACTGAAAGATCACTCCACCTACTCCCTCTGAAGAGGCATCACATTGGATCGTGAAAGGTTTTTTGAAATCGGGTTGTGACAGTACAGGGGTAGAGGAAAGTGCAGTTCTTAATCTGTTGAAAGCTTCTAAGGCTTCAGGTGTCAATTCGAATTTGTTCTTTTTCTTAAGACAATCTGTCAGCGGCGCTGCTAGATCCGAATAATTCTTAATGAATCTTCGGTACCAACCGGTTAATCCTAAAAATCTGCGGACTTTGAGTCTTAGGGATAGGAAAGTTGACCATTGCTTCTACTTTCTCCGGGTTCGTCTTCAAAATACCTTGACCTACGATGTATCCTAGATACTTTATTTCTTTCATGGCAAACTTACTCTTATCAAGGTTAATTGTAAGGTTCGCTCTGCGCAGACAAGCTGCAACTTCGTTGAGGACACGGATATGGGTTTCGAAGTCAGCAGTACAAATCAAAAGATCATCGAGATACACAAAGACGTTCTCACGCAAACTAGATGGCAACAGCTTGTCTATCACTCGACACATTGTTTGACCTGCATTACTCAACCCAAAGGACATCACTTTAATTTGGTAGAGTGGTCTACCGGGTACTGCAAGAGCTGTTTTCTCTCGAGATTTTTCATCTAGTGGAATCTGCCAATATGCGTCTTTGAGATCTATCCCTGAAATAAAATGTGTATCTTTGATGCGACTGAGTAACCCCTCAATGTGTGGCAGCGGGTATGCGTCCTTAACTGTCACAGCATTAACTTTGCGAAAGTCTGAGCGTAAGCGAACCTTACCGGGCTTCTTAACCAAGACCACTGGGCAACACCAGGAAGAGTTGCTGACCTCAATAACACCGAGATCTAACATTCGGTCTAATTCTTTGTAGGCTTCTTCTTGACGAACCGGTGACAATGGGTAGTGACGAGACTTAATTGGCACGGCGTTACCAGTGTCAATCGAATGAACTCCCAGATTAGTTTTACCTAAACCTAGCTCGACAAAATTGGGGAAAAGTTTTTTTGTCCTTTCGAGTATTTGGCTTTGTTCTGGATTTAACTCGTTTAATTCCGCTTCATCTTTAAAACTCACCTTATCTTCACTCATCCAGGCATCAGTTTGTATTTCGCTTATTTGTGGCATCAAGTGAAAATCTTTCCAGAAATTCATTCCTAGGTATAGCGCTTGAGTAAGATTTGGAATAACATAGAAAATCAGGTTTTTGGTCATGCCGTTGTAGGACGTTTTCAATTCACAGTGCCCCACAATGTCATGTGACTTTCCGTCGGACGTACGCACTATGTTTTTGTATGGGTTCACCTGAATACCCATTTTTTTTACCAAATTCCAATATCCACTACCGAATACAGATATCGAGGCTCCGCTATCTAGCAAACCAAATACTGATTCACCTTCAAGGGTAATGTTTGCATACATCCGTCCATCTGTACTCGAAGAAATTATAGATTCCACTATCTGCTTGCGTATTTTCTTCCGGTTACGAAACCGATGTCTGCATTTCTGCACGTGAGTGGTGGCTAAGGTCTTCGTTCCGAAGATTCGGGACCGAACTTTATAATAGTTGAGCTTGCACTCGTGAAGAGATTTCAAAGAAAAGGTGGAAATGGGATCATCCTGAGAGCCGAGGGTTTCTTCACGTTTCAAAATCTTTGTTGGTATGCTCTCGGATGTAAGGTCTTTGTTATTTATGCGTGTTTCTGTTCGGGGATATTGTTGGAGGGACGAAACTCCCCTCTCCTTGATTCGTCCCGTCGAAGGTTTCCCGAATGGTTTTTGCACTCAGGAGTACTAACACCCTTGAAACCGCACACAAAGCAAAACAAATTCCTTACATGTGAAGGGCAAAAATGGTAGCTGTGCCCCTTTTGGTCACAATTCCAACACGTCAGATTCGCTGTTGAACCCGATCTTTGAAATGAAGTTAAGGCCGCGATTTCCTCACCTTCGGTATCGGTTGGTTCTGGCTTATCTTCAACCGAGATCTCGTGTACCGTTCTTTGGGAAGAATACCGCTTCGCCAAAAACCTCTCAGCTTCACGAGCCTTATTTCTTAACTCTTCTAGGCTCTTGACATTTGCTAATAAAAGCAACTCCCCTAGCTTATCCTTAGCGTTACTAAGAATAACATCAATTATCTTCCTTTCATCGAAAGGTTCTTTTAACCTGTCGTTTAGACTAACGATGGATCCGTAAAAATCATCGAAAGGTTCTTTAAACCCTTGCTTGCGAGTCAACAACCTCATATAGACCTCCACGTCATTCTCTTGCCGTCCAAATTCTTTTTTCATTGCCTCTTTGATTTGAGCAAAAGTTGCCTCTGGTTTTCGTCGCAAATAACCCCAAAACCAGTTATTTGCTTTTCCGTTTAGTACTTGGTGGAAGTTTGAAGCGATTCGTTGCTGTACGAGGACGAAGCTTGCAGACGACCAACCTTAAACAAAAAATCACCGACGTTTTCGGTTCCGTCGTATTTAATGTTCCACCTTTCTAATCTGCAGGCATCTGAGGCGCTAAATAAAGAAGGTGAAATGGAATTTCGAGAATTTGGAACGGTTTGATGATCGTGGGTCGGTCTAGACTCTACACCTGAGCGAAATGGGTTTTCACTGCCACCCTCAGAGGCTCTCGGAACGGTAGGTCGGTTAATGTCTTCCAATTTTTTTATGACATTCACCATAAACATATCCATCTGTTGGAAAAACCTAACTTGATTAGTCATAAGACTACTTTCGATTTTGTTCGCCAAGTCTTCAACTGACGAACTTCCTTGCCTATTTGACGGACCAACGATGTTGTCTTCCCGTCCATCACTATCTCGGCCAAGATTTGGTAACTCATTTTCTGACTGCTCGTGCGGCATTGTAAATGTTGAGTTACCTACAGTCGAGTTAAGCTCTTGAGAAAAACTGAACGAGTTATCCAAATTGAACCTATTGACCGTGTCTCGGAAACGATTATAAAAAGCTTCAAATCTAGCTTCGGAATTAGCCTGAAATCGGGATAAAGTTTTTTCAAGAGAAAAGCGACGACCGTTGCTCATTATCTACTTCGCACAGAATAAATTTAGTTCTTATTACTCTGTTGGTATTTATGTTTAAATTACCTATGCGATTTCTCTAGACTATTTGTATCGAGTGCGTAAAAAAAATCTGGGTACGTATATAAAAAAAAAATCAAAAGGTTTTGAAAATATAAAAATCAAAATAAAAACTAACGTTGAGGAAATTAATTCTGTTTATATTTTGTATTTCAGTTAAAATCTTCATAAAAAAAAAGAAGGATGGAGATTTCGAGAAAGCTGCAGGAACTTACAAAATAAAGGAAACAAAGGTGCCAAAGTGCTTGAGCTTTTCAAGATGTACTACAAATATTCTACTCTACAAACTCTTTTTTTTTTTAAATGAAATGACGTTTATAATTGATTATTTGTTTCAGGACTTTCGTAGCCGCATACTCCAAGCTAGAAGACTCTGAAACGATAATTTCAAAGGACTCTCAACGACGTTACTAACATCCTGGAGTCTCCTCGAATCCTGTAATTTTATGTGTGGTGAATGCCTTGGACCAGTGAGCACTTGCTAGACAAACACCCAGTGGACTCAAAACTCTTCACTCCACATTAAATTTTTACTTAGGCAATCCCTTTTCTTCGTCGCAACGCGATGTCGAATACTTCACATTCAGTCACCGGGACTTACGAGGAAGCAGGAATACTGTTGGCAAAAAGATTTAATCTCAAGCAAAAAAAATAAAATAAAAATGTATATATATTTATATCTATGTATATGTATATATGATAAATCTATTGAAACTAAAGTTTATTATCCTCCTCAACGGGTCTTCACCTTGCCGTGGTGAGGAGGCTTACGCTAGAACCTAAAGCAAGATGGCTACGGTTGGATGCTTCTGAGCGGAAAATCAGCTACCAGCTAAGGTTCTGGGCAAACTAAGTGAGACCCACCCCTATGAAAATTATGGAAAGGAAAAATAAAGATATTAAAAAAATAGCAGGGATATACGCTAAAGTTTCAGCAGATGTCACGGCTGCTGGCTTGGGCTTTGCCTTACGATCTCAATATCGTAAGGAGAAGTCGCCAGTGACTGACTTTTCTCATTTCATTTTTTGCTTGGTTTGGGTAACGATTTTACTTATAATTTTGGATCTTTTTCTTTTTTCCTTTTCTTTTTTCTCTCTTTTCGTTTTCTTTTTTCTTGCAGATCCAACTTATAAAGCAATCGCAAAAGCTAACCAAAGTAATAAAAAAGAAATCAAAATGAACAACTCCAAGAACAACAACAATGTAACGAAGTTGACTGAGGAAGAGGAAAACCTCCTACTCAACCCTTTCTCCAGCTTAGGTATGGAAGATGGAGCCAGTGGCGAAGCCATCACTGTCGATGATATCAGTGATGCTAGCTCTATGGCAGACTCCGATATCTCCAACCTATCGTGTATGTCCAGGCGGAGTAGAATCTCCAACTGCAAACGCACGGTTAAAAGGCTGGGGAAAGTTGATTGGAACGAAATGACTGACTTAGAACGGAAACGACTACATAACGCACGAGCCTTTCTAGACAGGGAGAACTTGGGAAAAGACGGGCCTACTGCTAGTCTAGCACCAAGCCCCCTAAAAGGTACAACTGCAATAACTGACAAGACCGACCAAAACAAACCACACGGCACACGAACCTTGGTGGTAAGGGAGGGCTTGGGAAAGGATGGGCCTATTGCTAATCCAGCACCAAACCCTCTCTCCCCTCTAAGTAAGAGTGTAAAAACCTCGATGGGTCCGCCTGCTCCGTACACTGATAAAATTCAGCCAAAGAAAAGGCCAACCCCATCGACGGCTGGTGTAGGGACTACGAATACAGGACACAATACGAAGGACGAACAGACAGACCCTAGAGCACGGAAGCACAGCAGTACTTCTCACCTAGAAATGGGAAATGAAGCCGCTGCTGAGGGGAAGGAAGAACAAAAACTTGATGGTAGTGTAGAAGGCCTTAGCCCTCCGCAAGACCAGAATGTGACTGAGGAATCCAACCCCGAAAACACGTCACACAACAAAACGACAGACAGTCTGGCAACTGTCATCGACAGAAATACAAGACAACGACGAGCAAGGGTCCTCAGCAAAGACGAACTTCAACTGAGACAACAACGCAACGCGGTAAGGACAGTCAGACGCCTATCGAAAAAGAACCCTGACTCCTTAACGGGAAAGGCAAGGAAGGCTCTGATGAGGTCCGAACAAAGACTACGGACATTGACACCAATAGACATAACAAAACAAACTGGACAAGACCCGACGGACAATAAACGAGCTGGCTGCGGAACAAATACCGGAACTGGTGAGGCGGCCTCTCTGTCCCTTATCGAAACCGTTATGCCGAACTGCTCAAAACGAGTAAGGAATGCCAGCTCCTCCCCGAACAACTCCTCACCCAACAGACTACCAAAGAGGATGAAGACCTCCTCAGTCCCTGCTGCAAAGGGTCACCTAGTCGCTATAGCCGACTTTGGGAAACCAGACCGCAAACTGAGTGAAGACGAATGGCAGTTGCTGGAACTAAGGATCCTGGAAGAGGTAAATGAGGCGATCGTTAAGAGTAGGCAACCGCCACTCTTCGGGGAACTCACTACCGTCCATGGTTTCAAAGTAATGAACTGCGAGAATGAATGGACCCTTCAATGGCTCCAGGAATTCGTAAAGAAGACGGCAGCTCCCTGGCATAATGCTAAATTACGGCTCGTGACTGTCACGGAGATCAAGGACATAAACCGACCAATGGGTAAACTGCTGGTCAGAGGCCCCTCTATTCCCCGCGATCGGCTGGAAAGGTACATCCTTTCTCTGAATGCCGAACTTTTGAGCGACCAATGGAAGGTCGTGAAGGTGGAGAAGACGGAGACAGGCACTGAAGTGATTGTGAGGTTGACACACAACTCCATACCACTTCTAAGAAGAGTCAGCTTCAAAGTTCGCGTCGGCATCACCCGATGCAAACTCAGGCTGATAGCTAGAATCAAAAAACAGGTTAGTAAGGCGTTGTATAAAAAACAATATATGCAATGGAATTGAAGTTAATACAAATCAATCTCCAACATAGTAAAGCCGCCTCCGCCAACCTGGTCTACCTCATGGAGAGTAGACAGATAGATGTAGCCCTTATTCAAGAACCTTGGGTCGCAAGAGGAAAAATTAAGGGCCTACATTCCAAAGAACTCACGCTGTACAAATCCAATTTTGTCAGCCCAGACAGTAACCATAGAACATGCATAGTAGCTAGAAAACAGTTAAATCTTTTTCTTCTAACTACTTATAGCACAATAGACCAGACCGCAGTAAAGATGGAACGCGTAGACCTCCCATCACTAATTTTGGCTTCCATCTACATGCCACATGATGGAATTGAAGGACCACCATATAGATATCACCTACCAACTGGTAGAATACACAAGTAAGAGTAGACTAGATATTATTATGGGCTGCGACGCCAACGCACACCATGTGCAATGGGGAAGCACCGACACGAATTCTAGGGGGGAACTCTTATTTGAATTTATTTTAAGAAACAATCTTTTGGTTATAAATAGAGGTAACACACCTACCTTTGTTACAAAAAACCGTAAAGAAGTACTTGACATTACCCTCACAAATAACTCGGACACTTGTCCAGTAGAGCAGTGGAAAGTACTAGATGATCTCTCTTTCTCAGACCATCGTCTGATAAACTTTATCACTCCCACTACAGATCACCCAATCAAACCTTTTCGTAATAATAGACGTACAGATTGGGCTACCTTTAGTAGGGAGGTACACGATAACATAGATTCCCTTAATACTAATAGGAACCTTGAACCGCAAAGCCTTGATAAGTTGACTGCAGAACTCACAGGGATTCTGAGAAATGTCCTAGATAAAAGCTGTCCTCTTATCACAACGGTAAAAAAGAACAAAAAACCAATTTGGTGGAATAACGAGCTGAGCAGCATTAGGAAAGAAACTAGAAGACTTTTCAATGCTGCCAAACGGACCGGCTCCGAAAATGACTGGGAACATTACAAATCCAGCCAAAGGAAATTCAAAAAAGAAAATCAACGAGCGAAACGCTGCTCATGGAGAAATTTTTGCAGTGAAATCGAGTGTACGAACAAATAGGCCAGACTACGGAAAATCCTCTCCAAGGAGACTATACCACTTGGTTCTCTGAGAAAAGCGGATAACCACTGGAATGAATCCCCAGTCGAGAGTCTGGAACATTTGTTCGAATCACACTTCCCTGGATGCAGCCCTATAGAGAACAGTGAAATAGAAAACACTATAGGTTTTCTAGACACGAAATCCCGGCAGATATCGTAACGGAAGAGAAGTTGGAATGGGCTATCAACTCCTTTTCACCTTTTAAATCTCCGGGTCACGATGGCATTTTCCCTATGATGCTGCAAAAAAGCAGCAGGAAAGTCATCCCACATCTAAAGAACATTTTTGAAAATAGCCTCATATGGGGCTACATTCCTAAAATATGGCGGGAAGTTAAAGTCGTTTTCATACCGAAAGCCGGCAAACTCAGCAAAAGCAAAAGACTTCAGACCTATAAGTCTGACCTCCTTTATACTGAAAACTTTTGAAAGGTTGCTTGATTTACACATCCGTAGCTTTATGAAACCGGAAGTAATATCCACCTTTCAACATGCCTACACAAAAGGAAGAAGCGTGGAAACAGCACTTCACTGTGTAGTAAGAACCATAGAAAAAACGCTGCAAGATAAGGAATACACTCTGGCAGCCTTCCTGGACATTGAAGGAGCTTTCAACAATGTACAAAACAGTGCAATTAAGAAGGCCCTAAATGATCTAGAAGTTGAAGATACAATTACTAATTGGATCATGAATATGCTAACAAAACGTCAGATCCACAGTGAACTGGGAGGTGCGAACTTGAAAAAGTGTGTGTCAAGGGGAACCCCACAAGGAGGTATCCTCTCACCCCTGCTCTGGATCCTGGTCATGAATGAGATCCTCGTAGCTCTCAAACATGATGGCGTAAAAGTGGTCGCCTATGCCGATGATCTAGCTCTTCTGGCAACGGGGAAATTCCCTTCCACTATTAGCGCACAATTGAACTATACACTAACCAAGGTAAGCGCTTGGACAAAAAGGTGCGGCCTTGCAGTGAACCCCCTCAAAACAGAGCTGGTACTCTTTACAAATAGAAGAAAAGTACCTACTTTTGAGTTACCAAGACTAAATGGGACCCCTCTTAAGATCTCTGATCAAGCCAGATACCTGGGTGTGATCTTAGACAAAAAACTAAATTGGAGTCCCAATATACAAGAAAGATATAAAAAATCTATGATAGCACTGTATTCGTGCAACAGGATTTTTGGCAAAAACTGGGGACCAAATCCCAATCCAGGCATTTAAAAACCCTAACCAAAGTTCAAAGATCTGCCAGTATTTGCGTAACTGGTGCAATGAGGACTACACCGACCGCGAGTTTGGAAGTAATCCTCAACCTTACACCTCTTGTTCTCTACGTTCAAGAAGCAGCAGCAAATAGTGCACTTAGACTAAACCAATGTAATGTCTGGAAAACCAGCCAAATAGGACACGCACAGATTCTATCAAGATACGCAGATAACAATATCTGCACGGATTACATAACTCCATACCTGGACTTTAAAAAATCCTTCACAACCAGCTTCCCCAATAGACAAGATTGGCAGAATGAAACACCTTACGAAACGTCTATAGCAATCTATACCGACGGTTCAAAAATGGAAGTTGGAACAGGGGCAGGTTTCTTTTCAGAAAGCCTAAACCTAGCAAGTTCATTCAGACTTCCAAATCACAGCAGCGTCTTCCAAGCCGAGGTCTTAGCAGTTTCACACGCTGCAAAACAGGTGTCCATGATGGCGCTATCACATGATGATATCACAATTTTCATTGATAGCCAAGCAGCAATAAAAGCGATTTCTGCCACTCTTATCAAATCAAAGCTTGTTTCTTGCTGTCGCGAAGAGCTAAGGGTTCTTGGCACGCAGCATAACGTTAGACTCTGCTGGGTTCCTGGTCATAGTGGTATACCGGGAAACGAAAAAGCGGACGAACTAGCGAGAAAAGGATCAACACTTGACCCTTCTCTCATTGATCAATCAATCAGGATCCCACCCTGTGAAATTAAACAGATAATTTGAAATAAAATAATGAAAAAATCCAATGATAGATGGGTATGCCTAGATTCCTGTGTTACTTCCAGGAAAATATGGCCGAAATATAATAAGAAAGAATCTGAAAAGCTGCTATCACTGAATAGACCTTAATTGCGAATGCTTATCAGTATCACAACTGGACATAACCTACTAGGTTATCACAAAAAGAAAATGGGTCTTTGCACCGATGACCTGTGTAGAGGATGCAATGACGAAGATGAACACTAGGATACAACTCACTTCCTTTGTCATTGCCCAGCACTCTGTCACATTAGGAAAAAATTTCTAGGCAATTATTTTTTCAATGAACTAGAAGAATTATCAAACGCTTCAAAAAGCAGTCTGTTAAACTTCACTAATGCCACAAAATGGCTAAATACCGACTAGACATAAATTCATAGGTTTCAAGGTCGTTACAATACGTCAGGGTATCACAATGGATCTACATTGATCTAAGTGTGGCGGAATTAGGATCAACCGTCAGCCCATTCAACCTAACCTAACCTAAAGTTTATTATACAAAAAAAAATCCTGAAAAATTCAAATTCTGGATCATTCCTTGAATAGCGATCACCGCGTTGGGCGCCATTTGAAACGGGCTTTTGTTGGCCTAATGGGTCGTTGCTGGCATGCTAGTTCCCTTTTTAGTTCGTCGGATGGGGCAGGTACTTGACCCAACTAACCCTGTTCCAAAAATATTCATGCCAGGCTTAGGCAATGGTGTTGGTTTGCCTGCGGACAAATTGTTCGATACCCTCCCTACCTAGGTACTGTATCCGCTTAAGTACCCCTTAATACGGCCTCTTTGTTTCCTTTATTTCCTTTACATTACCTTCCTCTCATCTCCCTCCTTCTTGATAAATCAATTAGCAACTCATTTTATTTCTGTTATACTCTTCATATAAAAATTTTATTTAATTGCATGTTTGTGGCTATTATTATAATTTTATCTGTAAGTTTAGTATCTATACTAAGTCTTTTCTTTGTTAACCTTTTATTGAACTTCAAATTTTAAACATCACGAAGATTTTTGATATGTCTGCGTAATGTATATATGTATTTATGTATGTATTTCTAATGGTTTGGTTTTTCAATTAAGTGGTTTTAGATCTTTATTACTTTGCATGTATTTTACGTTAATGGTTTATTTTCAATTTGTTTTAAATCGAATCTGTTTGACTTCTACTCGAGGCTCTTGCGATACAGATTTGGGGTATTCAACCCTCTTTTATCAAAAAAAAATTTACTATTACTTTAAAAGTCCCCTCAAAACAAACCCACCCAAGAATTTATATATGTATACATATAGCAAAATTAATATAGTAAAAATTTCAAGGTACAAGAAACACTCACTGCTCTTACGAAGCAAAATGATGTCGTGGCCACTGCATCCGCTTGCTCCCGCGATGATACCTCGTTGACTCGCTACCTGTATCACTTTTGGATTTATGTATTTGATATTTATACACTCTACAAATTCTTTCTTTATGCTACTAAACTACTTAAAAAAAAACCGCGCGCTTTCGATAATGCCGTCAAAAAGATTTTATCTAATCAATCGCAAAGAGAAATAATTTTTTGAAACTTGAGAATTACTACAAAAAAAACCACTGTTAATTGCAGCGAGTTTCGCTACGTAAATATACGTATTCAGATTCCAATAAGTTTAGCGGCAATTTCCGTTGAGCCAACGGGGATGAAATTTGCCGAAACGGTTTGCCGTTGTCTCTGCTGTTAAATTTGATTTGCTGGTTTGGATCTTTTTACAGCTTTTCCTTTTCTTTTTAGTTGCTACCTCTATTAAAATTTTCGGTGCAGGTCCTCAATGTGGGAACTGCTTAAATTGAGTTTCCTATAAAAAAAAAAATATTAATACCTAATAGCACGCACTTAGCAAATTCACTAGTAAAATTTCACCTTAGAAATTCCTAAAAAGGGTTCACAATTGCTGTTATGATGTGGGACTCCACTTGTCCTGACACTTTTCTTTTTGGAAATTATTTTATAGAAACTATTTAAAACATTTATTTGTTGCCTTCTTTGAAAATTATCTTAAGACTTGAACGACTTTAAACTCGATGATAATCCGTTGAAGTTTCAATTAGCAATGAAATTTCGCGAACAGTCAAAGTATGCTGTTCTTTCTTTCTTTTGCGGTAACCAGTTAGAAATACTCTCTAACGTCTTTTCTTCTAGCACCTATTCTTTACTCTCAACATTCGTCTAATTTCTCTATCAACTTTCTTAAAACCCTATCCTCGAACCTTATACTTCCAACACAATCACCTTATTGTGATTTGTTCACATGTTGTTGGGAAATAAAATCTATTTTTTTTGTTCTTTTGGGCGACATTTGATTGACGTAGTTTGACGTCTTACATCAATGCCCCAAGGAATTTGACATTGCCAATTGTCATAGTTTGTTTATTTTGAGCCGGTCAACTCGTGCGCGTTGTGAAAACTTTTGTTACGTTTTGTTAAGTTGTGCGTGTTAAAAAAAAGGAAATATATAAATATGGGAGAACCATCTCAACGTGGTACGTCCTACAAACATAGAGACTTCGATTCCGAACCTGTGAAGGATAGGTTCGTTAGAGATTTGGCTGACGTTGGAACAGCGATGGGAAGAAGCCCAGAAAGCATAGGATAAAATTGTTTAGTTTTTTTCGTAACAATAGGTTCGTTAGAGATTTGGCTGACTTTGGAACAGCGATGGGAAGAAGCCCAGAAAGCATAAGATAAAATTGTTTAGTTTTTTTCGTAACAGGGCTTTGCTTCATTTAGATAAACTTTTATCTAACATATGCAAATGAACCCACGCCATTTTCGTTTAGTTATTAATTCGTTCGCAAAATCAGTGTTGTAAAAGTAAACAAAGTCGGAAACTTTGTACGCAAAATACAGAGTGCTTTAGCCATAGGCGTTTTAGAGAGGATTTCCGAGGCAGAGTATAAGCAGACCGAAAATCTGTGCAGCCTAAAGTGGAAAATAATGTGTTAAGGGAAAACTAGGCCAACAAAAGTGATTATAAAATGCTAAACTAAAACTACCAACGTGGGTACTGAACTCACACATATTGTGTTTAAGCCGGGTAACCTCCAAATTTATCAGTCAGATAAGTAAAATTTGTTAAATGTTTATTTGGCATGATACTTTGCGATATTTTTATAGATTCCAGTTCCGTTTACGAGATGCAACCAAAGGATTACTGCCGTATATCCTTGGCGTGGAAAACACCAATGGTTTTTCCAGCGCGTGTCTCGAGTTCATACATGCAGTTTCCAACTACACGACGTACGCGGGATTTGATGAACTTTGGGAGCAGTTTGGCATTGATGCCCTGAGGAAAACTACTTTGGGCGAAATTCCGATGAAATACTTCCTGTCCTACTCGGTAAGTTAATGGTAACTTAGAACGTGAGTTGTAAGTGTTTTTCGACTTAACGTGTGCCCTAAACATATTCTGCGACAACTTCTGTCTGGCTAGTTGCGTTTTAACTTCTCGCGGAGCCACCATCATATCCGGGTCACCAAGAGCGTTAAGCTTGCGAAGTATCCGATAAGCAGAACCATGAGAGATCATGCTTTGCCCAAAAAGAGCATAATAAGGATGACAGCCAATCGCATCATGAGAATCAGAACGCAGTGCACATGCAATGCTCGATAAATGATTGTCCCAATCGTTCTGCTCCTCGGATATCAACACTCTTAACTTGCTAAGCAAATTACGGTTGACTCTTTCCGATATGTTGGCTTGGGGAGAATATAACGCTGTTCGGGTATGTTTAATGCCATAGTTCTCCAAGAACTCTTTAAATTCTTTGGATACGAACTGACGTTCACTGTCGGAGTGAATATGTTCAGGGGTCCCGAAAGCGTGAAACACCTCAGACTCTAAATATTGCACTATCCGCGAAGAGGTAGCTTTTGGAAGGGCCTTAAGAAAGGGAAACTTTGTGAAGTGATCCACAGCAATAAAAACGTAAACATTTCCTCTTTTTGTACGAGGATAAGGCCCCAACAGGTCGATATATAGCCTCTGCATTGGTCTTTCAGACACAATCTGGGTAGTCATAGGGGGACGGAGGATAGAATTTGGTGCTTTGACGCTTTTACAAACGTCACACTCACCGACGAAAGCTTTGATGTCTCTAACCATTTTGGGCCAGTAATATTTTTCGCGAATGCGGTTATATGTCTTGGCGAAACCGCTGTGGCAACTAAGTTTGGTGTTATGGGCAGCTCATATGCAATCTAAGGTGAGTGTTTCGGGTAACCAAAGACGCTATAGGGAATCCTCATCACTAACATCACTACTTCTGAACCTTACCCTTTTGTAAATGAATTTTCCGGATACCACTAGGTCCGGAAGTGGAGATTGATTTGAGGTGATGTTTTCTCTCAGTTGGGAATATGGCTCCGAATCAAACTCAACCGACTCGAGGTCAACCTCTTGACATACCATACACGCCGAAATCTCCTCAAGCTCATGATCTATACAAAATGACGTTGCCACCATCTCGTCCATGTCCTTTCGCGATAACGTGTCAGGCACTACGTTGAGTGAACCCTTCCGATGTTCAATGGAAAAGTCAAATGGCTGAAGTTCCAAACTCCATCTAGCTAATCTTCCACTCAAATCTTTCATGGACATTAACCATTTATTATCACTTTATTTGTTATCACTTTAAAAGGGGATCCATCAACGTAAGCACGGAATTTACGAATGCTAAGGACGGCTGCAAGACATTCGAGCTCTGTAACTGTATAGTTTTTCTGAGCTTTATTCAACTTCTTTGACATGTAGGCTATCGGTTTTTCGTTTAGATTCTCATCCAACTGAAAGATCACTCCACCTACTCCCTCTGAAGAGGCATCACATTGGATCGTGAAAGGTTTTTTGAAATCGGGTTGTGACAGTACAGGGGTAGAGGAAAGTGCAGTTCTTAATCTGTTGAAAGCTTCTAAGGCTTCAGGTGTCAATTCGAATTTGTTCTTTTTCTTAAGACAATCCGTCAGCGGCGCTGCTAGATCCGAATAATTCTTAATGAATCTTCGGTACCAACCGGTTAATCCTAAAAATCTGCGGACTTTGAGTCTTAGGGATAGGAAAGTTGACCATTGCTTCTACTTTCTCCGGGTTCGTCTTCAAAATACCTTGACCTACGATGTATCCTAGATACTTTATTTCATTCATGGCAAACTTACTCTTATCAAGGTTAATTGTAAGGTTCGCTCTGCGCAGACAAGCTGCAACTTCGTTGAGGACACGGCTATGGGTTTCGAAGTCAGCAGTACAAATCAAAAGATCATCGAGATACACAAAGACGTTCTCACGCAAACTAGATGGCAACAGCTTGTCTATCACTCGACACATTGTTTGACCTGCATTACTCAACCCAAAGGACATCACTTTAATTTGGTAGAGTGGTCTACCGGGTACTGCAAAAGCTGTTTTCTCTCGAGATTTTTCATCTAGTGGAATCTGCCAATATGCGTCTTTGAGATCTATCCCTGAAATAAAATGTGTATCTTTGATGCGACTGAGTAACCCCTCAATGTGTGGCAGCGGGTATGCGTCCTTAACTGTCACAGCATTGACTTTGCGAAAGTCTAAGCATAAGCGAACCTTACCGGGCTTCTTAACCAAGACCACTGGGCAACACCAGGGAGAGTTGCTGACCTCAATAACACCGAGATCTAACATTCGGTCTAATTCTTTGTAGGCTTCTTCTTGACGAACCGGTGACAATGGGTAGTGACGAGACTTAATTGGCACGGCGTTACCAGTGTCAATCGAATGAACTCCCAGATTATTTTTACCTAAACCTAGCTCGACAAAATTGGGGAAAAGTTTTTTTGTCCTTTCGAGTATTTGGCTTTGTTCTGGATTTAACTCGTTTAATTCCGCTTCATCTTTAAAACTCACCTTATCTTCACTCATCCAGGCATCAGTTTGTATTTCGCTTATTTGTGGCATCAAGTGAAAATCTTTCCAGAAATTCATTCCTAGGTATAGCGCTTGAGTAAGATTTGGAATAACATAGAAAATCAGGTTTTTGGTCATGCCGTTGTAGGACGTTTTCAATTCACAGTGCCCCACAATGTCATGTGACTTTCCGTCGGACGTACGCACTATGTTTTTGTATTGGTTCACCTGAATACCCATTTTTTTTACCAAATTCCAACATCCACTACCTAATACAGATATCGAAGCTCCGCTATCTAGCAAACCAAATACTGATTCACCTTCAAGGGTAATGTTTGCATACATCCGTCCATCAGTACTCGAAGAAATTATAGATTCCACTATCTGCTTGCGTATTTTCTTCCGGTTACGAAACCGATGTCTGCATTTCTGCACGTGAGTGGTGGCTAAGGTCTTCGTTCCGAAGATTCGGGACCGAACTTTATAATAGTTGAGCTTGCACTCGTGAAGAGATTTCAAAGAAAAGGTGGAAATGGGATCATCCTGAGAGCCGAGGGTTTCTACACGTTTCAAAATCTTTGTTGGTATGCTCTCGGATGTAAGGTCTTTGTTATTTATGCGTGTTTCTGTTCGGGGATATTGTTGGAGGGACGAAACTCCCCTCTCCTTGATTCGTCCCGTCGAAGGTTTCCCGAATGGTTTTTGCACTCAGGAGTACTAACACCCTTGAAACCGCACACAAAGCAAAACAAATTCCTTACATGTGAAGGGCAAAAATGGTAGCTGTGCCCCTTTTGGTCACAATTCCAACACGTCAGATTCGCTGTTGAACCCGATCTTTGAAATGAAGTTAAGGCCGCGATTTCCTCACCTTCGGTATCGGTTGGTTCTGGCTTATCTTCAACCGAGATCTCGTGTACCGTTCTTTGGGAAGAATACCGCTTCGCCAAAAACCTCTCAGCTTCACGAGCCTTATTTCTTAACTCTTCTAGGCTCTTGACATTTGCTAATAAAAGCAACTCCCCTAGCTTATCCTTAGCGTTACTAAGAATAACATCAATTATCTTCCTTTCATCGAAAGGTTCTTTTAACCTGTCGTTTAGACTAACGATGGATCCGTAAAAATCATCGAAAGGTTCTTTAAACCCTTGCTTGCGAGTCAACAACCTCATATAGACCTCCACGTCATTCTCTTGCCGTCCAAATTCTTTTTTCATTGCCTCTTTGATTTGAGCAAAAGTTGCCTCTGGTTTTCGTCGCAAATAACCCCAAAACCAGTTATTTGCTTTTCCGTTTAGTACTTGGTGGAAGTTTGAAGCGATTCGTTGCTGTACGAGGACGAAGCTTGCAGACGACCAACCTTAAACAAAAAATCACCGACGTTTTCGGTTCCGTCGTATTTAATGTTCCACCTTTCTAATCTGCAGGCATCTGAGGCGCTAAATAAAGAAGGTGAAATGGAATTTCGAGAATTTGGAACGGTTTGATGATCGTGGGTCGGTCTAGACTCTACACCTGAGCGAAATGGGTTTTCACTGCCACCCTCAGAGGCTCTCGGAACGGTAGGTCGGTTAATGTCTTCCAATTTTTTTATGACATTCACCATAAACATATCCATCTGTTGGAAAAACCTAACTTGATTAGTCATAAGACTACTTTCGATTTTGTTCGCCAAGTCTTCAACTGACGAACTTCCTTGCCTATTTGACGGACCAACGATGTTGTCTTCCCGTCCATCACTATCTCGGCCAAGATTTGGTAACTCATTTTCTGACTGCTCGTGCGGCATTGTAAATGTTGAGTTACCTACAGTCGAGTTAAGCTCTTGAGAAAAACTGAACGAGTTATCCAAATTGAACCTATTGACCGTGTCTCGGAAACGATTATAAAAAGCTTCAAATCTAGCTTCGGAATTAGCCTGAAATCGGGATAAAGTTTCTTCAAGAGAAAAGCGACGACCGTTGCTCATTATCTACTTCGCACAGAATAAATTAAATTCTTATTACTCTGTTGGTATTTATGTTTAAATTACCTATGCGATTTCTCTAGACTATTTGTGCCAATCGAGTGCGTAAAAAAAAATCTGGGTACGTATATAAAAAAAAAATCAAAAGGTTTTGAAAATATAAAAATCAAAATAAAAACTAACGTTGAGGAGATTAATTCTGTTTATATTTTGTATTTCAGTTAAAATCTTCATAAAAAAAAAGAAGGATGGAGATTTCGAGAAAGCTGCAGGAACTTACGAAAATAAAGGAAACAAAGGTGCCAAAGTGCTTGAGCTTTTCAAGATGTACTACAAAAGTAAAATATTCTACTCTACAAACTCTTTTTTTTTTTTTTTTAATGAAATGACGTTTATAATTGATTATTTGTTTCAGGACTTTCGTAGCCGCATACTCCAAGCTAGAAGACTCTGAAACGATAATTTCAAAGGACTCTCAACGACGTTACTAACATCCTGGAGTCTCCTCGAATCCTGTAATTTCATGTGTGGTGAATGCCTTGGACCAGTGAGCACTTGCTAGACAAACACCCAGTGGACTCAAAACTTTTCACTCCACATTAAATTTTTACTTAGGCAATCCCTTTTCCTCGTCGCAACGCGATGTCGAATACTTCACATTCAGTCACCGGGACTTACGAGGAAGCAGGAATACTGTTGGCAAAAAGATTTAATCTCAAGCAAAAAAAAAAAATAAAAATGTATATATATTTATATCTATGTATATGTATATATGATAAATCTATTGAAACTAAAGTTTATTATCCTCCTCAACGGGTCTTCACCTTGCCGTGGTGAGGAGGCTTACGCTAGAACCTAAAGCAAGATGGCTACGGTTGGATGCTTCTGAGCGGAAAATCAGCTACCAGCTAGGGTTCTGGGCAAACTAAGTGAGACCCACCCGTTTGAAAATTATGGAAAGGAAAAATAAAGATATTAAAAAAATAGCGGGGATATACGCTAAAGTTTCAGCAGATGTCACGGCTGCTGGCTTGGGCTTTGCCTTACGATCTCAATATCGTAAGGAGAAGTCGCCAGTGACTGACTTTTCTCATTTCATTTTTTGCTTGGTTTGGGTAACGATTTTACTTATAATTTTGGATCTTTTTCTTTTTTCTTTTTCTTTTTTCTCTCTTTTCGTTTTCTTTTTTCTTGCAGATCCAACTTATAAAGCAATCGCAAAAGCTAACCAAAGTAATAAAAAAGAAATCAAAATGAACAACTCCAAGAACAACAACAATGTAACGAAGTTGACTGAGGAAGAGGAAAACCTCCTACTCAACCCTTTCTCCAGCTTAGGTATGGAAGATGGAGCCAGTGGCGAAGCCATCACTGTCGATGATATCAGTGATGCTAGCTCTATGGCAGACTCCGATATCTCCAACCTATCGTGTATGTCCAGGCGGAGTAGAATCTCCAACTGCAAACGCACGGTTAAAAGGCTGGGGAAAGTTGATTGGAACGAAATGACTGACTTAGAACGGAAACGACTACATAACGCACGAGCCTTTCTAGACAGGGAGAACTTGGGAAAAGACGGGCCTACTGCTAGTCTAGCACCAAGCCCCCTAAAAGGTACAACTGCAATAACTGACAAGACCGACCAAAACAAACCACACGGCACACGAACCTTGGTGGTAAGGGAGAGCTTGGGAAAGGATGGGCCTATTGCTAATCCAGCACCAAACCCTCTCTCCCCTCTAAGTAAGAGTGTAAAAACCTCGATGGGTCCGCCTGCTCCGTACACTGATAAAATTCAGCCAAAGAAAAGGCCAACCCCATCGACGGCTGGTGTAGGGACTACGAATACAGGACACAATACGAAGGACGAACAGACAGACCCTAGAGCACGGAAGCACAGCAGTACTTCTCACCTAGAAATGGGAAATGAAGCCGCTGCTGCTGAGGGGAAGGAAGAACAGAAACTTGATGGTAGTGTAGAAGGCCTTAGCCCTCCGCAAGACCAGAATGTGACTGAGGAATCCAACCCCGAAAACCCGTCACACAACAAAACGACAGACAGTCTGGCAACTGTCATCGACAGAAATACAAGACAACGACGAGCAAGGGTCCTCAGCAAAGACGAACTTCAACTGAGACAACAACGCAACGCGGTAAGGACAGTCAGACGCCTATCGAAAAAGAACCCTGACTCCTTAACGGGAAAGGCAAGGAAGGCTCTGATGAGGTCCGAACAAAGACTACGGACATTGACACCAATAGACATAACAAAACAAACTGGACAAGACCCGACGGACAATAAACGAGCTGGCTGCGGAACAAATACCGGAACTGGTGAGGCGGCCTCTCTGCCCCTTATCGAAACCGTTTTGCCGAACTGCTCAAAACGAGTAAGGAATGCCAGCTCCTCCCCGAACAACTCCTCACCCAACAGACTACCAAAGAGGATGAAGACCTCCTCAGTCCCTGCTGCAAAGGGTCACCTAGTCGCTATAGCCGACTTTGGGAAACCAGACCGCAAACTGAGTGAAGACGAATGGCAGTTGCTGGAACTAAGGATCCTGGAAGAGGTAAATGAGGCGATCGTTAAGATTAGGCAACCGCCACTCTTCGGGGAACTCACTACCGTCCATGGTTTCAAAGTAATGAACTGCGAGAATGAATGGACCCTTCAATGGCTCCAGGAATTCGTAAAGAAGACGGCAGCTCCCTGGCAGAATGCTAAATTACGGCTCGTGACTGTCACGGAGATCAAGGACATAAACCGACCAATGGGTAAACTGCTGGTCAGAGGCCCCTCTATTCCCCGCGATCGGCTGGAAAGGTACATCCTTTCTCTGAATGCCGAACTTTTGAGCGACCAATGGAAGGTCGTGAAGGTGGAGAAGACGGAGACAGGCACTGAAGTGATTGTGAGGTTGACACACAACTCCATACAACTTCTAAGAAGAGTCAGCTTCAAAGTTCGCGTCGGCATCACCCGATGCAAACTCAGGCTGATAGCTAGAATCAAAAAACAGGTTAGTAAGGCGTTGTATAAAAAACAATATATGCAATGGAATTGAAGTTAATACAAATCAATCTCCAACATAGTAAAGCCGCCTCCGCCAACCTGGTCTACCTCATGGAGAGTAGACAGATAGATGTAACCCTTATTCAAGAACCTTGGGTCGCAAGAGGAAAAATTAAGGGCCTACATTCCAAAGAACTCACGCTGTACAAATCCAATTTTGTCAGCCCAGACAGTAACCATAGAACATGCATAGTAGCTAGAAAACAGTTAAATCTTTTTCTTCTAACTACTTATAGCACAATAGACGAGACCGCAGTAAAGATGGAACGCGTAGACCTCCCATCACTAATTTTGGCTTCCATCTACATGCCACATGATGGAATTGAAGGACCACCATATAGATATCACCTACCAACTGGTAGAATACACAAGTAAGAGTAGACTAGATATTATTATGGGCTGCGACGCCAACGCACACCATGTGCAATGGGGAAGCACCGACACGAATTCTAGGGGGGAACTCTTATTTGAATTTATTTTAAGAAACAATCTTTTGGTTATAAATAGAGGTAACACACCTACCTTTGTTACAAAAAACCGTAAAGAAGTACTTGACATTACCCTCACAAATAACTCGGACACTTGTCCAGTAGAGCAGTGGAAAGTACTAGATGATCTCTCTTTCTCAGACCATCGTCTGATAAACTTTATCACTCCCACTACAGATCGCCCAATCAAACCTTTTCGTAATAATAGACGTACAGATTGGGCTACCTTTAGTAGGGAGGTAGACGATAACATAGATTCCCTTAATACTAATAGGAACCTTGAACCGCAAAGCCTTGATCAGTTGACTGCAGAACTCACAGGGATTCTGAGAAATGTCCTAGATAAAAGCTGTCCTCTTATCACAACGGTAAAAAAGAACAAAAAACCAATTTGGTGGAATAACGAGCTGAGCAGCATTAGGAAAGAAACTAGAAGACTTTTCAATGCTGCCAAACGGACCGGCTCCGAAAATGACTGGGAACATTACAAATCCAGCCAAAGGAAATTCAAAAATGAAACTCAACGAGCGAAACGCTGCTCATGGAGAAATTTTTGCAGTGAAATCGAGTGTACGAACAAATAGGCCAGACTACGGAAAATCCTCTCCAAGGAGACTATACCACTTGGTTCTCTGAGAAAAGCGGATAACCACTGGAATGAATCCCCAGTCGAGAGTCTGGAACATTTGTTCGAATCACACTTCCCTGGATGCAGCCCTATAGAGAACAGTGAAATAGAAAACACTATAGGTTTTCTAGACACGAAATCCCGGCAGATATCGTAACGGAAGAGAAGTTGGAATGGGCTATCAACTCCTTTTCACCTTTTAAATCTCCGGGTCACGATGGCATTTTCCCTATGATGCTGCAAAAAAGCAGCAGGAAAGTCATCCCACATCTAAAGAACATTTTTGAAAATAGCCTCATATGGGGCTACATTCCTAAAATATGGCGGGAAGTTAAAGTCGTTTTCATACCGAAAGCCGGCAAACTCAGCAAAAGCAAAAGACTTCAGACCTATAAGTCTGACCTCCTTTATACTGAAAACTTTTGAAAGGTTGCTTGATTTACACATCCGTAGCTTTATGAAACCGGAAGTAATATCCACCTTTCAACATGCCTACACAAAAGGAAGAAGCGTGGAAACAGCACTTCACTGTGTAGTAAGAACCATAGAAAAAACGCTGCAAGATAAGGAATACACTCTGGCAGCCTTCCTGGACATTGAAGGAGCTTTCAACAATGTACAAAACAGTGCAATTAAGAAGGCCCTAAATGATCTAGAAGTTGAAGATACAATTACTAATTGGATCATGAATATGCTAACAAAACGTCAGATCCACAGTGAACTGGGAGGTGCGAACTTGAAAAAGTGTGTGTCAAGGGGAACCCCACAAGGAGGTATCCTCTCACCCCTGCTCTGGATCCTGGTCATGAATGAGATCCTCGTAGCTCTCAAACATGATGGCGTAAAAGTGGTCGCCTATGCCGATGATCTAGCTCTTCTGGCAACGGGGAAATTCCCTTCCACTATTAGCGCACAATTGAACTATACACTAACCAAGGTAAGCGCTTGGACAAAAAGGTGCGGCCTTGCAGTGAACCCCCTCAAAACAGAGCTGGTACTCTTTACAAATAGAAGAAAAGTACCTACTTTTGAGTTACCAAGACTAAATGGGACCCCTCTTAAGATCTCTGATCAAGCCAGATACCTGGGTGTGATCTTAGACAAAAAACTAAATTGGAGTCCCAATATACAAGAAAGATATAAAAAATCTATGATAGCACTGTATTCGTGCAACAGGATTTTTGGCAAAAACTGGGGACCAAATCCCAATCCAGGCATTTAAAAACCCTAACCAAAGTTCAAAGATCTGCCAGTATTTGCGTAACTGGTGCAATGAGGACTACACCGACCGCGAGTTTGGAAGTAATCCTCAACCTTACACCTCTTGTTCTCTACGTTCAAGAAGCAGCAGCAAATAGTGCACTTAGACTAAACCAATGTAATGTCTGGAAAACCAGCCAAATAGGACACGCACAGATTCTATCAAGATACGCAGATAACAATATCTGCACGGATTACATAACTCCATACCTGGACTTTAAAAAATCCTTCACAACCAGCTTCCCCAATAGACAAGATTGGCAGAATGAAACACCTTACGAAACGTCTATAGCAATCTATACCGACGGTTCAAAAATGGAAGTTGGAACAGGGGCAGGTTTCTTTTCAGAAAGCCTAAACCTAGCAAGTTCATTCAGACTTCCAAATCACAGCAGCGTCTTCCAAGCCGAGGTCTTAGCAGTTTCACACGCTGCAAAACAGGTGTCCATGATGGCGCTATCACATGATGATATCACAATTTTCATTGATAGCCAAGCAGCAATAAAAGCGATTTCTGCCACTCTTATCAAATCAAAGCTTGTTTCTTGCTGTCGCGAAGAGCTAAGGGTTCTTGGCACGCAGCATAACGTTAGACTCTGCTGGGTTCCTGGTCATAGTGGTATACCGGGAAACGAAAAAGCGGACGAACTAGCGAGAAAAGGATCAACACTTGACCCTTCTCTCATTGATCAATCAATCAGGATCCCACCCTGTGAAATTAAACAGATAATTTGAAATAAAATAATGAAAAAATCCAATGATAGATGGGTATGCCTAGATTCCTGTGTTACTTCCAGGAAAATATGGCCGAAATATAATAAGAAAGAATCTGAAAAGCTGCTATCACTGAATAGACCTTAATTGCGAATGCTTATCAGTATCACAACTGGACATAACCTACTAGGTTATCACAAAAAGAAAATGGGTCTTTGCACCGATGACCTGTGTAGAGGATGCAATGACGAAGATGAACACTAGGATACAACTCACTTCCTTTGTCATTGCCCAGCACTCTGTCACATTAGGAAAAAATTTCTAGGCAATTATTTTTTCAATGAACTAGAAGAATTATCAAACGCTTCAAAAAGCAGTCTGTTAAACTTCACTAATGCCACAAAATGGCTAAATACCGACTAGACATAAATTCATAGGTTTCAAGGTCGTTACAATACGTCAGGGTATCACAATGGATCTACATTGATCTAAGTGTGGCGGAATTAGGATCAACCGTCAGCCCATTCAAGCTAACCTAACCTAAAGTTTATTATACAAAAAAAAATCCTGAAAAATTCAAATTCTGGATCATTCCTTGAATAGCGATCACCGCGTTGGGCGCCATTTGAAACGGGCTTTTGTTGGCCTAATGGGTCGTTGCTGGCATGCTAGTTCCCTTTTTAGTTCGTCGGATGGGGCAGGTACTTGACCCAACCAACCCTGTTCCAAAAATATTCATGCCAGGCTTAGGCAATGGTGTTGGTTTGCCTGCGGACAAATTGTTCGATACCCTCCCTACCTAGGTACTGTATCCGCTTAAGTACCCCTTAATACGGCCTCTTTGTTTCCTTTATTTCCTTTACATTACCTTCCTCTCATCTCCCTCCTTCTTGATAAATCAATTAGCAACTCATTTTATTTCTGTTATACTCTTCATATAAAAATTTTATTTAATTGCATGTTTGTGGCTATTATTATAATTTTATCTGTAAGTTTAGTATCTATACTAAGTCTTTTCTTTGTTAACCTTTTATTGAACTTCAAATTTTAAACATCACGAAGATTTTTGATATGTCTGCGTAATGTATATATGTATTTATGTATGTATTTCTAATGGTTTGGTTTTTCAATTAAGTGGTTTTAGATCTTTATTACTTTGCATGTATTTTACGTTAATGGTTTATTTTCAATTTGTTTTAAATCGAATCTGTTTGACTTCTACTCGAGGCTCTTGCGATACAGATTTGGGGTATTCAACCCTCTTTTATCAAAAAAAAATTTACTATTACTTTAAAAGTCCCCTCAAAACAAACCCACCCAAGAATTTATATATGTATACATATAGCAAAATTAATATAGTAAAAATTTCAAGGTACAAGAAACACTCACTGCTCTTACGAAGCAAAATGATGTCGTGGCCACTGCATCCGCTTGCTCCCGCGATGATACCTCGTTGACTCGCTACCTGTATCACTTTTGGATTTATGTATTTGATATTTATACACTCTACAAATTCTTTCTTTATGCTACTAAACTACTTAAAAAAAAACCGCGCGCTTTCGATAATGCCGTCAAAAAGATTTTATCTAATCAATCGCAAAGAGAAATAATTTTTTGAAACTTGAGAATTACTACAAAAAAAACCACTGTTAATTGCAGCGAGTTTCGCTACGTAAATATACGTATTCAGATTCCAATAAGTTTAGCGGCAATTTCCGTTGAGCCAACGGGGATGAAATTTGCCGAAACGGTTTGCCGTTGTCTCTGCTGTTAAATTTGATTTGCTGGTTTGGATCTTTTTACAGCTTTTCCTTTTCTTTTTAGTTGCTACCTCTATTAAAATTTTCGGTGCAGGTCCTCAATGTGGGAACTGCTTAAATTGAGTTTCCTATAAAAAAAAAAATATTAATACCTAATAGCACGCACTTAGCAAATTCACTAGTAAAATTTCACCTTAGAAATTCCTAAAAAGGGTTCACAATTGCTGTTATGATGTGGGACTCCACTTGTCCTGACACTTTTCTTTTTGGAAATTATTTTATAGAAACTATTTAAAACATTTATTTGTTGCCTTCTTTGAAAATTATCTTAAGACTTGAACGACTTTAAACTCGATGATAATCCGTTGAAGTTTCAATTAGCAATGAAATTTCGCGAACAGTCAAAGTATGCTGTTCTTTCTTTCTTTTGCGGTAACCAGTTAGAAATACTCTCTAACGTCTTTTCTTCTAGCACCTATTCTTTACTCTCAACATTCGTCTAATTTCTCTATCAACTTTCTTAAAACCCTATCCTCGAACCTTATACTTCCAACACAATCACCTTATTGTGATTTGTTCACATGTTGTTGGGAAATAAAATCTATTTTTTTTGTTCTTTTGGGCGACATTTGATTGACGTAGTTTGACGTCTTACATCAATGCCCCAAGGAATTTGACATTGCCAATTGTCATAGTTTGTTTATTTTGAGCCGGTCAACTCGTGCGCGTTGTGAAAACTTTTGTTACGTTTTGTTAAGTTGTGCGTGTTAAAAAAAAGGAAATATATAAATATGGGAGAACCATCTCAACGTGGTACGTCCTACAAACATAGAGACTTCGATTCCGAACCTGTGAAGGATAGGTTCGTTAGAGATTTGGCTGACGTTGGAACAGCGATGGGAAGAAGCCCAGAAAGCATAGGATAAAATTGTTTAGTTTTTTTCGTAACAATAGGTTCGTTAGAGATTTGGCTGACTTTGGAACAGCGATGGGAAGAAGCCCAGAAAGCATAAGATAAAATTGTTTAGTTTTTTTCGTAACAGGGCTTTGCTTCATTTAGATAAACTTTTATCTAACATATGCAAATGAACCCACGCCATTTTCGTTTAGTTATTAATTCGTTCGCAAAATCAGTGTTGTAAAAGTAAACAAAGTCGGAAACTTTGTACGCAAAATACAGAGTGCTTTAGCCATAGGCGTTTTAGAGAGGATTTCCGAGGCAGAGTATAAGCAGACCGAAAATCTGTGCAGCCTAAAGTGGAAAATAATGTGTTAAGGGAAAACTAGGCCAACAAAAGTGATTATAAAATGCTAAACTAAAACTACCAACGTGGGTACTGAACTCACACATATTGTGTTTAAGCCGGGTAACCTCCAAATTTATCAGTCAGATAAGTAAAATTTGTTAAATGTTTATTTGGCATGATACTTTGCGATATTTTTATAGATTCCAGTTCCGTTTACGAGATGCAACCAAAGGATTACTGCCGTATAGGGCAATTCACATGAGCGCGACCAACGAACGACGAATAAATCAAGAAATGTGATTTTAAGTACCTTATAACCATAAATTTCTCACAATTTTTTTAGGAAACGATGACAATATAGTTCATACTTGTTTTTTGGTGAACAAACTCTTATTTTTGTGCCTAAGCTTTTGGGAATAGAGAAAATAAATTTATTCGTTACGAATAAAATTTATTCGTAACGAATAAATTTCTTTTTTCTATTGCTTTAATTTTGGGCACAAAAAGAAGAGTTTATCCGTCTTAAAATAAGTATGAACTATATTTCCATCGTTTCCTAAAAAAATCGTGATGAATTTATGCTTGTAAGGTACTTAAAATCACATTTCTTGATTTATTCGTCGTTCGTTGGTCGCACTCATGTGAATTCACCTTATATCCTTGGCGTGGAAAACACCAATGGTTTTTCCAGCGCGTGTCTCGAGTTCATACATGCAGTTTCCAACTACACGACGTACGCGGGATTTGATGAACTTTGGGAGCAGTTTGGCATTGATGCCCTGAGGAAAACTACTTTGGGCGAAATTCCGATGAAATACTTCCTGTCCTACTCGGTAAGTTAATGGTAACTTAGAACGTGAGTTGTAAGTGTTTTTCGACTTAACGTGTGCCCTAAACATATTCTGCGACAACTTCTGTCTGGCTAGTTGCGTTTTAACTTCTCGCGGAGCCACCATCATATCCGGGTCACCAAGAGCGTTAAGCTTGCGAAGTATCCGATAAGCAGAACCATGAGAGATCATGCTTTGCCCAAAAAGAGCATAATAAGGATGACAGCCAATCGCATCATGAGAATCAGAACGCAGTGCACATGCAATGCTCGATAAATGATTGTCCCAATCGTTCTGCTCCTCGGATATCAACACTCTTAACTTGCTAAGCAAATTACGGTTGACTCTTTCCGATATGTTGGCTTGGGGAGAATATAACGCTGTTCGGGTATGTTTAATGCCATAGTTCTCCAAGAACTCTTTAAATTCTTTGGATACGAACTGACGTTCACTGTCGGAGTGAATATGTTCAGGGGTCCCGAAAGCGTGAAACACCTCAGACTCTAAATATTGCACTATCCGCGAAGAGGTAGCTTTTGGAAGGGCCTTAAGAAAGGGAAACTTTGTGAAGTGATCCACAGCAATAAAAACGTAAACATTTCCTCTTTTTGTACGAGGATAAGGCCCCAACAGGTCGATATATAGCCTCTGCATTGGTCTTTCAGACACAATCTGGGTAGTCATAGGGGGACGGAGGATAGAATTTGGTGCTTTGACGCTTTTACAAACGTCACACTCACCGACGAAAGCTTTGATGTCTCTAACCATTTTGGGCCAGTAATATTTTTCGCGAATGCGGTTATATGTCTTGGCGAAACCGCTGTGGCAACTAAGTTTGGTGTTATGGGCAGCTCATATGCAATCTAAGGTGAGTGTTTCGGGTAACCAAAGACGCTATAGGGAATCCTCATCACTAACATCACTACTTCTGAACCTTACCCTTTTGTAAATGAATTTTCCGGATACCACTAGGTCCGGAAGTGAAGATTGATTTGAGGTGATGTTTTCTCTCAGTTGGGAATATGGCTCCGAATCAAACTCAACCGACTCGAGGTCAACCTCTTGACATACCATACACGCCGAAATCTCCTCAAGCTCATGATCTATACAAAATGACGTTGCCACCATCTCGTCCATGTCCTTTCGCGATAACGTGTCAGGCACTACGTTGAGTGAACCCTTCCGATGTTCAATGGAAAAGTCAAATGGCTGAAGTTCCAAACTCCATCTAGCTAATCTTCCACTCAAATCTTTCATGGACATTAACCATTTATTATCACTTTATTTGTTATCACTTTAAAAGGGGATCCATCAACGTAAGCACGGAATTTACGAATGCTAAGGACGGCTGCAAGACATTCGAGCTCTGTAACTGTATAGTTTTTCTGAGCTTTATTCAACTTCTTTGACATGTAGGCTATCGGTTTTTCGTTTAGATTCTCATCCAACTGAAAGATCACTCCACCTACTCCCTCTGAAGAGGCATCACATTGGATCGTGAAAGGTTTTTTGAAATCGGGTTGTGACAGTACAGGGGTAGAGGAAAGTGCAGTTCTTAATCTGTTGAAAGCTTCTAAGGCTTCAGGTGTCAATTCGAATTTGTTCTTTTTCTTAAGACAATCCGTCAGCGGCGCTGCTAGATCCGAATAATTCTTAATGAATCTTCGGTACCAACCGGTTAATCCTAAAAATCTGCGGACTTTGAGTCTTAGGGATAGGAAAGTTGACCATTGCTTCTACTTTCTCCGGGTTCGTCTTCAAAATACCTTGACCTACGATGTATCCTAGATACTTTATTTCATTCATGGCAAACTTACTCTTATCAAGGTTAATTGTAAGGTTCGCTCTGCGCAGACAAGCTGCAACTTCGTTGAGGACACGGCTATGGGTTTCGAAGTCAGCAGTACAAATCAAAAGATCATCGAGATACACAAAGACGTTCTCACGCAAACTAGATGGCAACAGCTTGTCTATCACTCGACACATTGTTTGACCTGCATTACTCAACCCAAAGGACATCACTTTAATTTGGTAGAGTGGTCTACCGGGTACTGCAAAAGCTGTTTTCTCTCGAGATTTTTCATCTAGTGGAATCTGCCAATATGCGTCTTTGAGATCTATCCCTGAAATAAAATGTGTATCTTTGATGCGACTGAGTAACCCCTCAATGTGTGGCAGCGGGTATGCGTCCTTAACTGTCACAGCATTGACTTTGCGAAAGTCTAAGCATAAGCGAACCTTACCGGGCTTCTTAACCAAGACCACTGGGCAACACCAGGGAGAGTTGCTGACCTCAATAACACCGAGATCTAACATTCGGTCTAATTCTTTGTAGGCTTCTTCTTGACGAACCGGTGACAATGGGTAGTGACGAGACTTAATTGGCACGGCGTTACCAGTGTCAATCGAATGAACTCCCAGATTATTTTTACCTAAACCTAGCTCGACAAAATTGGGGAAAAGTTTTTTTGTCCTTTCGAGTATTTGGCTTTGTTCTGGATTTAACTCGTTTAATTCCGCTTCATCTTTAAAACTCACCTTATCTTCACTCATCCAGGCATCAGTTTGTATTTCGCTTATTTGTGGCATCAAGTGAAAATCTTTCCAGAAATTCATTCCTAGGTATAGCGCTTGAGTAAGATTTGGAATAACATAGAAAATCAGGTTTTTGGTCATGCCGTTGTAGGACGTTTTCAATTCACAGTGCCCCACAATGTCATGTGACTTTCCGTCGGACGTACGCACTATGTTTTTGTATGGGTTCACCTGAATACCCATTTTTTTTACCAAATTCCAACATCCACTACCTAATACAGATATCGAAGCTCCGCTATCTAGCAAACCAAATACTGATTCACCTTCAAGGGTAATGTTTGCATACATCCGTCCATCAGTACTCGAAGAAATTATAGATTCCACTATCTGCTTGCGTATTTTCTTCCGGTTACGAAACCGATGTCTGCATTTCTGCACGTGAGTGGTGGCTAAGGTCTTCGTTCCGAAGATTCGGGACCGAACTTTATAATAGTTGAGCTTGCACTCGTGAAGAGATTTCAAAGAAAAGGTGGAAATGGGATCATCCTGAGATCATCACGTTTCAAAATCTTTGTTGGTATGCTCTCGGATGTAAGGTCTTTGTTATTTATGCGTGTTTCTGTTCGGGGATATTGTTGGAGGGACGAAACTCCCCTCTCCTTGATTCGTCCCGTCGAAGGTTTCCCGAATGGTTTTTGCACTCAGGAGTACTAACACCCTTGAAACCGCACACAAAGCAAAACAAATTCCTTACATGTGAAGGGCAAAAATGGTAGCTGTGCCCCTTTTGGTCACAATTCCAACACGTCAGATTCGCTGTTGAACCCGATCTTTGAAATGAAGTTAAGGCCGCGATTTCCTCACCTTCGGTATCGGTTGGTTCTGGCTTATCTTCAACCGAGATCTCGTGTACCGTTCTTTGGGAAGAATACCGCTTCGCCAAAAACCTCTCAGCTTCACGAGCCTTATTTCTTAACTCTTCTAGGCTCTTGACATTTGCTAATAAAAGCAACTCCCCTAGCTTATCCTTAGCGTTACTAAGAATAACATCAATTATCTTCCTTTCATCGAAAGGTTCTTTTAACCTGTCGTTTAGACTAACGATGGATCCGTAAAAATCATCGAAAGGTTCTTTAAACCCTTGCTTGCGAGTCAACAACCTCATATAGACCTCCACGTCATTCTCTTGCCGTCCAAATTCTTTTTTCATTGCCTCTTTGATTTGAGCAAAAGTTGCCTCTGGTTTTCGTCGCAAATAACCCCAAAACCAGTTATTTGCTTTTCCGTTTAGTACTTGGTGGAAGTTTGAAGCGATTCGTTGCTGTACGAGGACGAAGCTTGCAGACGACCAACCTTAAACAAAAAATCACCGACGTTTTCGGTTCCGTCGTATTTAATGTTCCACCTTTCTAATCTGCAGGCATCTGAGGCGCTAAATAAAGAAGGTGAAATGGAATTTCGAGAATTTGGAACGGTTTGATGATCGTGGGTCGGTCTAGACTCTACACCTGAGCGAAATGGGTTTTCACTGCCACCCTCAGAGGCTCTCGGAACGGTAGGTCGGTTAATGTCTTCCAATTTTTTTATGACATTCACCATAAACATATCCATCTGTTGGAAAAACCTAACTTGATTAGTCATAAGACTACTTTCGATTTTGTTCGCCAAGTCTTCAACTGACGAACTTCCTTGCCTATTTGACGGACCAACGATGTTGTCTTCCCGTCCATCACTATCTCGGCCAAGATTTGGTAACTCATTTTCTGACTGCTCGTGCGGCATTGTAAATGTTGAGTTACCTACAGTCGAGTTAAGCTCTTGAGAAAAACTGAACGAGTTATCCAAATTGAACCTATTGACCGTGTCTCGGAAACGATTATAAAAAGCTTCAAATCTAGCTTCGGAATTAGCCTGAAATCGGGATAAAGTTTCTTCAAGAGAAAAGCGACGACCGTTGCTCATTATCTACTTCGCACAGAATAAATTAAATTCTTATTACTCTGTTGGTATTTATGTTTAAATTACCTATGCGATTTCTCTAGACTATTTGTGCCAATCGAGTGCGTAAAAAAAAATCTGGGTACGTATATAAAAAAAAAATCAAAAGGTTTTGAAAATATAAAAATCAAAATAAAAACTAACGTTGAGGAGATTAATTCTGTTTATATTTTGTATTTCAGTTAAAATCTTCATAAAAAAAAAGAAGGATGGAGATTTCGAGAAAGCTGCAGGAACTTACGAAAATAAAGGAAACAAAGGTGCCAAAGTGCTTGAGCTTTTCAAGATGTACTACAAAAGTAAAATATTCTACTCTACAAACTCTTTTTTTTTTTTTTTAATGAAATGACGTTTATAATTGATTATTTGTTTCAGGACTTTCGTAGCCGCATACTCCAAGCTAGAAGACTCTGAAACGATAATTTCAAAGGACTCTCAACGACGTTACTAACATCCTGGAGTCTCCTCGAATCCTGTAATTTCATGTGTGGTGAATGCCTTGGACCAGTGAGCACTTGCTAGACAAACACCCAGTGGACTCAAAACTTTTCACTCCACATTAAATTTTTACTTAGGCAATCCCTTTTCCTCGTCGCAACGCGATGTCGAATACTTCACATTCAGTCACCGGGACTTACGAGGAAGCAGGAATACTGTTGGCAAAAAGATTTAATCTCAAGCAAAAAAAAAAAATAAAAATGTATATATATTTATATCTATGTATATGTATATATGATAAATCTATTGAAACTAAAGTTTATTATCCTCCTCAACGGGTCTTCACCTTGCCGTGGTGAGGAGGCTTACGCTAGAACCTAAAGCAAGATGGCTACGGTTGGATGCTTCTGAGCGGAAAATCAGCTACCAGCTAGGGTTCTGGGCAAACTAAGTGAGACCCACCCGTTTGAAAATTATGGAAAGGAAAAATAAAGATATTAAAAAAATAGCGGGGATATACGCTAAAGTTTCAGCAGATGTCACGGCTGCTGGCTTGGGCTTTGCCTTACGATCTCAATATCGTAAGGAGAAGTCGCCAGTGACTGACTTTTCTCATTTCATTTTTTGCTTGGTTTGGGTAACGATTTTACTTATAATTTTGGATCTTTTTCTTTTTTCTTTTTCTTTTTTCTCTCTTTTCGTTTTCTTTTTTCTTGCAGATCCAACTTATAAAGCAATCGCAAAAGCTAACCAAAGTAATAAAAAAGAAATCAAAATGAACAACTCCAAGAACAACAACAATGTAACGAAGTTGACTGAGGAAGAGGAAAACCTCCTACTCAACCCTTTCTCCAGCTTAGGTATGGAAGATGGAGCCAGTGGCGAAGCCATCACTGTCGATGATATCAGTGATGCTAGCTCTATGGCAGACTCCGATATCTCCAACCTATCGTGTATGTCCAGGCGGAGTAGAATCTCCAACTGCAAACGCACGGTTAAAAGGCTGGGGAAAGTTGATTGGAACGAAATGACTGACTTAGAACGGAAACGACTACATAACGCACGAGCCTTTCTAGACAGGGAGAACTTGGGAAAAGACGGGCCTACTGCTAGTCTAGCACCAAGCCCCCTAAAAGGTACAACTGCAATAACTGACAAGACCGACCAAAACAAACCACACGGCACACGAACCTTGGTGGTAAGGGAGAGCTTGGGAAAGGATGGGCCTATTGCTAATCCAGCACCAAACCCTCTCTCCCCTCTAAGTAAGAGTGTAAAAACCTCGATGGGTCCGCCTGCTCCGTACACTGATAAAATTCAGCCAAAGAAAAGGCCAACCCCATCGACGGCTGGTGTAGGGACTACGAATACAGGACACAATACGAAGGACGAACAGACAGACCCTAGAGCACGGAAGCACAGCAGTACTTCTCACCTAGAAATGGGAAATGAAGCCGCTGCTGCTGAGGGGAAGGAAGAACAGAAACTTGATGGTAGTGTAGAAGGCCTTAGCCCTCCGCAAGACCAGAATGTGACTGAGGAATCCAACCCCGAAAACCCGTCACACAACAAAACGACAGACAGTCTGGCAACTGTCATCGACAGAAATACAAGACAACGACGAGCAAGGGTCCTCAGCAAAGACGAACTTCAACTGAGACAACAACGCAACGCGGTAAGGACAGTCAGACGCCTATCGAAAAAGAACCCTGACTCCTTAACGGGAAAGGCAAGGAAGGCTCTGATGAGGTCCGAACAAAGACTACGGACATTGACACCAATAGACATAACAAAACAAACTGGACAAGACCCGACGGACAATAAACGAGCTGGCTGCGGAACAAATACCGGAACTGGTGAGGCGGCCTCTCTGCCCCTTATCGAAACCGTTTTGCCGAACTGCTCAAAACGAGTAAGGAATGCCAGCTCCTCCCCGAACAACTCCTCACCCAACAGACTACCAAAGAGGATGAAGACCTCCTCAGTCCCTGCTGCAAAGGGTCACCTAGTCGCTATAGCCGACTTTGGGAAACCAGACCGCAAACTGAGTGAAGACGAATGGCAGTTGCTGGAACTAAGGATCCTGGAAGAGGTAAATGAGGCGATCGTTAAGATTAGGCAACCGCCACTCTTCGGGGAACTCACTACCGTCCATGGTTTCAAAGTAATGAACTGCGAGAATGAATGGACCCTTCAATGGCTCCAGGAATTCGTAAAGAAGACGGCAGCTCCCTGGCAGAATGCTAAATTACGGCTCGTGACTGTCACGGAGATCAAGGACATAAACCGACCAATGGGTAAACTGCTGGTCAGAGGCCCCTCTATTCCCCGCGATCGGCTGGAAAGGTACATCCTTTCTCTGAATGCCGAACTTTTGAGCGACCAATGGAAGGTCGTGAAGGTGGAGAAGACGGAGACAGGCACTGAAGTGATTGTGAGGTTGACACACAACTCCATACAACTTCTAAGAAGAGTCAGCTTCAAAGTTCGCGTCGGCATCACCCGATGCAAACTCAGGCTGATAGCTAGAATCAAAAAACAGGTTAGTAAGGCGTTGTATAAAAAACAATATATGCAATGGAATTGAAGTTAATACAAATCAATCTCCAACATAGTAAAGCCGCCTCCGCCAACCTGGTCTACCTCATGGAGAGTAGACAGATAGATGTAACCCTTATTCAAGAACCTTGGGTCGCAAGAGGAAAAATTAAGGGCCTACATTCCAAAGAACTCACGCTGTACAAATCCAATTTTGTCAGCCCAGACAGTAACCATAGAACATGCATAGTAGCTAGAAAACAGTTAAATCTTTTTCTTCTAACTACTTATAGCACAATAGACCAGACCGCAGTAAAGATGGAACGCGTAGACCTCCCATCACTAATTTTGGCTTCCATCTACATGCCACATGATGGAATTGAAGGACCACCATATAGATATCACCTACCAACTGGTAGAATACACAAGTAAGAGTAGACTAGATATTATTATGGGCTGCGACGCCAACGCACACCATGTGCAATGGGGAAGCACCGACACGAATTCTAGGGGGGAACTCTTATTTGAATTTATTTTAAGAAACAATCTTTCGGTTATAAATAGAGGTAACACACCTACCTTTGTTACAAAAAACCGTAAAGAAGTACTTGACATTACCCTCACAAATAACTCGGACACTTGTCCAGTAGAGCAGTGGAAAGTACTAGATGATCTCTCTTTCTCAGACCATCGTCTGATAAACTTTATCACTCCCACTACAGATCGCCCAATCAAACCTTTTCGTAATAATAGACGTACAGATTGGGCTACCTTTAGTAGGGAGGTAGACGATAACATAGATTCCCTTAATACTAATAGGAACCTTGAACCGCAAAGCCTTGATAAGTTGACTGCAGAACTCACAGGGATTCTGAGAAATGTCCTAGACAAAAGCTGTCCTCTTATCACAACGGTAAAAAAGAACAAAAAACCAATTTGGTGGAATAACGAGCTGAGCAGCATTAGGAAAGAAACTAGAAGACTTTTCAATGCTGCCAAACGGACCGGCTCCGAAAATGACTGGGAACATTACAAATCCAGCCAAAGGAAATTCAAAAATGAAACTCAACGAGCGAAACGCTGCTCATGGAGAAATTTTTGCAGTGAAATCGAGTGTACGAACAAATAGGCCAGACTACGGAAAATCCTCTCCAAGGAGACTATACCACTTGTTTCTCTGAGAAAAGCGGATAACCACTGGAATGAATCCCCAGTCGAGAGTCTGGAACATTTATTCGAATCACACTTCCCTGGATGCAGCCCTATAGAGAACAGTGAAATAGAAAACACTATAGGTTTTCTAGACACGAAATCCCGGCAGATATCGTAACGGAAGAGAAGTTGGAATGGGCTATCAACTCCTTTTCACCTTTTAAATCTCCGGGTCACGATGGCATTTTCCCTATGATGCTGCAAAAAAGCAGCAGGAAAGTCATCCCACATCTAAAGAACATTTTTGAAAATAGCCTCATATGGGGCTACATTCCTAAAATATGGCGGGAAGTTAAAGTCGTTTTCATACCGAAAGCCGGCAAACTCAGCAAAAGCAAACGACTTCAGACCTATAAGTCTGACCTCCTTTATACTGAAAACTTTTGAAAGGTTGCTTGATTTACACATCCGTAGCTTTATGAAACCGGAAGTAATATCCACCTTTCAACATGCCTACACAAAAGGAAGAAGCGTGGAAACAGCACTTCACTGTGTAGTAAGAACCATAGAAAAAACGCTGCAAGATAAGGAATACACTCTGGCAGCCTTCCTGGACATTGAAGGAGCTTTCAACAATGTACAAAACAGTGCAATTAAGAAGGCCCTAAATGATCTAGAAGTTGAAGATACAATTACTAATTGGATCATGAATATGCTAACAAAACGTCAGATCCACAGTGAACTGGGAGGTGCGAACTTGAAAAAGTGTGTGTCAAGGGGAACCCCACAAGGAGGTATCCTCTCACCCCTGCTCTGGATCCTGGTCATGAATGAGATCCTCGTAGCTCTCAAACATGATGGCGTAAAAGTGGTCGCCTATGCCGATGATCTAGCTCTTCTGGCAACGGGGAAATTCCCTTCCACTATTAGCGCACAATTGAACTATACACTAACCAAGGTAAGCGCTTGGACAAAAAGGTGCGGCCTTGCAGTGAACCCCCTCAAAACAGAGCTGGTACTCTTTACAAATAGAAGAAAAGTACATACTTTTGAGTTACCAAGACTAAATGGGACCCCTCTTAAGATCTCTGATCAAGCCAGATACCTGGGTGTGATCTTAGACAAAAAACTAAATTGGAGTCCCAATATACAAGAAAGATATAAAAAATCTATGATAGCACTGTATTCGTGCAACAGGATTTTTGGCAAAAACTGGGGACCAAATCCCAAGATCATCCTATGGATGTATACTGCCATTGTTAGACCTATCCTATCTTATGGCAATTTGGTGTGGTGGAAGGCGTTGGAAAAATCCACGCATTTAAAAACCCTAACCAAAGTTCAAAGATCTGCCTGTATTTGCGTAACTGGTGCAATGAGGACTACACCGACCGCGAGTTTGGAAGTAATCCTCAACCTTACACCTCTTGTTCTCTACGTTCAAGAAGCAGCAGCAAATAGTGCACTTAGACTAAACCAATGTAATGTCTGGAAAACCAGCCAAATAGGACACGCACAGATTCTATCAAGATACGCAGATAACAATATCTGCACGGATTACATAACTCCATACCTGGACTTTAAAAAATCCTTCACAACCAGCTTCCCCAATAGACAAGATTGGGAGAATGAAACACCTTACGAAACGTCTATAGCAATCTATACCGACGGTTCAAAAATGGAAGTTGGAACAGGGGCAGGTTTCTTTTCAGAAAGCCTAAACCTAGCAAGTTCATTCAGACTTCCAAATCACAGCAGCGTCTTCCAAGCCGAGGTCTTGGCAGTTTCACACGCTGCAAAACAGGCGTCCATGATGGCGCTATCAAATGATGATATCACAATTTTCATTGATAGCCAAGCAGCAATAAAAGCGATTTCTGCCACTCTTATCAAATCAAAGCTTGTTTCTTGCTGTCGCGAAGAGCTAAGGGTTCTTGGCACGCAGCATAACGTTAGACTCTGCTGGGTTCCTGGTCATAGTGGTATACCGGGAAACGAAAAAGCGGACGAACTAGCGAGAAAAGGATCAACACTTGACCCTTCTCTCATTGATCAATCAATCAGGATCCCACCCTGTGAAATTAAACAGATAATTTGAAATAAAATAATGAAAAAATCCAATGATAGATGGGTATGCCTAGATTCCTGTGTTACTTCCAGGAAAATATGGCCGAAATATAATAAGAAAGAATCTGAAAAGCTGCTATCACTGAATAGACCTTAATTGCGAATGCTTATCAGTATCACAACTGGACATAACCTACTAGGTTATCACAAAAAGAAAATGGGTCTTTGCACCGATGACCTGTGTAGAGGATGCAATGACGAAGATGAACACTAGGATACAACTCACTTCCTTTGTCATTGCCCAGCACTCTGTCACATTAGGAAAAAATTTCTAGGCAATTATTTTTTCAATGAACTAGAAGAATTATCAAACGCTTCAAAAAGCAGTCTGTTAAACTTCACTAATGCCACAAAATGGCTAAATACCGACTAGACATAAATTCATAGGTTTCAAGGTCGTTACAATACGTCAGGGTATCACAATGGATCTACATTGATCTAAGTGTGGCGGAATTAGGATCAACCGTCAGCCCATTCAACCTAACCTAACCTAAAGTTTATTATACAAAAAAAAATCCTGAAAAATTCAAATTCTGGATCATTCCTTGAATAGCGATCACCACGTTGGGCGCCATTTGAAACGGGCTTTTGTTGGCCTAATGGGTCGTTGCTGGCATGCTAGTTCCCTTTTTAGTTCGTCGGATGGGGCAGGTACTTGACCCAACCAACCCTGTTCCAAAAATATTCATGCCAGGCTTAGGCAATGGTGTTGGTTTGCCTGCGGACAAATTGTTCGATACCCTCCCTACCTAGGTACTGTATCCGCTTAAGTACCCCTTAATACGGCCTCTTTGTTTCCTTTATTTCCTTTACATTACCTTCCTCTCATCTCCCTCCTTCTTGATAAATCAATTAGCAACTCATTTTATTTCTGTTATACTCTTCATATAAAAATTTTATTTAATTGCATGTTTGTGGCTATTATTATAATTTTATCTGTAAGTTTAGTATCTATACTAAGTCTTTTCTTTGTTAACCTTTTATTGAACTTCAAATTTTAAACATCACGAAGATTTTTGATATGTCTGTGTAATGTATATATGTATTTATGTATGTATTTCTAATGGTTTGGTTTTTCAATTAAGTGGTTTTAGATCTTTATTACTTTGCATGTATTTTACGTTAATGGTTTATTTTCAATTTGTTTTAAATCGAATCTGTTTGACTTCTACTCGAGGCTCTTGCGATAGATTTGGGGTATTCAACCCTCTTTTATCAAAAAAAAACTTACTATTACTTTAAAAGTCCCCTCAAAACAAACCCACCCAAGAATTTATATATGTATACATATAGCAAAATTAATATAGTAAAAATTTCAAGGTACAAGAAACACTCACTGCTCTTACGAAGCAAAATGATGTCGTGGCCACTGCATCCGCTTGCTCCCGCGATGATACCTCGTTGACTCGCTACCTGTATCACTTTTGGATTTATGTATAACACTTTGATATTTATACACTCTACAAATTCTTTCTTTATGCTACTAAACTACTTAAAAAAAAAACCGCGCGCTTTCGATAATGCCGTCAAAAAGATTTTATCTAATCAATCGCAAAGAGAAATAATTTTTTGAAACTTGAGAATTACTACAAAAAAAACCACTGTTAATTGCAGCGAGTTCCGCTACGTAAATATACGTATTCAGATTCCAATAAGTTTAGCGGCAATTTCCGTTGAGCCAACGGGGATGAAATTTGCCGAAACGGTTTGCCGTTGTCTCTGCTGTTAAATTTGATTTGCTGGTTTGGATCTTTTTACAGCTTTTCCTTTTCTTTTTGGTTGCTACCTCTATTAAAATTTTCGGTGCAGGTCCTCAATGTGTAAACTGCTTAAATTGAGTTTCCTATAAAAAAAACTATTAATACCTAATAGCACGCACTTAGCAAATTCACTAGTAAAATTTCACCTTAGAAATTCCTAAAAAGGGTTCACAATTGCTGTTATGATGTGGGACTCCACTTGTCCTGACACTTTTCTTTTTGGAAATTATTTTATAGAAACTATTTAAAACATTTATTTGTTGCCTTCTTTGAAAATTATCTTAAGACTTGAACGACTTTAAACTCGATGATAATCCGTTGAAGTTTCAATTAGCAATGAAATTTCGCGAACAGTCAAAGTATGCTGTTCTTTCTTTCTTTTGCGGTAACCAGTTAGAATTACTCTCTAACATCTTTTCTTCTAGCACCTATTCTTTACTCTCAACATTCGTCTAATTTCTCTATCAACTTTCTTAAAACCCTATCCTCGAACCTTATACTTCCAACACAATCACCTTATTGTGATTTGTTCACATGTTGTTTGGAAATAAAATCAATTTTTTTTGTTCTTTTGGGCGACATTTGATTGACGTAGTTTGACGTCTTACATCAATGCCCCAAGGAATTTGACATTGCCAATTGTCATAGTTTGTTTATTTTGAGCCGGTCAACTCGTGCGCGTTGTGAAAACTTTTGTTACGTTTTGTTAAGTTGTGCGTGTTAAAAAAAAGGAAATATATAAATATGGGAGAACCATCTCAACGTAGTACGTCCTACAAACATAGAGACTTCGTTTCCGAACCTGTGAAGGATAGGTTCGTTAGAGATTTGGCTGACGTTGGAACAGCGATGGGAAGAAGCCCAGAAATCATAGGATAAAATTGTTTAGTTTTTTTCGTAACAGGGCTTGGCTTCATTTAGATAAACTTTTATCTAACATATGCAAATGAACCCACGCCATTTTCGTTTAGTTATTAATTCGTTCGCAAAATCAGTGTTGTAAAAGTAAACAAAGTCGGAAACTTTGTACGCAAAATACAGAGTGCTTTAGCCATAGGCGTTTTAGAGAGGATTTCCGAGGCAGAGTATAAGCAGACCGAAAATCTGTGCAGCCTAAAGTGGAAAATAATGTGTTAAGGGAAAACTAGGCCAACAAAAGTGATTATAAAATGCTAAACTAAAACTACCAACGTGGGTACTGAACTCACACATATTGTGTTTAAGCCGGGTAACCTCCAAATTTATCAGTCAGATAAGTAAAATTTGTTAAATGTTTATTTGGCATGATACTTTGCGATATTTTTATAGATTCCAGTTCCGTTTACGAGATGCAACCAAAGGATTACTGCCGTATATCCTTGGCGTGGAAAACACCAATGGTTTTTCCAGCGCGTGTCTCGAGTTCATACATGCAGTTTCCAACTACACGACGTACGCGGGATTTGATGAACTTTGGGAGCAGTTTGGCATTGATGCCCTGAGGAAAACTACTTTGGGCGAAATTCCGATGAAATACTTCCTGTCCTACTCGGTAAGTTACCATTTTAGAACGTGAGTTTTAAGTGTTTTTCGACTTAACGTGTGCCCTAAACATATTCTGCGACAACTTCTGTCTGGCTAGTTGCGTTTTAACTTCTCGCGGAGCCACCATCATATCCGGGTCACCAAGAGCGTTAAGCTTGCGAGGTATCCGATAAGCAGAACCATGAGAGATCATGCTTTGCCCAAAAAGAGCATAATAAGGCTGACAGCCAATCGCATCATGAGAATCAGAACGCAGTGCACATGCAATGCTCGATAAATGATTGTCCCAATCGTTCTGCTCCTCGGATATCAACACTCTTAACTTGCTAAGCAAATTACGGTTGACTCTTTCCGATATGTTGGCTTGGGGAGAATATAACGCTGTTCGGGTATGTTTAATGCCATAGTTCTCCAAGAACTCTTTAAATTCTTTGGATACGAACTGACGTCCATTGTCGGAGTGAATATGTTCAGGGGTCCCGAAAGCGTGAAACACCTCAGACTCTAAATATTGCACTATCCGCGAAGAGGTAGCTTTTGGAAGGGCCTTAAGAAAGGGAAACTTTGTGAAGTGATCCACAGCAATAAAAACGTAAACATTTCCTCTTTTTGTACGAGGATAAGGCCCCAACAGGTCGATATATAGCCTCTGCATTGGTCTTTCAGACACAATCTGGGTAGTCATAGGGGGACGGAGGATAGAATTTGGTGCTTTGACGCTTTTACAAACGTCACACTCACCGACGAAAGCTTTGATGTCTCTAACCATTTTGGGCCAGTAATATTTTTCGCGAATGCGGTTATATGTCTTGGCGAAACCGCTGTGGCAACTAAGTTTGGTGTTATGGGCAGCTCATATGCAATCTAAGGTGAGTGTTTCGGGTAACCAAAGACGCTATAGGGAATCCTCATCACTAACATCACTACTTCTGAACCTTACCCTTTTGTAAATGAATTTTCCGGATACCACTAGGTCCGGAAGTGAAGATTGATTTGAGGTGATGTTTTCTCTCAGTTGGGAATATGGCTCCGAATCAAACTCAACCGACTCGAGGTCAACCTCTTGACATACCATACACGCCGAAATCTCCTCAAGCTCATGATCTATACAAAATGACGTTGCCACCATCTCGTCCATGTCCTTTCGCGATAACGTGTCAGGCACTACGTTGAGTGAACCCTTCCGATGTTCAATGGAAAAGTCAAATGGCTGAAGTTCCAAACTCCATCTAGCTAATCTTCCACTCAAATCTTTCATGGACATTAACCATTTATTATCACTTTATTTGTTATCACTTTAAAAGGGGATCCATCAACGTAAGCACGGAATTTACGAATGCTAAGGACGGCTGCAAGACATTCGAGCTCTGTAACTGTATAGTTTTTCTGAGCTTTATTCAACTTCTTTGACATGTAGGCTATCGGTTTTTCGTTTAGATTCTCATCCAACTGAAAGATCACTCCACCTACTCCCTCTGAAGAGGCATCGCATTGGATCGTGAAAGGTTTTTTGAAATCGGGTTGTGACAGTACAGGGGTAGAGGAAAGTGCAGTTCTTAATCTGTTGAAAGCTTCTAAGGCTTCAGGTGTCAATTCGAATTTGTTCTTTTTCTTAAGACAATCCGTCAGCGGCGCTGCTAGATCCGAATAATTCTTAATGAATCTTCGGTACCAACCGGTTAATCCTAAAAATCTGCGGACTTTGAGTCTTAGGGATAGGAAAGTTGACCATTGCTTCTACTTTCTCCGGGTTCGTCTTCAAAATACCTTGACCTACGATGTATCCTAGATACTTTATTTCTTTCATGGCAAACTTACTCTTATCAAGGTTAATTGTAAGGTTCGCTCTGCGCAGACAAGCTGCAACTTCGTTGAGGACACGGATATGGGTTTCGAAGTCAGCAGTACAAATCAAAAGATCATCGAGATACACAAAGACGTTCTCACGCAAACTAGATGGCAACAGCTTGTCTATCACTCGACACATTGTTTGACCTGCATTACTCAACCCAAAGGACATCACTTTAATTTGGTAGAGTGGTCTACCGGGTACTGCAAAAGCTGTTTTCTCTCGAGATTTTTCATCTAGTGGAATCTGCCAATATGCGTCTTTGAGATCTATCCCTGAAATAAAATGTGTATCTTTGATGCGACTGAGTAACCCCTCAATGTGTGGCAGCGGGTATGCGTCCTTAACTGTCACAGCATTGACTTTGCGAAAGTCTAAGCATAAGCGAACCTTACCGGGCTTCTTAACCAAGACCACTGGGCAACACCAGGGAGAGTTGCTGACCTCAATAACGCCGAGATCTAACATTCGGTCTAATTCTTTGTAGGCTTCTTCTTGACGAACCGGTGACAATGGGTAGTGACGAGACTTAATTGGCACGGCGTTACCAGTGTCAATCGAATGAACTCCCAGATTATTTTTACCTAAACCTAGCTCGACAAAATTGGGGAAAAGTTTTTTTGTCCTTTCGAGTATTTGGCTTTGTTCTGGATTTAACTCGTTTAATTCCGCTTCATCTTTAAAACTCACCTTATCTTCACTCATCCAGGCATCAGTTTGTGTTTCGCTTATTTGTGGCATCAATTGAAAATCTTTCCAGAAATTCATTCCTAGGTATATCGCTTGAGTAAGATTTGGAATAACATAGAAAATCAGGTTTTTGGTCATGCCGTTGTAGGACGTTTTAAATTCACAGTGCCCCACAATGTCATGTGACTTTCCGTCGGTCGTACGCACTATGTTTTTGTATGGGTTCACCTGAATACCCATTTTTTTTACCAAATTCCAACATCCACTACCTAATACAGATATCGAGGCTCCGCTATCTAGCAAACCAAATACTGATTCACCTTCAAGGGTAATGTTTGCATACATCCGTCCATCTGTACTCGAAGAAATTATATGGCGCTTTCCATTGGTTTCACTCGGGGAAGCACTCATTTTAAAAACCAATGGAACACCCAAAATTGTTTCTATTCAGTTTAACGTAATTTCCTTTGTGTGAGTGAAACACCTATGGCGATTAAAAAATATTCCTTGAAGAAACTTTTCTTTTTGACATTTGAGTAACATGTGTTAGTGATTCTGAGTCGATTCTCACTTCAAATCGAGAAGCGGCTGTCACTCCTCAGAATCATGAGAAGCGATCTTTTTGCACCAATGGAACGGTTTGAGAATGCTTCTGGACGCTCCTGGACGGTTCTTTTCGTCCAATGGAAAGTGACAATAGATTCCACTATCTGCTTGCGTATTTTCTTCCGGTTACGAAACCGATGTCTGCATTTCTGCACGTGAGTGGTGGCTAAGGTCTTCGTTCCGAAGATTCGGGACCGAACTTTATAATAGTTGAGCTTGCACTCGTGAAGAGATTTCAAAGAAAAGGTGGAAATGGGATCATCCTGAGAGCCGAGGGTTTCTTCACGTTTCAAAATCTTTGTTGGTATGCTCTCGGATGTAAGGTCTTTGTTATTTATGCGTGTTTCTGTTCGGGGATATTGTTGGAGGGACGAAACTCCCCTCTCCTTGATTCGTCCCGTCGAAGGTTTCCCGAATGGTTTTTGCACTCAGGAGTACTAACACCCTTGAAACCGCACACAAAGCAAAACAAATTCCTTACATGTGAAGGGCAAAAATGGTAGCTGTGCCCCTTTTGGTCACAATTCCAACACGTCAGATTCGCTGTTGAACCCGATCTTTGAAATGAAGTTAAGGCCGCGATTTCCTCACCTTCGGTATCGGTTGGTTCTGGCTTATCTTCAACCGAGATCTCGTGTACCGTTCTTTGGGAAGAATACCGCTTCGCCAAAAACCTCTCAGCTTCACGAGCCTTATTTCTTAACTCTTCTAGGCTCTTGACATTTGCTAATAAAAGCAACTCCCCTAGCTTATCCTTAGCGTTACTAAGAATAACATCAATTATCTTCCTTTCATCGAAAGGCTCTTTTAACCTGTCGTTAAGACTAACGATGGATCCGTAAAAATCATCGAAAGGTTCTTTAAACCCTTGCTTGCGAGTCAACAACCTCATATAGACCTCCACGTCATTCTCTTGCCGTCCAAATTCTTTTTTCATTGCCTCTTTGATTTGAACAAAAGTTGCCTCTGGTTTTCGTCGCAAATAACCCCAAAACCAGTTATTTGCTTTTCCGTTTAGTACTTGGTGGAAGTTTGAAGCGATTCGTTGCTGTACGAGGACGAAGCTTGCAGACGACCAACCTTAAACAAAAAATCACCGACGTTTTCGGTTCCGTCGTATTTAATGTTCCACCTTTCTAATCTGCAGGCATCTGAGGCGCTAAATAAAGAAGGTGAAATGGAATTTCGAGAATTTGGAACGGTTTGATGATCGTGGGTCGGTCTAGACTCTACACCTGAGCGAAATGGGTTTTCACTGCCACCCTCAGAGGCTCTCGGAACGGTAGGTCGGTTAATGTCTTCCAATTTTTTTATGACATTCACCATAAACATATCCATCTGTTGGAAAAACCTAACTTGATTAGTCATAAGACTACTTTCGATTTTGTTCGCCAAGTCTTCAACTGACGAACTTCCTTGCCTATTTGACGGACCAACGATGTTGTCTTCCCGTCCATCGCTATCTCGGCCAAGATTTGGTAACTCATTTTCTGACTGCTCGTGCGGCATTGTAAATGTTGAGTTACCTACAGTCGAGTTAAGCTCTTGAGAAAAATTGAACGAGTTATCCAAATTGAACCTATTGACCGTGTCTCGGAAACGATTATAAAAAGCTTCAAATCTAGCTTCGGAGTTAGCCTGAAATCGGGATAAAGTTTCTTCAAGAGAAAAGCGACGACCGTTGCTCATTATCTACTTCGCACAGAATAAATTTAATTCTTATTACTCTGTTGGTATTTATGTTTAAATTACCTATGCGATTTCTCTAGACTATTTGTGCCAATCGAGTGCGTAAAAAAAAATCTGGGTACGTATATAAAAAAAAAATCAAATGGTTTTGAAAATATAAAAATCAAAATAAAAACTAACGTTGAGGAAATTAATTCTGTTTATATTTTGTATTTCAGTTAAAATCTTCATAAAAAAAAAGAATAATGGAGATTTCGAGAAAGCTGCAGGAACTTACGAAAATAAAGGAAACAAAGGTGCCAAAGTGCTTGAGCTTTTCAAGATGTACTACAAAAGTAAAATATTCTACTCTACAAACTTTTTTTTTTTTTAATGAAATGACGTTTATAATTGATTATTTGTTTCAGGACTTTCGTAGCCGCATACTCCAAGCTAGAAGACTCTGAAACGATAATTTCAAAGGACTCTCAACGACGTTACTAACATCCTGGAGTCTCCTCGAATCTTGTAATTTCAAGTGTGGTGAATGCCTTGGACCAGTGAGCACTTGCTAGACAAACACCCAGTGGACTCAAAACTTTTCACTCCACATTAAATTTTTACTTAGGCAATCCCTTTTCCTCGTCGCAACGCGATGTCGAATACTTCACATTCAGTCACCGGGACTTACGAGGAAGCAGGAATACTGTTGGCAAAAAGATTTAATCTCAAGCAAAAAAAAATAAAAATGTATATATATTTATATCTATGTATATATGATAAATCTATTGAAACTAAAGTTTATTATACAAAAAAAAATCCTGAAAAACTCAAATTCTGGATCACTATTCCTTGAATAGCGATCACCACGTTGGGCGCCATTTGAAACGGGCTTTTGTTGGCCTAATGGGTCGTTGCTGGCATGCTAGTTCCCTTTTTAGCTCGTCGGATGGGGCAGGTACTTGACCCAACTAACCCTGTTCCAAAAATATTCATGCCAGGCTTAGGCAATGGTGTTGGTTTGCCTGCGGACAAATTGTTCGATACCCTCCCTACCTAGGTACTGTATCCGCTTAAGTACCCCTTAATACGGCCTCTTTGTTTCCTTTATTTCCTTTACATTACCTTCCTCTCATCTCCCTCCTTCTTGATAAATCAATTAGCAACTCATTTTATTTCTGTTATACTCTTCATATAAAAATTTTATTTAATTGCATGTTTGTGGCTATTATTATAATTTTATCTGTAAGTTTAGTATCTATACTAAGTCTTTTCTTTGTTAACCTTTTATTAAACTTCAAATTTTAAACATCACGAAGATTTTTGATATGTCTGTGTAATGTATATATGTATTTATGTATGTATTTCTAATGGTTTGGTTTTTCAATTAAGTGGTTTTAGATCTTTATTACTTTGCATGTATTTTACGTTAATGGTTTATTTTCAATTTGTTTTAAATCGAATCTGTTTGACTTCTACTCAAGGCTCTTGCGATACAGATTTGGGGTATTCAACCCTCTTTTATCAAAAAAAAATTTACTATTACTTTAAAAGTCCCCTCAAAACAAACCCACCCAAGAATTTATATATGTATATATATAGCAAAATAAATATAGTAAAAATTTCAAGGTACAAGAAACACTCACCGTTCTTACGAAGCAAAATGATGTCGTGGCCACTGCATCCGCTTGCTCCCGCGATGATACCTCGTTGACTCGCTACCTGGATCACTTTTGGATTTATGTATAACACTTTGATATTTATACACTCTACAAATTCTTTCTTTATTCTACTAAACTACTTTAAAAAAAACCGCGCGCTTTCGATAATGCCGTCAAAAAGATTTTATCTAAGAGAAATAATTTTTTGAAACTTGAGAATTACTACAAAAAAACCCTTTGTTAATTTCAGCGAGTTCCGCTACGTAAATATACGTATTCAGATTCCAATAAGTTTAGCGGCAATTTCCGTTGAGCCAACGGGGATGAAATTTGCCGAAACGGTTTGCCGTTGTCTCTGCTGTTAAATTTTATTTGCTGGTTTGGATCTTTTTACAGCTTTTCCTTTTATTTTTGGTTGCTACCTCTATTAAAATTTTCGGTGCAGGCCCTCAATGTGGGAACTGCTTAAATTGAGTAATATAGTAACTAGTAAAATTTCACCTTAGAAATTCCTAAAAAGGGTTCACAATTGCTGTTATGATGTGGGACTCCACTTGTCCTGACACTTTTCTTTTTGGAAATTATTTTCTAGAAACTAGGTACTTTATTTAAAACATTTATTTGTTGCCTTCTTTGAAAATTATCTTAAGACTTGAACGACTTTAAACTCGATGATAATCCGTTGAAGTTTCAATTAGCAATGAAATTTCGCGAACAGTCAAAGTATGCTGTTCTTTCTTTCTTTTGCGGTAACCAGTTAGAAATACTCTCTAACGTCTTTTCTTCTAGCACCTATTCTTTACTCTCAACATTCGTCTAATTTCTCTATCAACTTTCTTAAAACCCTATCCTCGAACATTATACTTCCAACACAATCACCTTATTGTCGTTTGTTCACATGTTGTTGGGAAATAAAATCCATTTTTTTTTGTTCCTTTGGGCGACATTTGATTGACGTAGTTTGACGTCTTACATCAATGCCCCAAGGAATTTGACATTGCCAATTGTCATAGTTTGTTTATTTTGAGCCGGTCAACTCGTGCGCGTTGTGAAAACTTTTGTTACGTTTTGTTAAGTTGTGCGTGTTAAAAAAAAGGAAATATATAAATATGGGAGAACCATCTCAACGTAGTACGTCCTACAAACATAGAGACTTCGTTTCCGAACCTGTGAAGGATAGGTTCGTTAGAGATTTGGCTGACGTTGGAACAGCGATGGGAAGAAGCCCAGAAAGCATAGGATAAAATTGTTTAGTTTTTTTCGTAATAATAGGTTCGTTAGAGATTTGGCTGGCGTTGGAACAGCGATGGGAAGAAGCCCAGAAAGCATAAGATAAAATTGTTTAGTTTTTTTCGTAACAATAGGCGAGTAATTGCACAGACTTTTGAAAGATTGTTGCTCTGGTGTTGACGTTTGAGTTTCTTACAATCTGTTCAAGTATGATGTTGAAGAAATCGTATGACAGCTTGTCGCCTTGCCTAAAGCCTTTTTCGACATCAAAGGTCTCGGTGAGTTCTCCAAAGTCATCCTGCATAGTCGTACGAGTTTTGCAGGGATGCCGAAACTAGACATGGCTCTGTACACCTCGTCTCTGTAAATGCTGTCATATGCGGCCTTGAAATCGATAAAAAGATGGTTAATATCGATATTACGTTCTCGGGCTTTTTCCAAGATCTGCCGTAATGTGAAAATTTGGTCTATTGTGGACTTCTCTGGTCTAAAACTACATTGATATGGACCTATCAAGTTGTTGACGTGGGGCTTCATACGTTCACATATTACAGCAGACAAGAGCTTATAAGCGACGTTAAGGCGGCTTATCCCTCTATAATTGGCGCAATTGTGAGGGTCTCCCTTCTTTAGGATCGGGCATACGATACTGAGGTTCCATTCATCGGGCATGCTTTCTTCCGACCATATCATGCAGATCAGCTGGTGCATGCTCCTCTCCAACTGGTCTCCAGCAACCTTGAAGAGTTCGGCATCCAGGCCATCTGCACCTGCAGTCTTATTTGATTTAAGTTTGCATATGGCAAGCTTAACTTCTTCTAGGTCGAGAGGACGGCATTCTTGATCATCGTCCAAGCTGAATGATTCAATCTGCCAGACAGCGGAATTTGTGTCCTCATCGCCGTTAAGCAGTCTGCAGAAATGATCTTTCCAGATCCTCAGTAGCGACTGTGACTCTATAACTATGTTTCCCTTCTGGTCTTTACAGGTTTGAGTTCGGGGTTTGCCATCCTGGCAGGATCTTTTTATCTTTTCGTAAAACTTCCGAATCTCGTTCCTGTCATGGCACCTCTCTATTTCCTCAAACGAGCGCTTCTCATGCTGCTTCTTTTTCTTTTTGAGAAGTCGGTGTTCTTCCCTTCTTCTCTCCTTGTAAATCTCGTTATACTGATCGTAAGCAGCCCTTGTTCGTTGTTGCATCAGCATTTGTCGTGCTTTTTGTTTGGCTGCATTTGCCTGCCTGCATTCTTCATCGAACCATGGGTTTCGTTTTGGTGGCCGAGTGAAACCCAGAACCTCAGAGGCAGCGGTTCTGATGGCTTCTTGGCATTGCTGCCACTGGTCTTCAATGCTTAATGCTGGCGGCATGGGATTCAAGGATAATTGAAGGGACACTCGATTGGAAAAGGCATTGGCAATCTCTTGCGATTGTAGCTTTCCGACTTCATATCACTTCACAGCGTTAGTAGGTGCTGGTCGTGAACAAGATATGCTCATTCGTACCTTGGCTACAACAAGGTAGTGGTCCGAGTCAAAGTTGGCCCCTCGAAAAGTTCGGAAATCGAACACACTGGAAGAGTGCCTTGCATCGATCGCAACATAGTCATGGTTAAAGGTTAATTGATCTGGGGATCGCCATGTACCTTTATGAATTTTGAGATGCGGAAGCGTGTACTACTTACAACAAGATTTAGCCATGCCCGGTCCACTCCATCGCACTTCTTGGATGGCGGTTATGTCTGCTTTGCAGCAGTCCAGGGCGTCCGCTAATTCTCCAGCTGCACCTAGTCCGTTAAGAGACCTTACGTTCCACGTGCAGATCCGGAGGTCCTTGTCCTTTTTTCGTTTGCTTGGGTCGTCAACTTTTAAATCATTATCGTTATCCGAGGCTTTTGATTCTATCTAATGCACTCTATTAAGTTGGTGAGTTCGCGCTCCGTCCACTAGCGCACTTTCTGGGGATATCCCGGTATCTGTATATATAGATATATATACCCGTACTACGGTTCTCAAGCGATCTTAAACACAATTCTATGCCTTATGGGTCAATTCAAAAATAAAAGAAAATCACCAAATTGGTGCAATAATTAAAAAAATAAAAGTTAAATCTGCCGGGATGCGAACCCGGGTCTGCATCCGCAGCTCCAGTTTCAGTTTTAAATTCATTTTTATTGTATATCACTTATAACTACATACATGCTAACAAAAATGTTTAAACTAGCTTACATAAAAACTTAATTAACTTACTGACCCTAGGCGTACTCTAAATAACACAATAACTTATTTCTATTGCCTTTCGGCCTAAAGTTATAATATAACTATTTCAACCTAGAACTAATATTAAAACTAAGAAAGTTTAAAAAACTTAGTTTCAAAGATCAATTTGTTTTCGGTTTTTCTTAAAATTACTTACAACTAATTAAAACTACTTAAAACTAATTAAAACTAGAGCAGCCATAGTAGCTTTTATTAATTTTTTTTTGTTTTTTGTGTTTCATAATTTTTTTGGGATTTTGTATTTTTTCTATTTTTTTTGAGTTTTGGGGACGCACAGTAATTTTTACATTTTTTTTTTTATTTTGATTTTTACAATTTTTTTTTCGACGCCGCAAAATTTTTATAATTTTTTTTTGGTTGCCACTATGCCTACCCCCTATACCTTAAGTCTTACACACTAAACCTTTGTAAGCCAGCCATAGGCGAATCGCTATCAGTAACATTTACATTTTGTTGCTCACACAACCACCAGAACATATTCGACGTTTTGATAACGTCCCGTCGATCGCGATCTGAAACCGCCGTAGCTCCCTTCTGGAGTGAGTGCTCAGCCTCCTCAGCCAAATGCTCGTTTGGGTTCTGCTGGAACTTAGCTGGGTTTATTCGTTTTCGAGGTCCAACCTCAAAAGTTGTGAATTTTCACTGTTTTAGAGTTCACTGTCTTTTTTCCGTGGACGGCTTTAATAAGGCGTGTGGCGACTACCAGTTGTGGTAACAATAGCCACCATCCACTGGTTCTATATGACTTTCCAACACAAACAACAACAACAAGCAAAACAGCGGCAACAACCGCAAAAAAGAGGCGGCGCATAAAATCTTAGCCAAATTTGGTGTCCCGTAAACAAAAAACAACACCAACTGATAAGGAGGTCGACGATGACGGGATGTCGACCAGCAGTGAAAGTATCATAAGTATGAATTCTATTTATGAATATGAATGCAACGGTGGTGAGGGCTAAGCCAAGGAAAACAGCAGCTAAAAGCAGGGTGCCCCCATCAACACCCACAAGATGGAACTTAAAGCAACAAAAAGCCTATGTAAGTCCGCCATAGGCGATAAATTTGTTATTAAACGTTTAGGACAGGATCGACATGCGATCCAATGTGAAAACATTGGTGACCACAAGATCGTTCGGGAGTTGCTTGCCAAGACAACCACCGAATATTATAGTTATACTCCCAAAGAGGAGAAGCCAAAAGTATGCTTTTGAAAGGTGTAGAGCCTACCTCTGACCCAGAGGAGCTCTTAGCGGAACTCCGCAGGTTGGCGAGCGACGATCTCGAGTTTATCGGGGTCAAGTCGTTCACCACGGCTAAAGCTAGACGGGAGAGGCGGCTATTGCCGATGTTCCTCGTCACCCTATCACCTAGTAGCCGTCTGGAGAGTCTGATTCCTCAGACAATCTCCGTCCTAGACTACCAGATGGTAAGATGGGAAAAAATACAGTCACGGGTACATTTTACAATGTCTTCGTTGCCAAAGGTTCGGGCACGCCGCAGTCGAGGTGCGTAAAGTGTGGAGAGAACCACACAGAAAGAGAGTGTAAGCTCGGTGAGGCAAGGGTCGAAGATAAGACTCAACTGAAATGTGTTCTCTGTGGTGGAGATGGACACCCTGCTAACTATCGGGGATGTCCTCGATACCAGGTGATAAAGAAATCATTAAAAGCTGCTCCAACAGTGACGAGTGAAGGCAAACAGCCAAACCGACTCCAAGGGCAGTCGTTCCCCAAGTTTCCTACGCCTAAATGGCGGGTGAAGCTGGGAAAACGGTACAACCTCCCCAGAAAGCGGCCGCTTAGCCATCTGTGTCAAAGGCAGCTACTGGGGAGTCAGAGGTCGCTCTGCGTGTCATTCAGGCACAAATGAGTGAACTATCACGGCAAATAAGTGAGCAGGCGCGTAGGTTGGACTTGATCTACCGTGCAGTGCCGTCGCTTGCGCAATTTATAGGTAAACGGGCGCGCTGCCGGAGAGGCCTTTTAAGATCCTAGCCGTGAATGTGAATTCGCTAGTTAGGATAGAACGACGAACCAACTTCCTTGAGTTGTTAAAAGACCAACGTCCTGATGTATGTATGGTTAGCGAAACTAGGCTAAATCAGCATCACAAACTGACGGATAACAATTACATTATCATAAGGAGGGACCGACCCAACTCGACTTTCGCGCGTGAGGTTACGATCTTCTTACGTAAGGGCATTGCTCATAAGGTAATATATAGCGGTGAAGTACGTCGATTCCGGCTGCTGGAAACGTGTATCATATGCATCCCTCTCCAACAGGGGAGGCGGTTGTATGTGGTCGCGCTCTATGCACCGCCGGAAGCTTCTCAAACCTCATGTTTTGTAACAGAGCTCGAAACACTTTTTCGATGTCTGAAACTGAACTCGGATGAAAACTATTTCCTTTTGGCCGGTGATTACAATGCTAAACACCAAGATTGGGGAAATCAATCAGCCAATCCAAGGGGGACCCAGCTATTCAATTGGCTGGGGCTCCACAGCATTGAGTGTAAAGTCGATCTACTGGCTACTGACAGGCCTTCATATCCTCGAAGTGGCTCTTATTTGGATCTATTGCTTTTAGACTCAAAACTGAAACTGACCGACGACATTCTTCGACGGACGAAAAATTGTCTGGCGACGGTTGAGTACGACAGTGATCACTGTGGACTTGCCGCTGTCATACTGCTTCCGAACAACCTTGTGGAACTGGAGGAGTACGTACCATCACACTCTTACAACTACGGTAAGACACGTTGGCCGCGCTTTTCCGGTGCCGTCTCAAGGGAACTTCGTTCGAACGGTATTGCGCCACCATGCAACAGGAATCTGTCGAACGTTGAGATCGATGGGTACCTGCAACGTATGGAGGATGCAATCCGTAGTACAATGGACAGGACAATTCCTAAATATAGGCAACATGACTACGAACATGTACAGAAACGCGACAATAGACGCTTTACAAACAAAAAAGTAGACTCCTGTCAAGACTCAAATTCTTGCACAGGAGGTTTACTGACCGACACGATTTGGAGATTAGAACTCTGAAGTCACAGATCAAAAATCTCCAACAGTTAATTAATGAAAACTACAGAATATCTATATCTCTTCTCTGGAACAGCAAAATTCGGGCTGTACAGTCCAACAACCCGAGTATGTTTCCGGAAATAAATACAATTTTTGGGAGAAAAGATCAAAATGACCTTCAGGGTATTAAACTCCAAAGAACGACAGAGAACAAAAACTTACTTATGACAATAGGGATAGATCCGGATGAGGCCATCTTGGATGATGACCACTTTATAGTGGAAGATGCTCAGGAGAAGGTAGAGACGGTGGGTGCTGTTTTCGAGCGAGTATATAAGGTGAATGAGTGCATTCGCCCTAATTACGACCTTGAGAATAGAGCCTTCGTGGGACACTTCTATCTTAGAGACGAGATCTCGCATTGGCGATCCAAAAATCCTGGTTTCGCTAGGTTCAATGACGACCGACATGCAAATGCAGTCATCGCCCAGCGAAACGGGGATAACACCCTGTTCGTTTCAAAGATGGACCGCTTGGACATCTTTCACAGAATAAAGAAAAAGAAGTCAGCAGGTGTCGACGGCATACCCAATGTTGTGCTGCGAAACCTCCCTTCGGAAGCGGTGGACATATATACCACGTTGTTCAACAATGCGCTGAATAATGCATATTATCCAGTGCGTTGGAAGACGGCAGTGGTCCATCCTCTCCATAAAAAGGGAAGGATGGTTCCAATCCAGCAAAGAGAATTCGCCTATTTTGTTTAGCATTTTCATCGGCGATCTAATTGGTTCCCTTCAACATGCCATAGCGTACGCCGACGACCTAATCGCGTACAGAACAGGTCCAAAGATCGAGGTCATCAGATTACTCTTGCAGCGTGACTTCGATAAGATTTAGCAATATTGTGATGACTGGAAGTTGAAAATCAACTTCCAGAAATCGGAAACAATTGTGTTTAGAACCTCGTTGGCTCGGGCCTCAAGGTATACGAGAAAGAACTGGCGAAAGCTGGTGATCGTTGATTTACATGGCCACCCACTGCCAAACGAAGTAGTCGTCAAGTACCTGGGCATCTGGCTAAATCACTATCTATATTTTAACAAACATATGGATGCAGCTCTGGCCAGGGCTAGAGGAGCTTTTGCTCTGACAAGGCGACCGTTTCACAGCAGTCAACTTGATAGCAGAGTGAAGGTGATTTGCTACATGGCCCTCATAAGGCCAATGATTGTCTATGGGTGCCCTGTATGGTTCAACGTTACAGCGTCTCAAATGGAAAAGATTCGGGTGTTTGAGAGACAGTGTCTGCGTACCTGTCTTGGATTGCACAGAACACCAGAGTCGGAGTACAGAAAATATTATCCTAATGAGGTCCTTTACAACGGGGCTCAAGTAAACAGAATCGACAACTTCATGATATAACTGACTCGGGGTCACACTGCAAGGTCGATGTCTTCGAACAATGGCCTGATATTTGGGGCTTACTACCCCAACATAGAATATATGGAGAGAACACGTTTCAGTGGATTTGTCCCACCGGAGGCGTTCATCTATTTTGACATGATAGGTTTGATACAGGACAGATTGGCGGTTCCGTTAATCTACCACGTCTGCCGTAAGTCCGTGGAACGACGGCTCTTTTATGGCCGGGATGTCGCCGCAGTAGGCGGAGAAGCTGAAGAGCTCCTCCGGTTCAGTAGGGCGGTATCAGATCGCGATCGACGGGACGTTATTAAAACGTCGTTTCATTTCATTGGTTGTCTGAGCAACATAGGGAAAATGTTACTGATAGCGAGTCGCCTATGGCTGGCTTGCAAAGGCTTAGTGTGTAAGACTTAGGGTATAGGGGGTAGGCACAGTGGCAACCAAAAAAAATTTTAAAACGTAAAAAAAAAAGTAAAAAACACAAAAATCAAAAAAAAAAAAAAACTTAAAGCGGTCGAAAACCAAAAAAAATCGTAAAAAATCAAAATAAAAAAAAAATTTAAAAAACCAAGCTGCGTCCCAAAAGCCAAAAAAAAAATAGAAAAAATACAAAAACCGAAAAAAAAAAATATAAAACCAAAAAAAAAAAAACAAAGAAAAGCTACTGTGGCTGCTCTAGTTTTAAGTATTTTAATTAGTTTTAAATAGTTTTAATTAGTTGTAGGTAATTTTAAGAAAAAGAAAAAATTGATCTCTGAAACTAAGTTTTTTAAACTTTCTTAGTTATTAATATTAGTTCTAGGTTGAAATAGATATATTGTATCCTTAGGCCGAAAGGCATTAGAAATAAGTTATTGTGTAATTTAGAGTACCCGCCTAGGGTCAGTAAGTTAATTAAGTTATTATGTAAGCTAGTTTAAACATTTTTGTTAGCATGTAAGTAGTTATAAGTGATATACAATAAAAATGAATTTAAATTTGAAAATTGAAATTATATGACTTTTAACTTTTTGAAATAAATTAAATTAATTCCAATCACCAATCATTCACAACAACAATCTAACATACCTTTCGGAAAATTTTACACTGGATTAAATTCCACAGGATATAAATATCCGCAATAAAACACAACAATCAAAAATCAAAATCTGTCGTAGGCTTTAAATCATCAAAAACAAAATAATTAAATTGAAATTAATTTACCACTAAACAAAACCATTACTACCAATTCATGCAATACAGCGATCCTCGCTTCTCGACCGTTCTCAAACCTTTGTCCAGCTAAAGCGGTTCAAAAAGATTTAAAACCTTCAACTTCTCCTCTACGCTTTTCCGTTGACGAAAATCTTTAACGGACTTACTCCCGTTTCCTGAGCTTTCTCTCACAAAACCGATTGACACGTCAACTCAAAACAAACATATTGGGACCAAAGTAGTGTTGCCACTATCCCACACTCAAAACAAACACTTTAGCATACAACACTATAGACAAAATCCATATTTCGTTACATAGTTTGACTTCAAAAGTTTTTCACTGAATGATTTAAATCGCGATTATAAAGGCAAGCATTGACTTGTTTTGCTTTGCTCATGAACAGTTTTACATAAATGCAAACCATTTTCTTTTTGTCTTAGTTTCCTTACACGTAAGTAAGAGTTAGTTTGATCTTCCTGTGCGAGCTTAGTTCCCGGGACGTATTTCCATGCACCGATATAGTGGAGTGCCGTAAGCTTTATACCTAGGAATCCAGGGCCAGTCCATGGATTTACATGAAATTTTCGGAAATGTGTTTTAAATAGCGTATAGAAAAAAGTTAAAAAGAAAAATTTCACCGCTCTCAATTTTTAAATTATTTTTATAATTAGTTATTAATTTTTAGAATTTTCTTTTATTTGTGTAGGGTGTTTTAAATACGGTTTGCCAAAGGCTTAAAATAGAAAGGTTGGCTCGAGACAAGAAAAAAATTGTATGGGAGGGGGGGCCTGTATCCCTCCGTGCAGGCGGGAGGGGCAATTTTATAAAAAAAAAAACCACAATTTTTTTGTTCTTGCAACTCGGTTGACCGGCAACAACATTTGGAGCACAAATCAGTATATGTGCAATCCTTTGAGACCAAATTTCAAGTTTGTAAAAGTTCATCTTTTCAAAATTTAACTTAAAACAAATATAATTAAAGTTAACTCTAAAATATTAACAAATATTTATAATTAACATTAAAATTAAGATTGCACGAAAATTTTTTTTAACATTTTTCTAGATGCTATTTAAAACACAATTCACATTTCACTTCTGGGAATAAAGTTCAATCAGCAGGATTTACGACATTTTGTTTTCTGGAAAAAAGTACCTTTCGTTTTTTTTAATTTCTCAAAAACCAAGAAAAAATTTTTGTTCGGTTTTATGCTTTTGAGTAAAATAACATATAAATAATAAAAGCATTGAATATGGAAAGAAAAAATGGCAATCAATAGGACAACATTTTGTAAAAAAAAAAATTAAATAAGAAAAAAATATTTTCTTTTCTCAAAATTTTGATTTTGAGGCTTGATTGAACTCAAACTAAAATTATTATGAAAGAACAAAGCATTAGCTTTCAAAAATATTATAGTATGTGGTTGTAAGTAGCTTAGTTGATTTTTGATAATTTTTTAAAGAATCGAGTCAATTTTTTTATTAAATCTCTCTTGCCTGCACGGAGGGATATAGGCCCATAAAATTTTTTTCTTGTCAAGCCAACCTTTTTATCTTGAGCCTTTGGCAAACCATATCTAAAACACCCTACATAAATAAAAGAAAATTCTAAAAGTTAATAACTAATTTAAAAAAAATTGAGAGCGGTGAAATTTTTTTTTTAACTTTTTTCTATACGCTATGTATTTAAAACACATTTCCGAAAGTTTCATGTAAGTCCATGGACTGGCCCTGGATTCCTAGGTTTTGCCATTTTATGTCTAACGGCACTCTACTTTTCTTTTTCTTTTCATTTCCGGCGTTACGAGTAGTGATCTTGAAGCGATCATAACTCTCCCACTTTTCTGCTTCACACTAGTGATCCGCCTGTGGGGTACGCCGCGTTGACCTCAGAAAGCGTCGGCAAGCTTCCCGGTTTTGGATTTTTCCATGTCTGAGGCCAACCAAATGCTGCTGTTTTTGCATTTGCTTGTACCAGGAGTGTTTTGGCCTGCCTTTTCTTTTTCGTCGCGAATTTGTTGAAACGTTGTACGATATTGCCTTTTGGACGGGGTTCTGCGGTTCTCTCCTTTGAACATGACAATACAAAAATCGTCCAAGATGGTACTTTTGACATGAAGGCTTCCACGGATCTTAGTACTTCTAATTCTAAGTCTAACGGCACTCTACTAATAAGTTATTATATTCTCCATAAAAAAACACAAGCAAATGGAATGTACGATGAATTTAACAGTTTTCATCTTTCTTAACCATTCAAGTAAAGAGCACTGAATGCAAATTGTATGCAACTCACGCAAAAAAAAAGTATGACTTGAAAGATTGTGTGCATATTTTCAAGTCTTGTTTGTTTTACTTAGAAAACTACTGAAAACATTAAAATAGGACTTAGGATTGTGCAGTGTATACTTTAAAAAATTCTATTTTTAGGCAATTGATAATGGCATTTCTTTTGTAATAAAATGGAGCCTAAAAATCTAAGTCCGGGTGAAAAATCAACCTTGTCAAATTTTTGTTAGTTTTGTTAGTGATTGCAAGCATTACCTTTTGCCATGGATGACTTTTTATTCTGGGGAATTTAAACTCAGTGTAGTTTGGATTCATTTCATGAATTTGTTCTCGTGTTGGTGTTCCCAATACCTTAATAACTTCGACCAACTGATCGACCCCGGAATCACCAGGGAATATTGGCTGTCCCAAGAGCAATTCGGCGAGCACACAACCGGCACTCCAAACATCTAGAGAAGGATAGATGACATTTTATTTAAACAATACAATAAAAACGCTTACCAATCTTTGTAGTATAATTAATTGCGCCGAAAATCAACTCGGGAGCACGATAATACCTAGAGCATATGTACGAAACATTCGGTTCGCCATGAAGCAATTGTTTAGCGCTACCAAAGTCACAAAGCTTGAGCACAGCCGTTTCCGGATCCAGCAATAAATTCTGAGGTTTAATATCACGATGACAAATACCCAGTGAATGAATGTACGCCAAACTCCTAAATAGTTGATACATGTAAAGCTGAAAACAAATTGAAAGAACGACATAACAGAGAATCGAAAATAAAAACAAGACCAACTCACCCTAATAAAATGAACGGGTATCGTTTGTTTAGTTTTGGCGTATTGACGAGCAACTTTGTAAACGGTTTCTGGTATGTACTCAAGTACCAAATTTAAAAATACTTCATCCCGCTAAAACATACAAATGAATTTTCATAAGAAAATAATGTTTCTTTTCAGATATTTTGTTTTAATGTAGAAATGATTCTAACAATAGATAATAGCTTTTCTTAAAAAATCCATAGTGGCTTTTAAATAAAACAGCAAAAGAACAGCGGTAGCTTACACGAGCCATGTTCTTTTTATGAACACAAAACCTAGTAGAGTATTCCATTGATAGCATGGTTTTCCAGTTGAAAAAAAAAAACCGCTCTAACATAGTTGTTAAAAGTATTGTCAGCATGTGTCAAAAGTATTGCCAGCAATACTTCAACTGTGGGAACAATCAATAAATTCAGGCTCACGCATATCGTGTGTCCATAATATCAATTATAAATGTCTAGTCCCACAGTTGAGGTATTGCACGCGCAACACAGTTTCGCATGCTTGCAATTCTTGTGTTGGCGATACACAACTATAATGTATAGACTATTGAAAAATAAATGTGTGGAATGAGTGAGTCGTTAGTAAACCGCCGAAGTCGTTGCTCTATTTTTTGTTCGTAGTTGCTTCCATTTTATTACATTTTGGCGACCGTGACAGAACATAACTATAAAAGTTTAGTTGCCTGTTTTATTTTGTTTTGTAATTCAAGTTATTTTTACTTGCGATTATAGGTACTATAAGGCAAGTCTGGCAATCACGCAGAAAAAATTTTGAGATAACAACTAAATATGACACTACGATGACAGAGAATACGAAAAAAAAGGTCCTACAATTCTGTCTGTCTGTCAGCCTGTCTGTGTGTCTGTCTGTCTATCTGTCTGTCTGTATATGGATCTACAGCCTGAACCCCTTGACCGATTTTCTTCAAAATTTGCAGTTAGGGTTTGTGGGGTGCCCTACAAAGGGGTTTTTGGAATTGGGTCTCTAGGTCTTGAGATAACGGTACCTGCCATACAACCGATATGATAATACTTATTTTCTCAAAAACGGCTCCAAAGATTTTGATTTTTTTAGAAAAAGTCGTAAAACGGTACCCCCCATAGCACCCTTTTTTCAAAACCGACTTTCCTGCTAATGGATTTTGACAAAATTTTATATTTTAGAAGTTCTAGGTTGTTTAAGAAAGATTGCATATCAATATTTAAAAAATTAATTTTTTTCGAATTTTCATTAATTTAAAAAAAAAATTGTTTTTTCGAGTATTTTCTAAATGGTATCTTTGATTTATTTCAAATTGCTTTTCAATACATCTTTTAACAAGATTTAAGAATTTGTATACTTGAATTTTTAAAACTTAATTAAAAAAAAATAAAAAACCGCTTCAACGATTTTGATTAAATTTTTAGGGCTTATACAGGGTGTTCCGTAATTCATGTATTATCCTTTGGGGTGTGATTCTTGGTCATATTCTACGAAAAAAAATTGTTCTACAATAAAGTTCGTTTCTCAACTTTGACATCACTTTTTGACAATTTAAGAAAAAGGTTAACTTTGGTGTACCCTGACCTGTGTAAAATTCGATATCTCTGTCAATACTGATGATAGAGACCTAATCTTAGACTTCATTTTTTGTAGAAATAACAACCTTTAAGACTGTATTAATGTTGAGCTTCCATAGTCATAGGTTCTTATAGGTTTATACTCCTATAGCAACCCATAGCCTAGAGCAGTCCAATTTAAATACAGTTACAAAGATTACAAGACTACAAGTAAGACAAGAGTTATCGAGAGCAAACACCCACAATGAAATTCAAAAACGGGCTCTGACATACATTCAAAACGAAGAAGGGCACTTGTTATAATTGTATTTGTATAAAATACATAAAAAAAAAAACTACTAAATGTACCCATATTATTGTTTTATTCAAACAAACCTCAAAGCTAAAATTTTTTTTTAATTTTTTTTAAATTTTACCTGTTTTGTATTTTTTCAAGTATATAAAAAAAAAAGTCTCAATAAAAACTCAATTATCAATTATCATAAAATGTAAGGGTTTTTGAGAGCACTTATTACTGAGTTTTTTTATTATTGTTTTGTTCATCTGTAAAAAATAAAGAAACTCTATGTTTATCAGGCATTTTCCGAAAAAAATCACCTCAAAGTCAAAAGTTTCGGGAAGAAAATTTGAACCCTAAAACTATGGAAGCTTGACTTAAATACAGTCTCAATCATCAGTATTGAAACAAACATTTAACACAGGTCAGGGTACACAAAAGTTAGACATTTTTTAAATTGTCAAAAAGTGATGACAAAGTTGAGAAACGAGCATTATGCTGTAAAACAATTTTTTTCTTAGAATATGACCAAGAATCACACCCCAAAGGATAATACACGAATTACGGAGCACCCTGTATGTATTAGATTTTCGCTTGAAACCTTTGTAATATTTAATTTAATTTTTTTTTAATATTCTGAGTGATTTAATTCAATTTTCATAATCAATGTGTAATTGGCAACCCTATACCACCAAATATATTAAGAGCGAATACTAAAACCTTACTTACTTAGCCTTAAGATTTTGGTATTGTACTTAGCACACAATCGCAAGTTGGTGCGACCCAGTCGTGCCCATTTTTTTTTTTTTTTGCTGTTTACGTGGTTAAGTATTGTGTGAACTATAGAACTATAAAAAAAAATGAGTCTAGCAGAATGTGCCAGTGTAATGGAGTAATTGTAATTGGAGTATTACTCTGAAAACCAAGAAAGGGCTTTAGAAAACTTCTGCCGATAGGAAAGCACGAACTCAGAATGTTCCCAAGAGTAAGGTAAAGACACCTGCTGTGCACATTGACACAGAAGTAAGCCCACAAATATCTGCAGCGGCAACTAATAATCAGCCTTCCATAACGACTACGAAGCTGCCGATTCCTGCTGCAAAAGCTATACTTCTTACGCGCGAATGTAACAGGAGAAGCGCACAGTTTAATACAGCATTCCAGCCCACTGAACAAAATTATGACATGGCATGGAATACTCTTGTTCATCGGTTCGATAATAGAAGGTTGTTGCTAGCAGCTCAATTGTCGAAATTGCTGTCACAGTCACCAGCTATTATATATACCAGCTAAAGGTTCCGAAACAACCAAAAGCCTCGGATAACGATAATGATTTAAAAGTTGACGACCCAAGCAAACGAAAAAAGGACAAGGACCTCCGGATCTGCACGTGGAAAGTAAGGTCTCTTAACGGACTAGGTGCAGCTGGAGAATTAGCGGACGCCCTGGACTGCTGCAAAGCAGACATAACCGCCATCCAAGAATTGCGATGGAGTGGACCGGGCATAAAGAAGATGAAAAACTGTGACATCTACTATGGCAACTGCTACAGACAAAAGAAACAACGCTTATTTGGGTGCGGATTTGTCGTTAGAGGAAGACTCAGGGATAAGGTGATTAGCCAAAATCCAGTCAATGAGCGCATAATGACCATCCGCATCAGGGCTAAATTCGCCAACATTAGCCTTATATGCGCCCACGCCCCCACAGAAGAGAAAGACGACGATTCCAAAGACTGTTTCTACGAGCTCCTCGAAGAAACGTATGAGCAGTGCCCTAGACACGACGTGAAAATCGTCCTTGGCGATTTTAACGCAAAGCTAGGGAAGGAGGACATCTTAGGAAACACAATCGGTAAGCATAGCCTCCATGACAAAACCTCCGAAAATGGACTGAGGCTAATCGATTTTGCTGCGGGGCTGAATCTTGTTGTAAGTAGTACGCGCTTCCCGCATCTCAAAATTCATAAAGGTACATGGCGATCCCCAGATCAATTAACCGTCAACCAAATTGACCATGTTGCGATCGACGCAAGGCACTCTTCCAGTGTGCTAGATGTCCGAACTTTCCGAGGGGCCAACTTTGACTCGGACCATTTCCTTGTTGTAGCCAAGGTACGAATGAGGATATCTTGTTCACGACCAGCGCGAACTAACGCTGTGAAGAGATATGACGTCGGAAAGATTCGCAAGAGATTGCCATTGCCTTTTCCAATCGAGTGTCCCTTCAATTATCCTTGAATCCCATGCCGCCAGCATTAAACATTGAAGACCAGTGGCAGCAATGCCAAGAAGCCATCAGAACCGCTGCCTCTGAGGTTCTGGGTTTCACTCGGCCACCAAAACGAAACCCATGGTTCGATGAAGAATGCAGGCAGGCAAATGCAGCCAAACAAAGAGCACGACAAATGCTTATGCAAACACGAACAAGGGCTGCTTACGATCAGTATAACGAGATTTACAAGGAGAGAAGAAGGGAAGAACACCGACCTCTCAAAAAGAAAAAGAAGCAGCATGAGAAGCGCTCGTTTGAGGAAATAGAGAGGTGCCATGACAGGAACGAGATTCAGAAGTTTTACCAAAAGGTAAAAAGATCCTGCCAGGGTGGCAAACCCCGAACTCAAGCCTGTAAAGACCAGCAGGGAAACATAGTTATAGAGTCACAGTCGCTACTGAGGATCTGGAAAGATCATTTCTGCAGACTGCTTAACGGCGATGAAGACACAAATTCCGCTGTCAGGCAGATTGCCCCATTCAGCTTGGACGATGATCAAGAATGCCGTCCTCCCGACCTAGAAGAAGTTAAGCTTGCCATATGCAAACTTAAATCAAATAAGACTGCAGGTGCAGATGGCCTTGATGCCGAACTTTTCAAGGCAGCTGGAGATCAGTTGGAAAGAAGCATGCACCAGCTGATCTGCATGATATGGTCGGAAGATATGGTCGGAAGAAAGCATGCCCGATGAATGGAACCTCAGTATCGTATGCCCGATCCTAAAGAAGGGAGACCCTCACAATTGCGCCAATTACAGAGGGATAAGCCTCCTTAACGTCGCTTATAAGATCTTGTCTGCTGTAATATGTGAACGTCTGAAACCCCACGCCAACAACTTGATAGGTCCTTATCAATGTGGTTTTAGACCAGAGAAGTCCACAATAGACCAAATTTTCACATTACGGCAGATCTTGGAAAAAACCCGAGAACATAATATCGATATTCACCACCTCTTTATCGATTTCAAGGCCGCGTATGACAGTATTTACAGAGACGAGCTGTACAGAGCCATGTCTAGTTTCGGCATCCCTGCAAAGCTCGTACGACTATGCAGGATGACTTTGGAGAATTCACGCTGCTCCGTCAAGTTCGGAAAAGAACTCACCGAGACCTTTGATGTCGAGAAATGCTTTAGGCAAGGCGACAAACTGTCATGCGATTTCTTCAACATCATACTTGAACAGATTGTAAGAAACTCAAACGTCAACACCAGAGGAACAATCTTTCAAAAGTCTGTACAATTACTCGCCTATGCAGACGATATTGACGTAATGGGAAGAAAAAAGCGCGATGTCATAGGTGCTTTTGCGAGTATTGAAACAGAAGCGGCAAAAATGGGTTTGATGGTTAATGAGGGCAAAACGAAGTATATGTTGTCATCAAACAAGGACACAGAACATCGACGAATTGGACAAAACGTCACTATAGACAGACATAACTTCGAGGTAGTACAGGACTTCGTCTACCTAGGATCCGCTGTAGACACGGACAACAACATCAGTGCGGAGATCAAACGGAGAATAACTCTTGCCAACCGTTGCTTCTTTGGGTTAAGAAGGCAATTGAGAAACAAAACCCTCTCTAGAAAAACCAAGGTGACCTTGTATAAAACCTTAATCATCCCATTCCTGCTGTACGGCGCGGAAGCATGGACCTTATCGAAAGCGGATGAGGAAACTCTTGGTCGTTTCGAAAGAAAAATTCTCCGAATGATCTTTGGTCCCGTATGCCCAAATAATGTGTGGAGAAGAAGATACAACAGATAGCTGTATGAGCTGTACCGCGACATAGGCATAGCCAGAAGAGTACGCATCAAGAGGCTACGATGGTTGGGCCATGTTGAGCGGATGGACCCAAACGCTCCGGCTCGTCGGGTGTTCGAAAGCACATTGCAGGGAAATCGCGGAAGGGGAAGACCCCGTCTTAGGCGGCGCAATCAAGTGGATGAAGACCTCAACCGACTTGGAGTGCGAAACTGGAGAGAGCTCGCCCGAGATCGAAATCGTTATAGGAGGATGTTGGTTGAGGCCCAGGTTCACCCCGAACTGTAATGCCCACCTAAGTAAGTAAGTAAGTCACCAGCTATTGGAACAACTCTCAGAGATAGATTGCATAATACAACAAAGGAAGGAACATTGGAAGCAGTTTGCAGTCGTGAGGAAAGAAAAAAAACATTACGCGTTAGTCGCTGCCACTAATGCCAATAGTATCGATTGCGCTATGTGTAGTTCCCGTAATTCGTGTTACATACTTTGGGATATGATTCTTCGTCATATTATAAAGGGGGTATTACACTATCATATATATAATATATGTATATGGACAATACTGTCATATAATATATGACTGATTTTCTCTACGTATAGCAAGTGATATTACACTACGACATATATATATATGGACTATTTGTATGGCATCACTCTGTTAGTAAATTTTATTAACATTATATGACAAACAAATGTAAAGCTATCACACTCCTATGGCAATCTGTGAGATTTAAATGTATGACAAGCATGAACAAATGAACTAGTCATATTAAAAACGATTATATTTATATGACTTATATTTGTCATACAACAAGCATCCTATGTTTTGTTATTTTTATTTATCTGATAAAGTTTATATGATAGACTAGCTGACCCGCCCGGCATAGCTCAGGCCCTACGTTTATCGAATTAAGTAAGTTTAGTTAAGTAGTTTCCAAGTTTCCATTCTAGTGGGAGAATGGGGATGAAATATAGTTTCTGTTACTCAGGAACAGTTAAGCACTCTAACTCTATAGTACTGTAAAAGTGAAATACGCATTGAAATCGTTAAAGTGGTTTTTTTTTTAAATTCCCGTTCCCGTTCCTGTGGGAAAATGGTGACGAAATATAGTTTAGATTGCTCAGGGACAATGAAGCATTCTAACAGTGAAAGAATTTTTGTAATCGCTTCAGTACTTTCCAGTTTCTTGGTTGTTTCGCCATTCCCGTTTCCGTTCCCGAAAGAATATGGGAAGGAAATAGAGTCTTTAATACTTAGAAGCAATGAAGCACTCAAATATTTAAAATTTTTTGGAAATTGATATTAGTATTATTATTAGTATTATGGTAATAGTAAGCATCGTAACGAAAATGTAAATACATATTCTTGTAGGAAAATGAATGCTCTACAAAAAGTTTTTTGGCTAAAATTTTGTAAAACTAAATGTAACAAAGTTACAGCCTGTCAAAGTTGAGTTACCTATAATTTGACTTTTTCTTTGAATATATTTTTTTATTTTTTTTTTGTAGAGCATTCAATTTCCTACAAGAATATGTATTTACATTTTCGTTACGATGCTTCGTTAGCTAGTTATAAAAATCAAAAGCAGAAAAAACAATGTTTCCTATGTTATTCTTATGGGAAAACGAAAGGTGCGATGCGCCACCCCTAAATATTTTTATTAAAATCTTAAATTTTAACTGGAGTCTTTATATATCTGAACGAAACTTTTAAACCTGTTTGGGAGAAAATTAAAAAAAAAAAATATTTTCTGAAACAGTCTAATATATAGATATATAGATGAGTTTCTATTCCTCTATTTGAAAATAAAAAGGAATTAAATCAAGGATTTGCATTGTGTTTCCTCATTTGAAAAAAAAAAATCTTTTGAGCAAAAATAAAGGAAAGAAGCTTGGGCTGAGATTTGTGATATGAAAGAAACAAAATGTACCCTGAAATATATACAAGCTAGTATACCATTTTCCTTGGCATATACATCTTTATTTTCTAGTTTCTAAACCACGATTTTTGGTCTTTTAAAAGTTCAATGAATGAATAATAGACAATAACTGTTCTTGTCGAAAACATACCTATGGGCTAACAATAATTACCAAAGACACCGAGTAACTGCTGGTATGTTTCATTTTTCAATAATTACAAAAATTTGGTTCGTAAAGTGTCCTTCATCAGAAAAATAATGAAACAAATGGTAGCGGGGTGTCAGCAACGATGCAAATGATGCAAACCAATTCAAGGAATGGATAAAATTTTTAGGCGCATGTAGGTTGAAGGCCGACTACACGTACAAAAATAGTAATTTAACTATATACACGAACATTGCAATCCATCCCGTTACTAATCAGTCAGTCTTAGATCAGGACTTCAGATTGCAGCTGGGTGCATGTAGCTATCATATTGAGCTTAGTCCTCTTTGGGTATCTGACCAGCAAGTGCGACAAACCAAGTTCGCTCTTGCGCAGTCTTTTTGTATATATTTTTCAAGTAGTTTAGCACGCTGATGTTATCAATACCATGACTTTTTTTATAGGAAAACTTGAACTCGAAATCTGATGGGAAGTAGATAACAAGTTTTTATTAACAATTTCAATTCAAAAATGTAGTGAGCACCACACAAAAAATATCGTTAAACAATATAAATATAGTGAGCAAACACTGTCTAAATAATACAGTACATAGGATGCCTGATCGTTTTGTCAAATCAGATCAATCATATGAAAATATTTGTTTTTTTTATGACTGTATTTAAAAAAAACATATTTATATGACAGGAATTATGTTTCGGTATTACACTATGCCATTTATACGGCTCTAAAATCGTTGACATATATATGGCAACATACAAATACTGCCATTTATATATGGCTATCACACTTGTACGCCATATATATTTCCTGAACTTGTCATATTTATATACATACTAGTGAAATTATTATTATTATTATTATTATCATTTATTCAATCTACCGAGTCTTACTCTTACAGATTTCAGAAATACTATATAACAATTTTTCTTATATTATATATACATTAACATACAATTAAATCTAATAAGTACATTTTTAGCTTCGTTCTAGGTATACATAGATCTATTTCAGAGCATACTGAGTTGAAAAATTTAATACATTTTGTGATAGGCTCATTTGAGCTGTAAGCGTACAAATGGAAAGGGTTGTAAAAAAGATTTCTCTGTCTTATACTCCTTTCTGGTGCATAAATATAAAAACATTTAAGAATTTCCGGACAAACAACTTTATACGAGAACACATCGTGTACAAACAATATGCAATTCACATTTCTTCTTTTCTCTAATGTGTCAAGACCTATTAAGGCACAACGAGTTGAATATGAAGGAATTATATCAAGATTCCAATTCAATTTTCTGACTACATATCGTGTAAAGGCCTTTTGAACTCTTTCCAGACGCAATTTTGAAATGGAACTACATGGACACCAAACAATAGCACAGTATTCAAGCACCGGGCGAACTAGTGACATATAAATTGACTTTAAAGTGTAAGGGTTTGAAAACAACAAACAACTTCTTTTCAAAAAACCTAGCAAAGAGTTAGCTTTAGCTACAACATAATCAATGTGAAAGGAAAAAGAAAGCTTAGTATCAAATATGATACCTAAATCATTTACTTCTGTTTTTTTATTCAGATGAATATTAGAAATTTTATACTGTAAATGTACAGGGAATAAAGACCTGTAAACAGAAAATGAGTGGCATTTTTCAATGTTTAAGGACAAGCCATTATCAGTACACCAAGAAGTGATAGTATTTAGTTCATTTTGAAGAACATTGCAGTCATTCAAGTTACGAACACGATTAAAAATTTTTAAGTCATCAGCGTACATTAAGCACTTCGCATTAGAAAGAAGATTTGGAATTTCGTTTATAAAAATATTGAAAAGCAAGGGTCCTATATGACTTCCTTGAGGAACACCGGATATAACATCAATTAGCCTAGAAAAGAAATTGTTCACTTTCACTATTTGTTTTCTGTTAGATAAATAACTTCTTATCCAGTCAAGTAATGAGGAATGTATTCCAAGCACTTTGATTTTGTCAAGAAGAATTTTGTGACAAACAGTGTCAAAAGCTTTGTTGAAATCTGTAAATATTACATCTACTTGATATCCTGATTCAAGGGAGTCAAAAAGAAACTTGGTAAATGAAATCAAGTTAGTAGAAGTTGATCTACCAGATACAAAACCGTGCTGGCACGTCGATATTTGTTCCTTAAAATCAAAATATATTTTTTTTGTTACAATGTATTCGAATAACTTGGGAATAGCTGATAACTTTGATATCCCCCTGTAATTTTCTATGTTTTGCTTTGAACCTGCCTTATGAATGGGGGTAATGTATGAAATTTTCCATTCATCTAAAAAGTCCCCCGTAGAGAGTGATAAATTAAATATCATATTTAAAGGTTCAGACAATGTCAGATAGCAGCGTTTAAGTAATTCTGATGGTATACCATCCGGACCAGAACTGAAATCTGATTTTAAAGATAATATCCCATTAGAGACATCAAGTTCGGAAATATCTAAACTGCCTACGTTTGAAATAGAAGCAGCATTGTTGCTTGTAGAGTAGTTTATGTTAGAATGATCAACATAAACCGACTCAAAGAACCTTGCAAATAGTTCGCATGTATAGTCAGTAGTGCTCGACTTTTCACCATGCAGTTCCATATTTTCGGGTATACCATATGTATGCCTTTTTCCGTTTAGAAACGTCCAAAAGCCTTTTGGATTTTTTAAAATGCTCTGTTCTGTATTCATAACATATTGCTTGTACAAAAATTTGTTCAAGAACTCAAACTCGCGACGCAATTGTGAGAATCGATTTCTGTTAACTTCAGTGTTGTTTTTTTGTAATGTTTTGAACGCTTTATTTTTGACATTTCTTAAATTGCATAAACTTTTATTATACCATGGATGCTTTTGTACAAAATTATTTTTCTTAATTGGTATAAATAAATCAAATCCATGATAAACCACGCTAAGAAATTTGCTGTATATTTCATTTACATTATTAGTAATTATTTAAATCCGAATAGTTACCAATCGCAAAATTATACATTCTAATATTTCTAGCATTGTTATGCTCTGCATTTATCAAAAAATTTAATTCAACACAAACATTAAGTGCTTTGTGATGTGTTTTATTTTCCATCAAAGGAAACATAACCTCACTTACTGAACAATCTAAAAAATTACTAACAAAAACAAGATCTAACATCCTGTTTAATGAATTATGGATAAGACTTTTTTGATTTAAATTAAAAGAAAACATTGAATCAATAAATTGAAATTCGCATTCATTTTTCAAATTATAAGGGAAAATACGTCTATTAACACTACAATAAACCCACCCATGCGCCACCCTATTTATTTATTTTTTAAACCCACTTTACCTCACCCAAATTATAGTCTCCTAAAGCAATCAAGTGTTGGTAATCAGTCAGCTGGTCCGCGATGACTTCTATATTCATTGCATGCATTTCGTAAACAGAGAGAAGGCTGCTCGGAGGTATGTAGCTTACAATAATGAATAATTCGTATGCGTTTGGTACACTCTCAAGCGCAATAGTAATACATAGCTGCTCTACACTAGTGTAACGTAGGGAGACTATACTACTTTTAAGTGATGATCGTACATCAATTAGAACTCCCCCACCGCGTTTCTCAGAGTTTTGATAGCGATCTCTCCTGTACACCGTGTAAGAACTATCAAAGATTTCGGTGGTTAAAATGTGGTGGTGCAACCAAGTCTCTGTAATAACGAGAATATCATACTCATGAAGAGAGGCAGCTAAGAAGAGATCATTTGTTTTAGTGCGTAATCCTCCGGCGTTTTGATAATATATGCTGATTGTGTGTGACGATGAAGATGATGATGAACGTTGAATAGGGCAATTAAGTGATGAGAGTTGATGGGTGTTGATACAAGAATGTACTATTCGCTGATCACTGCAGGGCAAGTGCTCTCTTTTTTTGGCAAAAACTGAAAGTCTTTCACATGCACATTGAGAGGCCAATTTTCTGCGTTGAGAGCTGCATCACTAATACATGATGGTACACCCAAACGAAAATTAATAAATTTTAATGAAGATTTGTCTGCATCTCTTTTGATTAGAGGAAAGCATGATAGAGAAGTAGCGGGAACATTGAGCTTCTTGGCAGCATACGCAACTAACGCTTCAGCAGTGGTATTTACCGAAAAGCGAGAGAGGTGCAACCATTTTTTTGTTGATATGACTTCAACATCTGAGTAGGTAGAATCTTTGCCGATAACCTTGTTGCGTTTTTGTTGTTTTGGTTTTTTTTCCACTCGTTGCGGTGCTCCATTTGGGTTGAGGTTCAATGACCTGTCTAGCCGATGAAGTAGATGATAGAGGTTCACTGGGCTCCGTGAGAGGAGGATGATCACCGATATTATTGTTTATTGAAGAGTCTGATACATGTATTTCGCGGCTAGTTTTAGGAAAATTATTCTTTTGTTTTTTCTTGCTAACAACTCCAGCTGATTCCAAAGGGTTTGTTTTTAGATTTTTTATCTCAGTAGATAAACTAACCACTTGCTTGGCAAGATCACTTATTCTCGCCATCAAACCGAGTATTGGCACACTAGCACACGAATTACATCTCCATGATAAGTTAATCGAGAGTTTAATGCAATTTAACGCCGAGTCGGGAATGGCTGTACATTTATCATGAAATTTTAAACAGCATAAGCCCGCACAAATGACATAGTCTTTACTAATTTTCATATCGCACTTAGGGCAAATTTCCGACATTATTGCGAGAATGCGAGAAAGAAATTAACTTTGGAGAGAGAATAAAAACACGTCTGAACTCTACGAAGGTTGTTTTTAATATCACCTTAACAAAAAAATTGTCAAAGTTGAGAAACTGACTTTACTGTAGAACAATTTTTTTCTTAGAATATGACCAAGAATCACATCCAACACGAACTACGGGACACCCTGTATAACTGTACTAATATTTTGTCTCTCACAGGTCCGGAACGAGGAAAAGCTGTGTGCAAGCTTGTGAAGGAGTCACAGCCAACGACCTCTTAATTAATTGCTCTACAGCTATTAACAGGTTGTCAACCCTCGGCTGTACCTCGATATCCGATCCTCTCACATTCAGTTGAATTGCATAGAAATGCGTAACACTTGACATGCTTGTGTATCATTATAGTGCATTGTACTCAGAACAATATGATTCCCAACGGCAGGCCACTGCCATCCGACAGAAGTAATAAGGGATCATATTGCTTTGACTGCCTGCGCGCTGTTTATGACATAGCAATAGTCTTTGGGTATGAGCATTTGTTTATGATTAGGTCTTTCGCGCTCACCCAAAAGAATGTGATGATGCAGTGTTATAATCGGATATATATATATCAGGCACGAAGCGTGACATTTTCGTTTGCGGAAGCACTCAAAATAAAACCAAAAATTTGAGACTCAAATGAGACCCGCACTCTTTTCCAAGCCTTTTGGCGGCTTTCGAAAAATTGTTCATGTCAGTAAATCCACCACTTTTCCAAACATTTTTTCATTGCTAGTAAGGCAAGGCCAACAATATTTTCTTTTTGTTTTCGTACATCCTGTTAGCCACGGAAAACTTTCACAAGTTTGTATTGAAAAATGTGAAGTACAACGCTTTGTAACGGTGTTTATATTTAAGGATGGTTTCGGTCTGCCAACATCTATTATTATTTTTTTTTTCTTCGAACGACCTAGCCGAGAATGGTTTATGGAAAAAAACTTTCTATTACACAATTACACGCATTCATATTAAATCAGGAAATAATAGTTTAAATCTTTATAAGTCACCCACAGCCACGAAAATAGTTTAAAAACCACAAACTTTAAAACCAATGCACTCTTTGTTTTCTGATAGTTAAAAAACTGACCTAGTCAATAAAATGAGTACTACCTACCCCTTTTTTTCATGAAATCAAACTCATTAACAGTGAACTGTTAAGAACAAGAAACAACTCATATACATCTTTGTTTTCTCTCTATCTCCTGTTTTATGTCATGGCATTTTCGTAATGCATTCACTCAACTCATTCTTCACACGTTGGTCCAAAGGCAAGAAGCCTAAAAAAATGTGTTCCACTTTGGGTTGAGATCTGAGTTAATAAAGCAAAATAATGGAATGCCTAGCCATGGCGCTTTATGAGTATTTTTTGCAAAGCATTTTCGCTTATCAACATTTATGAGTGATGTTGTGTACTTTCTGTTGGGGTGGGTATTTTGAGATTGAGCTAAGAAAAGAAGACAATTAAAGAGAATGCATATGTGTTACGCATTTTAGTCACTTCGTACATTCGTAAAAATAATGCAAAGATGTTGAGCATTCTCTGTTGGTTTGCTGTGGGGGTATTTTAAGTTGTATGTAATTAGCAGACAGACCATGACTTCTTTTATGTAGTTATTTTGGTATAATATTATAATGTCCTCAGAATGATGTTGGCATTTATTTAACGAGATATATGGGATAAGAACAGACTGGTATAATATAATATCAAAAATATAATGGAAAAATGAATAAGTTTTGGAATTTTGAATTTAAATTTTGCAGGCTACCTAAGATTTTTTTAAATTCGTTAACGGAAGCACTCATTCCACTCAATATATGGACGCTTCGTCACTGATATATATATATATGATCGATTGTTCGATAACCACAAATGGAGCTTATTGAACTTGTATAAATAAGGTATGAATTTGATAATAAATTGTCAATAGTGTGTGAAGGAGTCACAGCCAACGACCTCTTAATTCATTGCTCTATTATTACCATTAACAGGTTGTCAACCCTCGGCTGTACCTCGATATCCGATCCTCTCACATTCAGTTAAATGCATTACACTTGACTTGCATGTGTATCCATAGAGTGCATTGTACTCAGAACAATATGATTCCCAACGGCAGGCCACTGCCAGCCGGCAGAAGTAATAAGGGATCATATTGCTTTGACTGCATGCGCGCTGTATATGTCACAGCAATAGTCTTTGGGTATGAGCATTTGTTTATGATAAATTAAATAGATCAACGAATTTTCAAAAAATATATATTTATTTTCCACTATTATATCTCGTCGATCGCGGGGTTGGAATCGGACTGCCGAGTCGTGTCCTCCGCTCACATTCGTTGGCTCGGGATGCTGGTGGTTGTCCTTGTGTGGGTTTTTTCCTATTTCGTGTTCATGGTAAATCATTAGTTTTACGACCATCTGTTTGTCGTAAAACTAGAGAACCCTTGATGAGTGTTCTCGGTATTTCGGTGGCGTGGGGTCGCCATGTGTTGATTGGTGTTCGTGGGATTTTGGTGGCGTGGGATCGCCATGTGTTAACTCTCCCCTTAGTCGGAAGAAGATTGTCCCAATCTTTCGCTTAACATCTCCTGTACCTTTGATTTTGAGGTTTCCACGAATTCTTCCATTTCTATTGTGTCTTGCTCGATCTTGTTTGGGCAAGTGACCTGTTCGATCTTGCTTGTGCGATTAACTTGAATTATTTTGATTATTTTGTAAGCAGAGTAAATCAATATTACAAGGAACAACTTAATACATATTCCCCACAATACGGGATGTTCTTTGAGATCTGATATAAATGGTTCTATATGATCAAGATTTGTATACATAAGTTTCTCGTCTTGTGAAGCAATGTATTCGAGAATTTTGACTTGAGTTGGCTTGCTTAACTTAATATGTTCTAGTATTTGGTTCTCTGAGTTCAGATAAATTTTTCCATTAATAGAGACATTCCTTTCAAATTGGATCAAATAGATTCCTGATAATTCTATTTCATTTACAATGTGGTTTCCTGTTAAAACAATGTTTCCTTCATTAATTATTTCTATTGGCTGATTTCGTTCTTTGATTTTGGTACAGTTTGCTTTGTATTTATTTAAAAGGTTTGTTAAACAACTAGTTTCTTTATCGATTTTACAATAGTGGTGGTTGAGTTCTTTTTTGCATTCTGATTTATAAAATTTTTTCTTATACTTAACTATTTCTCTTAATATTATAATTTTCCCACCATTTACATTATTACTTCTGGTGAGATAGTGGTTACCTAACCCTTTTACTTTGGGGTATTTGATAAATACAATGATAATATTATTTTTTTGAACAATTTTAAAAGTGGAAGCATCAAGTACATCAATTATGGATGTATTCACTTTTTCTTGCTCCATAATGATTTTTATTTCACTTAAATCTAACAGTAGAGTATTGAGTATATTTGATTTGCTTAAATTAATAGTATTTATTATTTCTCTAAGTTCTATAATTATATATTTTATTATTTTCGTTTCTGTAGTTCCTTTACTATTAGTTTCTCTATACATATTGTCTAACTTGTCGAATAATTGTTTATTGATACTTTTCTGTCTGTTGTTTGACCTTATTAATTCCTGCAATTTTAAACTTATTCTTACGGCGTCATCATGATCTGGACTACCGGAGATCCATTTCCAAAGTGTCCCTATTTCATTGACACCTCTACGTTCCCTATTCCTGATGGACAGTTCGTTGATTAGTTTGTCGGCTATTTCTAACTCCTGGTCAATAAAGATTAGAAGTTCTTTTTTGGATCTAAATCTATCTAATATCTCGGAGTACGTAGTTAGGTTGATGACGTGGTAGATCTCACCGAAGTCTTCGTAAACTGCGGCTCTACCGTTTTCTATTAGAATAAATTCGTCTTTGGTGTAATCAGTGATTTGTTGCGCCAAAGTTGAAGCGAATAGCGTTAGTATAAGAAGCATCATCTGTAAATTTAATTTCTAATATTATCTTTATGAATCTTTCGGTTATTTGAGTCTATAACTATATTCCCTATGTCTTCCTTAACTTTCTTTTTTTGGAATAAAGGTTTATTCTTACTTCTTCTCTGTCCATTGTTTACAAAAATTGTTTCGCCAACTTTATATGTTTTATTTTTTCTATTTTTATTGCAATATCCTAACGTTTTTTGTTGGTGTGTTTGTAGTCTCTTTTTTGTGTCCCTATCATTTATATAATTGTGAAATATGTCTGTTGGTCGTTTGTCTGTTACCGTGTGAATAGTTTCGTTGTATTTCTTTGTAGCTAGAGTCATTATATCCTTGATATCTGTTATATGTGTTGTCTCTTTAACAATTCTTATGAGTTCTGTTAACGTGGAGTGAATTCTTTCTATTGTTCCATTGCTCTTTGAGTGAGCTGGTGGTGTTGTTCTATGGGTAATGTTTAGAAGGTTGTATGCACATCGTGCGGAAGGTGAGCAAAATGCTGCCTCGTTGTCGGTTATCAAAGTTTTGACATTACCGAAAACCGGTAGTAGTTCGATCATTCTCTCTTTTGCTTGGGTTTTTGAACTGACTTGGGTTGTGATCAAGTATTTTGAGAATGGGTCTGTCATTGTTAAAAATGTTGCATTTTCACAGTAATATATATCTGCGTGGATGCGTTCTCCCCCTTCTTCTGGAATTGGAGTCTCTCCGATTGGTTGCTTATTAGGGTGTCTTTCATACTTATTCTTTTTGCAAATTTCACATGCAGCGTTTATTGAAAGAATTTGTTTGAAAGCGTTTGGCCAGTAGTATTTATTAACAACCTGCTTATACACTTCTTTAGCTTGCCTATGAGCTCGATTGTGTTCGGCAGTAGCAATTCCTAATTGTTCTTCTTTGTCTGTAATATCTTCGACTATTTGGTTGCACAACAAAAATTTTACTGTAGGAAATTCTTCTAAAAGTTTATTTTTAACTTTGAAAAATAACTCCTCGGTACTGTAGATTCCTACGGTAAGACCTGCTTTTATTATACCCTTAATTCTATCTAGAATACCTAAGTCTTTGAAAAGCACTGTATGTCTCCAGTAACCTGTGTGGATTTCTTTTGAAATTACATCGTTGTTTAGTGATTCATTTAAAATCAGTTGGGTTCTAAAATTATTAACTCTCTGGTTTACTCTCTTTATTTCGGGAATGGGACTACTCTCTGCACTATGTACAGTTCCTTCTGTTGACTCGTCGTCATTTATCATATTCAATTCCTGTCTGCTGAGAGCGTCAGCTACGACATTTGCCTTACCTGGTTTATATATGATTTCGGGAGCGTATTCTTCTATGAAGGCGCGCCAGCGTTTTATTTTCGCGTTTGGGTTCTTATCACTAATGGCAAACGTTAATGGTTGGTGATCTGTATATATGCGGATACCACTCACACCGTAAAGATAATTTCGGAGGTTTTTCAGTGCCCAAATTATGGCAAGAAGTTCCTTCTCGTTTGTCGCGTAGGTTTCTTCGGTTTTACTTAAAGTTCGACTTATAAAAGTTATTGGTTTATTATTTTGGCTAAGCACTGCACCTATGGCTGAGTTGCTAGCATCCGTAGTAAGCTCGAATACCTTATTAAAATCAGGTTGGTTGAGCGTAACTTGTTCACAGAGTTTGTCTTTCAATGTCTTAAACGCCTTTGTAGCCTCTTTATCGAATTCGATTGCTATCTTTTTGCTTTTATTTTGGCCAGTTCTGCCGTTCTCTCCACTAAGATACTTAGTAATGGGCTTGGAAATCATCGCGTAGTTTCTTATGAATTTACGGTAATAGCCTGCTAACCCCAAAAAAGATCGTAGTTGACGTAAAGTCTCCGGTTGAGGGAACTCCTCTATGCATTGTGTTTTCTTTGGGTCCATTTTGATGCAATTAAATGATACGATGTACCCAAGAAATTCTACTTCTTCCATAAAGTATTTTGATTTCTCGCTCGATATTCTCATGTTTGCTGTGCTTAAGGCTTTTGTAATTGTCTCGATATGTTCGAGGTGTTGTGCTTCCGTTTCTGAAAATATAATAACGTCATCTATATAAACGTGGCAAAATTTGCCTATGTGCTCACGGAGGATATCGTCCATAGTTCTCTGAAAAATTGAGGGTGCGTTTTTAAGTCCAAATGGCATTCGAAGGAACTCGTATTTACCATTGTTAACGCTAAAAGCTGTTTTCTCCCTATCGCTCTCTTTCATTTTAATCTGATGGAAACCACTCTGTAAATCGAGAGTGGTGAAATATCTAGCTTTGCCTAAGTTAGCTAAGATGACGGACGTTTCTGCCATCGGATATTTTTCAGTTTTAGTAAAAGAATTAAGCTTTTTATAGTCTATGACCAGTCTATGCTTCTTCGTACCGTCGTCACTTAACCCTTTTTTGTCTACAACCCATACAGGAGAGTTATATGCACTTCTGCTAGGTTGTATTATGTTGTTGTTGAGTAGATTCTCGATTTCATTATTAACGAAAGTTGCCACTGACTGTGGGTACGGGTAACCTTTCGTCCAAACCGCTGTGTCGATAGTAGTATTTATGCTACATTGCACACGAGTGTTGTATGGAAGGTAATTTGGATTTTCAGTAAAAACACCCTGGTATTTTTTCAAAATCAGAGTTAATTTTTCTTTTGTAGTAATTTCTTTGTTAATATTAAGGTTATTTATTAAATGATCGTTGAACATTAAGGGTATCGTGCCCTGATCGTATTCTAACGTTGAGTCCCTGATATTAATATTACCTTGAACCATTCTAAGTAGTTTGATGCCTATAATAGCATCGAAATCCTGAAGTTCGTTAAGCTCGTAGAATTTGTCTTTAACCCCCAAGATATTTATGTCTTGGTAAGAATTGATGATAGTCGTCCCATGGACACTTTTGACCCTCGATGGGGTTTGTAGCACCAAACTTGGGAATAACCCTGGTTTAACATAGTTATGAGTAGCTCCTGTGTCTATCAGAATATTGAATATGCGTCCCGACTTACCATCCGTTCTTTTTATGTACGGTAAGTCGTGCCTTACTCTTAAAAAATTACCACTCTCGTTTAAATTATTGATGCGCAGCACTTTGTTTGTAGCTATCTGGTCGCTGTTTGTCCGCTCTCTCTTAAACGGGTTGTTACTAAATGTATTATTAGACCATTGGGGTCTATTATTATTAAAGTTATGAGGTGTGGCTTGTCTCGAGGGCACTAAATTCCCACTTGTGGTGTCCATCCTTTCAGGGTAATTGTAATTACTACTGAAATTGCTATGATGGCGATTTTGTTGGAAAGGTCTATTCCGTTGTTGGAATGATTCATTAGAATTAAATACCCTATTTTGCCGAAAAGGCCTAATCGCGGGCTGGTTATGAGATTGACTTGTACCCTGTTGTCTAGGTGGGTGTCTGTCGTTTACGTGACCAAAATTTCTAACCCTAGCCTGGTTAGATTCTATCTCTTGTGCTCTCGCTAAGGCATTGGGAAGGTCCCCAGGGTTGAGAGAAAATACGATGTTACTCGTGGGTTGACTAAGCCCGGTAACAAACACCCGAAGAGCGTTTTGTCTTGCCCTCTCGGTAAGACATTCTGTTTCGGCAGTTCTTGGACCGTAACTCATTATCGTTTTGTTAATAATGAGCGTTAGAACTTTCGTAACCTCGTCATAAAACTCTTGTAGGCTTCTTCTGTCTTGCCTCATATTGCTTAGTTCTGACTCCAGCATATGAACAGGTCTTTTGTCGCTATACGTAAGATCTAAACGACCTATAATCGCGTCTACATTCAATGGTGTTCCGTGACTAGTGAGAACATCATTGGCTTTCCCTATGATTTTATTCCTAACTATGTTGACTACTGAAAAGTATCTTGCTCCTCCTTTGCAAGGCTCGTATACCTTCATGGCATTTAACAGTGCTGTTCGCCAAGAAACATAATTTTCCCCATCAAATATTGGTAAGCATTTCGCCACTTCTAATCCCTCTCCACCTATTATCGTTGGGTCAATTGTTATGTCTTTATAGGGTTCTATGTTGTCATTTGTCGTTAACGTAGAAAGCTGGCTACTAAGTCTTCCTACCTCCTCGGTTAACTTTTGGTTGGCATCTGCCACTAACCTACTCACTATCATCGATAGTTCTTCTTGCGTCATTGTCATCTTTTTTGTTTACAATTATTTTCTAAATCTTAACACAAAAACCTTTCAGATTGCTTCCTATAATTGTTTTTTATCTTAACACTTTGTTTTACAGTTTCCAAACTACAACCACTTCTTATTTTACGATTCAGAAAAAATTCAATACAACTTAAATTATTCACCAACTTAAAATATATATATGTTAAATTATAAAATTCCTTACTTTCTCGTATGTTTGAGTCGGTATTTCGGCTTCTGATGCGCCTACTTCCCTGATCCTTTGGGTTCAGATGTCCCCGTTGTTGCTCCAGGTGCTTTAAATTTGAAGTCTTCTTGAGCCGTTCCCCCGGTGTTCAGATTCTAAGTCTGAATTTTTTGGTCCACAAAAATTGCTGACGGATTAATTTTAAATTTTTTCTTCCTTCTTGGAGTGTTCCTGGTGTTCAGATTCTAAGTCTGAGTTTTTGGTTCACAAAGTCGTTGAAGGATTAATTTAAAATTTTGTTCTCCTTTTTTGTGTCCCTGCTCGGGCGCCAATTAAATAGATCAACGAATTTTCAAAAAATATATATTTATTTTCCACTATTATATCTCGTCGATCGCGGGGTTGGAATCGGACTGCCGAGTCGTGTCCTCCGCTCACATTCGTTGGCTCGGGATGCTGGTGGTTGTCCTTGTGTGGGTTTTTTCCTATTTCGTGTTCATGGTAAATCATTAGTTTTACGACCATCTGTTTGTCGTAAAACTAGAGAACCCTTGATGAGTGTTCTCGGTATTTCGGTGGCGTGGGGTCGCCATGTGTTGATTGGTGTTCGTGGGATTTTGGTGGCGTGGGATCGCCATGTGTTAACTTGATATAGGTCATTGGCGCTCACCCAAAATAATGTGATGATGAAGCGTTTTAATCGGATATCGAAGTGTGGTCGATTGTTCGATAACCAGAATTAGAGCATAGTAGCTTTGTATAAATAGGGTATGAATTTGGAAATAAAGTTGAATTGTGATCGTGAAGTCGACCCGAAGAACACTCTTGTTTATTATTTGACATATGGCTTCTAACCCAAAAATATAAGCTTGGACGTCTTCTTTTTCAGTCGTCATCGGTACCACCCTCAACTTTGCAGTTAGTGCGAAAGAGGTTCGAGCGAAAGCAGTGAATGCTAAGCGATTGGTGCTGAAGTACAAGCGACTTCACATGGCGATCCTGCCAGGCTTCAAAAGTACATAGTCAGATAGCATAGTAAAAGCTAGTTTTTTCTCCACGTTTTTCCTCAAAGCGAAAATAAAAAACGAAAAGTGTTACTATTACTTATTATTACGTACTTTGCTAAAAACTACTTGCTTTATTAATAACTAGTGTAAATGATTTTACTTTTCAATTATTAATATTTTGTTTTGATATATAATTTTTCATTCGTTTTCAATTGTTCAAGAAGTTGGGTTACAGAACCCTAAGCCGACATAATTGTTGATTTAGGTAGTTAAAAATTATTGTTAAATTATTTTATTAATCTATAATTAAATTTTAATAGTTCTGTTCTACATCAACTTGTGTCGTTATTGACCTATTGGATTAATTAAAACCATATAAGTTTCAAGCTATAAAAACTGAAACTTACAAATCAACAATTAAGATGGAAGACCTCAAAGTTAAATTCTGTTTGTCTTCCGAAGCTTGGGAAAACAAAACTACGGTTAAAGTGAAAACCATTCAAATTTTGGGCCAAGAGGAAATTTTTTCTTTTCCAATTGAGAATTGCTTTGAACCTGCCTTATGAATGGGGGTAATGTATGAAATTTTCCATTCATCTAAAAAGTCCCCCGTAGAGAGTGATAAATTAAATATCATATTTAAAGGTTCAGACAATGTCAGATAGCAGCGTTTAAGTAATTCTGATGGTATACCATCCGGACCAGAACTGAAATCTGATTTTAAAGATAATATCCCATTAGAGACATCAAGTTCGGAAATATCTAAACTGCCTACGTTTGAAATAGAAGCAGCATTGTTGCTTGTAGAGTAGTTTATGTTAGAATGATCAACATAAACCGACTCAAAGAACCTTGCAAATAGTTCGCATGTATAGTCAGTAGTGCTCGACTTTTCACCATGCAGTTCCATATTTTCGGGTATACCATATGTATGCCTTTTTCCGTTTAGAAACGTCCAAAAGCCTTTTGGATTTTTTAAAATGCTCTGTTCTGTATTCATAACATATTGCTTGTACAAAAATTTGTTCAAGAACTCAAACTCGCGACGCAATTGTGAGAATCGATTTCTGTTAATTTCAGTGTTGTTTTTTTGTAATGTTTTGAACGCTTTATTTTTGACATTTCTTAAATTGCATAAACGTTTATTATACCATGGATGCTTTTGTACAAAATTATTTTTCTTAATTGGTATAAATAAATCAAATCCATGATAAACCACGCTAAGAAATTTGCTGTATATTTCATTTACATTATTAGTAATTATTTAAATCCGAATAGTTACCAATCGCAAAATTATACATTCTAATATTTCTAGCATTGTTATGCTCTGCATTTATCAAAAAATTTAATTCAACACAAACATTAAGTGCTTTGTGATGTGTTTTATTTTCCATCAAAGGAAACATAACCTCACTTACTGAACAATCTAAAAAATTACTAACAAAAACAAGATCTAACATCCTGTTTAATGAATTATGGATAAGACTTTTTTGATTTAAATTAAAAGAAAACATTGAATCAATAAATTGAAATTCGCATTCATTTTTCAAATTATAAGGGAAAATACGTCTATTAACACTACAATAAACCCACTTTACCTCACCCAAATTATAGTCTCCTAAAGCGATCAAGTGTTGGTAATCAGTCAGCTGGTCCGCGATGACTTCTATATTCATTGCATGCATTTAGTAAACAGAGAGAAGGCTGCTCGGAGGTATGTAGCTTACAATAATGAATAATTCGTTTGCGTTTGGTACACTCTCAAGCGCAATAGTAATTCATAGCTGCTCTACACTAGTGTAACGTAGGGAGACTATACTACTTTTAAGTGATGATCGTACAGCAATTATAACTCCCCCACCGCGTTTCTCAGAGTTTTGATAGCGATCTCTCCTGTACACCGTGTAAGAACTATCAAAGATTTCGGTGGTTAAAATGTGGTGGTGTAACCAAGTCTCTGTAATAACGAGAATATCATACTCATGAAGAGAGGCAGCTAAGAAGAGATCATTTGTTTTAGTGCGTAATCCTCCGGCGTTTTGATAATATATGCTGATTGTGTGTGACGATGAAGATGATGATGAACGTTGAATAGGGCAATTAAGTGATGAGAGTTGATGGGTGTTGATACAAGAATGTACTATTCGCTGATCACTGCAGGGCAAGTGCTCTCGTTTTTTGGCAAAAACTGAAAGTCTTTCACATGCACATTGAGAGGCCAATTTTCTGCGTTGAGAGCTGCATCACTAATACATGATGGTACACCCAAACGAAAATTAATAAATTTTAATGAAGATTTGTCTGCATCTCTTTTGATTAGAGGAAAGCATGATAGAGAAGTAGCGGGAACATTGAGCTTCTTGGCAGCATACGCAACTAACGCTTCAGCAGTGGTATTTACCGAAAAGCGAGAGAGGTGCAACCATTTTTTTGTTGATATGACTTCAACATCTGAGTAGGTAGAATCTTTGCCGATAACCTTGTTGCGTTTTTGTTGTTTTGGTTTTTTTTCCACTCGTTGCGGTGCTCCATTTGGGTTGAGGTTCAATGACCTGTCTAGCCGATGAAGTAGATGATAGAGGTTCACTGGGCTCCGTGAGAGGAGGATGATCACCGATATTATTGTTTATTGAAGAGTCTGATACATGTATTTCGCGGCTAGTTTTAGGAAAATTATTCTTTTGTTTTTTCTTGCTAACAACTCCAGCTGACTCCAAAGGGTTTGTTTTTAGATTTTTTATCTCAGTAGATAAACTAACCACTTGCTTGGCAAGATCACTTATTCTCGCCATCAAACCGAGTATTGGCACACTAGCACACGAATTACATCTCCATGATAAGTTAATCGAGAGTTTAATGCAATTTAACGCCGAGTCGGGAATGGCTGTACATTTATCATGAAATTTTAAACAGCATAAGCCCGCACAAATGACATAGTCTTTACTAATTTTCATATCGCACTTAGGGCAAATTTCCGACATTATTGCGAGAATGCGAGAAAGAAATTAACTTTGGAGAGAGAATAAAAACACGTCTGAACTCTACGAAGGTTGTTTTTAATATCACCTTAACAAAAAAATTGTCAAAGTTGAGAAACTGACTTTACTGTAGAACAATTTTTTTCTTAGAATATGACCAAGAATCACATCCAACACGAACTACGGGACACCCTGTATAACTGTACTAATATTTTGTCTCTCACAGGTCCGGAACGAGGAAAAGCTGTGTGCAAGCTTGTGAAGGAGTCACAGCCAACGACCCCTTAATTAATTGCTCTACAGCTATTAACAGGTTGTCAACCCTCGGCTGTACCTCGATATCCGATCCTCTCACATTCAGTTGAATTGCATAGAAATGCGTAACACTTGACATGCTTGTGTATCATTATAGTGCATTGTACTCAGAACAATATGATTCCCAACGGCAGGCCACTGACATCCGACAGAAGTAATAAGGGATCATATTGCTTTGACTGCCTGCGCGCTGTTTATGACATAGCAATAGTCTTTGGGTATGAGCATTTGTTTATGATTAGGTCTTTCGCGCTCACCCAAAAGAATGTGATGATGCAGTGTTATAATCGGATATATTTATATATATATTTGATCGATTGTTCGATAACCACAAATGGAGCTTATTGAACTTGTATAAATAAGGTATGAATTTGATAATAAATTGTCAATAGTGTGTGAAGGAGTCACAGCCAACGACCTCTTAATTCATTGCTCTATTATTACCATTAACAGGTTGTCAACCCTCGGCTGTACCTCGATATCCGATCCTCTCACATTCAGTTAAATGCATTACACTTGACTTGCATGTGTATCCATAGAGTGCATTGTACTCAGAACAATATGATTCCCAACGGCAGGCCACTGCCAGCCGGCAGAAGTAATAAGGGATCATATTGCTTTGACTGCATGCGCGCTGTATATGTCACAGCAATAGTCTTTGGGTATGAGCATTTGTTTATGATATAGGTCATTGGCGCTCACCCAAAATAATGTGATGATGAAGCGTTTTAATCGGATATCGAAGTGTGGTCGATTGTTCGATAACCAGAATTAGAGCATAGTAGCTTTGTATAAATAGGGTATGAATTTGGAAATAAAGTTGAATTGTGATCGTGAAGTCGACCCGAAGAACACTCTTGTTTATTATTTGACATATGGCTTCTAACCCAAAAATATAAGCTTGGACGTCTTCTTTTTCAGTCGTCATCGGTACCACCCTCAACTTTGCAGTTAGTGCGAAAGAGGTTCGAGCGAAAGCAGTGAATGCTAAGCGATTGGTGCTGAAGTACAAGCGACTTCACATGGCGATCCTGCCAGGCTTCAAAAGTACATAGTCAGATAGCATAGTAAAAGCTAGTTTTTCCTCCACGTTTTTCCTCAAAGCGAAAATAAAAACGAAAAGTGTTACTATATATGTTAGTTTGTTGCCATCTAACATACAAACTTAGCCACCATTATGACTACATTTGCCACATCTCGTACTTTGCTAAAAACTACTTGCTTTATTAATAACTAGTGTAAATGATTTTACTTTTCAATTATTAATATTTTGTTTTGATATATAATTTTTCATTCGTTTTCAATTGTTCAAGAAGTTGGGTTACAGAACCCTAAGCCGACATAATTGTTGATTTAGGTAATTAAAAATTATTGTTAAATTATTTTATTAATCTATAATTAAGTTTTAATAGTTCTGTTCTACATCAACTTGTGTCGTTATTGACCTATTGGATTAATTAAAACCATATAAGTTTCAAGCTATAAAAACTGAAACTTACAAATCAATCAACCTCAAAGTTAAATTCTGTTTGTCTTCCGAAGCTTGGGAAAACAAAACTACGGTTAACGTGAAAACCATTCAAATTTTGGGCCAAGAGGAAATTTTTTCTTTTCCAATTGAGAATCAACCAATCCAAAAGCATATTGAATTGGCGAAACTGTCTATTATCAAAGGAGCAGTGAAGAGCCTAAATACAAGAGGAAAATTTAGAAATATTACCATTACACTAAAGAAAGAGTTGCAAAGTTCATACTTTCTATCAGTTGTAGAAACTCGGAGCGTCAATTTTTCGTGAACGCTATCAGGCAGTGGAACAATTTACCCTACTCTCTAAGAAGACTTCGAGGCACCAAGCAGTTTGATGCGGCTCTATTCAGATACTTGGCAGTACATTAATTCAGTTAAAATTAAACTAAATTTGTATAAAATATTTTCAATGAAAATTTAAATTCTTTGTTAAATCTTTGTATATTGTTTGTCATTCTTCTTAACATATTGATATTGATTTTGAAATTAACTTAATTCAGATTTTGCTATTAACTTTTACTAATAATTATAGGCCATAAGGCCCAATGTAAAAGATGTATTTATTAAATAAATGAAATGAAAAAAATGAAAATGGATGAAGAAGGTAATGTAGTCTTTTGTGGTTATTATTTAGAGGCAATAGATTTTTCCACCCAACGCACTTCCAATACCCCTTTACCAAATATCGAAAATCCCATCCGGTCTATTTCAAATAATATGATGCTAGAAAAATTTTCAAGTAAAAATCAAAATGCAAATTAATGGTTAAATTTATTTATGTTCGAATGTGATAGATTAAAAATAAGTGAGGAACAATTCCCCGAAGCTTTAAAAATAAACTTGGAAGGACCTGCTTTAGACTGGTTCTCATCTTTATATAAAACGTGTTCAATGGATAAACCTTGGGATTATTGGAAGATATCTTTCCTAAATACATTTGGAGAGAAATCATGGAGTGAAATTGAGTACGCTTATTCTTTTCGTTGGTTAAGTGGTCCATTGCTGGACTTTGCTTTAAAAAAGATAAATCTTCTTATTGATGTCGATCCAGACCTGAGCATAAGTTCTCAAATCAATTTTATTATTTTAGCTTATGTGTCATTGAAAAATTACAAGTTTTTTTAAGAAATTACAATTGATTAACAATTTAAGCGGGATTCAAACGATAAAAACAATGAGTGGTCTCACAGATGCGCATGGTGAAGTAACGGTATCTTTGAAAATACTTAATATACAAAAACAATTTTCATTTTTTATTATGAAAAGTGATTTATTTGAAGAAGATTTGATAATCGGGCTGAATTGCATTAAAGAGTTTCGATTATGTCAAAATGAAAACTTAGAAATTACTCCAAGTTGCAGTCCTAGGCTTGAAAATGAAAATTTTAAATGCAACCAGAGCTTGATTTTACCTATTGAAAATAATAGTAATGTTTTGAATGATCTTTTAAAAAAATATGCTAGTGTTTTTGCTAAAGAAAAATTTGATATCGGTACTGTTAAAAATTTTGAAGCAACGATAAGATTAACAGAAAATAAATATGTATCTAGAAAACCATTCAAATGTTCCATCCCAGACAAAATAGAAATCGAAACTCAAATAAAAAAAGTATTGAAAGCAGGACTTATTGAAGAGTCATATAGCCCATATGCTTCCCCTGTTACTTTAGTTTATAAGAAGGAAGAGGGAAAAAAATCACGGTTGTGTATTGACTATCGTGAGTTAAATAAAATAGTTGTCCCCGAAGGTCAACCATTCCCTCGAATTGATGATCTTGTTGTTCGTGTAGGAAAGTGTGTTTACTTTTCCAAACTAGACATCAATTCAGCCTTCTGGTCTATTCCTTTGCGGGCTAAAGATAAATACAAAACCACTTTTGTGACACACCATGGACATTGGCAATGGGCATGCTTACCTTTCGGCCTAAAATCAGCTCCTGCTATATTTCAAAAAATTTTATCAAGTATAATAAGAAATAACAACCTGGATTCTTTTGCTATAAATTATATCCTAACTAATATTATAAATGTGAAAGTCACTCTGTCTGTCCGGCTTTCTATGTTACCACCTCCCGCCCAAACTACTGAACCGATTTAAATAAAATTTGATACAGAGATAGTCTAAGACTTGAGGAAGGACATAGGCTATATATTTTATCCCTAAATTCCCACGGGAACGGGAACGTATACGGGAATTTAGAAACTACAACACCGATTTCAAAAATGTTTCCACCGATAGAATGCTTCACTATCCCAGAGTAACATAAACTTTAATTCATCCACATATTCCTACGGGAACGGGAGTCCTTACTGATATTATAAGTGCGAAAGTAGCTCTGTCTGTTCGCCTTTCTATGTTACCATCTCCCGCCCAAACTAATGAATGGATTTAAATGAAATTTTGTACAGAGATAGTCTAAGATTTAAGAAACGACATAGGCTATATATTTTATCCCTATATTCCCACGGGAATGGGAACGTATACGGGAACTTAGAAGCTACAGCACCGATTTCAAAAATTCTTCCACCTTAAGAATGCTACACTATCCCTGAGTAACATAAACTGTAAGTCATCCCCATTATTCCTACGGGAACGGTTACCATATTCCCACGGGAATAGGAGTTTTTATTAATATCATAAGCTTGAAATGAAATCTATCTGTCTAGTTTTATTTGTTATCAAAAACCGCCCAAACTATTAAACCTATTTATATGAATGTTGGTACAGAGATATAGTCTTGAGCCTATGCTATGGCTATGTATGTTATCCCTGTATTCCCACAAGAATGCAAACGTTAACGGGAACCTAGAAACTGCTGAACTGATTTCTAGAAGTAGGTACTTCCCCGTTAGAACGCTACACTATCTCAAAGTAACATTAACTTTAATTTATCCCTATTATCCCATGGGAACGGAAGTACTTACTAACATTATAGATCCGAAATCAACTCCGTCTGTCTGTTTTGCTTTGTTACCATCTACCGCCCAAACTATTGAACCTATTTGTATGAATTTTGGTGCAGAGATAGTCTTGACTTGAGCCAGAAGAAGGACAGGGACAGGGTCTGTATTTGTTTTCCCAATATTGCTACGGTAACGGTAACGTAAACGGGAACCTTGAAGCTACTGGACCGATTTCAAAAGTTCTTTCATCGTGAGGTGATTTCTGTCAAATTGTCTATTACACAGTTGACCTGAGAAGAAATGTCTATCTTGATCTTCAAATAAATATTGGCAATCAGTAATGCCTGTGTGAAAAGTCGATTTCGGCCCCGACTAATGAGATAGTTAACAATATAAACTAATAAATTATGTTTGACGTATTGGGGGATGTTGTCGAATGTCTATCAGTAGACAATATTATGGACACAGAGAAAGTCACATCACACCCTATAGAGTTTATCAATGCCTTAGAATTATCAGGAGTGAATGCAAGTTGGTTTTCCAGTGCCAATAATGAGTAATCTAAAATTGTACACAGCTATAAATTACACATCTGGGATGCTGCATTATAAAAGTTTTAATAATGACTGGAACAGCGAAATAAAAAAACTATTTATTCCCCGTATTTCTTTAGTTCCCACTGATTAGTCATTTTAGTTTAAAAGAGTGTATCAAACTTGCAAAACCTTTTTATTAGACAAAAGAAGGAAAAGGTAGGAACGTCGTGTGCAAAAATGTACTTAAATAAAATATAACAATAGTTTACTAAAACACATGAATGTGTCTTATTAGCAAAATAAGTATAGCCTAAAAAATTAAAAGTGCTGCTGAAAGTCACTATTCCACGCGGACGAAGTCGCGGGCACAGCTAGTAGATGATATATTGATTTTTTCGAATAACTATTCTGATCATTTGCAACACATTAAAAGAACGTTACAGGTTTTACAAGAGCAAGGTTTAAAGTTAAATACAAATAAATGTTGTTTTGCACAAAGAGAAGTTACTTATTTAGGACATCGAATATCAAATAATAGCATTAAGCCGATTAATGATAATTTAATAGCTTTAAAGGATTTCCCTGAACCAAAAACCAGGAAAAATATAAGACAGTTCCTGGGCAAAGTGAATTTTTATTTAAAATACATTCCCAGGTCGGCAATGACTTTAGAACCTTTACATAACCTCTTACGAAAAAATGTAAAATTTGTATGGTCAGATGAATGTAAAAAAAGTTTTGAAGAAGTTAAAGAATATTTATGCACAACGCCTGTCTTAGCGATATTCGACCCAAATAAACCAATATACATCTATACGGATGCTAGCATAGAAGGTGTTGGTGCAATTTTAAAACAACCTCAAGAAGATGAATCTGTTAAGCCGGTGTTTTATTTCTCACGAAAACTTAATAAATCTCAGAAAGCAAAAAGAGCAATATATATTGAATGCTTAGCAATAAAAGAAGCAATATTGTACTGGCAATATTATTTAATAGGCCAAAGATTCAAAATATTCACTGATCATGAACCATTGCGAAATCATATATATAAAATTCTCGTGTCACGGTGTTCGAACTTGAACTCCTCCGAAACGGCTCGACCGATTTTTGTGATCCTTAGCATGATTGTCGGCCAGGGTGGAGAATCGGCCAACATCTATTTTTCATCCCCCTAAATGTTAAGGGTAGTTCACCCCTAAATTTTTTTTTTCCCCGCACGCTTATAGTAGATAATTATTTTTATTTACATGGCAAAACAACGTTTGCCGGGTCAGCTAGTTTTAATATAGGAACTGCAAAGACATAGAATTACTACACATTTTAAATTTCATCTCACAATTTGAATTCGAAATTCAATATAATCCGGGTATAAACAATACAGAAGCTGATTGTCTTTCGAGAAATCCAGTCCTTTCCGAAGAAAATGATAATTATAAATCACAAATAAAAATAGTGAATTATTTAACAGTACAAAACATACTAGAAAATCAAAAACAGTTAAAATTTGATAAATACTGTAAAATAAAAAATAAAATTATATACAGAACTTTAAATAAAAGAGAGAAAGTATGGTTAACAGAGGACTATGGTATCACATTACTCAAGAAAATACATGATTCGCATGGTCATATTGGTGTTAAGCAAATGATATTAACAATTACACCAACATTTTATTTCAAAAATATGCACAAACACATTAAAATCATTTGTAAGACTTGTGAAACATGTATAAAAAATAAAACAAGAGTTGGTAATTTTAAAGCTCCATTATCGCAGTTAGGTCCAGCATCGGTTCCATTAGAGATAGTATCATTAGATACAATAGGAGGTTTCACCGGAAATAGATCCCCAAAAAAGTATTTGCATTTGATGGTAGATCAATTTACACGTTTCGCATTTATTTCTACGTCGAAAACACAGTCAGCGAGAGATTTTATAAATCTTGTCAAGTCAACTGAGAAAAAAGGCGACATTAAAACGATTTTTACTGATCAATATCCTGGTATTAATTCCTCGGAATTCAAAAATTATTTAAAGCACAAAAACATAAATTTGATTTTCACAGCAATAGACTGCATTTTCTAATGGACAGAATGAGCGAACCAACCAAACTTTAGTTAATAGAATTCGTTGCAAGATATATGAAAATAAAAATAAGCCTTGGTCAGTGATTGCTGAACAGTGTATTTCCGATTATAACAATACCATTCATACTTCAACGGGTTTCTCTCCCAATTATTTGTTAACAGGTAAGGATGACTCAATTATCCCAACGGAATTAAATAAAAATACGCTGGAAAACTTAAATTTTAATAGATCTGTAGCAATACAAAATTCTAACAGATCGCATAATATAAACAAAAAGTATTATGACAAACACACTAAAGACATTGAATATAAAGAAAATGATTTAGTTTATATTCAAACTGGTAGCAAACTGAATAGAAATAAATTAGATCCTGTTCGAATAGGTCCTTTCAAGATTAAGAAAAAGATATCCAACTCCATTTACGAGATTGACTTTGGCAGAAAAAAGAGAGACTTGAACATTTTTCATAAAAGCAAGATGATTCCTTATTCTTCTTATCCATACGAATTCTCTCGGGGAGGGGGGATGTAAGTTTGATGCCATCTAACATACAAACTTAGCCACCATTATGACTACATTTGCCACATCTCGTACTTTGCTAAAAACTACTTGCTTTATTAATAACTAGTGTAAATGATTTTACTTTTCAATTATTAATATTTTGTTTTGATATATAATTTTTCATTCGTTTTCAATTGTTCAAGAAGTTGGGTTACAGAACCCTAAGCCGACATAATTGTTGATTTTGGTAATTAAAAATTATTGTTAAATTATTTTATTAATCTATAATTAAATTTTAATAGTTCTGTTCTACATCAACTTGTGTCGTTATTGACCTATTGGATTAATTAAAACCATATAAGTTTCAAGCTATAAAAACTGAAACTTACATATATATATATATATAATACAAAAATCTTGATGACAACCCAGTGCGACCTAGCAGCGGCCGCAAAACATCTCGCAGAAGCCAAAAACATCCTAGAGAGGGGGAACCAGTCAAAAACACCGATCGAAGACAGAACTATTGGCCCTCGCCCTCTGACAATTGAAGAGTATAGAAGGCGAGTCAAACAACACAGAGCCCCGACCATCGTAGTGCCCGAACAGAAGAGATCCCGGGGTGGTAGACGAGAAATTAATAAACAAGAACTACGGAACCTATATCGTCTGGCAAATCTGCCTGGTATAAGCCAAGTAGAACGACAAAAATTCCTTGAAGCTTTAAAACAAAAAAGAAGAACCAACGCCTAGAGAAGACAAATAACAAAAAGAAACAAAAGCAGGCTGAGAACAATTTCCAAAAATTGTTCAGCAAAATAACAACGCAAATACGAGACGGGATCCAGACCCGGAAGTAGTGTCAAGAGCACTAAAGAACATCTTTAATTATTATTACAATAGGTTAAAAAACCATTTTTTGAAAATCATTCTGTTATGGGTAAAAGCAATTCTAAAGAGGAAGTAGTTGTTAATAACAACGGCTCCCTAGAAAATACGTCATCTACATCAATCCACTTTGGATTGGATGTAAAAACAATAGTGACTGTAATAATCGTTTGCATAATATTGAATTACGTTTGGAAACACTTAAAAAATAAATTTAGAACAAATGTTAGGAAGCAAATTATGGAAAACAATATTTCCAAACGAAGAATGTCAGTGTAATACTTAAAGTAAAACAAAGCAAAAAAAAGCAAAAATAATTTTTTTTAGTTAACTATTTTTCTTTTGTTCTTCTTATGATCTTTCAAACCGGTTTAAACGCACATAAATCTCTTGATGGACTTCAGCCTACTAGAAAAAGCTTTAGATAATTTGAAAAAATTTTACAAAAATTTAAAAAAGACTCCAAACCGTAAAACGAAAGCAAAAAGAGCTAACGCAAAATTAACAGAAATTTCAAATTTATGGGTTGAGTTCATCCAGGAATTTACAAGTTGTAATCAGAAGGATCTCACGGAGGCAGAACACAAGTATTTGACAAAATTAACTTCTGAAGCAAAAGAGTATAAAGAACGCTCACAAGAAATTATAAGTCAGAATATTCAGGAAGCTAATTCAGACGCAGAATCGGAAATAGGATCATCAACAGAAGAATTAGAAGTAAAAATTAGTCAGGCAGAAACAAAACCAGTAGACAATCAAAAGGATCTCACAGAAACAGAACACGAGTATTTGACAAAATTAACTTCTGAAACAAAAGAGTATAAAGAGCGCTCGAAAGAAATTATAAGTCAAAATATTCAGGAAGTTAATTCAAACTCAGAATCAGAAATAGGATCAGCAACAGAAGAATTACAAGTAAAAATTAGTCAGGCAGAAACAAAACCAATAGACAAAATGACAGACTTTGACTACAGTAAGGCACAAAAGTTGCCAGTACTTAACTGCGAAACAGTCAACAAACGAACAGAAAATATTAGGGATTTTTTAAATAGCATCGAGTTTTACCATGACACCCTTAATGACACGTCAAAACCTATTCTTATTAAATTTTTATTGAAGTGCAAAATACAGGGTAAGGCGTTAACGGAACTAGGCTCACTCAAACCTGAAAACTTAGAACAATTGAAAGCCAATATAACAGAAAAATGTGGAGAAAGGGAAACAATAGAAAGCATACAATCAAAATTAGACAGATCACGCCAGAAAAATAGGCCGATGCGAGAATTCGTATCAGAAGTGGAAGATCTTATAGCAAAAGTGACAGAATTAGAAATTAGCATTCAAGGGGAACAAGCTAGGGAAACGCTGACTTTAGCAAACGAACGCAGAGGTTTAGCTTTCTTAAAGCAAGGGGTTAATGAAAGATACAAAATTATCCTCGATAGCGCCCGACACGTCAAAATGCAGGATGCTATCTCCCACTTGTTGGAGTTATCTCCAAACAGTGCAGGAGCTACAGAAACGATACGATATGCAAATAACAACTATAATCCGAATCTTAACCATACTGCTCAAAATTTCCGCAATAACTATCAACCTAACTACAACCGACCTGTTTACCACAATAACGACAATAGAAACCGAAATCCAATAAGGCAAAATAATTTTAATAATAATAATTACTCACAAAACTTCCCAAGATCCAACAATTTTGCTAACCAAGCTCAAACAAGATTTAGCTCAACACAAACTCGCTACCCGATTCAACAGAATAACATGATTAGAAATAATTACAATAGCAACGGAGGTAGAACAAACAACAACCAAAATAATTTACATCCCAGAAATAACAGACAAGGTAACAATCAAAGTAACCCTAACAATAACAGAATAAGACGTAGCACACATAGAGAATCAGCCTATATTTTAAATTAGGGAAACGAAGTACCCACCGAGGGGGGAGCCGACCCATCGGGGGGGGATTATTTAAGCCCAATAGAACATATCATATGTACAGGGGGCATAATAAACGGCCTATATGTAGCTTTCAATACAAATAATAAGAATACAAAATTTTTACTAGATACAGGCGCATCCATTTGCACCGTGCCCGTTGATGGCATTATTGGTGCTAACTTCCTTAAAGATTTTGGAGCTATAATTGACCTAGAACATTTCATTTTAAAATTATCTCTAAACAATAGTCAAATTTCCTTACCTACAGAAAGTCAAAATAAACTTAACTCATTAACAATAGCACCCAGATCTGAAGCCACCTATTGGTTGAACAGTAAACATACAGAAACAAGAATTTTTTGACTCCCAAGAACTTTGCGAAGGAGTATTCATGGCCGGTTCTATATCTACGATAAAAAACGGAAAAATACCAATAAAAATTTTAAACACTCGACAGGAAGAAGTAAAATTAAAATGGGTAGAACCAGATTCCAAAGCACTTTCAGAGTACCACATTTTGGCGTATGAACAGACAACAAATTCCAAGACGAAACGAACACAACAATTACTTTCACAAATTAATTTTGACACTTTAAAACACAGAAGAAGCATCAGAACTTAAAGCTATTTTAACTAACTAACTATATTTTACTTAACTAACATACACACATATAGGTCAAGCCCAAGTATCACTTAAAGTAGGAGCAACGGCGAAGTATACTAAACCATATAGATTACCTCATTCACAAAAAAATTACATACAAAACGAAGTAGAGAAGATGATTAAAAACGACATTATTGAACCATCGGTATCAGCATGGAACTCACCTATTCTTGTAGTGCCCAAAAAGAAAGACCCAGTAACAGGAATGCAAAAATTCCGATTAGTAATTGATTATAGAAAAGTTAACGACGTCATCGAAGATCATAAATTTCCATTGCCTAACATAACTGACATATTCGATATGGTAGGAGGTGCAACTTATTTCTCCTGTATAGATTTAAGCCAAGGATACTACCAGATGAAATTAGAAAAGGAAAGTAGGCCATGCACAGCGTTCTCCACCAAATTTTGAAAAAGAATTTATACTCTGAACAGACGCCTCTGGATTTGCCTTAGGTGCTGTAATATCAAATTTTGATGATAAACCCATCGCATATGCAAGTAAATCATTAAATAAAGCCGAAAAGAATTACAGCACTATAAAAAAAGAATTGCTCGCTATAGTATGGGCGATACGGTTCAGACCGTATCTTTTCGGAAGACGTTTCAAAATACTAACGGACCATAGACCACTAGTATATCTGTTCTCACTAAAAGAACCTTCAAGTAGATTAACGAAATTTAGGCTAATATTAGAGGAATATAACTTTACTGTGGAGTATTCACCAGGCAAAGACAACTGCACTGCGGATGCATTAAGTAGAATACAACTAGAGTCAGAGGACTTACAGAATTTATTTGTGTGTGTCACAACAAGAGCACAAGCTAGAAATTCAAATTTTAAAGAAGAGAACCCAACAACAGACTCTGCAGACTGCTTAACGGCGATGAAGACACAAATTCCGATTGCCCCATTCAGCTTGGACGATGATCAAGAATGCCGTCCTCCCGACCTAGAAGAGGTTAAGCTTGCCATATGCAAACTTAAATCAAATAAGACTGCAGGTGCAGATGGCCTTGATGCCGAACTTTTCAAGGCAGCTGGAGATCAGTTGGAAAGTAGCATGCACCAGCTGATCTGCATGATATGGTCGAAAGAAAGCATGCCCGATGAATGGAACCTCAGTATCGTATGCCCGATCCTAAAGAAGGGAGACCCTCACAATTGCGCCAATTACAGAGGGATAAGCCTCCTTAACGTCGCTTATAAGATCTTGTCTGCTGTAATATGTGAACGTCTGAAACCCCACGTCAACAACTTGATAGGTCATTATCAATGTGGTTTTAGACCAGAGAAGTCCACAATAGACCAAATTTTCACATTACGGCAGATCTTGGAAAAAACCCGAGAACATAATATCGATATTCACCACCTCTTTATCGATTTCAAGGCCGCGTATGACAGTATTTACAGAGACGAGCTGTACAGAGCCATGTCCAGTTTCGGCATCCCTGCAAAGCTCGTACGACTATGCAGGATGACTTTGGAGAATTCACGCTGCTCCGTCAAGGTCGGAAAAGAACTCACCGAGACCTTTGATGTCGAAAAAGGCTTTAGGCAAGGCGACAAACTGTCATGCGATTTCTTCAACATCATACTTGAACAGATTGTAAGAAACTCAAACGTCAACACCAGAGGAACAATCTTTCAAAAGTCTGTACAATTACTCGCATATGCAGACGATATTGACGTAATGGGAAGAAAAAAGCGTGATGTCATAGGTGCTTTTGCGAGTATTGAAACAGAAGCGGCAAAAATGGGTTTGATGGTTAATGAGGGTAAAACGAAGTATATGCTGTCATCAAACAAGGACACAGAACATCGACGAATTGGACAAAACGTCACAATAGACAGACATAACTTCGAGGTAGTACAGGACTTCGTCTACCTAGGATCCGCTGTAGACACGGACAACAACATCAGTGCGGAGATCAAACGGAGAATAACTCTTGCCAACCGTTGCTTCTTTGGGTTAAGAAGGCAATTGAGAAACAAAACCCTCTCTAGAAAAACCAAGGTGACCTTGTATAAGACCTTAATCATCCCAGTCCTGCTGTACGGCGCGGAAGCATGGACCTTATCGAAAGCGGATGAGGAAACTCTTGGTCGTTTCGAAAGAAAAATTCTCCGAATGATCTTTGGTCCCGTATGCGAAGACAATGTGTGGAGAAGAAGATACAACAACGAGCTGTATGAGCTGTACCGCGACATGGGCATAGCCAGAAGAGTACGCATCGCGAGGCTACAATGGTTGGGCCATGTAGAGCGGATGGACCCAAACGCTCCGGCTCGTCGGGTGTTCGAAAGCACATTGCAGGGAAATCGCGGAAGGGGAAGACCTCGTCTTAGGTGGCGCAATCAAGTGGATGAAGACCTCAACCGACTTCGAGTGCGAAACTGGAGAGAGCTCGCCCGAGATCGAAATCGTTATAGAAGGATGTTGGTTGAGGCCCAGGTTCACCCCGAACTGTAATGCCCACCTAAGTAAGTAAGTAAGAACCCAACAACAAGTAAATTAGAGAAAGAAAAAATCATAAGTGAATTTCTTTAACCGCCAGAAAAGGGGCTAAAAATAGTCGAGTTGAAAATATCAAATAGCTTCAAAGATGAAAACAAAGATTACAGTTTATTAAAAGGTACCAGAGTTATAAGTCCAAACCTCATTGTAGGATACATTCCAGGGAATAATTGTTTGATATTAAATAGGTCAAAGATAAGCACTATTGCCCGATCAGCATCATTTGACAAAATGTTGTTGAGGGACGTGCAAAATAACGGTGAACCATTATTAAATAATGAAGAGGAATCCAAGAATAGCACTACTGCTCGATCAGTATCATTTGACAAAATGTTGTTGAGGGACGTGCGTACAATTTGCGGACCTTTATCAATTAAAGATATTTATATAACTAAAGAAGAGTTAGGTAAACTCTCAGACGGCCGTCGTAAAGAGAAATTATATATATTAAAGAAAAGGATAGAAGAAATATTCAAAGGAAATAAAATAAAAGTGCACATAATTGAAGATAAAATAAAAGTAACGGACCCTGGAAAACAAAAACTTATACTCAATGATTACCACATGTTACCGACAAGTGGACATGCCGGAATAAATCGCATGTTACGGAATATTAAGAAAAAATATTTTTGGACAGGAATGCAAAACGATGTGACGACATACGTTAAGCACTGCCCAATGTGTCAGCGAAACAAACACATACAACCAAAAAATCAACCGATGACTATTACAACAACAGCAGAAACATGCTTTGACAAAATATACCTTGATTTAGTTGGACCTCTTGACGAGACGGAAAATGGGTCAAAATATATATTAACACTTCAAGACGAACTAACGAAATTTACAGAAGCTATTGCTTTGCCAAATAAGGAGGCCTATACCGAAGCTAAAGGACTTGTAGAAGGCTTTATCCTAAAGTATGGAGTCCCTGCTACCATAGCATCTGACCAAGGTACAGAATTCATAAATAGAGTTTTCAAAGATCTATGTAAGTTATTAAAGATAGAACAATTGCAATCTACCGCTTATCACCATGAAAGCATTGGAGCACTAGAAAATTCTCATAAAGTTTTAGGAGCATACCTTAAGAGATATGTAGAAGAAAAACATACAGATTGGAACAACTGGTTACCATACTATGTTTTCTGTTACAACACTTCAGTACATTCAGAAACAGGATTCACCCCATTTGAATTAGTATTTGGAAGACAATGTAATTTGCCTTCAAATCTTACAAAGAAAGTTGAACCAGTGTACAACTACGAAGACTATGTGATAGACTTAAAACACAGACTACAAATTGCTCATAAGGATGCTAGGGATACTTTAATACAAAAGAAAATTTCTAGGAAAAATAGCTACGATTCTGATAGAAAAGCAAAAACTCTTGATTACAACGTAGGTAGTTTAGTCTTGTTAAGAAACGAGAGCAGAAAGAAGTTAGATCCAATATATATAGGACCATATGAAGTCTTATCACAGGAAGGAGTAAATTGCGAAATTAAATGTGAAAACAAGAAAGTGATTGTTCACAAGAACAGATTGAAACCATTTTATATATATATGTTATTATTATAATCTGTAAACTTATGCAATTTGCAAAGTTCAGAAAGAAGATTTGAAAATAAGAAATTAATTGTTAACAAAAACAGATAAAAACCATTTTATGTACGAATATTATTGTATAATTTGTGAAATTGTGACAGAAAATGTAGAAATAAGAAATTAATTTTATAGATGTTATGGTGTAATTGTGAAAAAAAAAATGTAAAAATAAGAAATTGATTGAATGTATGTATAATTTGTGATATTGTGAAATAAGTGTGAATTGATAAATAGGTTAAAACCATTTTAGGCATATATATGATAGTATTGTAAATTAAAAAAAAAAAAAGAGAGAGAGACATATACATATTGTCAAAACGAATGTTTTAATATAAAAATATCTTAAAAGTAATTCTAAGAATAGAAATAAGGTAATAAATTAGCATAATATCAATGCGCGCGTATTGAAAAAAAAGTGTATTAAAAAAAAAAAAATATATATATACATATATATATATATATATATTTTAAGACGTATTAGATTTATTGAAAAAAAAGGTATATGCTGTTTATCGAAAAAAAAAGTATATTGTAAGGCGTATTGGATATAAATACATATAAATATAAATAATAAGTAAATATGAAAAAAAAAAGAATATTGTTTTGAATAAAATAGAAAAAAACAAATATTTGTACCAAATACTGCATAACATACAATGAAAAAAAAAAGAGAAGTAAATTTTATGTAATGTAAATATCACAAATGATACCAAACATTGACTAATATGTAATGAAAAATAAACTCATCAAAATATAATAACTAATGTAAATATCACAAATGATACCAAAATATTAACTAAAAGTAAAGATCCAGAAATAGCCACAATGTTCAATCCAATATGATAAAATAAAATTTTTTATTCATTTCATACTCCCGTATTTGTAAAAGAGTCGTGGAAAAGCAGAAATCAACACTCTTGTCTTGATTTCTTCTTTTTCCCCAGGAAGGGTGGAGTGAAGGAGTCACAGCCAACGACCTCTTAATTCATTGCTCTATTATTACCATTAACAGGTTGTCAACCCTCGGCTGTACCTCGATATCCGATCCTCTCACATTCAGTTAAATGCATTACACTTGACTTGCATGTGTATCCATAGAGTGCATTGTACTCAGAACAATATGATTCCCAACGGCAGGCCACTGCCAGCCGGCAGAAGTAATAAGGGATCATATTGCTTTGACTGCATGCGCGCTGTATATGTCACAGCAATAGTCTTTGGGTATGAGCATTTGTTTATGATATAGGTCATTGGCGCTCACCCAAAAGAATGTGATGATGAAACGTTTTAGTCGGGTATCGAAGTGTGGTCGATTGTTCGATAACCAGAATTAGAGCATAGTAGCTTTGCATAAATAGGGTATGAATTTGGAAATAAAGTTGAATTGTGATCGTGAAGTCGACCCGAAGAACACTCTTGTTTATTATTTGACATATGGCTTCTAGCCTAAAAATATAAGCTTGGACGTCTTCTTTTTCAGTCGTCATCGGTACCACCCTCAACTTTGCAGTTAGTGCGAAAGAGGTTCGAGCGAAAGCAGTGAATGCTAAGCGATTGGTGCTGAAGTACAAGCGACTTCACAAGTGATCGTGGACTCGATCGAACACAATATCTGGTTTTGTTTCTATAAGGCATTGGACCGAAAGCAATTCTAAAGTAGTTCCAAGTTGTTTCCACTTGTTGAGTTGTGGTTCGGGAAAAACAAGTCAACTTTGCAGTTAGTGCGAAGAGTTTTAAGCCTACAGCAGTGAATGCTTGGCAATTTGGTAGTTTGGCCCAGACTTTTAAGTCAGCTCCTCCAGCGCCCAAACGGCAAAGATTGTTGAAAGGCTCACAATGCTCGTCGGTGCCTACCACTGAAGCTCTAGTCCTGGCTGCTAAATCAAAATCAAAGAAAGATGGAGGGGTTGTTGCGGTAGTGGACAAAAGCGACGATGACGGTAATATTTCGTTAGAGAAATGGCCGATCATCGACTCACAACTGCAACTGATGGAAGAGAATCTCAGTCTTCCCCCAATTATTCGTGAGGCTAGATGGCATCAAGGTCATTGGATATTGTTGCAAAAATGTTGCAGTTAGTACAGATCAACTTAAAGCACACAATAAAGGCTTCGGCCGAGCTTCTCTAGCGCTATTAAAAGACGGAGAAGACATAGTCTTAATCCAAGATTCCTGGATTGCAAAAAACGAGGTTCATGTTTTCAAGATTAGAAACTACCGAATACTCTATAACGCAGACAAAGGTAGCCCTAGATGTTGCATTATAGTAAAAAATAGTACTAATACTTGTTTGCTACCCAATTTCAGTGATCGAGATATAACCGTTGCCAGACGCGAAACCGCCAAATTCAGTTATTGGTTGGCCTCGATATACATGGGCCACGACATCGAAGGTCCTCTCCCTGGCGAGTTACCAGAGAGAATGATTCAGGAAGCAGAAAAACAAAACGTGGACCTCGTCATTGGGTGCGTTGCAAATGCAACATAGGTTTTGTACTTACATTCGTTACTGAAAACCGGCGAGAAGTACTAGATATAACACTCGTCTCTCAAAAACTAAGTTCAAAAATTCTGAACTGGAAGGTGTCTGATCAACATAGTTTTTCAGATCATAGATACATCCACTTTAGCATCGATGAAAAAGTTCACTCACCAAAAGTTTTCAGAAACGTCAGGAAAACAAATTGGCCTAAATATAAAGATATACTTGTCTCTCGTCTAAGCACTGATCTTTCAGTCAATTTGATCAACAATATAGAAATTGAAAGCAAGGTTGAAATATTTACCTCTGCATTAAACTAAGCAATAAAATCTTCATGTCCACTACGGTGGACCAAATCTTCATGTCCACTGTGGTAGACCTCAAACTAGGTATTCTAAGAAGTAGGAAACTCTTCAGTAAAGCTAAGGCCCTAAGAGATCCCAAAACACTGGGACTCCTACAAAAAATCTCTGAATACCTACAAGAAAGAAATCAGGAAAGTTAAAAGCTTGACCTGGAAAAACTTCTGCACCTTTGTCACAGATACATCCGAGGCTTCAAGACTTAGGAAGATCGTCTCAAAAAATCCAACGGTACCAAGTTTTCTGAAAAAAAGTAGACGGTACCTGGACTAATTCGTGTGAAGAAACACTTAACATGCTGCTCGATACACACTCTCCGAGTAGCTAAACCAATACCGGTGAACAAAGCATAGTTAGACACAACATGCCAACAAACCACTTAAACGATCTCATTTCAAGGCAAAAAATAGTATGGGCAAAAACAGCTTCAAATCTTACAAATCCCTGGGAGCAGACAACATAACACCTGTTGAGCTTCAGAGATCCCTAAAAAAAAAAGTATATTGTAAGGCGTATTGGATATAAATACATGTGGCGGCCGCTTCAAAATCTGCAAACGAAAATCTACAAAAATCTACAAACTTTCCGGCACCTCGGGCAACGCCGCAAAACCGACAAACTGAAGTCTACAAACTATCGATTTACAATGGATAGAGGCCGCCTGCAACTGGCCAATCAGTGAACGCCACGACTCAACATGTTTTGGAGAGTATTGGAAGCCGTCGAAAAGAAAAAGAAGAAAATAAGCATCGTCATTCGTCAGTATTCGTCAGGAGCCGCACACCATTAATTATTACATTGCCAAGACCAATATATTATTTATTATAAAACAAATAAAATATCTTTAGATTTGTGAACAATCTAGTTCCACAATTTTACTGTCTTTTGAATAACAAATTTCCTTAACAGGTTAACTTGGGGAAGTGTGTCGGAAGAATTAAAGGCTAGTTGTCTGCCGGTAGCTAAAATAGCTAAAGTGGTGACCCCGACGTGATGCCTTCTACATCTGGAGAAAATAAAACGGATGATGGCGTGCAACTCGACGGCGAGCGGTTCGAAGATGCTAGCAACCAGCCGTCTGAACTAGCCGCCAATTACTATGCTCGCCTTCAGATTCCACCGTTCATTGAATCAGATGTCGACAACTGGTTTTTTCTACTAGAATTCTACTTCCGCGCCTCCGGCATCGTCCCAGACAGCCGCAAATTTGACACGGTTTGTGCGCAACTACCCATCTCACGCCTCACCGAGCTCCGACCCCTTATCGAAGCCGCTCCTAACACCGAAAAATACAACTACATTCGCACGCAGCTAACCAACCATTTTGCCGACAGCCAGCAAAAACGACTACGTCGAGTCCTCCATGAAATGTCGCTCGGTGACAGGAAACCAAGTCAGCTCTTTTATGAGATGGTCCAAACCGCTAAAGGCGTACTCAGCGAGGCCGTTCTGCTCGACCTATGGGCTTCACGCCTTCCTCAAACAGTACATGCGGTCGTGGTCACGCTGCAAGGAACCGCGAGCGAAAAAACTAGAGTGGCCGACGCGGTCATGGAAAATGTCGAATTACGACAACTGAACGCCATCGCACCCGCCCCATCGTTACCAACACCGTGTGAAACGCCAGGTCCTGCTACTGACGTACAATCATCCTCGTCAGATGTAGCCCAGTTGGTTCAAGGATTCTCCAAACTACTGTCACAAAGCCAACGGTTATCAAGTCGACGCGATCGCACGCCAACTCGAGTTCCTAGCCAGCGCAGGCGTGCACCCTCGATCGAACAGTTCGACGACTGTTGGTTCCATAGGAAATTTGGGAAAAAGGCAACTAACTGTCGTCAACCTTGCAGAATGGGTCGCTCAGGGTCATCGAGTTTACACCAACAATCATGACGCCAGAAAACGCTCTCGGATGCCACTTCAGACCACCAGAAACTCTCGCACTCCATTAGGCGCCTGTATTTTCGCGAGAATAACACGAACTTGGCGTTTCTTATAGACACCGGTGCGGAAGTCTCGTGTTTACCACCTGCTACATCAAGCAGAAAGTTACGACCAACGACAATGCAGTTGTTCGCGGTGAACAGTTCGCCCATCAAGGTTTACGGAGAGGTCACTCACGAGCTGGATCTCGGCCTCAACCGCCCATTCGTGTGGACCTTCATCGTCGCCGACGTCACCTCTCCCATCATAGGTGCCGATTTCCTCAAACACCACGATCTAATGGTAGACATGAAAAGGTCCCGCCTGATAGACTCTCGCACCAATTCGATTTCGAAACGCATGCGCGCTATAACCAGCCACCAAGGACCGACTCAGATCATAGATCGAAACTCGCCCTTCGCCGACCTCATACGAACCTTCCCAAACATCACTCGCCTCGCACCACCAGGAGCATCGACCAACTCCGAGGCGTTGCATTTCATCGAAACGAATGGCCCGCCATGCTCAGCCCGAGCACGTCGTTTACCTCCAGACAAATTAGCAGCCGCAAAGAAGGAGTTTGAGCTGTTAATGCGTGCTGGGATTTGTAGACCCTCGAAATCTAACTGGTCCAGCCCTCTTCACATGGTTCGCAAGGCTGACGGTTCGTGGAGGCCATGTGGAGATTACAGGAGTCTCAATTCAATCACAGTACCCGACCGCTACCCGCTCCCTTATCTCCACGATTTTGCAAACATTCTACAAGGTAAGACCATTTTTTCGAAAATAGATCTACAGAAAGCCTTTCACCAAGTACCGATTAACCCGACAGACATTCCAAAAACAGCGATCATCACGCCATTTGGGTTGTACGAGTTCACGCATATGACGTTTGGTTTACGGAACGCGGCTCAAACCCTTCAGCGGCTGGTCCACGAGGTGCTTCGGGGAATCGAGTTCGCCTTTTCATATATGGATGACATATGCATCGCCTCAGCAAACATCAACGATCATCGCCGGCATCTGAGCGAAGTGCTAAAAAGACTGGCTAACCACAACCTGGCAATAAACATGGCAAAATGCGTCTTCGGCCAACCAAAGCTAGAGTTTCTCGGACACCTGATAACGAAAGATGGAATCTCACCGCTCCCCTCACGCGTTGACGCTATTTCACGAGTTAACCGCCCAGAGACGGTGAAAGAGTTAAGAAGGTTCGTTGCGACATTAAACTTCTACAGAAAGTTCATGCCTCATGCGGCAGAGGTGCAAGCCCCCCTGTTGGCAATGACTCCAGGAAACCGCAAAAACGATAAGTCCCCTTTGAAATGGACCGAATCTACGAACGAAGCCTTTAACAACTGCCGTCAACTCCTCGCTAAAGCAGTGAAATTGTCACACCCGGTACCAGATGCAGAACTGTGCTTAGTGACAGACGCGTCGAACATAGCAGCTGGTGCGGCTTTGCATCAATTGGTAGACGACGTTCCCGAGCCACTTGGTTTTTTCTCCAAAAAATTTTCAAAAACGCAGCAAAGCTACTCTACATACGATAGAGAGCTAACAGCCATGTACTTAGCCGTAAATCACTTCCGTGATTTGTTAGAGGGCCGCAAATTCCACATAAAAACGGACCACAAGCCTCTAATTTTCGCCCTACGACAGCGACCCGAAAAATCGTCAGCCCGACAAACCAACTATCTGTCACTCATAAGTGAATTCACGACCGATATACGGTACATTAAAGGAGAAGAGAACCACGCAGCCGACCTTCTCTCGCGAATCAACATGGTTCAAGGTAAGGACGATATTTACTCAAAACTTGCTAAATCGCAGGAAAATGACCGCGAGCTTCAAGACTTACTTAAAGGTAAACTTGATCATTCGATGCAACTAACTTTGTTCTCCTTCCCTCACCTAGCACAACCAATTTACTGCGATGTATCTCACAATAGGGTCCGACCCTTCATAACCAAAGACCTACGGAAACTTTTCTTTGACGTAACGCATAATCTTTCGCATCCAGGGCGTCGCGCGACAGTTCGACTCATGACTGAGCGTTTTATCTGGCCAAAGATCAGGCAACAGTGTTCGAACTTCGCAAAAACATGCATACCTTGTCAAAAAACAAAAGTCCAGCGCCACTCGAAATCAGAACTGCAGCACTTCCCTATGCCCGACAAGCGCTTTGCCTACATAAACATTGACATCATCGGACCTTTTCCACCTTCAGAGGGATATCGCTACCTCCTAACTGTCATCGACCGCTACACAAGGTGGCCGGAAGCCTATCCGATGACAGACATGTCAGCCATCAACTGCGCCAACGCGCTCATCACAGGCTGGATTTCACGCTTTGGACCACCTCTGCAGATCACCTCTGACCAGGGAAGACAGTTTACGTCATCGGTCTTTGCAGAGCTTTGCAAATGCATGGGAACTAACCACACAATGACAATCGCATATCACCCGCAAGCCAACGGAATCGTTGAACGTTTTCACCGAACTTTGAAGGCGGCAATAAATTGCGGTGACTCCACGCAATGGGTAAAAAGCCTTCCACTCATTCTTCTAGGCCTTAGGGCAACCTTAAAAGAGGATATTAACGCAACGCCAGCAGAACTATTGTACGGTACTTCCCTCAGACTTCCAGCTGATTTACTGGTGCCCACACTTGAAGATCGTTCACAGTGTGAATTCATCAAGTCCCTCCGAAACACAATGCGCCAGATGAAACCCCAGCAGACAGCATGGCAAACGAAACAACAACCGTTCGTACACAGTGACCTGAAGACAACAACCCACGTTTTCGTACGAAATGACACTATCAAAGCATCAATAATTCCACCATACGAAGGGCCCTTTAAAGTTTTGCAGCGCTACGACAAGTTCTTCACTCTTTCCATTCGAGAGAGGCCAATTAAGATCTCAATAGACCGCCTGAAGCCAGCGTACATCGATCCCGATCATGACAACACCACTCTTCCGCCGCCTCCAACTACATCAGTCGTCGTAGAACCGCCACCTCAAAAAACTTCTCAGCCATACCATACCCAGAGAGGCCGCCCAGTCCAAATTCCTGGGCGCTATCGTTATTTATAAATATAAATAATAAGTAAATATGAAAAAAAAAAAGAATATTGTTTTGAATAAAATAGAAAAAAACAAATATTTGTACCAAATACTGCATAACATACAATGAAAAAAAAGAGAAGTAAATTTTATGTAATGTAAATATCACAAATGATACCAAACATTGACTAATATGTAATGAAAAATAAACTCATCAAAATATAATAACTAATGTAAATATCACAAATGATACCAAAATATTAACTAAAAGTAAAGATCCAGAAATAGCCACAATGTTCAATCCAATATGATAAAATAAAATTTTTTATTCATTTCATACTCCCGTATTTGTAAAAGAGTCGTGGAAAAGCAGAAATCAACACTCTTGTCTTGATTTCTTCTTTTTCCCCAGGAAGGGTGGAGTGAAGGAGTCACAGCCAACGACCTCTTAATTCATTGCTCTATTATTACCATTAACAGGTTGTCAACCCTCGGCTGTACCTCGATATCCGATCCTCTCACATTCAGTTAAATGCATTACACTTGACTTGCATGTGTATCCATAGAGTGCATTGTACTCAGAACAATATGATTCCCAACGGCAGGCCACTGCCAGCCGGCAGAAGTAATAAGGGATCATATTGCTTTGACTGCATGCGCGCTGTATATGTCACAGCAATAGTCTTTTGGTATGAGCATTTATTTATGATATAGGTCATTGGCGCTCACCCAAAAGAATGTGATGATGAAACGTTTTAGTCGGGTATCGAAGTTTGGTCGATTGTTCGATAACCAGAATTAGAGCATAGTAGCTTTGCATAAATAGGGTATGAATTTGGAAATAAAGTTGAATTGTGATCGTGAAGTCGACCCGAAGAACACTCTTGTTTATTATTTGACATATGGCTTCTAGCCTAAAAATATAAGCTTGGACGTCTTCTTTTTCAGTCGTCATCGGTACCACCCTCAACTTTGCAGTTAGTGCGAAAGAGGTTCGAGCGAAAGCAGTGAATGCTAAGCGATTGGTGCTGAAGTACAAGCGACTTCACAAGTGATCGTGGACTCGATCGAACACAATATCTGGTTTTGTTTCTATAAGGCATTGGACCGAAAGCAATTCTAAAGTAGTTCCAAGTTGTTTCCACTTGTTGAGTTGTGGTTCGGGAAAAACAAGTCAACTTTGCAGTTAGTGCGAAGAGGTTTGAGCCTACAGCAGTGAATGCTTGGCAATTTGGTAGTTTGGCCCAGACTTTTAAGTCAGCTCCTCCAGCGCCCAAACGGCAAAGATTGTTGAAAGGCTCACAATGCTCGTCGGTGCCTACCACTGAAGCTCTAGTCCTGGCTGCTAAATCAAAATCAAAGAAAGATGGAGGGGTTGTTGCGGTAGTGGACAAAAGCGACGATGACGGTAATATTTCGTTAGAGAAATGGCCGATCATCGACTCACAACTGCAACTGATGGAAGAGAATCTCAGTCTTCCCCCAATTATTCGTGAGGCTAGATGGCATCAAGGTCATTGGATATTGTTGCAAAAATGGTGCAGTTAGTACAGATCAACTTAAAGCACACAATAAAGGCTTCGGCCGAGCTTCTCTAGCGCTATTAAAAGACGGAGAAGACATAGTCTTAATCCAAGATTCCTGGATTGCAAAAAACGAGGTTCATGTTTTCAAGATTAGAAACTACCGAATACTCTATAACGCAGACAAAGGTAGCCCTAGATGTTGCATTATAGTAAAAAATAGTACTAATACTTGTTTGCTACCTAATTTCAGTGATCGAGATATAACCGTTGCCAGACGCGAAACCGCCAAATTCAGTTATTGGTTGGCCTCGATATACATGGGCCACGACATCGAAGGTCCTCTCCCTGGCGAGTTACCAGAGAGAATGATTCAGGAAGCAGAAAAACAAAACGTGGACCTCGTCATTGGGTGCGTTGCAAATGCAACATAGGTTTTGTACTTACATTCGTTACTGAAAACCGGCGAGAAGTACTAGATATAACACTCGTCTCTCAAAAACTAAGTTCAAAAATTCTGAACTGGAAGGTGTCTGATCAACATAGTTTTTCAGATCATAGATACATCCACTTTAGCATCGATGAAAAAGTTCACTCACCAAAAGTTTTCAGAAACGTCAGGAAAACAAATTGGCCTAAATATAAAGATATACTTGTCTCTCGTCTAAGCACTGATCTTTCAGTCAATTTGATCAACAATATAGAAATTGAAAGCAAGGTTGAAATATTTACCTCTGCATTAAACTAAGCAATAAAATCTTCATGTCCACTATGGTGGACCAAATCTTCATGTCCACTGTGGTAGACCTCAGACTAGGTATTCTAAGAAGTAGGAAACTCTTCAGTAAAGCTAAGGCCCTAAGAGATCCCAAAACACTGGGACTCCTACAAAAAATCTCTGAATACCTACAAGAAAGAAATCAGGAAAGTTAAAAGCTTGACCTGGAAAAACTTCTGCACCTTTGTCACAGATACATCCGAGGCTTCAAGACTTAGGAAGATCGTCTCAAAAAATCCAACGGTACCAAGTTTTCTGAAAAAAAGTAGACGGTACCTGGACTAATTCGTGTGAAGAAACACTTAATATGCTGCTCGATACACACTCTCCGAGTAGCTAAACCAATACCGGTGAACAAAGCATAGTTAGACACAACATGCCAACAAACCACTTAAACGATCTCATTTCAAGGCAAAAAATAGTATGGGCAAAAACAGCTTCAAATCTTACAAATCCCTGGGAGCAGACAACATAACACCTGTTGAGCTTCAGAGATCCCTCAATATAATTTTACCAACTTTGGAAAATCTATTAAGGGCTGCTTTAAACTGGCTCACATTCTCGCTACTTGAAGGGAAGTGAAGGTAGTGTTTATACCAAAAGCTGGAAAATATTCCCAAGCTAACCCTAAATATATCGATCCAATGAGGCTGAAAAGGCTGAACTGGATCCAGTGGTGGCGTCCTCTGGTAGATGACTTTTCAAGTGCCAAAAGAGAAAGGAAAAAAGGTTATAAGTGAATCTTCAGTGTAGGAGGGTGGTCACAGACACAGACACAGACACTGAGTCTAACTGCTACCCTTTGGCAGCGGAGGCGAAAAGGAACAGTTCGGAAGAGGTCTAATCCTCCACTTCAGGACGTTCTTCACTAACGGATGATGCCCCTTTGCTGTGAGGCTCTGTCAAAGTTTCTGGTGGTTCAACCGAAACACTGGTGAATGAAACCGTAAGTCGCAAAAGCTCGCAAATTCGATCCACGTACACCGGTCGGACGGGATAAAACCATCACGATCAAAACGGACGGAGGTCCAACCAGAAAGTCGGTGAATGAAATCGGATCTGCTAGTCAGTCTGGTCCACAGACACTGGCCGGAAGAAAAAAAACCTCCGAAAGTTGTTTACAAATCAACTTCCAGCACTCTTAGCCTGTTACTGCATTCCTATGTAGCACACTTTAAGTGCAGAGTACAAAACCACACATCTTAGCCATTCAGAAGCCACGGGCCTGAAAAGGTCGAGTTCTTAATCTTGGATGTCTACGTGGTTATAACATACTCTATAACGAACGGTCTGACTTACCTCGGACTTGTCTCATCATATGGAGCAACAAAACTTGATCAATTTTGTGGTCAGAACTTGGTTGCAGCGACGGTAAACTACGAAACAAACAGTGAGTGGCAAACCTTCGTCGTTGCGTCAGTTTACCTTCCTTGGAACTCCATTTTACCGCCACTAGACAGGCTGCGGAGCTGGTGGAGTTCTGCGAAAGCATGAAGTTGAGGCTTATCATGTGCTGTGATGCTAACGCTCAAAACATAGTTTGGGGAAGCACCAAATGCAACATGACAGGCAACCATCTTCTTATTTTCATTCTGTCTTCTGACTTAGACATTAACAATGTTGGCAATAGGCCAACCTTTCTTACGGTTATACGACAGGACGTAATTGACTTGACATTATCTAACAGATATGCCAAGGAAATTACCAACTGAAAATTCTGTCGAACGTGTCATTCTCAGACCACAGATACATTCAATTCCATGTATCAAATGTGGTCTCTACCTCCTTAGTAACTAGGAATCCCAAAAATACTAACTGGACACTTTTCAATAAAGAGCTTGGTAATTTCGTCAAAACTCTACCAAAGCTGTCAACAACACAGAAAGTGGAAAATGCATTTCTTGAAGGAAATCGTGCCCTTACAAAAAGCTTTGAGCTGGCATGTCCAGCTAGACCAATGCCTAGTAGATCTACAGTTCCGTGGTGGAACAATCAACTACAGAAACTTCGCAGGGAAGCCAGGAGTCTTCTGAATAAGTCCCTCAAGACCAAATCAGAGGTCAACTGGTACCTGTACCGGTCTAAACAGAAGGAGTTTAAAAGGTTAATTCGAAGATCAAAGAATGCCTCTCGCAAGCAGCATATCTTTTGAATCACGTCTAATGGATATGCCGTCTGACACGATGATCCCTAGGCTCAAACTGCGTCAAAAATCATCAACTTTCCTTCGGTTCAGGGCTGGATCGCCCCAGAATCTGAGCCTGGAAAGAACTGTTATCGAATCTTCACAGACGGTTCCAAAACCGGTGGATGGGCGTTGTACTATTCGGGAAGGCTCTGACTGGTGTCAACTTGGCGGCGCCCAGATGTTGTAACTTATAGTACACGTCAATTGTGCTTACTATACCTCCACGCGGAATCCACTGGGCCCTGGAATGCTCCGTCCGAAGCTGACCTGCTAAACTAGTAAGTGCGAGCGTTGATAAAGGAGTGCGGAGCAAAAGAATTGTGATCAACACTATAATGCCCTGCCAACAATGACTGACTGCCCGAATCTCAGTGGTCTACGAGAGCTTTTACGAAATGTTCCAGCGGATGAATTCGAATGACAGAATCAACGGTGGACTTCAGCAGTCAAAAAAGCAGAAACCCCTGAAGGAGCTACTCCAACATATTTGGCTTAAAGGTCTCTCAGGGTCTTTCAATACAAGGACAGGGTATTGAAGTAGATATGGTGGCGGATGAGCTCCTGGTGAGCCAACGGCAGCACTCACACCCCTGCAGCAGGGTACTGACACTGGGTATTCCAGCCCTTTATGTCCGAAGGGATCCAAAAGAACCTGGCCCTCCAGGTTGGGGGTTGTGCGTGGGGTTAACTACCCAACCACGTAAAAAACATCTGGTTCCGAAACAAACAATAGCCTCGGATAACGATAATGATTTCAAAGTTGACAACCCAAGCAAACGTTAAAAGGACAATGGCCTCCGGATCTGCACATGGAACGTAAGATCTCTTAATGGATTACGTGCAGCTGGAGAATTAGCGGACGCCCTGGACTGCTGCAAAGCAGACATAACCGCCATCCAAGAAGTGCGATGGAGTGGACCGGGCATAAAGAAGATGAAAAACTGTGACATCTACTATGATGACTGCTACAGGCAACAGTAAAAGCGCTTATTTGGATGCGGATTTGTTGTTAGAGGAAGACTCAGGGATAAGGTGATTAGCCAAAATCCAGTATAATAAATAAATCAAAAACAAATGCACAGTTAAAATCTTTACAAACTTTATTAATCACTTAGGTGTGATTGTTTTGAATGTCGACAGTAGAATGACAAAATGGTAATATTCGATGAGCTGTGATGGCACGCAAACAATCGTGGGAACTGGCCATTCAGCAAGCGAGTAGACAGTTCACGCAAGACTCGTATTTCGACCAGTGAACGTCCAGACTTGAGCGTTCACATCACAGCTCTCGTTACAAATGAATAAAATTTATTAAGATATTTGAAACCCAAATGGTTGCGTACTACGCAGTCATTTGAGTTCCAACATACACCCCTAATTGAAGGTTCCTAACCTTCAATTTAAACAGTTGCTTGAAAGCGAGAACCTCTTCTCCGAATTGGAATTTGTAGTGCGGCCTGATGTTTTCGATATCGGCAAAAAAATACTATCATTCCAATGGTGATCGCCAGCAACAAGTAGCTCAAGCCATAGTGATGAAAATCATGTATGTTGGCGGGTGGTAGTTCATCAGAAATCATTGCTCTCTTAAGGTCTTCTATTTCCTGTGAAAGATTTTTAACATTTGGTTCATTATCATTTCTTACCTTCAAGGGGGAAAAATGGTCGTCTGTCAAGTTTCGATTTCTGATCCAATTGCTTAGCCTTGCACTTGGAACAAATGACTTTGTTATAATAGTCTTTAAATTTAAATGACCATTAATTATCATAGTATCAATTTTAAGGGAGCACATGTTGTTAAAACCAATCATTCCAGTGCCTGATAGAGAAATACTTCTTGTTTGACCATTGCAAATCAGAAGCCCTGTTACATTGTTCATCACCGAAAATATCCAAGAGTCTGTTTGCCTCAGCGCATACCAATGATCTTGTGGAGGTACTTTCTTTAGATCACATATTTCCAAAGCGTTGTCTTCGTGGTTTAATAGAGCCATTTCGCACACTTTAAAATCTTTGGAGTGAACTCTAGTAGGCACAATCTGTCTGCAAAGATGATTTCTCGTTCCTATTAGTTTACAAGAATTGAATTCAATATAGGAAAGTCCAAAATATCTATCTCTCGCTAATGTAACCGCAAGGTAAGGAGATGTTACATCGACGACTAGGCTCATATTGTTGTGAACAATGGGCAATGGAATGAGGTTAAAAACTTGGAATTCTTGATCTTCGGCTAACGGGATTAAGACTTCAAACACAATTGTTTCATGTAGTGTCCGTCCTTTGACTGTTATTAATTTTAACATTTCCAAGGCCGAAACACTGGGCAGCCTCAGCGATGAAGGTAGATTTCCTTGAATCAGTTGCAGTTGACTTCTTACTTGCATTGGTGTTATTATCTGTGGGTTGATCTTCGAATGATTTAAGTCCAGGATAACATCTAGCAGGACATCTTGAGTGCGTTCGAAATTATTAAGCATCATACTTAAATACGTAGTGAGCGCAAGAAAATGTTGATTATTCACAATTTCGTTTTGTTGTTTTCCAATTGTATTGAAAGTTTTTGTTAAATATGTATTTAATGTGTTAAAATCATTTTGAACTTCTAATGAGTTGTGCCTCAGTATATTTGCCGTAGAGTCTGCAATGGAACTCTGTTTTCGGATGAGAGAATATAAGTGTTGATCCTGTTTATTTGCAATTCAATTTGATTTTGAATATGTTGAGCATCTTCCTGATCTAGCACACCAAACAAACTATGCGCTACGCTTCCAACAAAATCAAATGGAGATCTACGATGTCGCATTGAACTCTGGGTTGTAGTATTGAACCCGTTTATAAGATCGTTCTTTTGGTCAATGTTTATTATTCTTTTTCGAAGAATGTCGATTGTCGAATTGCAGTGATAAATTCTCTCCGATTTATCCGCCATACAAGCCCTTTCTAATTCCTTTAAATACCCTTTCGTTTCGCTCAATTCAAGCCAGTAATTGGTCAGATTGTAGTAAACGTAAAGACTCCAAAAATTGTCGGCTACTCGCAGTGTTCCCATATCTTCAAAATAAATTCCAATATCATTATCTAGGTTGCTTATTACCACTTGGCTGTCTATGTTTGTCGAACTGATTGGTGCTACAAAAAATGCAAAGAGACAAGATATTAACACAAGTCCCTTTGTTATTTTTCCACCTTGGGATTTCCTGGATATTGCATGTTTGGTTGAGTCTGCTTCAACTGTCAATAGAGGATTTTCTTCTTTCTCAATTGGATGATCTGTCTTGACAGTTGCAGGATATTTTTTCGCTTCTTCTACCGGCAAGGGGCACAAATTATGAATGGCTCGCTGTAGCACACCTCTTTGGGTTTTGATATTAGCAACGCGAACAAGCCCGTCACTTCCCTCAATCACATCAACTACACGTCCCAATTTCCATTTCATTGGAGGCATGTTTGCTTCTTTCAACAAAACAAGCGTATTAGGCTTGATGTTTTGGGATTCTGTTTTCCATTTTGCACGTTGTTGTAAGAGATGCAAATATTCTCTGGACCATCTCTTCCAAAATGACTGTTGAACGTGTTGGATCTGTCTGTACTTATTGAGGGAGCTGATACCTTTGTCAGTAACATCGGGTTCAGCTATTGCCAGAAGTGGCGCTCCTATTAAAAAGTGTCCAGGTGTGAGAGCTTCTAAATCGTTGGGATCCGAAGTAAGTGGAGTTAACGGTCTCGAGTTGAGTATAGCTTCAACTTGAATTGTTATTGTGGTCAATTCTTCATATGTTAACGTTGCTTCTCCTAGATGGCGAACTAACAGGTTCTTGGCTGATTTTACAGCTGACTCCCAGAGTCCACCAAAGTGTGGGGAGCGGGGAGAAATAAAATTAAAATTTATTCCACTCTGGCTACACGAAGATTGAATGGCAGCTTCCATTTTTTTTTAGTGCATGACGTCTTTGAGTTCTTTAAGTTGGTTACTTGCACCGACGAAATTAGTCGCGTTATCGCAGAAAATAGAGTGACATAATCCTCGTCTACCAATAAACCTTTTAAGAGAATTTATAAACGATTCTGTGGAGAGGTCTCCTACCACCTCAATATGAATCGCTTTAGTAGAAAAACACACAAAAATTGCCAGATAAGATTTTGTGGGGATCTTACCAGGGTTACCTTTGGGACTCTTTTGCGTCCTTTTGACTCTTTTTTAAGGTCTGGATTCCAGGACGCCACTATTTAAAAATCATCGAAATCGGACTCCTTTTACAAATTAGGGACTCTTAAAAGAACTGAAATAATTTTATCAGTACAACATTTTCGTCGCATACTTTTTTTCTGCTTTTGTTTACATCATATTCTGAATTCAGTCATTTAAATCAACGTCAATGTGGTAAAAGCATATGTATACTTTGCTTGTTAAAGATATGACATATGAGATTTGAGATACCTACCAACCAACTACAATCTACAATCTACATTTGTATTGAGCATACAGAGTCAACAGTCAACAGTCAGGTTGCTCTGCCTCTGTGACTGTGTGGTCCGTCTAACTGTCTATATTCTTTGCTTGTTTCGACTTTATGTTTATTTATTTTTTCTTTTTAGTATGGGACTCTTTTTTTCAACCAGGACTCTTTTTTTTGACTCCTTCAAAAAAATTTCAGAGGTAACCCTGGATCTTACCTCTGATTTTGTAATGAGATTTAATGGGTCCAGCGAAGTCTACTCCAATGTAATAAAATGGACGGGATGGTGTTACTCGTTCAAATGGCAGGTTGCCCATCAATTGGTTAATAGAGTTGGGCTTAGATTTTGCACAAACAATGCAACTTCTGATCACTGATTTTGCTTCTCTACCGACGCTCAGTATCCAGTATTGTTGTCGTGAAATTGCAATTAGTGCCCTATGAGATACATGAAGATTTGTTTTATGTAAATGTTCTAAGAGGAGCCTTGTAACCACGTAATTTTTGAAAAGCAGAATTTGATGTTTTGCATCCGGTAGAAGAATTGAATTGACTAATCTGCCTCCAACTCGAATCAAATTAAGTTTATTATCGAAATACGGTGTCAATGTTGCTAAATTTGATTTTGTACTCACACCAGCATGATGTTTCAAGGCCTTATATTCATCTGGAAACTTTGTACGTTGAGTGTACACTAGTAGGAGGCGAGTTCCTTCACGCAGTTCATCAGCGGACAGCAAACCAGTTCTTCTAAGTAGATACGGTTGTCTAACGTTTCTTAAAAATCGAATGCTGTATGAAAATATTCTCTGTAATCTACAAAAAGAGTTTCTATGCTTTATAGTATTCAAGATATCTTCTTCATTATTTGCAGTTAGCAAGGCCGTCTTGATTTTCCTTAATTCCGGTATTACCTGTGGAATGGTGTACTTACTTTCTTCCCACAAGTATTCATCCAATTTGAGAAATGCTGGACCTTCTAACCATCGCAGCGAAATGGAAAGGTTGTCAGGCGTACAGCCTCTTGTTATTAAATCAGCTGGATTTATTTCTCCCTTAATATGTTTCCACTGTGAAATCTGCGTTTCAGTTTGGATTTTGGCTACCCTATTTGCAACGAAGGTGTCCCATACATAAGAAGAAGAATTTATCCAAGCTAGCACAGTTGTTGAGTCAGTATAATAGGCAATCTTATGAACATATATGTTGAAAGTTTGAAGTATTCTCCTGACAAGTTCTACCAAGATCTCCGCTGCTTGAAGTTCAAGTCGAGCTTTCGTTGTGGTTTTCATCGGAGCTATTCGAGATTTTGAACAAAGTAATTTGCAAAAAATATTACCTGATTCGTCAATGCATCTGACATATACACAAGCTCCAAGTGCAGACATGCTGCTATCAGAAAAGCCATGTAATTCAGTTCTTTTTGGTTTTTGACACATAACAAATCTTGGTATCCTGATGCTTCTAAGGTCAAAAAATTGATTAATATAATCCTTCCACTTACTTGCGAGATCCAAAGGAAGCTCATCATCCCACGAGAAGTTCGTTTTCCACAAATCTTGAATAAAAAGCTTTCCAAGCATTATTGCAGGACTCAGTAAGCCTAAAGGATCAAATAAACGAGCGAGGTCAGATAACACACTTCTGCGCGTCACAGTCGCTTGTGGCGTTTTAAATTTTTCAGAATTAAAACCAAATTCAAAACAATCGATGGTTGGATTCCAAATTAATCCCAAGGTTTTAATAACGTCAGACTGATGAAACCTTACCAATTTTTCTTTGTGTGCATCAGGGATGTTCTTTAAAATGTTTTCATCATTAGAACAAAATTTTCTTAATTCAAATTTACCCTTTTCTAGAAGTAGTATAATCTCCTCAAGGAGTTCTCTAGCCTTTGACACTGAGTCTGCTCCAGCAAGTAAATCATCCACGTAAATGTTTTGACTTACTGTTTGGGATGCGTTTACGTGAACATTTTCGTATTGTTTTGCAAGTTGAACGAGACATTTTGTTGCTAAGTATGGAGCGGAAGCCGAACCATAAGTCAAGGTGTTGAGCCTATAAGTCCTCAGAGGTTGATCATTTTTGTTCTCCAAAGAATAAGTTGAAAAGCTCTGTCTTCTGGTCGAAGTAAAACCTGTCGATACATCTTGCTGATGTCTGCTGTGAATGCATATCTTTTTAATCTAAATCGAAGGATTATTGAAAACAAATCAGGTTGAACTGTTGGTCCGATTCCCAGAACATCGTTTAGAGAATTTCCAGAGGATGTTTTCGCTGAACAGTCAAAGACTACGCGCAATGCTGTTGACGAGCTTTCTGGTTTCAAAACGCAATGATGCGGGATGAAATAGTGCGTCTGTGGAATATCCGAATTCTCTATTTGACTCATATGGCCCAATTGTTCATATTCCAATAAAAATTGTGTGTACTGCAGACGTAATTCATTGTTGAGTTCCAGTGAAATAAACCTTTTGCGTGCCTTTTCAAAAGATGCTCCTAAGGACGATGGATCTTTTTTGAACGGAAGACTTATCATGAATCTTCCACTGGGTAGAATTTGTGTAGTCGAGTTGAAGAAGTCTTCACAATTACGTTCTTCATTGCTCATCCGTTTAATTGGAGAATCATGACTTTCACACTCCCAGAATCTGCTTACAAGTTTTTCGATTTTTAATAGTTTTTTTTTCAGAGATGGTGCTGTGGCAATGCTGCATACAGCATTATGTTTGGTACCTTGAACACCACCTGCTACAATCCAACCCAGTTTCGTGTTTCGAAGTAGAGGAAGTTGAGGACCAATAAAGATTTCTCCTGGAAGTAAAAGATCAAAGAACAATTCAGCACCAATCAGCAAATCTATTTTTTGGTTTGTCATAAATCCTGGGTCTGCCAACTGTATGTGAGCAGGTAGGTCACGTAATTCGGTGTGACTGTCATGCGGCTTATAGTCAGTTATCTTAGCCAGGATCGTTGCTTCAATATTGCCTTTGAAGCTTCCATTTCGCGATTGAAATGAGAGTTCTATGGCAAATTGTGTTGGCGTTCCATGCCCTCCAATCCCGCTTATGGAGGTTTCGGACCGATGCTTCTGAATTCCTAAGGCTTGTGCAAAGGCTGCTGTCACAAAATGGATTTGTGATCCAGAATCTAATAACGCACGACAGGGAAGTAATGTGCCGCATGCGGACCTTACGTTAACTAATGCTGTCGCTAAATAAATGCTACGGTGATTGGATCTGGAAGTGCTAGCTGCGTTTGACGACTGACCTTTCACCCCTTGACCTTGTTTTATTTGCTGGTTTCGATCACCTATGGAAGATATAGTGTTTGCATTAGAAATTGGTTTTGCCTTTAAATTGTATTTATTTTCTTTTTTGTAGTGCAACAATGTATTGTGTTTGCCATTGCAAAGAAAACACCCCCTTGCGCTGCACGAATTTTGAGTATGACCCGATCTCAGACAAATTCTACAAATTCCGATTCGTTGAACAGACTTCTCACGATCAGAGACAAGAATTTTTTGCATTTATATATTTTATGGTTACCTAAGCTGCACATCACGCAGCTTAGGTAACCATAAAATCGCGAAATCGGTTGTTCAAGTATCATTGGTTTAAATAAATCATAGAACTGACGCCACTTAAGGTAACATCCGTCAAACTTTGGAAGTTCAATTTTTGGTAACTTCAAAGAAGCAATTGCCATTTGATGATCCGATGTAGTACCTTTTGTTGGTAAGCCAGTCAGTCGAATCTCTAGCTGTTTTTGAAGATGAAAGTAGATGTTGACATCTTCTTCTTCCAAATCGCCATCCACGCGTTGAAAAACTAATTTTAATTGTTCAAAATTATCCACTAGGTTCTTCACTTTAATTTCGAACATATGGGGATACGTATTTTTTAGTTCCGTACTGCAATTATCCAATGAGGATTGAAAATGCCTTGACAACATTTTATACCTATCCCTTGTCGTAAGTGCTCTGGTCATCTTCATCTTGCCTGCTTCTGTTGCTGCTGCTGCTGGTTTTACCGATGATCCTGATGGAGTTGCTGCTGGTGGCTTCTCCATGGTCTGGTTTGCGTCCAAGACTGGCAGACTGCTAAAGCGACTGATGATGTCCGCTTTCATATTTTCATAAGCGCCTTTTATCTTTTCGTAAAACTCCTTCATGAAATACTCGTGATGAGGTTTATCTGAATACTTGTCACGGATTTGGGTGTCGTTTGTGTCGAAATAGTCCCATAGATTTTCTAGTCTTTCCTTTTTCTGTAAAAGTTTATCCACCGTTTTTCGGGTTTGGCCATCCTTACCGTAGTTGCGGACAAGATCCAAAATTTCTTTCCCCGTTGCATCTTGAAGATCAGAGAGCTCTTCAAGACCTTCTGGAAACACTTCATCGTTCGACATATCTTTTTGTTTTTTTTTTTTTTTTAAACAGAACACTGATTCTACTGACTTATTTTTTTTTTTTTTTTAATGAAATTAATTAATTATCTAATTAACACAGGTACACTTAAAACTTTAAGAAGAGTGTCCTGTCACGGTCCTGTCACTGCTACAGACAAAAGAAACAACGATTATTTGGGTACGGATTTGTCGTTAGAGGAAGACTCAGGGATAAGGTGATTAGCCAAAATCCAGTCAATGAGCGTATAATGACCATCCGCATCAGGGCTAAATTCGCCAACATTAGCCTTATATGCGCCCACGCCCCCACAGAAGAGAAAGACGACAACTCCAAAGACTGTTTCTATGAGCTCCTCGAAGAAACATATGAGCAGTGCCCTAGACACGACGTGAAATTCGTTCTTGGCGATTTTAACGCAAAACTAGGTACGGAGGACATCTTTGGAAATACAATCGGTAAGCATAGCCTCCACGACAAAACCTCCGAAAACAGACTGAGGCTAATCGATTTTGCTGCTGGGCTAAATCTTGTTGTAAGTAGTACACGCTTCCCGCATCTCAAAATTCATTAAGGTACATGGCGATCCCCAATTCAATTTACCGTCAACCAAATGGATCACGTTGTGATCGACGCAAGGCACTCTTGAAGTGTGCTAGATGTCCAAACTTTCCGAGGTTCCAACTTTGACTCGGACCACTATCGTGTTCACGACCAGCGCGAACTAACGCTGTGAAGAGATATTACGTCGGAAAGCAACAATCGCAAGAGATTGCCATTGCCTTTTCCAATCGAGTGTCCCTTCAATTATCCTTGAATCCCATGCCGCCAGCATTAAGCATTGAAGACCAGTGGCAGCAATGCCAAGAAGCCATCAGAACCGCTGCCTCTGAGGTTCTGGGTTTCACTCGGCCACCAAAATGAAACCCATGGTTCGATGAAGAATGCAGGCAGGCAAATGCAGCCAAAGCACGTCAAATGCTGATGCAAAAACGAACAAGGGCTGCTTACGATCAGTATAACGAGATTTACAAGGAGAAAAGAAGGGAGGAACACCGAATTCTCAAAAGGAAAAAGAAGCAGCATGAGAAGTGCTCGTTTGAGGAAATAGAAAGGTGCCATGACAGGAACGAGATTCAGAAGTTTTACCAAAAGGTAAAAAGATCCTGCCAGGGTGGCAATCCCCGAACTCAAGCCTGTAAAGACCAGCAAGGAAACATAGTGGTAGAGTAACAGTCGCTACTGAGGATCTGGAAAGATCACTTCTGCAGACTGCTTAACGGCGATGAGGACACAAATTCCGCTGTCTGGCAGATTGCACCATTCAGCTTGGACGATGATCAAGAATGCCGTCCTCTCGACCTAGAAGAAGTTAAGCTTGCCATATGCAAACTTAAATCAAATAAGACTGCAGGTGCAGATGGCCTTGATGCTGAACTTTTCAAGGCAGCTGGAGACCAGTTGGAAAGGAGCATGCACCAGCTGATCTGCATGATATGGTCGGAAGATATGGTCGGAAGAAAGCATGCCCGATGAATGGAACCTCAGTATCGTATGCCCGATCCTAAAGAAGGGAGACCCTTACAATTGCGCCAATTATAGAGGGATAAGCCTCCTTAACGTCGCTTATAAGATCTTGTCTGCTGTAATATGTGAACGTCTGAAACCCCACGTCAACAACTTGATAGGCCCTAATCAATGTGGTTTTAGACCAGAGAAGTCCACAATAGACCAAATTTTCACATTACGGCAGATCTTGGAAAAAACCCGAGAACATAATATCGATATTCACCTTCTCTTTATCGATTTCAAGGCCGCGTATGACAGTATTTACAGAGACGAGCTGTACAGAGCCATGTCTAGTTTCGGCATCCCTGCAAAACTCGTAGCACTATGCAGAATGACTTTGGAGAATTCACGCTGCTCCGTCAAGGTCGGTAAAGAACTCACCGAGACCTTTGATGTCGAAAAAGTCTTTAGGCAAGGCGACAAACTGTCATGCGATTTCTTCAGCATCATACTTGAAAAGATTGTAAGGAACTCAAACGTCAACACCAGCGGCACAGTCTTTCAAAAGTCTGTACAATTACTCGCCTACGCAGACGATATTGACGTAATGGGAAGAAAAGTGTTATGTCATAGGTGCTTTTACGAGTATTGAATGTTAATGAGGGCAAAACGAAGTATATGTTGTCATCAAACAAGGACACAGAACATCGACGAGTTGGGCAAAACGTCACAATAGACACACATAACTTCGAGGTAGTACAGGAATTCGTCTACCTAGGACCCGCTGTAGATCAAACGAAGAATAACTCTTTCCAACCGTTGCTTCTTTAGGTTAAGAAGGCAATTGAGAAACAAAAACCTCTCCAGAAAAACCAAGGTAACCTTGTATAAGACCTTGATCATCCCAGTCCTGCTTTACGGCGCGGAAGCTTGGACCTTATCGAAAGCGGATGAGGAAACCCTTGGTCGTTTCGAAAGAAAAATTCTCCGAATGATCTTTGGTCCCGTATGCCCAAATAATGTGTGGAGAAGAAGATAAAACATATAGCTGTATGAGCTGTACCGCGACATAGGCATAGCCAGAATAGTACGCATCAAGAGGCTACGATGGTTGGGTCATGTAGAGCGGATAGAACCAAACGCTCCGGCTCGACGGGTTTTCGAAAGCACATTGCAGGGAAATCGCGGAAGGGGAAGACCTCGTCTTAGGTGGCGCAATCAAGTAGATGAAGACCTCAACCGACTTAGAGTGCGAAACTGGAGAGAGCTCGCCCGAAATCGAAGTCGTTATAGAAGGATGTTGGTTGAAGCCCAGGTTCACCCCAAACTGTAATGCCCACCTAAGTAATTAAGTAAGGTTCCAAAACCAACGAGGGTTCTGGCGCTGGTGCCTTTGTGGAGAGCGACGACATACGACTTCACACCTCTTTAGGATCATGCGCATCCGTTTTCCAAGCGGAGGTGTATGCTATTCAAGTGACTTTAAGCCACGTTACGAACAATGGCTAGATGGGGAGAAGTATCGGTGTTTGCAGAGACAACAAAGCTGTGCTTAAGGCCCTTCTCAACACTCTAACTACTTCAAAAGTGATCCAGGAATGCTAGAGCTCTCTGAATGCGGTCGGAAGATTAAATTCTTTGAGTCTTAATGGGTTCCAGGCCATCACGGCATAACTGGAAATGCGATCGCCGATGAACTTGCTAGGCAAGGATCGCAGACAGCCTGAACCGTCGCTTGGTCTGCCAGCGCCCTCAGTGAGGTCTTCAATCAACGATTAGATCTGTGAAGAGTACAACCGTAGATGGCATGCTTCCATTGGAAACAGACAGACAAAACGTATGCTCCCCAACGTTAATAAGAACAATGCAGCATTTTTGCTATCTCGTAGCAGAAAAGACTAAAGAAAGCTTATTGGCGTTGCCAGCGGGCACTTCTCTTTTGCCAAGCATTTAAACGTGTTAGGCTTAAGTGATACCACCCTCTGGGAATCTTGTGGAGAGGATGAGGACACCGCAGAGCCCTTCCTCTGTGAATAACCTGCTTGTCCTCGCATGAGGTCACAGATACTCGGCGCAGAAATGGTGAGAGCTGATAACTTAGGCTTCTTATCATGTCCGCGTCTTTTAGCTTTTCTCCGAACATCTGGAAAGCTATAGCAAATAGAAGGTTGCTATCTGGTAGTATAATAGACCGGTATTTAGGTCAGAGTGCTCCAGCTGGTATTTTAAAAACCTCTAACCGAAAAAAAATAAAAAATTCCTAGACATCGAAGGCACCTTTAAGAACGAGCACTTACAAATTTAAAGGTGAATCCTTCACTCGGTGAGTTGACTGAAAGACTCCTTGAGAGTCGAATCATAAACTCAACACTAGGAGAGGCTACAACTTAAAGAGGTGTAAGTAGAGGCACTCCGCAAGGTGGAGTCCTGTCTCCTTTTGTCTGGAATAGGGTGGTAAATGAACTACTGATAAACCTGGAGGGAGATGGCTGCAGGGTTATTGCTTATACAAACGATGATGTCATGGCAGTCACAGGAAAGCATCTTAGCACATTAAAAAAACTGCTTCAAAATGCTCTAAACAAACTTTCAAAATGGACCAGTAAGTGTGGACTTGGAATAAATCCTCAAAAGACTGAACTGTTATCTTCACTAGGAAATACAATATTCCGCACATAGACCCTCCTTTCATTAATGGCATACAATTAACTTTCTCCAATGAGGCTAGATGTTCTAGATGTCCAAACTTTCCGAGGGGCCAACTTTGACTCGGACCACTACCTTGTTGTAGCCAAGGTACGAATGAGGATATCGTGTTCACGACCTGCACGAACTAACGCTGTGAAGAGATATTACGTCGGAAAGCAACAATGGCAAGAGATTGCCAATGTCTTTTCCAATCGAGTGTCCCTTCAATTATCCTTGAATCCCACGCCGCCAGCATTAAGCATTGAAGACCAGTGGCAGCAATGCCAAGAAGCCATCAGAACCGCTGCCTCTGAGGTTCTGGGTTTCACTCGGCCACCAAAATGAAACCCAAGGTTCGATAAAGAATGCAGGCAGGCAAATGCAGCCAAAGCACGTCAAATGCTGATGCAAAAACGAACAAGGGCTGCTTACGATCAGTATAACGAGATTTACAAGGAGAAAAGAAGGGAGGAACACCGAATTCTCAAAAGGAAAAAGAAGCAGCATGAGAAGTGCTCGTTTGAGGAAATAGAAAGGTGCCATGACAGGAACGAGATTCAGAAGTTTTACCAAAAGGTAAAAAGATCCTGCCAGGGTGGCAATCCCCGAACTCAAGCCTGTAAAGACCAGCAAGGAAACATAGTGGTAGAGTAACAGTCGCTACTGAGGATCTGGAAAGATCACTTCTGCAGACTGCTTAACGGCGATGAGGACACAAATTCCGCTGTCTGGCAGATTGCACCATTCAGCTTGGACGATGATCAAGAATGCCGTCCTCTCGACCTAGAAGAAGTTAAGCTTGCCATATGCAAACTTAAATCAAATAAGACTGCAGGTGCAGATGGCCTTGATGCTGAACTTTTCAAGGCAGCTGGAGACCAGTTGGAAAGGAGCATGCACCAGCTGATCTGCATGATATGGTCGGAAGATATGGTCGGAAGAAAGCATGCCCGATGAATGGAACCTCAGTATCGTATGCCCGATCCTAAAGAAGGGAGACCCTTACAATTGCGCCAATTATAGAGGGATAAGCCTCCTTAACGTCGCTTATAAGATCTTGTCTGCTGTAATATGTGAACGTCTGAAACCCCACGTCAACAACTTGATAGGCCCTAATCAATGTGGTTTTAGACCAGAGAAGTCCACAATAGACCAAATTTTCACATTACGGCAGATCTTGGAAAAAACCCGAGAACATAATATCGATATTCACCATCTCTCTATCGATTTCAAGGCCGCGTATGACAGTATTTACAGAGACGAGCTGTACAGAGCCATGTCTAGTTTCGGCATCCCTGCAAAACTCGTACGACTATGCAGGATGACTTTGGAGAATTCACGCTGCTCCGTCAAGGTCGGAAAAGAACTCACCGAGACCTTTGATGTCGAAAAAGGCTTTAGGCAAGGCGACAAACTGTCATGCGATTTCTTCAGCATCATACTTGAAAAGATTGTAAGGAACTCAAACGTCAACACCAGCGGCACAATCTTCCAAAAGTCTGTACAATTACTCGCCTACGCAGACGATATTGACGTAATGGGAAGAAAAGTGTTGTCATAGGTGCTTTTGCGAGTATTGAAACAGAAGCGGCAAAAATTGGTTTGAATGTTAATGAGGGCAAAACGAAGTATATGTTGTCATCAAACAAGGACACAGAACATCGACGAGTTGGACAAAACGTCACAATAGACACACATGACTTCGAGGTAGTACAGGAATTCGTCTACCTAGGACCCGCTGTAGATCAAACGAAGAATAACTCTTTCCAACCGTTGCTTCTTTAGGTTAAGAAGGCAATTGAGAAAAAAAAACCTCTCCAGAAAAACCAAGGTAACCTTGTATAAGACCTTGATCATCCCAGTCCTGCTTTACGGCGCGGAAGCATGGACCTTATCGAAAGCGGATGAGGAAACCCTTGGTCGTTTCGAAAGAAAAATTCTCCGAATGATCTTTGGTCCCGTATGCCCAAATAATGTGTGGAGAAGAAGATACAACAGATAGCTGTATGAGCTGTACCGCGACATAGGCATAGCCAGAATAGTACGCATCAAGAGGCTACGATGGTTGGGTCATGTAGAGCGGATAGACCCAAACGCTCCGGCTCGACGGGTTTTCGAAAGCACATTGCAGGGAAATCGCGGAAGGGGAAGACCTCGTCTTAGGTGGCGCAATCAAGTAGATGAAGACCTCAACCGACTTAGAGTGCGAAACTGGAGAGAGCTCGCCCGAAATCGAAGTCGTTATAGAAGGATGTTGTTTGAGGCCCAGGTTCACCCCAAACTGTAATGCCCGCCTAAGTAAGTAAGTAAGGTTCCAAAACCAACGAGGGTTCTGGCGCTGGTGCCTTTGTGGAGAGCGACGACATACGACTTCACACCTCTTTAGGATCATGCGCATCCGTTTTCCAAGCGGAGGTGTATGCTATTCAAGTGACTTTAAGCCACGTTACGAACAATGGCTAGATGGGGAGAAGTATCGGTGTTTGCAGAGACAACAAAGCTGTGCTTAAGGCCCTTCTCAACACTCTAACTACTTCAAAAGTGATCCAGGAATGCTAGAGCTCTCTGAATGCGGTCGGAAGATTAAATTCTTTGAGTCTTAATGGGTTCCAGGCCATCACGGCATAACTGGAAATGCGATCGCCGATGAACTTGCTAGGCAAGGATCGCAGACAGCCTGAACCGTCGCTTGGTCTGCCAGCGCCCTCAGTGAGGTCTTCAATCAACGATTAGATCTGTGAAGAGTACAACCGTAGATGGCATGCTTCCATTGGAAACAGACAGACAAAACGTATGCTCCCCAACGTTAATAAGAACAATGCAGCATTTTTGCTATCTCGTAGCAGAAAAGACTAAAGAAAGCTTATTGGCGTTGCCAGCGGGCACTTCTCTTTTGCCAAGCATTTAAACGTGTTAGGCTTAAGTGATACCACCCTCTGGGAATCTTGTGGAGAGGATGAGGACACCGCAGAGCCCTTCCTTTGTGAATAACCTGCTTGTCCTCGCATGAGGTCACATATACTCGGCGCAGAAATGGTGAGAGCTGATAACTTAGGCTTCTTATCATGTCTGCGTCTTTTGGCTTTTCTCCGAACATCTGGAAAGCTATAGCAAATAGAAGGTTGCTATCTGGTAGTACAATAGACCGGTATTTAGGTCAGAGTGCTCCAGCTGGTATTTTAAAAACCTCTAACCGAAAAAAAATAAAAAATTCCTAGACATCGAAGGCACCTTTAAGAACGAGCACTTACAAATTTAAAGGTGAATCCTTCACTCGGTGAGTTGACTGAAAGACTCCTTGAGAGTCGAATCATAAACTCAACACTAGGAGAGGCTACAACTTAAAGAGGTGTAAGTAGAGGCACTCCGCAAGGTGGAGTCCTGTCTCCTTTTGTCTGGAATAGGGTGGTAAATGAACTACTGATAAACCTGGAGGGAGATGGCTGCAGGGTTATTGCTTATACAGACGATGATGTCATGGCAGTCACAGGAAAGCATCTTAGCACATTAAAAAAACTGCTTCAAAATGCTCTAAACAAACTTTCAAAATGGACCAGTAAGTGTGGACTTGGAATAAATCCTCAAAAGACTGAACTGTTATCTTCACTAGGAAATACAATATTCCGTACATAGACCCTCCTTTCATTAATGGCATACAATTAACTTTCTCCAATGAGGCTAAATTTTTGGGTCTAGTTTTAGATAGAAAGTTAAGATGGAAGCCAAACGTACAGGAAAGATTGAAAAAAGTTACAGAAGCTCTCTTTTCATGCAAAAAAGCCATAACAAACAAGTGGATTCTTCAACCCAGCATCGCACATTGGCTTTACATATCGGTCATCTTACCTATCCTCACTTACAGTGTTATAACTAGTATAGTGGACTGCACTAGATAAAGCAATTCATCGTGACAGTCTCATCAGTCATTCGTTCAGCATGTATCAGTATATGTATGAGCGGTGCCTTACGCACCACTCCTTCAGCGGTCCTGGACATCCTGTTTCACCTAGTCCCACTTGACATTTACAGTAAAAAAACAACTGCGAGTTCGGCTATTCGATTACAAGAAGTCTCACAATGGACCAACAACAATATTGGACATGCCGACATTCTGAACAAATTCGGAATCCCCAAACTTAAAACAGACTACACTACACCCACTCGAATTTGACAAAAATTTCCGGGCGATTTGGGAGAACCAATCATTCTTGGAAAACGAATACGTCCATTTTTATACGGACAGTTCAAAAACAAGTGAAAGAGTAGGTTGTGGTGTCTATTTAGACGAGAAATAATTGAACATCTCGCTTCGTTTTCCAGATCATTTTAGCGTGTTCCAAGCAGAGGTTATCTTTAAAAATCAACTGATAAAGTATACAATTTGAATCCCAAGACTCCCCGCTCTGTTACGCCTCCTTTTTTTAATTTATTTGATTCATACATTTAGGTTAGGTTAGGTTAGGTTAGGTTTAAATGGCTGTCAGTAAAAAAAAAAAAACAACAAAAACACTTAGACCAATATTAGGTCCATTGTGATACCATAGAAATTATGGGAGGGAGTATCTCACTTAACAAAACCATTTGGAGCTTTTAATAAAGCGAAGGAGATGCGAAGGGATGCAGGATTCGCCAGATCGCTTGGATCATCAAGAAAATATTTTCCTAGATGCCGATCTCTTTTATAGGAGAGTGCAGGGCATGAGCAGCGGAGGTGTGGGATTGTCTCCTCCCCCTCCTCATCTAAGCTACTTCTACAGAAGTTATTAGAGTAAACGCCGAGTCTTATGGCGTGTCTTCCTATCAGACAATACCAAAATTCAACCAACTGGTTGAGATCGGTGGAACGTTTCCTTCTCTGGCGAGTTCATCGGCTTTGCAGTTACCTGCGATATCTCTGTGCCCGGCACCATAATAATCAATATAAATGAATATTGAACTGTTCAGCCATCTCCTTAAGAGATAGGCGACAGTTAAGGGATTAATGCTGCTGTTGTTATTGTATTTTGCTTCAACATCTACGAAACTGGCAACATGAGTTACGCAAATATCATGCCTCTTCAACGTTATCCAAACGTCTTTTTATAGGTCCTCATTACGTACAAGACAAACCCGACGATGTGGCTTGTATGCGGTTCCTCGCAAAAGAAACATAAGAAGAGAAAAATAAAGTCACCTTACGTGCTTTGGTTGTAAATTGATTTTGTTTTGTTCCGTATTTCAAGCTGTCGTGCTCTCCACCTCTCGCATAACATTCATCGAAATATTTAAAGTGTACATGTACAACCAAAATGAATTTTAACGATAAAATATATACCTAAAGCATTGCACCACCTTTGCTCTTGCTTATTGATGGAGCTATTCTTATAAGAAAGAAAACAATTTTGTTCATTTAAAATCTATATCTATAAATTTGTATTCAAAATAACGTAATGTACACCCAACATTTAATACTAATTTCCTAATCGAAAACACAAGCGGCAACACTATAATGTACATCTAATAGAAGACGTTGTTTGTTTGTGAGTGTGTGTGTGTGCAGAAATACCGGGAGGAGAATGTGTCTAGACATCACGGTTCATAGCAAAACTTCTAGAAAGCTCTCGATGTTTCACACTGGTATATAAAGAGGCCGCTGATGCAACCTGAGAGTCAGTTTTGATTTTAAAGTGATTGTGTGAAGATTGAGTAAACGTGATTATTAGTCGAGTTGTATATCGAAAGTAGATATTGAATAAAAGTAGTAGAATAAAATAAAGAAAGGAAAAGTTTTATTATTGCGAACTAAGCGCATAACTTAATTGACTAGTAAAGTGTAAAAAAAAAAAGGAAAATATAGTGAAAATGGGTAAGTTGTTGGAAGAACTCAACTGTATTGAGCTTAAAAGTGAGTTAGGTAAGCGAAATCTTTCTAGAGCGGGATCGAAAAATGAGCTCGTCCTGCGCTAGCGCAACTATTTGGAACAGCAAGGGGAAGACACAAACACTTTTGTTTTTGAAACAGAAGTGGAGGAAGAGGAAGTAAGTGAAAGTGTAGATTTTTGTAGTATGATGAAGCTTTTATTAGAACAACAAAAGAAGCTGATTGAAGAGCAACAGCAGAATATTCTTGGACGTCTGGAAGAGCAACGAAACGATGAAAAGAAGGAACAGCAGAATGTTCTCGAACGACTTGAAGCACAACGAAACGAGCAAAAGAAGCTGGTTGAAGAACAACGAATTGAACAAAAGAAAGAACAACAGAATATTCTCGAAAGACTTGAGGCGCAACAGAATGTTTTGGAAGGTCAGAAAAACATTCTAGAATGTAAATTGGGTAACATTGAGAAAAATGTTTGTGCCCTAGACGAACGCGTTGAAGGTGTAGAAAAACAGCTTTCTGTTGTAGAGAATCGTTTGGAAAGCCGATGCGATAAACAGTTCTCTGTTCTGTCCAAGTAATTAGACCAGATCCGGAAAATCAAAATTCGAGAATCCGCTCGAGAGTTTGCAAAGAAAAAGGAGATGAAACCCCCAACATTTGATGGACAGTCTTCTTGGCCAGTTTACAAGAGACAATTTGAGGCAGCCGCGACAACAAATGGCTGGGATGACGAACACAAGTACATAGCACTGACTCTTGTTATTAGAGGACCAGCAGCTGAATCGCTTCAAACTTTTCCAGCTGGTAAGAGCGGTGATTTCAGTTCTCTCGTGGCAGCTGTAGATATAGATAGATAGATAGATAGATAGATAGATAGATAGATAGATAGATAATTCTTTATTTACAAATTAAGAAGGTAACATTATAAATTTGAATAAAGAAGTACAAGCATGGCGTGAAAGCCGTCTGCCGATATGATAGATATACGCTTTGGAGATAGCCACTTGAAAGAAGTCTTCCGAATCCAACTCAATAACAGAGTACAGAAAAGGGGTAAAAGTCTACAGCAGCTCCAAGCAGACGTCGAAAGACTGGTTCACCTGGCATACCCGGATGCTGGAGAAGAAATCATCAACCAGCTTGCTGTTGAGTCCTTCGTTTGTGCCATTTCCGATATACATCTTCAGAGGACTGTGCGAACTGCTAGAACACGTACTCTTTCTGAAACTTTAGCATTCGCATTGACAACTGAAGCAGCAGAACAGGCTTCTCATGGAGTACATCGGCTTAGAGAAGCCATAGTCGAAGAATGCTCGTGCCAAAGAGATGAAATACAAAAGAACCAGCGGAGTGGACTTGCAAGATGTTGGAACTGCAACAAGACTGGGCACTTACAGCGTCAATGCCGACTACCATCAAATGAACCCGCTTGTCAACATTGTGGAAGCAAGAGATCCAACCCAGAGCAAGGTAACAACAACACCAGCGTTGCCTATCAATCCTTTCCCCATCAGGGAGGGGGACAGAGGCTGGTTTCTTGTATCCATGGCCCCAGAACCACCATCCAGGTCTCTCAGACCAAACGAGACAACAAAAGTCTGACTGTGGAGACTACTATTAATGGGAACAAACATGTGGCTACCATCGACACCGGTGCCACAGCATCCATAGTTCGTCGAGACCTGGTAAAAATGACATGGCTTCGTAACACCAATAGCTACCGTCTAAGAACCGCAACGGGAGAATCGACTAAGATCCGACTGGCCGATCTAGTGTTAACTCATCAATTCCTGGTGGCAGATATATGTGACGAGTGCATTATTGGAATGGACTTTATGAAACAGCACGGAGTTATTTTGGACATCGGTAAACAAGTTTTGAAACACCAAAATAAAGAAATTCCAAAGACCTATTCGAATGAAATTACGTCAACACTGAGGACTGTCATCACGGAAGATCTGATTCTGCATCCTTCTTCTGAAGTGTTCGTTTGGACAAAACTGGAAGGTGAGTTTGGAACCATCGATACCTTATGGTGGAACCAGGCCCAGAGTGTTCCTCCCAAAGGGAAAACACTGGTAGCACCGAAAAACAACATGGTCCCCGTACGATTACTAAACACCAGACCGTACGATGTAAGGTTGAAGAAAGGAGAAGTCGTTGGACGTTGCGAATCGTTTGCAGCAATTACGAAGATCACTGATGAAGCCCCAAGAAAAACTATGACTCCGGAGGAGCTCAAAACCATCAAAGCTAGAATACTGAATTCATCCAACCTTGATCACCAACAAACAAGGATGGCTGAAAATCTCCTACAAGAGTACACTGACATCTTCTCATCGCCAAAGGGCCAATATGGTAGGACACAGTTGGTGCAGCATCGCATCAACACAGAAGATGCAAGACCGATTCGTCAACCCGCAAGACGCCTTCAACTGGCCAAACAAGGTGTGGTTGAAGAAATGATAACAACAATGAAGAAGGACGGTCTTATCGAAAATTCCAAAAGTCCTTGGGCGTCACCAGTTATGCCAGTGAAAAAGAAAGACGGAAGCACTCGTTTCTGTGTGGACTACCGAAGGCTGAATGATGTGACTAAGAAGGACAGCTATCCCCTGCCGAGAATCAGTGATACCCTGGATGCCATGGAGGGAGCCCAGTGGTTCTCGACGCTGGACTTGAAGAGTAGATATTGGCAAGTTGATATCCACCCTGGTGATCGGGAAAAGACGGCGTTTTCTACAGGTAATGGGCTCTGGCAGTTCAAAGTTATGCCGTTCGGGCTATACAACGCTCCTGCAACATTCGAGCGTTTGATGGAGTTTCAAAACCGAAGTTAAGTATTTGGGACACATCATCTCTTCCCAAGGAGTGAAGACTGATCCTGAAAAATTTGACTCCGTCAAAAATTGGCCAACACCACAGGACAAACATCAACTCCGAAGCTTTCTTGGTCTTGCCACACATTACCGATGTTTTGTTAAGATCTTTGCTGTTAAGATAATGTCATATCATCGACTCCACATTAGTCTAATTCACTTCCTAGAACAGCGAGACCACAAATGGTCAACATAAACAGTTATGTTATGATTCGCTTCTTGGAATAGCAAGACCACAGATGGTCAACATAAACTGTTACCATAAGATTCGCTTCTTAGAATAGCGAGACCGCAGATGGCCAGCATAAACAATAGGGTTGTACTCAAGCTCCAGTAAGATACAACAGAAGATACAAGAAGCAGATTGAAACAGAACGCGAGCCGAGGCAGTCTTCGTAGTAATAGTGTCTTAGAATAAGTTAACATTAAGTTATGAGAATAAAGTTCTTTTTTTAAAAACCCAAATAAAGAACAACTCGTTTAATTGGGGGCTCAACCGGGATCCGCGATTTAACGTCAAACTTGAAAAACAAAAAGTAAAGTGTTAATTTTCGCGATCCGCCAAAGTAAAAACAAGTATCAGTGAAAACTGAGAAAAGATACAGTTTAAAAGTGAAAGGAAATTTTAAAAGGGAGAAAATTCAAGTATCCCAGATTGTGTATCATTGAAAACAAAAAATTTCTGGAAAAGTGAAAAATAAAATATTTTAAAAAGGGAGAAAACTAAAAAGTATCCCGACTACAAAAAAAATTTTAATAACAAATGAAGAAGAAAGTGGCACGATCGAAGGCCCCAACGTGTTCCGAATCCGAATAGAAGAGAAAATCAACAACAAAACTTTTGGAAAAAGAAAACTAAAGGAAATTGGAGTGAGAATATTTTTAAATATATGTATTTTACGTCCATGATCTATATTAAAATTTAAAAGATTTTTACTGCGCAAAAAAAAAAAGGTAATTTAATAGCGGTATTCAAAGTGTAAAAAAATAAAAAAAAAAAAAAGGAAAAAGTGTAACGTGTTCTGGTGTACGTAAAGTTTTTATTAAAAATGAATCAAGAAATGGTAAACGACTTGATCTCTCAGGCACTTAGCCTGAATAACGCTAGATATGACGGTATCCTTAGCGAACAACGCGACTCATACGCCTGTGAAATCGACAGGTTACAGAAACTAATTCACGACAGAGGACTTTTACCTGATGTTACGGAATACGAAACGCAAAGCATTAATTTAACTATCCCATGTGATGAGACATTGGATATGATTAAATCTCTTAGAGATTTCGACGGCACTCCAACCGCATACGTAAGTTGGAGAGATGCTGCTCATAACAGCATGAAACTTTATGCCATTGGCAGCAAAAGATATTTCGCCGCTCTAACTATTTTTAGAAACAAAATTGTTAAAGCCGCAAATGATTTACTTACCAATCATGGTACAGTACTTAATTTCGAAGCAATTATTGCTCGCCTAGACTTCGCATATGCCGATAAAAGGCCCATGCACATAATAAATTAAGAAATGAGTGTCTTAAGGCAAGGATCTCTTTCTCTTTTACAATATTATGATGAGGTTAACAAAAAACTCACACTACTAACCAACAAAGTAATTATGACATACGGGTCAAACTCTCCAATTACTTCGGAGTTAAATAAATTGAGTAGAGCTGATGCCCTAAGAGTTTTCATCAGTGGCCTTAACGGACAGTTAACCAATATTCTATTTTCACTGCGACCAGCCGATTTGCCGAATGCTCTTGCTAAAGCACAAGAGCTCGAAAGTAACCAAATTAGGTCAAATTTTGCTTTACAAAATTCTAAATTTGACAACAGAAATGCAGGTCATAGCAATAATCTGCGATTCCAGAGGAATCAGCAGCCAGTAGCAAATAACAGCGCTGTTTTCCAATCACAAGCGCAACATAGACAAGATTATAGACAGCTACCTCAGCTTTTTGAACCAATGGTTCTAGGTAGTTCACAAAACAGACTGTTGTATTTATTGTATATCTTTATTTAGGGTCTTCTTTGTTTGACGTCTACGATACAACTGCCTAAGCTATCTTAATTATATACTTATAGAGAGACAGAAGAGCAGCAGGAGCATGACAGTGTTACCAGCCTACATACATCACAGACCAATTCCTCAGCAAAAAGCTGAGCATTACAAACAAGTGTTTAATAAACAAACACAAAATCCTTTCAGACAGGATAATTCACCTCGATGGCAAAAGCCAAAATATAATACTTTTAATGTTCAGAGTCGACCAATTTTTAAACGTGAACGTATTGACAGTGCACAGTATTCTGCACAACCTCCGCCTGTTAAGAGTGGCAGAATTAATAATTTAAATGAAAATAGAAATCATTTTTTAGGAGAAGAGTGGGCTTACCCCACTTACGAAGAACAATAAATGGTAAAAATATAAAAATATTAATAGATACTGGTGCGAGTAGTAACTACTGTCGACCAGGTATTTTCAGGGATCCGATTGATCTTGAAATTTTTAAACGTGGTTGTACAGTAAATGGGGATGTAATTATTAAACAATACCACAAAGCATTTATATTTGATAAAGAAATTAGACTTTACATTCTAAATAACTTAGAGTATGAAGCTCTAATAGGTTATAATTTATTGAGCTCAGTAAAAGCTGAGATAGACTTAAAATACAAAGTTCTAAGGTACGGAAATAGAACAGACAAAATATATTTCGATGAACCTACCGACACATTCAATCACATACAGGTGAGCGATAATTTAGTAGCTGCAATGCTGGAGAAAATTTCAAGTATCCATGCAAATATTAACACTACACTTCCATTTAGGACCGATGTTACAGCTGAAATACGCACATGTTCAGACCGTCCTATCTGGACTAAACAATATCCCTATCCTCTAGGTGTAAACAAATTTTTGAATCAAGAAATTAAAGAATTATTGCAAAAAGGTATTATAAGGCCATCGAAGAGTCCTTATAATTCTCCGGTATGGGTAGTGCCAAAAAAGGGTGTAAATAAAGATGGCACTCAAAAACATAGACTTGTGATAGATTACAAGAAGCTCAATGAAAATACAATTTCCGATAAGTATCCTATCCCAGATACTAACGTTATACTATCAAATCTCGGAAATACAAAATATTTTTCAACACTCGACATGGAATCTGGTTTCCATCAGATTAAAATGAAACCAGGAGATATTGAAAAAACAAGCTTCAGTGTGAATAACGGAAAATATGAATTTACTAGACTTCCGTTTGGTTTAAAGAACGCTCCATCAGTTTTTCAGAGAGCAATGGACAATATTTTACGTCCTTACATAGGGAAATTTTGTCATGTTTACATTGACGATATAATTATTTATTCTAATTCTGTGGAGCAACACACTGAGCATTTAAATACGATTATTAAAGTCTTAAGAGACGCAAATATAAAAATTTCAATTGAGAAGACTAAATTATATGAGGGAAAATTGAATTTCTTGGATAAATTATTGGGCAAGGTATAATTAAGACAAACCCTTCTAAAGTTGAAACTATTAAAGAATACCCTCAGCCTAAAACATTACGACAACTAAGATCATTCTTGGGTATGATAGGGTTCTATAGAAGATTTATACGTAACTACGCACAGATAGCGAAGCCACTTACAAAGTTTCTACAAAGTGAAAGTGGACAAGTATCCACACATCTCGCAAAGAAGACCGAAATTGATTTAGACGATGAAGCAATTCAAGCTTTTAAAACACTTAAAAATCATTTGACTACAGAGGTTGAATTAAATCAACCTGATTATTCAAAGCCATTTGTTTTAACCACCGACGCATCAAATGATGCCATTGGAGCTGTCCTCTCCCAAGAGAAAAAACCTATTACGTTCATATCTAAAACCCTCGATAAAACACAAAGAAAATATGCTGCTAATGAAAAAGAGCTATACGCTATAGTCTATGCTTTAAAGAACTTACGTAACTACTTATATGGTGTTACAAATCTCGAGATCCATACGGATCATCAACCCCTTACATTCGCGGTTTCACCCCGCAACCCAAACATAAAATTAAAACGTTGGCATGCACTTATCGAAGAATACGCCCCAAAAATGGTTTACAAACCAGGAACAACCAACGTTGTAGCAGATGCATTATCGCGACAAAATTTAAATCAAATATCCGACTCAAGTTCAGTGAATACTCAGCATTCCGCTGAAAGTAGCGATGAAAATCATATTGAAAAATTAGATAGACCTATTAATCAGTACTAGTTTCGCCCTGTGGTCGAGATTCGACCGTTATTATTATAATAACATAATTATTATTAAAAAATAACAGTTTTGCATTCACACTTAAGCTGAGACGGAATAAACGCACACACACTTCTCCGTTTTCAGCGTCCCCGTAAATTCACTACTTCAAATGTAACAATTGACCAAACGCTCACGTATGGGAAAGGCAATATTAAAAAAGCGACGAAATAAACGCACACACACTTCTCCGTTTTCAGTGTCGCCGTAAATTCACCACTTCCAATTCCAATTGACCAAACGCTCACGTATGCGAAAGGCAATACCAAACCTGAGACGAAATAAACGCACACACACTTCTCCGTTTTCAGTGTCGCCGTAAATTCACCACTTCCAATTCCGACTGACCAAATGCTCACGTATGCGAAAGGCAATACCAAAGCTGAGACGGAATAAACGCACACACACTTCTCCGTTTTCAGCATCACACTACCTGTTCGTAAAATCACTTGACTATGATATTGTAAAAAAAAAACACAGTGTTGTTGTTGTTTTTTGCACGATTTTTAATTTAATAATTTAACCGGGTAAACGTTAACAGATCCGGAAAAAATTTATATTCTTCCATTCTATGGCTAAATACCTTTCAGAAAATATATACTTCATGCGGGTGCGTCATCGTTAAGTGGGGTAAAAATGTACCACAAAAAAACCACTTGCCGATTAATATATAGATAACATACAAATAGTTATAAATAAAGGTCCCGAAACAAGACATGAAAAATTGTATCCTTTCCAAGGGAAAGTTAGGCATTTGATACATTTCAAAAATAAAGAAGATATAATCCCAATATTTAAAGAATATATTGGTGGTGGTATTGTTGCATTGTATGGTACAACAGAGGTAATCCATGAAATTAAAGATATTTTAAGGAGTCATTTTAATAATAAATTCGTGAGAACTAAATTTTTCGCCATAGATCTTATAAATAAAGACGATCAAATTTCCTTGATAGAAACAACTCAGAACAGAGCTCATCGTAATGCTCGAGAGAATATGAAACAAATATTAGATAGGTATTACTGGCCCAACATGCGAAAAGAGTTCGAACAATTTGCAAAGAATTGTGAAATTTGCAACACTAGCAAGTATAATAGGCATCCAAATTTGCAACCAATTGGCGAGGCGCCAATTCCTTTAAAGGAGGGAGAGACTGTCCATATTGATATAATGTTTGCGGAAAAATTACAGTTTTTGACATGTATAGATGCATATTCAAAATATTTAATAATTAAACAAATTGAAAATCGACAAGATATGCCGAACAAAGTTTTGGAAGTCCTTCAAATATTCTCTAAGTGCAAAAATTTAGTTTGTGACCAAGATGCAGCTTTTACATCCGCAGTTTTTACATCATTAATGCAAAGATCAAATATTACAATATATTATACACCTCCCAACCATAGTACTACCAATGGGCAAATAGAAAGAGTTCATAGTACTATACAAGAAATAGCTAGATGTCTAAAGCAGGAACATAAATTACTTGACAAAATAGAAATTTACATTAGGTCCGCAAAGGAATATAATAAAACAATTCATTCTTCTACCGAAAAGAAACCTATAGAAATACTTTTTAATAAAACTGCTCATGAAGATATTCCTATTAAGTTAGCCGTTACTCAAGATAAAATGATTGCTTCGCATAATAAGAAAAGAAAAGGAAAGAAATTAAAACCTAACGACGTAGTATACCAAAAAATTCCTGGTGTACGCAATAAACTACAACAAAAATTTAAAAAGAAAATCGTAGCAGTTGACTTAGGAAATAAGATACAGCTAAGTAATAACAGAATAGTTCATAAGGATAACTTGAAACTTTAATTCCAGAAAATGGACATCCGTTTTCTTTTATTCATGATCATTGCTATAAAAGCAGAACTCATTGACTACACTCGAGAGAATTTCATTCTCATAGAAACAGACGATGTACTGACCTACGAAAATACATCTACAATTTTCCACGTAACTAACCTTACTTACATTCAAAATTTTGTGGACAAAACTTGGGACGAATTAGCCAGGGACCACGATGAATTACATTACGCAATAATTTAAAAATAATTCAAACCTATTTAGATCAATTAATGACTAAAAGACAAAAAAGAGCTATTAATACATTAGGAACAATTTGGAAATTTATAGCAGGTACACCAGATCATGACGACGAAGTAATACTAGAAAATAAAATAAATGATTTAATTGAAAACAATAATAAACAATTTGTAACTAATTCTAAACTTTTCGAAGTAATACAGAGTATGAAAATGAATGTTAAAAATGAACATATTGCTGAAAAATGTAGACTTATTATTTTGGAATTACAAAACGTTGTAACTACATTAACGTTAGCAAAATTGAAAATACTAAATCCGAGCATACTAAATTTTAATGAATTAAAAAAAATTGTCAAGATTGAAAATACCGAAACAAGTAAACGAGATCATGGATGTCTCTAAATTTAAAATATTACAAAACAAAGACGTAATAGTTATTATGATAAAATTCCCCATCTTACAAAATAAATGTAAATTATATGAAATAAGGGCCTTAAGCCAATCCGATGGGAAATTAATTTTGAATAAAGAAATTGCTAAATGTAATGATACGTATAAGAACATTAAGAATTGTAAATATGAGTTACAATTCAACTATTGTAAAATTTATAAAGATAACGACACATGTTTAGTCGATCTATTGGAAAATAGAAAAACAATTTGTAATAAAATTAAAGAAAAAGATCTAGCGTTAGAAATAATTAAAGATGGTTCCATTTTACTGACTGGGGAACACCAAATCGACGATCAGCACGTCACCGGAACATACCTGCTTACGTTCGAGAATTCTACAATAATAGATGGTGAAATATACGAAAACCCTACAGTCAAATTAATAGATTCCTGAAAACATATAGCGTCAACGAGTACGACATTGGGCAATATTTTGAAACCCTGGATGAAAAATTGGTAATAAAAAATATAAATTTTATGCAACCAGTTGGAAACGAAATCACAAGGAGTCCGATTATATCCACATTCGGATTAACGATGTTCGGTATAATAATCATAGTCTTAATAGTACATTTCAAGAGAAACATGCGACCACGTCTTAACAAAGAAGAATTCGTGAGCATGCAACTAAAAGATATTATGAGTCGAGTGGAAACTTGTCAATCACAGACATAAGATCGGGACGATCTTTTCAGACGAAGGGGGAAGTTAACACCTTCAATCATCCCCAATCATCCCACATACAATAATGTCATATCATCGACTCCACATTAGTCTAATTCACTTCCTAGAACAGCGAGACCACAAATGGTCAACATAAACAGTTATGTTATGATTCGTTTCTTAGAATAGCAAGACCACAGATGGTCAACATAAACTGTTATCATAAGATTCGCTTCTTAGAATAGCGAGACCGCAGATGGCCAGCATAAACAATAGGGTTGTACTCAAGCTCCAGTAAGATACAACAGAAGATACAAGAAGCAGATTGAAACAGAACGCGAGCCGAGGCAGTCGTCGTAGTAATAGTGTCTTAGAATAAGTTAACATTAAGTTATGAGAATAAAGTTGTTTTTTTAAAAACCCAAATAAAGAACAACTCGTTTAATTGGCACATACCGCTATTCCTGCTCGCTATAGCTCGACAGGACAAACACCATCTGAAATCCTGTTAGGGAAAACCATACGGCTACCTAGCGAACTTAAATTTGGATGCCCGACAGAGGAGCCACAGGACACAAACGAGTATGTGGACGACCTCAAGGAGAGACTCCTTGACATCCATAAAAGAACATGGGTACGGATGAAAGCCTATATCGACCGGATGAAGACACGGTACGACAAAAAAGCGACAACGGCAGGATCGTGTGTGGCTTTATAATCCTCATCGTTAGAAAGGATTGTCACCGAAACTTCAGCAAAACTGAGAAGGTCCTTATACTGTTGTCACGAGGATTAACGTCGTGGTTTACCGCATCCAAAGAGGACTAAGAGGCAATTAAAAGTGGCGAGACTGCAGATGGAATTATTCTGGACGAACAATCTTAAGGAGGAATGTAATTTACACCCAACATTTAATACTAATTTCCTAATCGAAAACGTTCAACCGAAAACACAAGCGGCAACACTATAATGTACATCTAATAGAAGACGTTGTTTGTGAGTGAGTGTGTGTGCAGAAATACCGGGAGGAGAATGTGTCTAGACATCACGGTTCATAGCAAAACTACTAGAAAGCTTTCGATGTTTCACACTGCTATTTAAAGAGGCCGCTGATGCAACCTGAGAGTCAGTTTTGATTTTAAAGTGATTGTGCGAAGATTGAGTAAACGTGATTATTAGTCGAGTTGTATATCGAAAGTAGATATTGAATAAAAGTAGTAGAATAAAATAAAGACAAGAAAAGTTTTATTATTGCGAACTAACCGTACTTTACAATAAGTATGATTTTAGATATACTTGTCATTTAACGGGAATGAAGTATGGATCAAAAAGTAACCAAAATGGCCAATAAACACAAAAGCGCAAAAGTTTTTTTTGCAATTTCTTACCTTTTCACCACTTGAATAAAAAAAATATAATAACTTCACAATATTACAGTGCTCCAACTTTCGCATTATCTGCAATTCTCGATTCTGAAAGTCAAAAAAAGCTAGGTTAGTGTGCAATTAAAAAAGCGCACAATGACAAAATTCATTTTCCATTTATTTTCTTTTTACCTTGAATCGTCTATCCTGTAAGACTTTTTTAATTGCTACCAGTTCTCCGGTATCACACAACTTAGCTTGAAACACAACTCCAAAACTTCCATTTCCGATTACTTTTGTGTCAGTGTATGAAACTTCTTGTACCCGATCAGTGCCTTGTCCAGGCGTAGCAACCACTGTTGTTATCTTCGAACCATCTCTACCTAAAATTTAGCAATAAAGAATTACACCATTCAACATTAAATACTTCAAAAACCAATCAGATACAAGAGCTATACTTTTGCGAATTTTATTTGGTTTCGAATGTAACAAACACTTAAAATCTAAGGAAATGAAACTAACAAAAAGATTCTTATTCATATATACATACATTGCTAAAATATTGGACACCTCATAGTCAAACTTGTGACTGGAAGAGCTTGTAGCCACAATTAGGACTTGAATTTTTGCCAATTTTAGCGATAGCTATTTGAAAATGTTCCTATAGATACAGGGCTTCTTAAACTATGGGTCGCGACCCTATATGGGTTCGCGTAGAAAGATTCTGGGATGGAGAGATTTTCATGTTAAATATTTAAGGGGAGGTGTCTCATTCAAAATTATGTTATATGCTATGCTATATAATGTTTACTTTAGCCTCTGCACAATGAACATGTTTCAGAAAACATTAATAAGTAATCTGCGCATGAGTGCTTTCCAAATACATAAAATACATATATCAAATGCGCTGTCGTGTGGGAACAATCAAAGTATGTCAGGTATGATTATAAAGAAAGCCAAGATGAAGAATTGTTATGACGGGAAATCATTATAATCATATAACTTTTACTCACTGCCTTATTCACCAAGAGGCCCTTGCAGCAAAAAAATTCGCACCGGAATTGAACCATGTGCTTCAGGATGCTGTTAAGATTATAAATTTTATTAAGAGTCATGCCCTTAACAGCCGCTTAATTTCAAATCTATGCAACGATACGGATTCCAACTACACATCTTGCATGCAGAAGTAGCCAAAGATTAAGAAGATTATTGTTATTAAAAGACGAAATCAAAATATTTTTAACCGGACGAAAATGTGAACTTGCTGCTTTTTCTCAAAATGACTTATATCCAAACTGTGTTATTTGTCAGATATCTTTGCGAAATTAAACGATCTTAACTTGTCTCTTCAAGGAAAAAATTGCTATATATTTACCTCGAATGATAAAATTGAAAGCTTTATTAAAAGGATCAACATTTGGAAAAGTAGGGTAGAAAAAAATTCGTTCGAAATGTTTTCCAGTGTAGACAATTTTATGAACGAGAAAAATCATTACAAAGCTTTTATTGCAAAGATTATTGTAAATCACTTAAAAGCGCTAGAAACACAGTTCCGTACATATTTTATATCAAATATTGATTAAAAAAAAGGTAGCTTGGATTCAAAAGCCGGTTTGGATTGGCTTAAGTGAGATTGATCACCTGCCACTTAAAGCTCAACAGGAATTTGCTGAGCTTTCGAGTGACTCAAACTTAAAACCACAATTTGAAAAAAGCCCTTCAATGAATTCTGGATCGGAACCAGAACTGAATTTCCTACAATCGCTGATATGGCTTAAAATGTTCTCCTGCCATTCAACACCACATATTTATGTGAAGTTTGAAGTTTTAACACATATTAAATCCGAATATCATGCATCGCTAAATAATGTTGAAGATGTCTTACGTCCAGCAGTGTCAAACATTCCACCAAAATTTAATTTGCTATTCAATGAAAAACAAGTACATCTATCTCATTAAATTGGCTCCTTTAATTTAAAATTAATACTTATCACTCAACGACCGCGTTCGAATATAATCGAGCGATCTTAGACGGTCAGAACTCCATTTTAATTTTTTGGTGTTTGTTTCTAAATGAATTCTTAAACTATATATTTTCGTACATTTAAATTGTTAGCTAGTAAATAAATCAACAGAAAATAACTATTTATGTTTCTTTCATATTTGTATGGGGTCACAAAGACACTCGCAATCATAAATGGGGTCGTGAATGAAAAAAGTTTAAGAAGCCCTGCCTTAGAACATTCGATTTATTTCAACACTACGAAGACCGGCAATCGTATCCGTCTAATTCGGGTCGGATTTCGGTAAGGAGGTAGACCAATGTGGACATCCAAACTAAGTCCGTATTGTCAATAAACATGTGCCGATCGGTAAAATGAGCTTTTTATTTATTTTACATCCGGAAAAAAATCGCACTTTCAGGTTACGTGGGATCTTGTATTAAGATAGCATAGTTCTTACGTTGAAAATCTACTTCATTCACTTAATTTATTAGTTTCTATAGAAGTAGATTGTACCTTTTTACCTTAACAATATGATTTATGATGTAAGAATTTTATTCTTAACGTTTAGCACATGTTGAGAACAAAACGACATTATTTTAAGATAATTCAAACTTAAAACAAGCCGAAAGAATAGTTACTTGCCACATTCTCAAATAAGTTATTTAATTCTTAAATAAGCCGAAATAATCTTGTTATTGATAAAAAAAATAATAATGTAGACGCATCCAGTGTTAATAGTTTATAAGCTAAATTATGAATGAATGTTTTTTCTCCTATTATTGGCTGAGCTACATGGCTTTCTAATCTTTATTTGAGAATTTTGTTGATCAAATGAAACTTATTGTTTCAATACTGTTCTGAACTTATTTTTCTTGTATATTTAAAATGAATTTGTTTTAGATATAATTAACTCACCACGTAAAAGTACTGAAACTGCTTAATTTGTTTTTCGAGCTTACTTGAAGTTTAAAATGGTCTTACAATGAGAATTACATATTACATTCTACGATTAATTGAAATAAAAATACTAAGCTTAAATATCGAACTCAGAATAAGAATATTCCTAAAATACTCGTAGCACTGTTTTCTTGAATTTAAATAGAATTTTTATTCCATGTATTAATTAAAATTTGTTGAAAATTTTTTTAATAATTTCTTTGTGCTTGCACGATCGAAAGAATCAAATTCTTTCGTAAATACACTACCTTCAGTTTGGGCATCATTTAATTTTTCTTGCGTTTTATCTATTTCCTTTGGTATGGAAAGAGCCACACTATGCTCTGGCCATAGATCTTGCAGTTTCCCGATAAGTAGCTTCATATCTAAAGAATACAATTAAATATTACGTTGAACAAAAATACAATAGGAAAAAGTTCTATTTTGCTCTAAATCCAGATAAAAGTTAAAATTTCCTGCGATATGAAATAAGTCGTTTAATTTTATAATTTTTTTTTTATTACTAAGCCTGTCCTCCTTTCTACTTAAGACTCTAGAAAGACTTATAGAAACGCTTATCCGAACAAAACTGAATAACAATGTGATCTCTACAGCCCAACATGCATAAGGGGCAAATCAGTTGAGACTGCACTTCATGAAGTAGTCGGAACCATTGAACAGTCAATCCAATATAAAGAGTACACGTTGGCTTCAACAACGTCGAATACAGTGCTATTCGCATGGCATTAATTTCCATAAATATCGAGCCAACGTTATCAAACTGGATCGACTCTTTGCAGAATAGTAAAAGCAGAAATGGGTGCAAGCACCCTAAAAGTCAAAACTTGTAGAGGTACACCTCAAGGAGGAGTGTAGCCTATGCTGATGACATCGTCATCATGACTTCGGGAAAATTCACAACAACCCTTGCGAACTCCTTCAGACAGCTCTAAACAAGCTCACCAGCTGGGCAAAAAACTGTGGGCTAAATGTAAACCCTACAAAAACAGAACTTGTTCTATTTACGAGAAAACGTAACATTCCAGATATACTTTCACCCACCATTAATGGTATACCAATAAATTTATCTGATACGGCAAAATATCTCGGAATTGTCCTTGTTCGTAAACTTAACTGGAAAGAAAATTTAAAATAAAGAGAAAGGAAAGCTCAAATCGCTTTCTACACTTGTAGTAGAAATTTCGGAAAAAAATAAGGACCTGGTCCCAAGACTATTCACTGGATGTATACATCCATAGTAAGACCAATCCTCACATGTGCCTGTCTAGTCATGTGGCCATCATAAGAGAAGGCTTCAAACCTTAAGACCATGACCAAAATCCAAAGGCTTGCATGCATTGGCTCAACTAGTGCCATGAGAACAACACCAACTGCAGCCCTGGAAACCTTCCTGTCGCTAGCCCCCCTAGATCTTTTTACTAAAGAGATGGCGGCCAAAAGCGCACTGCGACTCAAACAATGCAACAATTGGAAAACAGGCATATCAGGCCATAAAACCATCATGAACCATACAGATATAGACATTCAAACCGACTATACCCACCCGCATATTGATTTCAATCCAGTGGCCCTAACAGTCTTTCCGACAAGAGAAAGCTGGGAGGAAAACAGGGTTATAATAGAAAATCACATTTCCCTCTTCACAGATGGTTCCAAAACGGACGAAGGGGTAGGATCAGGTATCTTCTAAGATTACTCTACCATGAATAGATCAATAAAGCTTCCCGACTTCTGTAGTGTCTTTCAAGCAGAAGTACTTGCAGTGTGCGAAGCCGCGAAGCACTTAGCTACGCAAAACCTGATCAACAAAAATATTGACTTCTTTATAGACAGTCAAGCGGCCATTAAAGCTATCTCATCCATTATCACAAAATCCAGACTAGTAGACAGCTGTCGCAGTAACCTTAGACTACTCAGCGAAACAAACACAGTAAGTCTAACCTGGGTTCCAGGACATCGCGACATAATCGGTAATGAAATGGCGGATAAGCTGGCTAAAATCGGGTCAGCACTCGAATCCAGCGAAACGAACACCTCAGTTCTAATGCCACTAGAGCAAGAAAAAAAAAATCAAACAAAATTTTCCAACAACCGCCAATGACAGGTGGTCATCTTTAGAAACATGCCGAATCTCCAGAAATCTTTGGCCAGATATTTCCAAGAAAAAAACAAAATTTCTACTACATCTAAGCAGACCTCGGCTCTCTCTGTTGATTGGCATTCTCCACAACTCGTTGGGTACCCACATGATGAGAATTGGCATTAGCACATCCGACTTATGTAGAGGATGGCAAGATGAGGAGGCAGAGGAAGGATCATTCCACTTCCTCTATGAGTCTCCTAGCTTGGCGCACACTAGGAAAAAAACCCTCGGAGAATACTTCTTCGACGAACTGGGCGACATCTCTAATCTCCCATTGAGCAACGTCCTGACATTTATTCAGGGCTCCAAATGGTTCAGTGGGGGTTCCCCACCCCAATAAACCAATCACCAACCCAACCCTCTACCTCTCCAAGCCTCTCACCTCCTCATCCTCTGTTTTCCCGGGGAGCACAATCCTTGAGATCCGAGTGAGGTGCTGCCACTGATGACTGCACCCCCCATGCAACCTAACCTAACCTAAGGTGTATACGGAATACCTGGAAATCATTTCGAAAAGTTGAAATCAAAATATGCTTTCTAATCTCTTAAAATAAGCTGAAATTAGATTTTGAGATATTGATCGAATTAAAAATCTATTTTTTGCCATTCGGAATAAAAAAAGTAAAGAATATTATGTGTTTACAATTTCAAATATGGTACAGAAAAAAAGACTACCATCGACACTATCGAGTGGTACCCTTTCCCTTTGGCTCAAAGTAAGCATAGCGATCTGAAAATTCAGGTTTCACTAAGTCCCATGAAGATCGAACGGGGATAGCACCCCATTCGCTTCAAAAACTGATATCCAAAGTATCCGCTTTACAATAAACAAAAATCATCATGACTTTAAAACCATGTTTTGTAACAATGAGCTGAATAATGCATATTATCTAGGGCTTTGGAAGACCGCAGAAGCTCTCCAGCGAATTTATTTCCTTACGACTATCAACAAGTCATTCGAGAAGGTGCTCAATAGAGCATTGTTCACATGGACTGAGGACACAGTTACATTTTCATGCCGCGTCTAAAGTAGAGCAGTCGATACCGTTTGGCATAACAAAACCACTGGTATATATTCTTAATGACATTCTTCACGGACGTTTGTTACACTTAAGGTTCAAAGCAGTCTGCAGCAGGAAGCGGTGAACTAGTCTATTTAATTTTGCATTTACAGATTGGTTGCGTACGCCGACAACCTTATTTCGCACAAAAATCTATGTCATCTGAATTCTTTTGGAATGGGACTTCGATGAGATTCAGCAATATTGCGATGACTGGAAAATGAAAACCAACTTACGAAAATCGGCCTCAAGGGATACGATAAATAACTGGATAATAAGAGGTATGACATCGACCGGTGGCCTGATATTTGGGCTCTATTTTGATATGGAAGGACTTATACAGGACAGATTGGCGGTTCCGTAGACCTGCCACAACGTTTCTAGTTGTCTCAGACTAACAGCTCTAAAAACGAAATAGACAATAATTCAACGGCAAAAAAAAGGATTAATCACAAAAATTTTAAAAAATTTAAAACACAAAAATACAACAAAAATTATACAACTCAAAAAATAAAAATAAAACGACAGTGACTGCCTTAGTTTTAATTAGTTTTAAGTATTTGGAAGAAAAGAAAACAAAACGTAATGTCAACTCACAATGAAGTATCCGATATTTTTCTGAACAAGAAATTAATGATGAGTTATTAACTTCATTCTAGAAGACTAAGAAAAAATTAAAAAATTGCTATGCGGAGCACTTTTCCTTCCGTTCACTTAAAAAAAAAAATTTAACCACTCTAATATACATATTTATTCACAATGTGTTTTGCATACGGTGCGACAAAAGGACAGATATGGCCAACAAGAAAAAAAAAATCGAACAGAAGGAGAGGGGGTCTATCTCTCTCCGTCTAGGAGGGACTTTGACTTAATTTTCTAAAAAAAAAAATATTAAAAATTAACTAAGCCACTTACTCATCCTCTTTTTTTTCCCGGGGAGCACAATGGATCTTTGAGATCCGAGTGAGGTGCTGCCACTTGTGGCTGCACCCCCCATGCAACCTAACCCAACCACCATAGAGTTTTTGAACTGTGTATTTTAATTCTCATTTATTTCAATTTGCTTTAAATAATAGATTTTGAGTAATCAAGTTTCAAATTCAAAATTTTGAAAAAAATTGATTTTTTTCTTTAAATAATTTTTTTGGACAGAGTTTTGCCCTATTAAGAGTAACACTACTTATTATTAGTAACACTACGTTTCACCGTTTTGGTACCCTCTTAACCTAAATAATGAGTCACAGATTAAATGTTTCAAATATATACATATGGTATCCATCACGCAAAAGTTCTAATTGAATACGTGTTGCGTCTCGTGCCGTACTAAAAATAAAACTTAAAAACAAAAACTACGAGTCCATATGAAAACCGTCACACGAAAGAGTACTAGGTGTCGCACAAAATGGGGCCCGTGAATTTATAGGTGCGCACATAAACGTACAACATGCCGGTCAATTTGTTAAAGGTCATTTTCTTTTAAACAATCAATGTTCTTCTTCTTCTTTCCATTTCCGGCGTTACGAGTAGTGATCTTGAAGCGATCACAACTCTCCCACTTTTCTGCTTCACACTAGTGATCCGCCTGTGGGGTACGCCGCGTTGACCTCAGAAAGCGTCGGCAAGCCTCCCGGTTTTGGATTGTTCCATGTCTGAGGCCAACCAAATGCTGCTGTTTATGCATTTGCTTGTACCAGGAGTGTTTTGGCCTGCCTTTTCTTTTTCGTCGCGAATTTGTTGAAACGTTGTACGATATTGCCTTTTGGACGGGGTTCTGCGGATCTCTCCTTTGAACATGACAATACCAACTGAGCCGGTCGTGCTGAATTTTGTCCAAGATGGTACTTTTGACATGAAGGCTTCCACGGATCTTAGTACTTCTAATTCGATCAAGCTTTGTTACTCCTGCTGTCATCCGAAGCATCTTCATTTCGGCTGCCGTCAATTTGCTCTCATACTTTTTGTACATTTTTTTTTTTTTTTTTTTTTTTTATAATTAACGCGCACATCAAGGGGTTATGACTACCCTTTGATGTTGTTAAACACAGTGCGAGCATTTAGGAAAGTAGGAGAGGATTTGAAAGGAGACATCGATGCACGTTGCTTTTGAATCTTTGTAAATCGTAATGCAGGGGAAACACAGAGCCAGGTAAAGCATTCCACATTCGGGTGGTGCGACTAAAATATGAATCTCTATACTTGACTGTACGCCCGAAGTTGGGCTCAAGGCAGAACTGATGAGCATTCCTAGCGAGGCGGGTGTTGCGGCTAAATTGTTTCAAGGGAGGAATGCAGCTGGCTATTTCACTAGAGCACTGTTTGTGGAAAAAGCGATAAAAGAGAGTGAGACAGGTAACGTTTCGACGATGTCCAAGAGAATCAATCGATTCTACGATTGAACTTTCACCTATCAATCTTAACGCTCTATTTTGTACCCTATCAAGTAGGCGCAAAGATGTTTGAGAAGCACCTGACCAGATATGAGAGTTATATTCCAGTTTTGGGCGGATGAAGGCCTTATAAATTGTAGCCAGATCAGAAGGGGTGAAGAACTTCCTGCATCGTCTCAAGAAACCTAAGCATTTAGCAGCGTTTTTGGCGACTTCAAATATGTGGTCGTTCCAACGAAGATCATCGTTTACACACATACCTAGTACTGACAGCTTTTCGGTTTCTTCGATGCAGGTACCATTCATGGATAATGGCAATGGGGGAATGTTAAGCTTCAAAGACAAGAGACAGCATTGAGTTTTCGAAGCATTGAATTCTACTCGGTTCATAAGACCCCATGCAACAATGCTGTCAAGGTCAGAATTCAATGAGCTTATCATACGCAACCGTTCCAGTTCCACCTCCGAAGAGCAGGGACGTGAATTTGGAAACGAATATGAAAAGCTGAGGGTCGAGTCGTCAGCAAAACAGTTAAGCGGATTAGAAGTTTCAGACAAGAGATCATTAATGAAAATGAGGAAGAGAGTCGGAGACAAAACGGAGCCCTGGGGCACACCAGCATTTATTAAGTGGGTATCAGACTTGAAGCCATCCAACACAACTTGTATTGAACGGTCGGAAAGGTAATTTCTAATCCAACGAAGAAGAGACTCATCGATACCAAAAGCACGCATTTTCGATAAAAGAGCCTGATGCCAAACTCTATCAAATGCTTTAGAAATATCAAGCGCAATAATCTTACTTTCTCCAAAACAATGTAAAGATTGGTTCCACTTTTCGGTGAGATAAGCCATCAAATCACCAGTGGACCGTTTGCTACGAAAGCCGTACTGACGGTCATTAAGAAGATTTCGTTCTTCAAGATATTTCATAAGTTGACGGTTTATCAACGTTTCCATGACCTTGGAAAGAAGGGACGTTAGTGCAATTGGACGGTAATTGGAAGGGGAGGAAGATTCGCCTTTTTTAGGGACGGGCTGGACAAATGCAGTTTTCCATCGGCTTGGAAAAATCCCAGCAGAATAGGAAAGATGGAAAAGTTTACGCAGTGGTTTTGCCAGCGTAGAAGAACACCTCTTCAGAATAACGGCGGGGATACCATCTGGACCAGCGGATTTATGTATGTTGAGATCTTTAAGGACTCTCGCAACCGAGCGAGTTCGAAAAAATATCTGCTTCATCAAAGAATTTGCAGACTCGAGCTCAGGTGGAGCCAATATGCTATAAGGAAGTGTCGAGTTGGCAGCAAATTGAGCTGCCAGCAAATTGGCTTTGTCGATGGAGCTGACATACGGAGAGTCATTGAAGACGAGCGTTGGGACCGATGACGTGGTCGAGTTCTTAATGTTCTTGACAAAAGACCAAAAGTTTTTACTTCCTTTTGGACACAATAGTATTTTTTGCCTTACTTTTTGGTCATGTAAAAACTTAGCCCTTTGTATTTGAGCATTACAGATATTTCTAGCCCGTTTGAACAAATTTCGGTTTTCTACAGTCGGGTTGTCTTTAAATTTTCGAAAACTACTTTCTCGATCCCTAATCGCCTCTTTACAGCTTGAATCAAACCACGAATTCTCTTTGGGGATGATACTTTTTAATCTGTGAGGAACAAAATTTCTCATGCCGTTGAGAATTACGTTAGATATCATATCAGCTGATGCATCAACGTTTCCGTCGAGAAAGCACAATGACCAATTAAAATTTCGAAAGAAATTATTCAGGCCGTCCCAATTGGCTTTCTCGTATTGCCATACAGTTCTTTTGGGGACTTTATCTTTTTTTACCGTGACGGAGAACGAAAAATCTACCGATATAACACAATGGTCCGATTTGCCTAAAGGAGATGATACTATAACCCTATATTTTTCGGGATGAGAAGTGAGAAATAAGTCAAGAGTGTTGGCCGCATGGCCTTCAATATCTGGAACCCGAGTGGGCTCATCAACAAGTTGAGTTAGTTCGTTAAACTCAGCGAAGATCTCAACATATTTTCCTTCGGGTGTTGTCTGGCCAGAATGTCGAAGCCAGCCAGAATTTCGTACATTGAAATCGCCCGCAATTGCGATTTCAGTGTGAGGATAAAGGGAGACAATTCTTACTATGGACTCAGATGGCGCATCAAACTCGTTAGAGGTTGAATTGCTATCTAAATTGGGGCTTCTATATATAAAACAATAATGAATGATTTGCTTACGAACGGTGAATTTTAACCACATGAAATTAAAGTTCGTATTAGAAAATAGGCCGTATTGTGGTAGAAGTTGGTAAGCAATATCATGTCTAACATATACGGCGAGGCCATGGGAGGAAAAGAATAGTGGCACTAAGCTATATCCAGGCAGGTTGAATTCTGAGGGATCAGAACCAACACCCACCTGTGTTTCACTTAGTGCCAAAACAGCTGGCCTGCATTTTGCAGTGTGAGCGTACACAGCAAAGAAATTCGATCGCAACCCCCTAATGTTGCTAAAGTCGACCCGAAATCTACCCGACATTACAATCCACAAAAACACATAAAACAAAATATCAACCGTAGACGCTAACTAAGTCGAATCAACAAGTGTATATCCTATTAGAAAACAAAATCAAATTACTAGCGGTGTTATGCCCAGCTAGCAACTTGATTTTAGTTTACCAACGGTATCAACACCGTTGATTGACTATTCGCCTAACAAACGCAGTCTCATTGACTGCACACACTGCCCAGATAAGATAAGAGATTATCAAATCAAAGAAATGTGTCCAGTCACTGGGACTGCGAGAGTGATGTGGGGGAGGAGACGATGGACAGGTAACGCACTTAGTGTTTGGGCTATTGAGTAGGACATGGGCTTTTTTTTTTTTTTACACTTTCACAGCACTGATTATAATTGCACTCGATTTTATTTTCGCGGCGCGGCTGGAGAGATTGGTAATATTGTTGGTTGTTTTAGTTGGATTTTTTTTTTTTTTTTTTGAATTTTTTTTTTCATCAATTTTGATTTTTTGGGTGGTAGGAGGTGGAACAGGTCACGAATTATTCGGGCACTAAGCGCGGTGCGTGTGGCTACGGTGAATAGCTGATCGACACACATTGTCCAACATTGTGAACCGTATGTCAGAGCTGGACGGACAACTGCTGTGTAGAGTCTTCCCTTCAGCTTAGGCGGCATTTTTCGATCACAAAAGATAGCTGAGTTTTCTCGCCACTTCATCCACCCTACGCTTACTCGATGATTGATGTCGTTATCACAAGTTGCTTCACTATTGATCATAGATCCCAGATAATTAAACTTTTCACACTTGGGAAGCACATTTCCATTCAAATAAATGTCTGGAATAGGCTTGTCTGGATCAGAAAAAGGGCAGCACAGGTATTCAGTCTTTTTAGCGCTAATACGGTACCCATTTCCTTCCAGAACATCCAAAATCCAAACGTCAAGTGCTCGTTGCAGGGATGTAGGATCCTCGCTTATGATGGCTCCATCGTCAGCAAAGAATAATTGTTGTACTTTATTGTGCGTTACTTTTCCTTCGAGCAAATAATCCAGAACAGCAATAAAGAGCAGTGGACTCAAGACACTTCCCTGATGAACACCTACTGTTATTTGGAATTCTTCGGTGACTCCAGCTGGGCATCTCACTTTTGTAACTGCTCCCTCGTACATGTCCATAACTATTCGCACATAGGCTTCAGGAACTCCTCGGTGTCTGAGGGCCACCCATATCAGATCTCGTGGTTGTCGATCGAATGCTTTTTCGAAGTCAACCAACACAATATGCAAATCCTCTAAGGCATCTCGGTGTTTTTCCATAATGATCCTTATACTTTGGATTGCGTCTGTAGTTGACTTACCCGCGACAAACCCACATTGGTCATCAGACAGCCTTATTATTTTCCGCAGTCGGCTATCCAAAACCCGCTCAACGATCTTCATAGTGTGGGACATCAACTTGATCAAACGATAGTTGTCACAGCTTCTGGTATCTCCCTTTCCCTTGTACATTGGAAGAAGAAAACTTTCCCTCCCTTGATTAGGCAAACTGTCACCTCTTATAAGTTTGGTTAACACAATCAATGTTCTTATTAGTTAAAAATAAAACGACAGTGGCTGCCTTAGTTTTAATTAGATTTAAGTATTTGGAAAAAAAAGAGTCGAGTTTCGTTTCGAGTCAAAGACAGAAACACGAAGGTTTCGTTTCTTTTATCAAATTGCCCCTACCTCGGGAACAGAGAGGGATATACGATCAAACCCATACGATTTTATTCTTGTCTTGACCCAACCTATCCGTGCTGAGCTTCTGTAGCATCTTAAAAAAAAAAACACCCAGAATAATCACCCTTATTAAGAATGGCGTTTTAATAAAACACCAATAAAATGACTAATCTCTAGGTGCCACAATTGCCGGTTAAATAAAATACCTTTTGAGGGAATGGTAAGAGCAATCAGGAGCAGATAGATGGGTGAACTTATATTTGCGGCTGGAGTTCTGTAATTTTTTAGGCGTTTTAGGGAAACGCCTATCGCAATAGGGGTGAATATCTTAGCCAACTATACCCAGTCGCTTTTTTGAGGTTTGTCGCATTGTAATAGTTTTACGTCGATTTCCATTGGGAAAACAAAAACAAAAGTGTTTTTTTCTTGCTGAGTGGCAAACTTTCGTCGTTGCGTCAGTTTACCGTCCTTGAAACACCCTCCCACTACACTGAACCAAATATTAGGAGTGAAATCAACTAAAAGTTTTCGTAACATTTTTACTAAAGCAAATTGCGAAATTGACGAATATTTGTAAATATTTTATTCAAATAAACAAAATCATTCGTTCAAACAAGAAAATTTATTCAAATCGAATAATTTTTGTATGTAGCATTTTGATTGAAGAAACAATTGTTGATTTGATAAAATGAATATTGAATTTGCAGATCTTTCGTCAAAATTTATATTCAAGTCAACAAAACGATCATCAATTTAGGTAATTTTTCCGTTAATTTTTTTTAATGTCAATTAAATTGTAATTGTAGAATTTTAGTTCAATCAACAGACTTCTTATTTCTATTGACTAAGAAAGTATTCAAATTAACTATTTCTTTTTTTTTCAAAATGATGATTTTTCGTTAAAATTTTAACATATTTTCTTCATCGTTTAGGGATTCTTCCATACAGCGAAACATTCGTCAATTTGAATAAATTTCTTCAAATTTACCTACTTCTTTCTAGTTACTAGCAAAGTATGTGTCCCCTGTTTTTTGTGTGTTGCGTCTCAGTAAAAGTATGCAACAAAAAAGTTATTCAGTTCGAAGATTTTTCTTCAATTCTCCTGACAATCTACTATACTAACGAAAGATTCGTCAATTTGAATAAATTTCTTCAAATTTACCTACTTCTTTCTTGTTACTATCAAAGTATGTGTCCCCTGTTTTTTGTGTGTTGCGTCTCAGTAAAAGTATGCAAACAACAAAAAAGTTATTCAATTCGAAGATTTTTCTTCAATTCTCCTGACAATCTACTATACTAACGAAAGATTCGTCAATTTGAATAAATTTCTTCAAATTTACCTACTTCTTTCTTGTTACTATCAAAGTATGTGTCCCCTATTTCTTGTGTGTTGCGCGTTAGTTTAGCTACAAATTTTGCCATTCGGTTTTGTGACTTTGAAGAGATCGGTTAATTCTTTATTCGGTTGTGTTGTGTATTGTGTTGCGATTTTTAAATTGACAAATTTGATATTTTGAATTGAACAGACGATAATAAAATAATTTTAACAGGAGTAAATGAAAGGTGCTGATTCGCAGTTTTTGGTAAGTTTTTAAGTTTTATTTTCTACATATAATAACCAGCACCTTCAAACTGTTTTGTTGTTGTTTGAAGGTGTAAGACAATTGGCTGGTGCTAGTAACAAAATTTCTAAATATGGTGCTTAATAATATTAATTCCAATTTGAATCAAGCAACGTAATATTATATATATTTTTTAAATGTCCATTGACAGCTATGTATTCATTTCAATAATTGCATAGAATTATAATTATGAGCAGCAACCAATTGTTTCATTGTTTTGTTTATTTAATTATAGCTTTTTTGTTTATCTTCATTTCATTTGCAGAATGTAATTAAAATAAAATTAAATCAATATTCTCATTAATTAAAATATCAAAAAATGCAATGTTTTAAATGTAAACGAAATTTAGCTTCCCTAAAAGCATTAGTAGCTCATTTCAAAATATATCATTCACTTTCCTCAGTAGATACAGTTCAGTGTTGTGAGAAATCTTGTTTGCGTTCTTTTGGTAACATTACTAAGTTTAAGCGACATTTCTCTAAATTTCATGTTAATATTGGTAGTATCTCAGAAGCAACAACATTTGAGAGTGAAAGCAGTAGTTTGGCTATTTTTGAAGCAAATGCACCTCAAAGCGTAACAAGTGAATCAATTACTAGCTCACTGGCCAACTTAGGAAGTTCAATTCCCAGCGAAATATTTTCTATACAATCGTTGTATACATCTGCTATAAAGTTTAGTATTGCCCTCCATAACAATAATAATTTCACTCGAAAAAATGTTGACGATATACAAAAACTTTTCACTGATTCATTTTTGTCACCAGTCGGAGCTCATTTGAAGTCAATTTGTGAACAAGAAACTTTAAGCCAAGAAGCTAAGTACCGCTTTGAAGAATTGATAAAGTGTTTATCAAATCCATTTTCATATTGCAAAACTGACTATTTATTGTACTCATGGTTAAAAGCCAATGGATATTTAGAAGAATTAATTCAATTTTCCATGAATGAAACTATTGGTGCTGTTATGCGTAATGGTGAAGTAGTCTATGACATAGAAACAACTAAAGGGTTTCTCCTTTCTCTAAAATTTCAATTCAAAAAATATTTCGAAAAGGACAATAATCTAGACATAGCATTGCAAAAAATTGAACAATTGAGCTCAACAAAAAATGGTTATTCCAGTTTTATAAATGGCAAATTATGGCGGCAAAAAACTGTGGCATATAGTACAAATACGATTTGCATTCCATTTTTCATATATTTTGACGACTTTGAAATAAACAATCCCTTAGGTACTCATTGCCAATCAATTTGTGGTATCTATTACAGTTTTGCAGTTAATGACCACCGCAATTCAAAACTTGATCATGTTTTTGTAGCTGGTTTTATTATTTCCAAGGATTTGAAGGAGTTTGGAAATGATTGTGCACTTAAATACCTAATTAGTGAAATAAATGATTTAGAGAATGAAGGAATTACTATACATTCCCCTTCTCTCGGCAATGTTAAAGTAAAATTTATTTTGGGATTGGTGTTAGGAGATAACTTAGGCGTAAATTCTATATTGGATTTCAGTAAATCATTTTCAAGCAACTTTTTTTGTCGGTTTTGTAAAGCTAAAAAAAATATAACTCAACAAATGAGTTTTGAAGATGGACAACTATTGCGTAATGTTGAAAATTACTTAATCGATGTGAATGAGCAGTCTTTTTCGGAAACTGGCATTAGCCAGTACTCCCCATTAAATGAAATTAAGTCTTTTCATGTAGTGAACAACTACTCTGTAGACATGATGCACGATATATTCGAAGGAATTTGTCATTACGACCTTTGCCATATAATAAAATACTATTTACGCATGGAGGTATTTTCACTAGAAGAACTTAATCTGCGTAAGCAAAACTTTAATTACGGTTCATTGGAAATAGGAAATTTTTCAAAACCTATTCTAGAAATACATTTGAATCAAAATCGATTGAAAATGACTGCAAGTGAAATGAAATCATTCATTCGCTTTTTTTCTTTAATTGTAGGAGATTTGATACCAGAAGATGATCACGTTTGGCATTTCTTCCTCTTGATTTTGAAAATAATTGAATTACTTTTGAGAAATTTTTTAAATAAAAGTGACATTCAGTTGCTAAGGCAGCTAATTTCTCAACATAACCAACAATACGTTCAATATTTTTCTGATACTCTGAAGCCAAAGCATCATCTCCTGATACATTATCCGACTATAATTGAATATTCTGGTCCTCCAAAACATTTTTGGTGTTTTAGATTCGAAGCTAAGCACAAGGAGTTGAAAGCATATGCTAATGTCACAACTTCAAGAAAAAACATATTGCTCACGTTAGCTAAGAAATCTCAGCTAAAATTTTCATATTTTTTAATGACGAAACAGGCCAAAATTTTTTCTTTCGAACCAAATCATGTTATAGTTTCAACCAACGCACATTTGATTTTTTCAAAGTTGTTAATTGATCCGCAAAATCTAACAGCATTATCCCAAATAGAATATAAAGGTACTAGCTATAAAAAAGGGTATATTTTGACCAACTTTGACATTACCTTGAGTGTTTATGAAATACAAGAAATATTTGTGTTAGAAAATTGTTCAGAAATAATATTGCTGTTGAATGAGCTTTTAGTAGATTCTTACTCATTACATTACGATGCATACGAAATAGATTCACAGAAAACTATTATTTCTGAAAACTTGGTACACAATATTAAAAAATTTCATGTAAAACCTATTAATATTCATCGTACTATAAAAGGAAAGTCAATGATCAGATTGAAAGAACAGTTTTGATTATATATTTAGCTAAAATAATTATTAACTGAACTAACTTAAACCGTATAATATGTCTAATGCTAATATCTTTCGCGACCATCTATCCTAACAAATTTTAAACTAGAAAATAAGTAAAATAACATTAACAGACGATTATCAATCAATAACTTTAAGAACATTAATAAAAGTAAAATGGAATTAAATATGGATGGTGAAATTTTAGAACTCATTACATTAAATACAGAATCCGAAATACTGACTCAACAAGAGTCTGAAGAACTGGAACAATACCAAATACTGCAAGATATTTCGATGATGGAGAAAGATCACGAGTCACTTTCTTTCCCATCAACAAGTTCTTGCAAAAATATTTCTGATCAAATAAAGCAATCTTTTGCAAATTCATCGCAATTAACGAATGCCATCAAAAACCTTCTACACGGATGGAAATTCAGTGCCTTAATTCCAATATTTATTGGTAATATATGTTAAAAAAAAACTTTCGAACCAAGAAATAATTTTTTTTTTCAGATGAATGTATAAGTGTAAATACGTTACAACATATGAACGAAAATGATGTTAAATACCTAAAAAACAAATATAACCTTCCATTGGGTACAGAGATTGATTTTCGGCACAATTTAAAAGCGTGGCAGTTGTCGGAAAAGAATGTAATAAAAGTAAACCAGCCGAGGGAAGAGCAACCCGAAAACTTCCATACAGATATCCCTAAAAATCAGACTGACATTTCACTCGACTTATATAAAGTCTTAAGCCAGACGTCCCAAGGAAGACATATCTTAGAAACATACAAAGATATGAATTCTTTAAGTGATGGTTTGAGGTCAGTAATGGTTGAGTTGGTGATTAACCACATGATCCAAAACGATATTAGGATGACTGTGAAACTGGCAAATGAGATTGGAGATAGTATTATTAGCCTGTTTCCCACTGAGTTTTTGGTAAGTATTGCCTAATGTTTGAAGTATAGCAAAATAAAATGAATTTTTTGTAGGGATATTACTACTGCAAAACGTCAGGCAAAAAACCCCAAGGAAAGCTGTATGATAAATACTACAATGCCCTAAGACAGCTGAAAAATAGCGGCATCCTGACAAAGCGGCCGTATTCACCTCGACCTTCAACCAATATTCGCGATAGATCATTCGATTTGGGTAAGGATAAGAATACTTTCTAACTACATAGGTACACGGTTAGTTTGTATACAATTGATGTAAAATTGGACATAATTGATTGTATGCACACCGTTATCTGATAGTAGTTAAGTTTTATTGAAATGTCTTTTAATTTTTTTTTCTTTTCCTAATTTAGGTACACCAGAACCAAACTCAAGTGAGTGTATGGAACTCCTTCTAAAAGACAATTGTTCTTGGGCAGAAACAGAACATCTTTGGGCTGCAACAAAAAATGCAAGACTTGCGGAGGTGGTCAAGGCTGGTTCCACAGAGGAAATTTTAAAAAAATGGCACCAATATAAAAAACCATTGGGATACAAATTGGTAAGTGAACTAGAATTTATCCAACTGTTGATTACTATACTATAAAAGACTAAGTATTTATAAACATTTGTAATTAAAAATAAATTTAAATTGAATTGAATTGATACTCGTAAAATTACAATACAGAAATAATAATTTAATAATGTAACTCTAATAATTATTTATTAATGAATCAATCGTTTTTTGTTTGATTTATTTCTTAGATTGACATTGATTTTAAACAGCTATTCCCGAAAACTAGTAGTTTGGTTCTTAAATTTGACGCATTTACGAATAAAATTATGCCAATATTTTCGGAGAAAATTAAGGACCCCAACTCGAAGTCATTGCTTTCGAAAATGAACGAAATGCAGCACTTGACCGAAAGTAAGTTCAATTTCTATATGCTCTTTCGCTGATGACTTTATGGCACTTTGAACTGTTATTAATGAATAAATATATCACTCTTTTACAAAATCATGATATTACTCTTCTTAAATCTAAAGAATGCTAAATTCAACTCGTAATTTTCTTTTGTATAGATGGGCGTTGCTGTGGAGTGTTCTATCTGCTTCACTCCATCTTAATTCCGACCGCAAAAGTCTTGAAAAAAACTACCTTAACTTCAGAAAAAAAACAACATTCAAAATTTTCCATCAGAGACTCGCAACTAAGTTTTATTTTGGATGGCAGAACTGTGGCGGACTGCGAAACTCACTTAAAGGAGAAGATAGGAGCAAGTTCAAAGATCCAACCATTTCTTTTCATTAGTGGGGACGTTCTAAATCCAAAAGAAATTCTTGTTTATTTCGACGGTATAAGATATAAAATGAATACCGTCGTTTCAGCAATAGATATTTGTTTCAAGATTTACCAACTGTTTAATTTCGAATATCCAGTTGAATCTGTTTTGGTTTGGACATTCATCCAAAAATTTTTCTACGAATTAACCACAAGTTATGATACACCAAGTTCTGCAATTAATTGTTTAATTGAATCTTTGAAGTAAAATAAATTCAAATTACATGTTCTCATATTATTTATATATATATTTTAATTAAAAATGTAAATATAATATCTAAAAAAAATATAAGTATTTTAACATATTTTCCTGTTGTCGTTATTGATGTTGTCGTTATCACTTTCAAGGTCGAATCTTCTTTTTTTCAGCAGTCCAAGGTTGTTAACACGTTTAATTTGCTCAAAACGGAATCAATCCATTCAATAAGTTACAGAAGCTCAGTTGAATTCGAATCAAGGAAGTTACGAGCAATCTTCAGATTGAAGAAAAAAAAAATCGTAAAATTGAGAAAAAGAATAGTTAATTTGAAAAATGCACTGTGAAAACAACAAAAAATTTTCTGTGAAATTGAATATGCTTTTGTTGAAAACACAACACCTTTTATTCAAACCAAAAAAAAAAATAGTTTAATAAACTAAACTAATTAGTTCAATCAAAGAAAATTTTCGCCGAATCCACAACAACTTTTAGTTCAATCAATTAATAAATTATTCAAATTAACGATCTGCATTAGTAGAATTGAAAAAATATTTCACTTATGGTTTTATTCAATTTGATAATTATTCTTTAAATTAACAAAACTTAAATTGACTAATAATTATTTGTGGATTTAACGAATTTTCTTCAAGTTAACAGCTGATTACTAAATATTCAAATTGAATAAACGAATTATTCACGACAACAAACGGTTTAGTAGGGTGTATATTGATCGCCAATTCGTCAACTTAACCTGCGATTTAGTTGTTTTCACCACCTTTTTTGGTTCAGTGTAGATAGGCTGCGGAGTTGGTGGAGTTCTGTGAAAGCCGGAAGTTGGGGCTTATCATGTGCTGTGATGCTAACGCTCAAACTGTAGTTTGAGGAAGCACTGAAGGCAACATGAGAGGCAACCATCTTCTTAGTTTCATCCTGTCTTCTGACTTAGACATTAAATATTTTGGCAATAGGACAACCTTTGCAAAGGCTATACGACAGGACGATACTTAAGATACTTACTTACTTAGGTGGGCATTATAGTTCGGGGTGAACCTGGTCCTCAACCAACTTCCTTCTATAACGACTTCGATTTCGGGCGAGCTCTCTCCAGGTTTGCACTCTAAGTCGGTTGAGGTCTTCATCCACTTGATTGCGCCACCTAAGACGAGGTCTTCTCCTTCCGCGATTTCTCTGCAATGTGCTTTCGAAAACCCATCGAGCCGCAGCGTTAGGGTCCATCCGCTCTACATGTCCCAGCCATCGTAGTCTCGCAATACGTACTCTTCTAGCTATGCCCATGTCGCGCTACGGTATAGCTCATACAGCTCGTTGTTGTATCTTCTTCTCCACACATTATTTGCGCATACGGGACCAAAAATCATTTGGAGAATTCTTCTTTCGAAACGACCAAGGGTTCTCTCATCCGCTTTCGATAAGGTCTAAGACAAAGCAGGACTGGGATGATCAAGGTCTTATACAGGGTTACCATGGTTTTTCTTGAGAGGGTTTTGTTTCTCAATTGCCTTTTTAACTCATAGAAGCAACGGTTGGCAAGAGTTATTCTCCATTTGATCTCCGCACTGATGTTGTTTTCCGTGTCTATAGCGGATCCTAGGTAGACAAAGTCCGCTACTACCTCGAAGTTATGTGTGTCTATTGTGACGTTTTGTCCAATTCGTCGATGTTCTGTGTCCCTGTTTGATGACAACATATACTTCGTTTTGCTTTCATTAACCATCAAACTCGTTTTTGCCGCTTCTATTTCAATACTAGCAAAAGCACCTATGACATCACGATATTTTCTTCCCATTACGTCGATATCGTCTGCATAGTCGAGTAATTGTACAGACTTTGAAAAAATGGTTATCCTCTGGTGTTAACGGTTGAGTTTCGTACAATCTTTTCAAGTATGCTGTTGAAGAAATCGCATGACAGTTTGACGCATTTCCTAAAGCCTTTTTCGACATCAAAGGTCTCGGTGAGTTCTTTACCGACCTTGACGGAGCAGCGTGAATTCTCCAAAGTCATCCTGCATAGTCGTACAAGTTTTGCAGGGATGCCGAAACTGGACATGGCTTTGTACAGCTCGTCTGTAAATACTGTTGTTAGTTTGGAGAACGCGAGTGAACAAGAACAACGTTTTCGGTTTAACGTATAAAATCAGAGTGTTTTCATTCTTTTCGACACTCCGTACTTATTATCTCTATGATCGTCACTATTGGTGCCTGGTCAACCACGCAATCTAGGCCACATACTGCAACCACCATATGCAAACCATATGTGCGTGCTATTTCTCACAATTGTTTGGTCTGCAATGTGACACTACACAGTATGTTCCTCGTCGCTTTCTTTGTTAGCGTATTTCGGTTCGCTTGACATGCATTGTTATTGTTGTGACATAACCAATGCATGACACACTTATCGAAATCGAAACTATGTCGTACGTTAAAGAAGTGACGGGGCAATTCCTAAGAATTGGGTTTTTGGTTTACAGTTGAGTAATTGGGTGTGGGGCACAACACTGTCATACGCGGCCTTGAAATCGATAAAAATATGGTGTATATCGATATTACATTCCCGGGTTTTTTTTCCAAGATCCCATTCTTCCGTTGTTTGCTCTCAGCAATGTGATCGAAACATAGCTTTGAACAAATGACAAAAATAGGTACATGTCGTAATCAGCGGACGAGCTGAACTGATGTCGGTGTTTGGTGTGTCGAGCCAGAAGCCTCTGGAGACTCCGCACACCATTTCCTTACATTGAATGTCATACTTCACCACTAAGAAACATCATCATTCTCATACACCATAATTCACAAATATTAACATTCACATCATTATCATCATTTACACATATTTATGTCGATTTCCAGTAGTACACAAAAGCACTTTTAAAAGTGCTTTTTTGCTCGAAATACGTTTCATGTAGACACTAGATCACTTTTTTTTTGACCCGAAAAAGCACTTTTATGAATCTCGATTCAGAGTCAAGATTTGCACGCACTTTCACCACACTGCACCAGTTTGCAGTTTGATTATTTTGCATTTTTGGTTAAAGGATAGATAATAAAAATAAACAATAAACTATTTTGTGAAAATGGATCGCTCAATTTTAGCTGAAATTATCAAAATATATACATATGAGTCGTCATCTAGTTCTGATTCTTACGAAGAAGTGTTTGAAATTCTGAAATTCCTTACACAAAACGAAAGGCATTCTGTGAATGATTTTGTTCAAAGCGTTGTGCACAATTATTCGGATGAGGAGGTTTCTTCCTAGTGCATTTATCAATAAAGTTTCGAAAACATTCTTTCTATATAAATTGCAGAACAAAACAAACGGGAAGAGTTGGCTGTCAAAAATAGCACACATACAATGATAAAAAAGAATTTGGTCTTGTCCAGTGAGCACGAAAAAAAGCACTTTTTTTTAGAGTGCTTTTGTTTTTGCAAAGAAAATCGACATTAAATTCATACATACTATCCTTCACCCATTATCATCATTCGTACACATCATCATTTACAACCATCATCATTTACAACCATCATCATTTACAACCATCATCATTTACACGTGCGAACTTTCATTTTTCTCGACATATTTTATGGGAGGGGTCTGATCTCGTCTGAAGAACTGGATAAGTTTTGGAACAAACCACCAACAACTTTTTCAGTTCAGTTTGATTGGAAAATTGTGCGAGTGGAAAGTCTCGCTGGAATTCGACAACGCAGGTGCATGTCAGCCATAAGGCTGCATGTGCTAGAAAGCCGTGACAGAAAACCTCGAGACACGATTGGCTGATTGAATGAAAGTGTGGGTGAACTTGAGGTTCGAGAAAGGACAAATTGACAAGTTGATCTTCTTGGTTGACCTAGATATCGACAAGTGGCTTTTCTTGCATTTTGTGATTTTTGAGAGAAAAAGAAAGTTTAAATAGTGAAAGTTCGAGATATTTTAAAAATAGTTTTGAAGATTAGTTTTGTTAAAATTGTTAGAGAAGAAAAGTTTAGTCAGTAGGAGGCGAAAATTCATAATTGGAAGAAATCGTCAGACGGATGATACGTAGAAAACTAGAAGGAGGAAGGAAAAACATAAAAAAAGATAAGTTGAGTTCTATAGTTTTTGTGAGTGTTGTAAAATTGTGAGACACGCGACGGTATTAATTGTTCTTTTCGGGAAAGAGCAATTAACGTTACATTTTGCCGGTTGTTTCATTTGTTTACCCTTTTAAACGGTTCCTCTAACCTTCCACCAATTGTACCATTATTGATGAAAAGAATTGGGTTTTTAATCCCACGTTGAGTAAGGTTTTCCCAACACAAATTACAAAATAAATAGCATTAAATCCCTTTTGGGAATTTCACTCTCGTATTTTCATTCGGTTTTTAACATTTCAGAATTTTCTTGGTTTAGAAATTTCACCTAAAAATTTCCTGGTGCCCACTTTTCTTAGTACACCCTTTACTGAGAAAATACTTTAATTATTCCATTTTTTATATTATTCAATTGATCGACCTTTTTAGTTCGCGATCGATAGTTTCATTCGCGCTACGTTATCGTTTAATTTATTTGTGATCCCAGCCCAGCTGAGCTTTGCCTGTGGTGTCTGCAGCCTACCTGCTGAGAGCTACAATTTCTTTTATCAGCGCGTTTGAAAGTTCCTTTGTTTACCTCGCGCCACATTGGTTGTGCATTTCTTTTGCTCATATTAAATTTCGTTAACTTTATTTTATTAATTGGATTCGGAAAATCCAATCGCGACTAATAGTTTTCATCATCATAAAATTAGTTTATTGCGAAAAAAAGTGTAACAAGCTTAACTTCTTCTAGGTCGGGAGGATGGCATTGTTGATCGAAATCCAAGTTGAATGGGGCATTAAAGTTTTTAAATTAAAGTTCTGCCGGACGTGTCAATCTCAGACCACAGAAACAAACTACGGTCAAAGGGAACCAATTTCTCATTGCTGTACATTTTTTAATTTATATTAAAACCATCTTGATATAGCTACCACAAGATTTCAATTCCAAAACTGCCTGTGTTCATTGCTATTAACTTATTCATAGTTTCAAATCGAACTTTATATACATTTGTATATTTATATTAGTTCTAAGCATAATTTGTAGATTTTTCAAATCGAAGATTGAATAAATAAATAAATTAAACATTCAAATCCATGTAGCAACTACCCCCTTAGTTACAAGGAATCCCAAAAAAATATAACTGGACACTTTTCAATGATGCGCTTGGTAATTTCGTCAAAACTATACCAAAGCTTTCAAAAACACAGAAAGTGGAAGGAGCAGTTCATGAAGCAAATTGTGCCCTTAGAAGAAGCTTTGAGCTGGTATGTCCAGCTAGACCAATGATTAGTAGATCTATGGTTCCGTGGTGAAACAATAAACTACAGAAACATCGCAAGGAAAGGTCTTCTGAATAGGTCCCTCAAGACCAGATCAGAGGTCGACTGAACTCGGAAACCGATCTGAATAGAAAGGTTTTAAAAGGTTAATTCGAAGATCAAAGAATGCCTCTCACAAAAAATTGTGTGAAAATATTCCTATACCGAGTCTAAAGCAAAGACACTCAGTCTTATGCTGAAAACTAATTTAAACAGGAAAACAGGTATCAATCGGACCACAACAATCTGGCGCAGGGACATAACTCCTCGGGTCATAAGTCCATTATGGACTTGTGTCCCACTTCAGTGGGACATAAGTCCAAAACCAGATAAAAAGTAGATTATGGACTTATTTCCCACCAATATGTAACATAAGTCCACAATTTTTTTTATTTTAGCTGAGACATAAGTTCACAATTTGAATAAAATCTCAATTTTTCAATAAATAATAGTAAATAAAAAGCCTTATGAAATACAGTTAGAAAACCAAAGGTTGTTAGAATACCGCCGCTCGCTCTTCGAATTTATAAGCAAAAAACTGTAGAAAAATTTTAATGTAGCAGGGAAAGGAAAAAGAAAAAAAATTAAACAAAATCATTCTGCTTTCTTTTGTTTTCCTCAAACAGAAAAAGAGTGAATAAAATTAGAAAAAAACAATAGAAAGCGGAATAAGATTTTGCTTCTGAGAACTAAGAAAAATAAAAGTTAAAATTCGCAATAAGTAGAGATATGGTTTTCAAGAATTTGGAGATAATATTTTATTTTAAGAAGTTAGTAAAACTCCTTTGTTTAAAAAAGAAATTTAAAAAATTTAAATTTTTGAGAATTTCAGAAATTAAAAATTTAAATTTCTTTTTAAAAGGTTAATTAACCTTTAACCTCCCCCCCCTCCCCCCTTTAACAGTAGGAAAGAATAGTTGAGATTTTCTTCCGTAGAAACTCACTCCAAATACATCCTCTCTGTCTCAGATGCAACATGCCTACCAAAAAAGAAAATCTTGTGAGACAGCGCTTCAAAATCTTGTTAGAACGATTGATGGTATGTGCAATGCCACCAGAGAACATGGTGTGGACGATTCATTACCATTGTCGATTAGAACCGTGATCGTTGAAGCAGAGTGTAGACTATCTCCTCCACTTGTAATGCTCAACGGATCAAAGGTACACGCCCAAGCATATGCAAACTACGTCGACGTGCTCTCGGTTGGCTCCAGCCTCCAAGCAGTCTGTCACGCAGCACAAGCTGCGCCAAATCTAATTAACACCTGGTGTGCAAGGAACGGTCTCTCTATCAATCCTCTTAAAACCTAGGTTGTCCATCAACACTATCAGTCTTCTGGGAATGCAAGGGAGCCTTTTTTAGATCTACTTTCAAGACGTATCTCCCGTTTAGAGATGTGGTCTCTGGCACAATTCGCACGGGAGCATATCTTTTGACTCACGTCTAAGGCTCAAACTGCGTCAAAAATACACACTGAACTTTCCTTCGGTTCAGGACTAGTCCACTCTAGAAAGGTTCCAAAACCGATGATGGAACTGGCGCTGGTGCCTTTATGGAGAACGATGACATTCGACTGCACTCCTCTTTAGACTTATACGCATCCGTCTTTTAAGCGGAGGTGTATGCTTTCCAAATGGCTATAAGCTACGTTACGAATAATGGCTGCATGGGGAGAAGTATCGGTGTTTGCAGCGACAGCCAAGCTGTGCTTAAGACCCTTCTCAACCCTGTAACTACTTCGAAAGTGATACAGGAATGCATGAGCTCTCTGAATGCGGTCGGAAGACTAAATTCTTTGAGTCTCGTTTGGATTCCAGTCCATCACATAACTGGAAATGAAATCACCGATGAACTTGCGAGGCCAGGTTTTCAGACAGCTTTTTCAGGACCTGAACCGTCGCTTGGTCTGCCAGCGCCCTCAGTGAGGGCTTCAATCAACGATTAGATCTGTGAAGAGTATAACCGTAGACGACATGCTTCCATTGGATGCAGACAGAGCAAACGTATGCTCCACAACGTTAATAAGAACACTGCAACATTTTTGCTATCCCTTAGCAGAGAAGAATGTAGATTTAGAAAGCTTATTGGCGTTGCCACGGGGCACTTCTCTTTTGCCAAACACCTAACATGTTTACAGTGATACCACACTCTGTGAATACTGTAGAGAAGATAATTCCTCTGTTAATGTCCTGCTTTTTCTCGCATGAGGTCACAGATACTTGGCGCAGACACGGTGAGAGCTGGTAACTTAGGCTCCTTATCATGGCAGCGTCTTTTGGATTTTCTACGTACATATGGAAAGCCATAACAAATAGAAGGTTGCTATTTGTTAGTACAATGGACCGGTTTTTAGGTTTGAGTAGTCCAGCGAGTACTTTAAAAAACCTGCAACAGAAAAAAAACAAAAAAACGATTGTTTGTGCAGTAAATATGAAGAATAAGCGAATATTTCCAAACTGTTCGATTTGGTTGAAGCGGTTTTAATAGATAACAATTAATTGGTTTGGTAATGTTCTGCTTCATACACACCAATTTCGGGGACACGATAACGATTGATAAGTTTATTCATTTGTTCCCATACTGGCATCTCAGAGTGTTTATCTTAGGAACTATACAAAAGATTGAGAGCTCTATCTGGTAATCGAAAGACACAAAGATAAATGGTGACTTCATTCCAAAAATCGATATTGGTGTCGTAGGATTCAAGTTCAATTCAAGCGTTATTAATACTATTTTAGAAGGATTTGATGTATTTACTAGATTCTCTCAATTCTGGTTGCAAAGCAAACAATTTTTATTATTTCATTTTTATAAGCATCACGTAAATGAAGGCTTGTTTGTTTGTTTTCTTACTTGGGATTCTCTTTGACCAACTGCTGAAGTGATCAGACGCGCCAATTTTCCGCTCCTTTCAAAGTATTTATTTAATATTGATATGAGATATATCCAGAACCACATTCAGGTTGCGAAAATTTCCAAAGTGCGTGTATTGAAAGACTCAAATTATAAGTTGTATATAAAACTCTAAAATAAAGAAATCAATAAAGTCTCGATACAAAAAGCTATTGCTCCAGTGGTACACCAAACAGAACAATTTAGTATCGGTATTTGTTTTTTTTTTTTTCTCAATAATAAAAGTGTCGTTATTTTGGCTCTCTGTGTGAAGATGAACAGCAGAACAACTAGGTTTGGAAGTACCTGGCAACCCCAACTAGCATATAAAACGTGTGAACAAAACAGTGAATTCTCTAAACGACAAAAAACAAGAGAATCTTGAGAAACTAACACTCTCACCCGAACCCACCAACCCATACTCACAAACCATAATAATCTCGGAAAAAGAAAAAAATTCAAACAATTCCACAAACTTGACAATTTCTACACCAAGTGCCATAGCCTCATCCCCCGAAATAAGCACCTTAATGAAGAACCTATCAAAAGATATTGTTTCTCAAATTGCAACTCAACTAAGTGATCTCAGAACCGAGTTCAACCAGCGATTTGAGCAAATAGAAAGATATCTTTTTTCTCACATCAAGGAGGCCGAACACCGGATTCAATCACTCCAAGAGAAGGTTGACAAAATGGAATCTCTTGAATCAAACATCTTTCACCTTATGGCAGAAATAGCTGATCTTCAAAAAAGATGTGATGTGTATTCCAGAGCTCACAGACGAAGACTTAAACTCTATATTCAATAGAGTTTGCTTCACCATTGATTGCGCACCACCTAAATTGAAAGCCGCTTTTCGATCAAGACGAACACACCGTAACGATAGGACATTCTCATCAACTCCCCAACCCAATCATACTAAAATTTAATTCAGCACGTGAAAGAAATCTTGTCTTAAAATCATTGGCGCTCTTTCACAAAGTAATCAAGAGACTACTGCAGCTGGCTGACATCGGATTTGATGCACAAGAAAAAAACATTAGATGCTCCCCTTATTTGCACTACACTACATTTTAAAGCTTATTTCAAGCACTACAAAACATCCCCTGGTATTAGAATGCATAAAATGCATCTGCTCGCCGCTAAATGGCATTGACTACAACCATTAAATTTCAGACAAAATAAAAAATGGTTTTGATCTTTTATATCTAGCTTAATATTGTTCTTAGAATACTTTATAAAAAACCAAATTGTTCATTGTTTTACCTGCTACAATTTTGTTCTTTATAAAATTTTCGATAAAACGTATAGTTTTGGAGATATTTGCAATAAATAGATGAAAAACGTGAACAAATTGCGAATTTTCAATTGCCAATAACTCGAAAAGTATTGGACTTAACAAAAAACTTTATATTTATTTTTTTGCTTAAAATTAGGCCTTCTATCGATATCCGAGGTTATTTCAAAAAAAAAATTCACCCCCGAGAAGGGGTGGCAACCACCCCCAGGGTGGTGGCGGTGTGCTAATCATTTTCACTTTTGAATTTAAGGGTAAGATGAGCCTAATTCCAAAATTTCATGCAAATCGGTTCACAGTAAACAAATTCGGAGGTTGGGCCCTATTTTTCGCTTCATTGACTGCACTATCATAAGTATTCTTATCTTTGTCTCTATTAACTTTTTTGCCATGACACCATATTATTTTCATTACTCTATTTTCTTTCTATCTACTTTCTATCTATCTTTGTTATTTCAGTTTTTACTATTTTTCGCTTTATAATTATGTCTGTTGCTATTCATGTAAAGGATGTTGTTTGGGAGTATTTTATTTTATGATAATGAGTATGTTGCTGAAGTCCCGACGTTTTGTCACTCGTTTTCGTAACAGAGTTGAGTGAGTCGAATGCGAGTTCCATAGCTAGCAGCAGCGATGATACATTACGTATCATGGTTAAAATTCTTAGCCGTCGCGTTAAAGGTTTTAAAGTAATCCATATAATAAATGCTCAAAATTGACGAGTTTAGATATATGTTTGGAAATTCTGAAATTGATGCGATTTGTGTTTCGGAAATATTGTTCTCTAAAGACATCAAAGACGCTACATATTCACTAAATGGATATAATCTTTTTCGTGCCGACCGATTAGGCCGCGGTGGTGGCGTTGCAATTTATGTCAAAAAGGGTCTAGTATGTAAAAAAAATTGTTTTTCGCCGAGTGATTCTTCATGCGAAAACTTATTTATTAATATAATAGGAGAGGAGAACAGCCTCCTTTTGGGAACTATTTATAGGCCTAATTGTAATGTTGATCTAGAACCAATTTATGAACTTATTGAGCACATCACAAGTTCATCAAATATTATAATTTGTGGTGACTTTAACAGCAATTTACTAGGTGATAATAGTTTTAGTAGCAATATGAACTCCTTTGGTCTGCACTGCGTCAATTCATCTGTACCTACGCATTTCACAATAACATCAAGTACTTTACTGGACCTCTTTTTTGTAAGTGAATATAACAGGGTACTCTTTTATAACCAATTATCTGCTCCAGTTTTCCCTAGACACGACCTGATTTTTCTGACTTAGGATTTCAGTTTTAAAAAATTCATTGGTAAATGACATAGTCAAATATAGAGATTTCAAGAACATTGACAGGACACTTCTACAACACCTAATTCTCTCGGTTCCATGGGAAAATATCTACTGCATGTCCTCCCCGAATGACCAAGTAGAATTTTTGAACGAAAATTTGAGCACACTATTTAATAGTCCCGTGCCATTTAAAACAATGAAAAAGAAATCTGTTTCTAAGCCATGGTTTAATAGCAGAATCAAAAATCTTATGACCAAACTGGATCAAGCCTATAGACGCTGGAAACTCTTTCGGATAGAAGACCTTCATAGGGAGTATAGGACTATTAGAAATAATGTCGTCTTAGAAATACGAGCTGCTAAGGCACAATTTTTTTCAAACCGGCTCAATATTAGTTCTGATAGTCAAAAGCTCTGGGAAAATCTTCGTGGACTTGGGATCGGAAAACAACGACCCGTCACTCAAACAAATCTTGATAGTAACGAGCTAAATCGTCGTTTCTTAACAATCCCTAATCCCTTGTCAGCTAATCAAGTTTCCAACGAAAATGAGTTTTTTGATAGTGTTCCTTTGCCTTTAGGTAATACATTTGGTGGGTTTAGTTTTTCAGGGGTAAGTAATTTTGAAGTAGTTGAAAGTTTTCTATCAATCAAATCCAGCACTACAGGAGTTGATGAAGTCAATCCAATTTTTTTGAAAGCTATCCTGCCGACTCTACTACCATATCTCACCTATATTTTTAACACAGTTCTTACTACAGGCATCTTCCCGCAGCAATAGAAATTGGCCAAAATAATTCCGGTTCCCAAAAATTCACTCTGTGAAGAATTTAGACCAATTTCAATTCTTCCATTTATGTCGAAAGTTTGCGAACGCATTTTGCAAAAGCAACTAAATGACTACATTATACGTAACAATCTCCTATCATCAATGCAGTCAGGTTTTCGTGCTCAGCACAGCTGTACAACTGCACTAGTCAAGGTTATTGAGGATATAAGGGCAGAACTTGACAAGGATAATGTTACATTTTTAGTTCTGATATATTTTTCTAGAGCCTTTGACATGGTAGTCCATTCCTTGCTTTTAAATAAACTTCAACAAAACTTTAATATAGAAGAAATTAAATTACTAATATCCTTCCTGAGCGATAGAAAACAAGCAGTCTGTCTTGATAGTACACTTTCTGAGTTTATTCCCACAGTTCGAGGTGTCCCTCAAGGCTCTATTTTATCTCCTCTGTTATTCTCATTGTATATAAACGAAATCGCTTTGATAATTCCTGGGACATCAAAACATTTCTATGCAGATGATATACAAGTATATAGAAGTTGCCCTCTTGGCCTAATTGAAAGCTGTGTGTATACTATTAATCAAGAGCTTGAACAGATCTCTAAATGGGCAGAAAATAACGGGTTGTCACTTAATCTATCTAAATGCAAATGCTTGGTTATTTCCAAAAAAGTGCTTGATTTGTTGTACTTCCCAGTCATTTTGCTGAATGAAACAGAATTAGAATTCGTCAATAGCTCAAGAAACCTTGGTGTGATTTTTAATAGGACTCTGACGTGGAACGACCATATGAATTCAATAGTAGGAAAAACGTATGGCACACTGCGAACATTATGGACTGCTCAAGATTTTACGCCAATCAAACCAAGAATGGTACTAGCAAAAACTATGGTTATACCAATACTCACATACGGATGTGAAATCTCCTATAAATGTGATTCTGTCAGTAAAAGGAAATTAAAAGTGGCCTTTAATAGCACCATAAGATATATACACGGATTAGAAAGATATGATCATGTTTCTCATTTGAGCAATAGCTTACTAAAAATTTCATTTGAAAATTTTATCAAATTCCGCACACTTTTACTACTTTTCAAAGTTTTAAGTACACATCAACCATGATATCTATTTGAAAAAATTCAATTTCCAACATCAAACAGATCTAACGACTTTATTTTACCTCGCTTTAGCTGCCTTACATCTGAGAGACAATTTTTCATAGTTGCCTGCAGACTCTGGAATTCGCTTCCAAATTACGTGCGGGAAGTCACCAGGATGCATATATTTGAAAAATGTTTACACAATTTCTTTTCGATATTACCTAACCTTGTAACAGGCACTTCTTTCTTTTTTTTTTCATTCTTTTTTCTATCCCAACTCTCTTTTCTTATCACTCTTTTACAAATTTGTTCATAGTCTATTTTTTTTTTATTACTATCTACCTTTTTACTATTTGTAATTTCTTTATTTTTTTATCTTTTATCTGGATATTTTTTTTCAATAAATCTAAAAACATTTTTTTTTGCATTAAACTTGAATTTGAAACTATATTTGTAATCATAAACTTTCACTACTTTATAAAATTTATCTTAATGTATATTAATTATAATAAACTAAAGACTAAACTAAATAAACTGTTTGTGCGTATGTAACCGACTCTTTTGGACGCGATTTTGACCCACTTTACAGAGACAGATTTTATTCAAACTAATCAGATTTGTCAGGGGTCACTAACATTATAATAATTTGATAAGCATATCTCATTATACTGATTATGGTCGCAAAGATTAATTCATTTCTTTAATGGTACTCTGCATGAGAAAGAAAATTTTTTCAGACCCTGTAAACTGTCATTATTGGAAATATAGTCTACCCGGGTAAAATAATACAATTGCATACTTATCAATCGGTAATAAATCAAACTAAAAAAGAGAAAATAAATAATAGTTTAAAAAAAAACACGTCTTTATGAGAATCGAACTAAAAAGTAGGGAATAATTTTCGAGTGTAGAAACAAAATGATTGGCTATACATAGAAATATTATATAGAGGAAGGCGTACGCTTTTCTCTATACATTACTTATAACTAGAGTCAGATGATGATCAACGATGCTAAAGTGTGCTCAAAATGACAAATGTTCGATGATTTAGGTGCTACATCGCTGTGTCGCAGAGATATTGCACACTGGATGGATGACATAGGTCTGCAAAGAAAAAAGCTGTCTGGATGCTTTCAACTGATTTCTATGCATTTAGGTGTTCTGAAAACTAAAAAAAATACTCAAAAACTTCTAGAACGTCAGGATATTTTGCTAAGCCCAAAATTTTCTCAAAAAATTGTTTTTTTTTTTTTAGTTAGCTCAAGTCATAAATAAATAAGTACATTTTTATTTTGATATTATTATTATTATTACTTTTTGTGTCTATGGGATAATAGAGACTGGACCAAAAAGTGTTGGCCTTCGAGGGAGCTTAAGGTTGGCGAAAAGAACGCCCTGCATGTAACTTTGGTGTCTCGTTATAAAATTCTTTTACCGTCGCTTTGAATAAGGCTGGGATTGATGAAGCAATTTGTAAAGTCACTTCTAAGAGATGGAAATTGCTTCAAATATGATATTAAAGTTTCCAGGCCTCTCGGAGGCAAAGTTGTAAGAAGGTGTTTTCACTGGACCAGATATAAGACGGATACCTAGATTGTCAGAAAACGTGACGTTCTACGAGCAAATGAAAGTCATTTTCAGATTCAGCACACTCAAAAACATAAGTGTGTCACAAAAAAACCAGAACAGCTCTCAACTTTGATTTTTTGCAGACTTGTGTAACCAATCCCAACAGAGGCGAAAATGTTCTTCGACGGATATCGCCTTTCGCGAAAAATTAGCAAGTCCACCGTTAGTAAATTCATTGATATGAAAAACGCATTCTCGATTAGTCGTTCGGAACTGGCAGAAAACTGTAGGTCCCCTCCATTCCATCACAAGGCAATGGTTGGGAGAAATGTGCTAGGCCCCGGGGCTCCTCGCTCTGTTGCGCCACTCTATTAATGTTTTTTTTAGCGCATAAGATACGCGATCTTATTGCTCACCACAAATGCAAAAAGTTCATATGTATCAGTCGACGCCTTGCTGCTTGTACAAAACATCAATATGTGTTTTCCTTTTTATACTTGAGTTGACTTCGTCTCTTAACTTCGTAGAATTGTAAGACATAAACAATCAGAAACTTCCAAAATATACTTTGTAGATACTTTTTATCTGATCGAAGCTTCCTTATTATTTTTTTTTTGTGCTACAACTTAAGTTTTTGCTGAAAAGCTCATTTCTTTTACAATATTTGATATACACAAAAATAAATTCTTATGCTAAAGGTATAATAAAGGTATCTATGAATAAGCTTATTTTGTTGTGGGTGAGCTTAATGGTTGTTATAACGTCTTTCAATCATGTGCTTCGAAATTGTATTGCTGCGTCCGCAGGTTGGAGCGTGGATAGTATTTTTTTGTAAGCAATCAAAGCCATTTGGAATTCCAAATCAAGCATAACTTTTTGAATGCTCACATTCTTTGCGAAGTCATCACCGTAAAATATGTCATTCATAGTTTCATCCAAAGTCGCCAAAATCAATGGATAATTAACCGGGTACAACTTTTGCTTAGTGTCCTGATTAACGCTATCTAGGAGCCAGCCAATCCTTTTCCATCATACAAAGCATGAATGTAAGTCATTTCCGAGATGACCACAATGACCTTAATGCTAGCGATGGTTACAGCAGTGGACGAAAGTAATTTTTCGGGTAACTTCTGGTCGTAACTGCCAAAATATTCTCCATGGTTACACTTGTCACACTCATGAAATATTTTGAAGAACGAAATTTCTAAATGACCGACAGTACCTACGGTCCACTGGTTTCAGGGTGTCATATCTTACCGAAAAATGGAACCAATCTTTATGTGTGTAAACGATAACCATCGTTGGAATGAATCACGCGCCACCCTATTTATTTTTTTTATTATTTATAAAGGATAACCACTGATTATATGCAACTGCTTTTTTGTCATAGGGAGCAAAGTATGTTTGCTGAAGGTTTTTTTGTCCTCAATTCAAATCTGGCCTCAGAATTGCACTGACACATCACGTTTTTGAGATATAAAGCCTTCAAAATCAAAAAAATTCAGTCTAAGCTACTTTTGAGCCTATGTTTTAACGAAAAAAAATTTTGACCAGAAAACAAACCAATGCTTTTCCAGTAGTTTCATATGAGCTGAATGCAAATCCGGCCTCTATAACATCAAATTACTGAAATATATAGCTTCAAAAGTTGTAAAGCCCGGCCATACTTTGTTTTGCAGTCTAGAGTCGCGAAAGGAAATTAGAATTTGATAAAACATTTTTGAAAGTACTGGACGCGCTGAATTCAAATTCAGTCACAGAATTGTTCTATCACACCAGGTCCTTGAGATTATGGCCAGGGTAAGGTTAAGACATCAATGCTTTATTCTTTGAAAACTTGGTGCTGGAGAGCGATTCTCTGACTGGATTCGAATTCAGCACACTACGAACTTTAAAAAATAAGATATCTTATTCAAATTTTTCTTCGAGGCTCTACCTAGGCTTCAAAATAATGCCACGGCCTTGAATTACAATTTTTGAAGCTAATTATTTCAGTAATTTGATGTGAAAGGGGCATAGATTTACATTCAGCGCATATACTAAACTACTGGAAAAGCATTAGTTTATTTTCAGGTTAAAATTTTTTATAAAACATAAACTCAAAAGTAGTGAAAATCTATTTTTTTCGACTTTGAAGGCTTTATATCTCGAAAACGTGATGTTCCAGAGCATTTTAAGGCCAGATTTAGCTTCAGGGCAAAATAACTTTCAGAAATATTTAGTTTGCTCTCAGTGAGAAAGAAAATGTTGCATAATGTTAATTTTAATGTTTCAGCAATGATTTTAAACCTTGGAACTCAAGGGGCACATTGTCGCGTCGATTTATTTAGTCGATGCGTTGAGGTTTAGAAATGAACTAGGAACTTGAGTTACGTAGTGTGAGTATCAAATTTAAATTACCAGAAGTTATGCCATCTCCAGCACAACTTCCATCACTGCTTTCAATTACAAAACTCATTAACCAAAGAATTCGATCGAAGCATTTTTACTACAATAGGTGTGTTTTTTTTCACAAGGCTGTCATATATATAATTATATATAATTACCTACATATATAGATTTTTGACGCTTATTCGAGTATCGAATGAGTTTTTCGATATTTCATTTTGAAATGTTGGTGCGTCTAGAGACTTTCATGTATCTCGAACAAAGTGTCGTATTACACCCAGACGGTTTTGCAAAGACGGAAATAAGTGCGAAAGAGAAAGCAGATGAAATAGAAATACTTTAAAAAGTCTCAAGTCTCAACCCGCAAAGTTTTGGGTTGAGGATTGTCCAGTTGTCTTGGATGGTTTTTGACGTTTCTTTTTCTTGTCTTTCTTTGTTTCTTGTCGTTGCTTTATTGTATCTTCTTATGTTCATGAGTAAAGAAGTAGTATGTCGTCGGACAATTTCTTTAATTTTCCATGTATTTTCATGTATTTTCCATATCCATGAATCATTATCAATTATCATTGCTGCAAAATCTAATTAAATTATTTACCACTTCAAATGACATTTTGCTCTTTATGAGATTTTTTTTATGGATTTATAAATAATGCAGCTGAGCTTCTTTGATTATTTTCACACTTTGACTCTGTGGGTGAGAACAAGAAATGAAAGAGAAGTTTCAAAAAGCACACAGCCGCAAAACGTCTGAGTGTAGTAATGAGAAGCTGACGGGATGATGGTTCAAAAGAAAATATAAGAAACACGCAGCAGGAGCAGGCAGACAGTCTGAATGTAATACGACACAACGCAAAATGGATGTCGGAGGGTCTGTTCACAAGTGTTTAACTGAAAAAAATTTTTTTGCTCATTTTTACACGTACTTTGCTGAAATTGAGATTTTTGGAAATTCATTGATTTTAAGGGTTAGGTTAGTAGATTTATATAAAGATACACAAAATAACGTAATGGAAATAGAAAAAGACTCTGTTACACAATAGAGAACAAGTTTTGCATTTTCACATATTTCTGTGAATGTTGTCATTTTTTCCGAAGGCATTTATTGTATATTCTTTTAAAATAAAACTTTAAACTTTTACGTGACGTTTTTTGGCCAAGTTCACGTCATTTAAAACCATAAATCTTTATGAATTGTCAAATTGACTATACAATTTGGCACTATTTTGTTTAAAAGCATAAATGAATGCCATTACATGTATTCGTGCTAGCTCAAAGGAAAGTCGAGCATTTTCTTTTATTTTAGAGCAACTTTAAGTTATCTAAAACAAATCACAGTATATTTTTTTTTCATCTCGCACAGAAAATTCAGTTCTAATGTAAACTGAACCCATCTCTCCCACGAGGTTTCACCTTGACGTGGTGGGGGAGCTTACGTTTCGACACTCCAGCAATCCAGATGCAGGGTCAAACAACCAAGTAAACCTCAAACAGAGATGTCTATCTAAAAAAAAAAACATGGAAAAAGTAAACGAAGAAGAGAAAACTCGAGCGGGGATATACGCTCAAAAGTCGGCAGTAGTCACGGCTGTCGGCGATGGCTTGGCTTCGAAAGAAGATAAGTCGCCAGTGACAAGAAAATTAGAGATAGACAATGCAGAATATTGCATTCCTGGCTGCAGCAGGAAAGCCGCTGAAACCAATGAGGGACTCCCGGAGAACCTCATGGATTTCACTGACTCCGATGATGGAGAAGGAGGAACAGGCGGACGAGAGATAACGTCGGAAGAGGAACATCGCATCCTTGAGGAAGACGATTATCAATCTTTCGCCAGTTCTGACGACTCTATCGTGGACGTCACGGTGGCCGAAAATCCTAACCCAAGGCGGCCAGAGGCCAAAAGAGGCGAATTCCTGGCGAAAAATTAAATTTCGGCCAAAGTGACCTCAACTCCTAACAAGGGTCCAGAAAAAAGTACACATCCTAAAGTCTGTGTGGATAAAGCCCCTACAAAAAGCCATCGCTTATCAGAGCCGGCTAAAGGTAAAGACGCTAATCCGAGGGTACAGAATAGGAAAGATGTCCAAGACCCAGGTCAAAAGAGGCTCGAGAATGCCAGAAGGACCGTACGAAGATTCGGCAAAGGTGACACCTCAACGCTGTGTTTCTGTGATTGGAAACGCCTAAGCTGGGCTCAGAAATTCATCAAGAAAATGGAAGCCAAGACCTTGCCCTTGGCAGAACCCAGAGGTAGAGTCACTAAAGATGAAAATAAAAAGAAAACCATATTGACCAAGACTGCGGTGTCCAAAAAAAACACCAGGGAGACCACCACTGGATGGTCCTAAAACGGAAAGGTTTAAAAAGCCCGAAGAAAGCAGTCAAAGAAAGAGAGCCAGACACAACAACTCGACCCCCCTCCAATGTCCGTGAACAAAAAGCCCAAGACGGCCAGTACAAATGACAAAAAAAGTACTGTAGCGGAATTGATAAAAGAGAGCCTTCAGGTGGCCATTATCAATGAGGAGAGTCTAGATAAAAGGCTAAGCGAAGAAGACTGGACTCGAGTGGAAATAAGGCTACTCGAGTGCATGACTGACGAACTTCCCACGTCCTCGGGCGCGGTGCCTGATTTCGGACCCATTTCGACGTTGAAGGGTTTCAAAATTCTCACCTGCAATGACGAATATACCCTAAACTGGCTTAAAAATAAGATATCCGAAATGGCGGACTTTATAGAAGGTGCAACATTGAAAGTTGCATTAAAGAAAGACCTCCCCACCAGACCCAAAGTCCGAATAAACATTCCTGGACCGCGCTTGAAGAAGTAAAAACAATTGAGCTCTTCTTACGAAAACTCAACCCAAGTTTCCCAAGTGCTGACTGGGAAGTACTGGAGATGGAAGAGCCTACGAGCGCAGGCCAAGAAGTCTTAGTCAGCTCAATCATGAGTCAATGGCTATGCTTCCAGAAAGGGGATATAGACTGAATATTGGCCTAAACAAGGTTAAGGTGAGGTCGGCAACGGCTGCCAACTTGCAAAACAAAAATGATGGAAACAAAAAAGACAATAAAGGTGCTACAAATAAACCTGCAGCACAGTAAGTTGGCCTCTGCCACCTTAACCGCGTTGATGTCAAAAACTGACATCGATTTAGCCCTAATACAAGAGCCATGGATAAATCATGGCCGGATCTGCGGACTGAAATCCAAAGATCATTTCCTTTTCTTTAACAAAGGGCCTACAGAAGGTAACTATCGTACATGCATTTTATCAAAGACAAATTTAAATCTCTTCCTTCTAACCCCTCACAGTAGTAATGATCTGACAACAGTAAAGTGCGAGCGAGAAGGGGCACCACCCCTAATCCTGGCCTCAGTTTACATGCCGGGCGATGCAACCTCCAACCCCCCGCCGGCAGCTGTTGCAGAATTGGTCGCCACAACAAAAAGGAATGGCTGGGACCTCCTCATGGGCTGTGATGCTAATGCCCATCACATACAGTGGGGTAGTACAAACACGAACGAAAGAGGTGAGTCACTTTTTGAATATATTATTGAGAACAACCTGATAATTATGAATAGAGGTAACGAACCAACATTTATAACAAAGGTAAGAAAAGAAGTGTTAGACGTTACACTTTCCACAAACTCTGGTACGCTAGTAACCAGTAATTGGAGGGTCTCCAACAACGTAACCTTCTCTGACCACAGAATGATAACATTCGAAATAGAACACAAATCTGAAAACTTTATCCCTTATAGAAACCCTAGGAAAACTGACTGGGGTCTCTATAACCAAAAATTGGCCCTAACTCTCAGCCAGAACAACAATCAGCCTTTGCTTAGCTGCTCAGCCATAGAGACACAGGTAAACAAGCTTACGTCAGACATAATCAATGCCTACGAAAGCTCATGCCCGCCATCCAAAGGGAAAGGTAGATCCAACCCCATATGGTGGACAAGCGAACTATCGATCCTTAGAAGGAACTCTAGGAGGCTCTTCAATAGAGCAAAATTTAGCAACCTTTCGGCTGACTGGGACCTATACAAGATCAGCAAAAATGAATACAAAATAGAACTACTTACGCAAAAAGAGCAGCCTGGCGCAACTTCTGCTCAGATATTGAGTGCACAAATGACGCAGCAAGGCTAAGAAAGGTCATGTCCAAGGTCCAAAATACCCCTAGTTTTCTTAGAAGACCTGATAACACATGGACTGACTCATGCTCTGAAACCCTAGAGTCACTCATGAACACCCACTTTCCAGGGTGTTCTCAAATGACATCCCCAGAACGCGGAAACCATAACGCTAACGTTATATCCAACATAGGAAATCTATTAGTAGATAATAGGAAGGTAATGTGGGCCACTGACTCATTCTCAGCACAAAAATCTGCAGGTCCGGACGGTATCATTCCAATGATGCTCCAAAGCCCTAAAGACTTGATTGTGCCGATTCTAGTGGAAATATTCAGAGGTTGTCTAAACATCACTTTTATTCCAACTAGTTGGAGGGAAGTTAAAGTCATATTTATTCCCAAAGCTGGTAAGCCCTCACACACTGAACCCAAAGATTTCAGATCAATAAGCCTATCCTCCTTTCTACTTAAGACTCTAGAAAGACTTATAGAAACGCATATCCGAACAAAACTGAATAACAATGTGATCTCCACAGCCCAACATGCATATAAAAAGGGCAAATCAGTGGAGACTGCACTTCATGAAGTAGTCGGAACCATTGAACAGTCAATCCAATATAAAGAGTATACGTTGGCTGCATTCCTCGATATAGAAGGGGCCTTCAACAACGTTGAATACAGTGCTATTCGCATGGCATTAAGTTCCATAAATATCGAGCCAACGCTATCAAACTGGATCGACTCCATGCTCCAAACGAGAATAGTAAAAGCAGTAATGGGTGCAAGTACCCTAAAAGTCAAAACTTGTAGAGGTACACCTCAAGGAGGAGTGTTATCCCCGCTACTCTGGCTACCAAATCCTGGCTAAACTTGACAGGAGCGGAATAAAAGCAGTAGCCTATGCCGATGAAATCGTCATCATGACTTCGGGAAAATTCACAACAACCCTTTGTGAACTTCTCCAGACAGCTCTAAACAAGCTCACCAGCTGGGCAAAAAACTGTGGGCTAAACGTTAACCCTACTAAAACAGAACTTGTTCTGTTTACGAGAAAACGTAACATTCCAGATATACTTCCTCCCTCCATTAATGGTATACCAATAAACTTATCTGGTACGGCAAAATATCTCGGAATTGTCCTTGATCGTAAACTTAACTGGAAAGAAAATTTAAAAGAAAGAGAAAGGAAAGCTCAAATCGCTTTCTACACTTGTAGTAGAATTTTTGGGTAAAAATGGGGACCTGGTCCCAAAACCATTCACTGGATGTATACATCCATAATAAGACCAATCCTCACATATGCCTGTCTAGTCTGGTGGCCATCATTAGAGAAGGCTTCAAACCTTAAGACCATGACCAAAATCCAAAGGCTTGCATGCATTGGCTCAACTAGTGCCATGAGAACAACACCAACTGCAGCTCTGGAAATCTTCCTGTCGCTAGCCCCCTTAGATCTTTTTACTAAGGAGATGGCGGCCAAAAGCGCACTGCGACTCAAACAATGCAGCAATTGGAAAACAGGCATATCAGGCCATAGAACCATCATGAACCATACAGACATAGACATTCAAACAGACTATACAAAAAATTAAACAGAATCAAACACAATTTTCTATAAACCGCCAATGACAGGTGGTCATCTTTAGAAACATGCCGAGTCTCTAGAAACCTTTGGCCAGATATTTCCAAGAAAAAAACAGAATTTCTACTCCAGCTAAGCAGACCTCGGCTCTCTCTGTTGATTGGCATTCTCACGGGACACAACTCGTTGGGTACCCACATGATAAGAATGGGCATTAGCACATCCGACTTATGTAGAGGATGCCAAGATGAGGAGGCAGAGGAGGGATCATTCCACTTCCTCTGTGAGTGTCCTACCTTGGCCACCCTCGGAGAATACTTCTTCGACGAACTGGGCGACATCTCTAATCTCCCACTGAGCAACGTCCTGAAATTTACTCAGGGCTCCAAATGGTTCAGTGGGAGTTCCCTACCACAATAACCATTTACCTTTCCAATCCTCCCATTTCCTCATCCTCTGATTTCCCGGGGAGCACAATGGATCCTTGAGATCCGAGTGAGGTGTTGCCACTTGTGGCTGCACCCCCCATTCAACCTAACCTAACCTAAACTGAACCCATCCATGTAAACAGAGATAAGAAAACACAAAAGAAACTACTTGCATACCTTTGCGAAGGACTCCATTTTTGACATTTCCAAACTAACAAAAAAACAAATTATTTACTAGCATTAATTTCACGACGGAAAAATGTCATTATCTATTCTATACAGTTCCTTGAGGTTTCAAACAAACAATTTTTGTATTTCTGTGTGAATTTGGTAAAAAAAATTTATTTATTTACTCTTATTGATTTGACAACTGATCAAGAACACAAACCCACAAAAAAAAAAAAAAAAAAAGCCGTCCTGTCCGGGATGCGTATTTTTTTGGATATCATGTTATCTATACTATACATAATAACATCTTTGTGAAAAAACACGCCTATTACAAATTCACTTTTCGGAGTTCTTGACTCCAAATATGCCGACGAAGTCTCTCATCGCTTGGAAGAAATACACTCAAATGAGAAACAATTAATAAAACTTCCAAAAATCATACTTCAATTTTGGACTCAATAGTTAATATCATGAAAAGAAATCAAGAAGATATATCAAAAGACACCAGATAATTGAAGCTGAGTTTAAGCAAATAGTTAACCGTACCAACAACTTCACCGATGACGTCTACCAAAGTAAGGTCAGAGAACTTTTTAGGTCATGGTTTATATACACCACACTTGTTATAATAAATATACAACGTACTCAAACAGCAATTACTGACGTGTTGGCAGATAGTCATAAAGAAAGAATAAACCACCTATTAATATCTCCAACAGTTGAACCATGAAGTAGCCAAAATTAAGAATCATCTACCACCAGGACTTCGCTTTCCAGTTGAGCCGGATGACATGTTGAATCTATATAAGCTTATGTCAATTAAAGTTATTAACTTACCAATAAAATCACCAAACTACGCAATCTATTTGGAGACAGGTCTACCAATGCTTTTTACAAGTACTCTCAAATCACAAGCGGATTACATTATTAAAATAAGTTCATATCCAGACTCTCGATTAACTAAAAAAATGCTTTCGTATGAATTGAGAAACCAGGACTGGTGGGTGTCTAGGTGGTTAGACATTGGAAGCGCATGTGGAGAATCATTTATATTCGATCTCAACAACCTGGACAATCTGAGGTGTCAACTATACATATAGAACAATCCAAAAAAAAAAAGATTCTATCCGTGTGTCGTTTTATTATTGTAATTTAATTTCTGTTCTTACTGATAATTTTTGTTTAATAATGTTTACCTTTTTTATTTTGTTCTATTTATTAAAGTACTTTTTTTGCTTTTTTGTTAAAAATTGTAACGTCTTTTATTTTTTTTCTCGTATACGTTCTCTTTGTGCTTGTGTTTGGCGTTATTTACTAACCACTAACACTTGCATTAATGATGAAGAGCGTAGATAAGTGTGTACAAATGAGCTTGCTCTAACCTCTAAGTTCAGTACCGCTTAAGTCTCTGAGATGCAAATATAAATATAAAAAACAAGCCCGTAAATTAGAAACCAGAATATTGTATCCTCTCCTGAACTTCAACCTGAAGGATAAGAACTACTTTAATGACAGATTCAAATACAGTGAAATATCTCTTATTTTTAAAACGAGATGTGAGTTACTCGGTTTAAATGGTACCCCATATAATGGAAGCTTCAACCAATTTTGCAATATTTGCAACCTGAAAGCGAAAGAAGACTGCTTCCACATATTTAGTGTTTGTCCAATCTACATACCCCAAAGATTAGCTTACTTCGGAAAGAAATACCTTACCCTGCAGAAGACAATACGAATTTTGAGAAAAAATTAGCTAATAATAATAATGAATAGTATTTTGCCAACCGAGCTGAAGACTAAGCCATAGCTTCTAAATTCATTCTTATACTTTTAACCATTGTAATAGAAAAATTATGAATAAATGAATTTCTTACTTACTTACTTACTTACTTACTTACTTACTTACTTACTTACTTACTTACTTACTAGCAATACAACCTTCAATTAACTTCTTAGCAGTCAGTTCTCATCATGATGAATATTATCCTGTAAGCGAAGGCGACTCAACCTCATGTATCGTAATGAACGGTGAACATTACTTATGCATCCAAGCTTATCCAGTATACCGATCTGGAGCAAACCTAAGCGTATGTGAAATAAATTTACTTAACAACATTCTAAACATATCGATATATGAACTCAAAATTATTCAAGCCGAGTCTGTGTGGACCAAACTCCCCGAATTAAATCAATGGATATTCGCCGTAAAGGAAGAAACAACTCTGAATGCTGTTTGTGATCTCCAAAACACTTTCATCACAATACACGGAAGTGGCTACTTGAAAATGCAATCATATTGTGTAGCAAAACATCAACATTTAATTCTGCGAGGCCAACAACTTCACTTAGAACATACGAGTATCGTATACCAGACAAAGTGATGCTATAACTGCTAAAAGCATCAATCGGCTTTCACCATTCAAATACTACGAGCAAAACATCAGTTTATAAAGGGCTATCCAATAAGTGATATGATTTCTTTATAAAAAAAAAACACACTTTTTGTTAAGGAAATTCACATATTTTTTATTTAATTATGTATAGTTCAATCAATTCAATTAAGTTTTAAATAAAACGTCATTCAAATGGCCACCACGACTTCTTCTGCAGCAACAAATAACATGAACCCAATTTTCGAACACTTTTTCCAATAAATCAAGTCGTATATCATGAATGGCCCGTTCAATATTGACTTGTTAAACTTGAAGAGAATCCGGTATATTTTGAAAGACCAATGACTTCAAATAACCCTACAAGAAATAGTCTAATGGTGTTAAATCACGCATGCAGAGGCCATTCAGTATCACCATTTCTTGAAATAATCGAATCTCTAAATTTTTCTCGCAATAGTTCAATTGTTGCATTTGCTCTGTGACACGTAGCCCCGTCTTCTTGAAACCAAATGTTGCCAAAATCAATTTCGTCCAATTTCGCCCATAAAAAGTTTGTTATCATCGATCTGTACCGTTCTCCATTGACAGTAATGGTGTTACCAGCTTCATTTTGAAAGAAGCACGGACCGATGATTCCACCAGACCAAAAACCACACCAAACTGTCAGTTTAGGTGAATAATTGTTTTCATGAATATTTTGTGGATTTTCATCTCCAGTTTTGTTTATTTGACTCACTAGTCAAATAAAAGTAAGCCTCTTCGGAAAAGATGACTTTCTTAAAAAAATTTATCGATTTTAAGTTGTTCCAAGGCAAAATCAGAAAGTTCACGACGTTTACGGTGGTCCAATGGTGAAATTGTAAACACTTCTGAATACAATAAAAAACAAATGGGAGATCATGACATACTACAAATGGTCGAAACGCCAATGCAAAACCATATCATACCTATTGGAAAACCCTTTAAAACAATGACCTGCAAGAACTTCAAAGACAAATAAAATCTCAACAGTTAGAGCTTCCAAGTCAAATTCACTACCACAACGTTCCACACACAATCATAAGCTCTCTTGGATTGCTCATTACAAGTACACTCATAATATACCTAGCAATCAGGTTTTGCATTACTAGATACAACGAAAGATCGCCATCACCACCTACACCAGCCCCAAGAAGTGAACCTATTTCCAGCTACAATTTCTAAGTCTAAGATGTCTTCTGATGAACCAACGACGCATCATCAGCGTGGGGTAGGATGTTTACGATCAACATAAACAATAATAAACTTTTGTACTTATGTATAAAAATTGTTCTTTCTCACAATATTGTAAGACATTAATTTCATTAACTTAACACGCTTGCCATACTGTACATTCCTGTGTATACCTGAATATTCAGTACTATTCTCTAATACGTTTTCTGTAATTCAATTCTTCTAAAATTCAAGATACATTCTTTTGCAAACTATACTTTTGTAAATAATTGTATATTAAGCATTTTTTGTGTAAGTTAACAAAACATAAATTACGTTTAAAAAAAAAATATTTTTTTGCAGGCAGATTGCCTGACCTTTATTGTATCGAGTTTAATTTAAGACTGAACTTGTTACAAATAATTGACTACCGAACATGCATTCGATTTATTAATAATTTTGAGGTGTCAGCAGCCAGCATAGGTGTTTGGGTAATGTTGTTCTTGGAATTGTTTATTGTTTCGTTCGTTGTTTCTTACTCAATCCGTCTGTGAGAACGGAAATTAGGTCGTGTGAAGGAACTGCTGGTGCAGCTCATGTTCTGTACGTTTCGTTAACTCATCCTCCTCTAAATGCGATAGTCCTCAATCGCTTAAAAGTATGTTATGTCATTGAACTTTGATTGCGGATGGGTAGGTGTTGGCGTCGGTGCTGCATTTGATACTGGAGGGATGTGCATGTTCTTCATCTCATGCTGTTGAATGTTGAATGATGACCTTTGTATTATTTCTTCTTTTGTGAAAAAGTTTAAGGATTATCACGATGATTAAAAGAATGCCCATTAACGAAATTGAGCCATAGGTGGCTATCATCCGTGTTTCTTTTTCTGATTGGAGCAGCTGAATTTCTTTCGTGTTGTTGATGTGGAGCTCGTGCATCATCTCTAGTGATAGTATTGAATGGTATTCTTTTTCTATTGGGGGTGGTTGTAAAATTGCTGGGAGGATAGTATGAATCGATATTACTTTGTCTGAAGTAAATTTTCGGTCATTAATTGTTATGTTGGTGTTGTCATATTTGATGAGGAAGGTTCCAGTTATATTTCGGGAAGTTGATTCAGCTTGGAGAGTTCCGTTGAAGCTATTATAGTCTAAGAGCTGGAAGCAAATTTTTGGAGTGGAGTGATAACCAAAAATAATGCACATGTATGTGTAGATACACGCACCATTATATCAGATTCAACCGTCTGGCAGGTTTCTTTTTCAGCCGGGGGCGGGGTGGGCGTTCGAAAACGGTAATTTTTCAGATTTTGAGGTCGAACTGATAACCACATAAATGATACATCAAAAAATCAGAAAAATTCCCCTGATTACAAAAAACTCGGTCCCAGACGATTTGGTTTCAGCCTACTGCTTGCATACCACTTTCTTGGTTATATGTGATGGGAAAAAAGTTATCAGTACTTTAAGTATAAAAATGCATTTTACTAAAATGTTAAAGAGCGTCTGGCAAGCAAATATGTGGTTATCACTTCGACCTCAAAATCTGAAAAATTACCATTTTTGAACGCCCACCCCCGCCCCCGGAAAAAGAAACCTGCCAGACGGTTGAATCTGATATAAGGGTGCGTGTATCTACACATACATGTGCATTATTTTTGGTTATCACTCCACTCCAAAAATTTGCTTCCAGCTCTTGGTCTATTAAGCAGAATAATACCCTGGGTTATCTCTTCAATTGCTGGGATGTGCTGACCGCTGATAATGTTGCATAATGCTATTTGACTTTTAAAAAGATTCGAAATGCATGTTGAATTTACAATATTCACAAGATTTTTATTTTCACATATCGAAATATCATTAATTTGTTTACAATTATTTATAAGACCAAATATTTGTAGCCTTATTTATAAACCCATAATAGGGAGTGAATAGCGCTATGTTCCTCTCATAATATCTCTGAACAGGAAAACCTTATTTATAAAACTTTTTGAACGTAACATAGAGGTAGAATATGCTGAACGCGGATGGAGGTAGTATAGCGACTGAACAGGTTTTTGTCATCGCTATTGTGAAATGACAAGGGAGTGTTAGTACGCGCCGGCGGATACATAGATGGCTTTCAGAGACCGGTTTTGTTTTCGATAGTGAAGTACACCTGGATATTACCGCTCAATATTATAGATTATATTATAGATTATAGATAGGTAATATATACACATCACAACAATAATGGTTTATAAATAAGAATTTATTCAACGTAGAATAGAGTGCTATTCACTAAATAACTATTCATCTGTTCAGAGTTATTTAGGGAAATCTAATAAATACGGCTGTTGGTCTTTATTTGTAAGAATTTCTTTGTAATGAATTTCAATGACTATACCATTTCTTTTGACAGGTTTGATAAGGATTTTTTCATAAGTTTTGGGACTTGTCAGAGGAATATTGACAATATATCTGCAAAGTTTAAAGCTTCTTCGATTGTAGTAAAAAGAATGTGTTCTATTGTAAATGTATTTATTGCAAGGCTTATTTCTTCTTTAGATAGTATGAGTGAGTTTACAATTCCTAGTTTTGCCCAGTGAATGGCTAAAGCAATATTTTCTATTTCCTCTTTTACAATTTTGAATTTATATTTAACCAGGTGTGCCAGCGACTTCGTCCGCAAGAATAGGCATAACTTTTTTATTTATCAACCGATTGACATAAAAAAAAAACTAAATGTGAAGTGAAGCTTACCACAATATATTACTGAAAACCCCTTCTAGATAGGATAAGCCGTTTCTGAGATTAGCGTGCACAAACAAACAAACTGTTACGTTTTTATTATATGTATAGATAGATATAGAAGATATAGATTTCGGATATAATGATTGAATTGAAACTTTTATTTTCTTTTAACATTTTTTCAATTTCATTTGTTACTTTTGTGATATTGTTAATTTTTTCATTATATAATTTGTTGATTACAACTTGCGTATTTGTGTTTTCAAGGATATTGTTAACTTTCTTTTTGATTGCAATAAAATCATCGTGGTCGGGACTGCCTGCAATCCACTTTCTATGGAGCTCTTAACATTGTGTGGCCTTAAATTATGGATTAAATTTTGAATTTGTTCATTTTCGTAGGAAGGGAAAGGAAACAAGGGATCGTTAACAGTTGAGGAAAGTTCGAGTTGGTGCAATTTTGGTCAAAAATTTGTCATATTGATCTAGGTCAATCTCGTGAATAAGTTTAAAGTATCCGGTTGGTATTTTTAGTACAAGTTTTTTGCAGTTGAAAAGATGTGAAGGTGAATAGTGTGGCCTGGATAGTTTGGTATAGGAGTAGGTTCAAGAATTGGTCCACGTATGGATTTTTACTTTTTAGATCCGTATAGGAAACTCCTAAGCGAGTTGAGAGCCCAGATGATAACTAGCATCTCTTTCTCGTTAGTGGCATATGCTTCTTCCGTTTTGTTCAACGTTCTTGATAAGAACGTTATGGGTTTATTGTTTTGAGATAATACAGCACCCAAGGTATAATCTGAGGCGTCTGTAGTTAATTCAAATTCTTTGTCAAAGTCAGGATAATTCAAAACTACTTCTTGTGATACAAGAGAGTCTTTAATATTTTGGAAAGAATTCATAACGTCTGTGTCAAGTTCAATGACCGTATTTTTAGAAAGGTATCTGGACACTCGTCCGTCTTCCTCTCTTAAAAGGAATGTCAGGGGTTTTGCAATTTTCGCATAGTCCCTGATAAAACGGCGATAGTAGCCTGACATTCCAAGAAATGAACGTAAATCCTTCAGAGTTTTAGGGGTTGGTAATTCGGAGATGGCTTGAACTTTCTTTGGGTTAGTTTTTATTCCATTCTTGCCTTTAATGAATTCTTGAAGAAATTCGCATTTATCCATTTGTACTTTAATAGTTGAGATTTTTCAGATATTCTTCTTTATTTTTGCCGACGATGACAATGTCATCAGTATACACACAGCAACATGTTCCTATGTGTTCTTTAAGAATATCATCCAACGTTCTCTGGAAGATAGCAGGTGAATTTTTTAGACCAAAGGAGAGACGCAAAAATTCGAATTTTCCATTGTATACGGAAAACGCTGTTTTTTCAATGTCGCATTCCCTAAGCAGGATCTGATGAAACCCGCCGACTATTGTAAAATAATTATTGCTACCGAGGTTAGCGATTACTTCGTCAAGGGGAGGAATAGGGTATCGGTCTGGGATTGTAACAGAATTTAACTTTCTATAGTCAATAACAAGACGATATTTTTTTCTAAGGATGCGTCCATTTTCTTTGGAACAATCCAAACCGGGGAGTTGTATGGGGACTAGGGACTTAGATGGTCTTATGATGCCATCTTTGAGAAAGTCATTAATTTGTTTCTCGACCTCCTGCTTTAAAGCTCTCGGATAGGGGTATGATTTGGAATAAATCGGTTCGGAGGTTATAATACGAATTACTCCTTTAACTGATGTCATATAAGTTAAAGAATCATCGGGTTCAGCAAATAGTTTAAGATAATTATTTATAATTTCCATGAGGTCAGTTTCGTCTTCTTTTTTCAAATGGGAAGTTCTGATATTTAAATTATTGATATTTTCTGAAACATGCAAGGAATAATAATGTTTGAACAGATGTTCATAGCTTTCTTTCGTGTGAACGACGCGACGGCGTTTAATATTCTTAGCGTGTCATTACCGATAATACCATCAAATGATATGAGAGTTGGAAGAATACAGAATTTAATTTTTTCTATATTGGGGCTAAAGAGTTGAACAAAACCATGATGTGTTATTTTTATACTACCTCCAACTGATTAAGCAATAAAATTTTTGTTGTTTGGAAGGGGATTTCTAATATACTTGGGTTGAATATAATCTCTGTTAGAGCCTGTGTTAATAAGAAATCTAAGTATTTGTCCGCTCTTCGCAAAGTGTTCAATGTAGGTCAGCGAAGAGCGTTTCAATCTAAAAAATAAATGTCGTCTAGTTCTTCTGGTAAATCATGATCGGGATCTTCATATGTGTCGGCGTATTCGGTAATGGATTGATAATAAATATGGTCCTCTTGGTTCATCGTTTGTTCGTACTCTTATAAGTCCTGCTTATTTTGATTCGATTCATCGATATGATAAACTCGCTGCATTTTTGGCGGATGGACTTGCTGTGAGTACTGGTGTTGGCGTTTTTCAGGCAGTGGTGGATTTCGGGGTCTGTTTTGATAATTAACCTTTTGTTATTTAATTGAATAATCAATTGGCTTCGGATGAAGTTGGTGTTGGTTCATTGGTTGCCTTTGTTGTTGTTGAAACCTTGGTTGATGTTGTTGAAATCTTGGTTGTTTATATTGAGGTTCTCTATAAACTTGAAGGGGTTGAGGATTGCGAGTATTATGAAGTAATTGTGGATAAAATTCGCGTCTAGGCGCAGGGATTGGGGTTTGGGGTTGGGTTTAAATTTCTTCTTGGAGGAACCGGTGGTGATGGCTGAGGAAATGTTTTTCGGATAGGATGTTGAGAATTGTTAGCATGTTGGGTTCGGAAGTCCACATTCTGCAATTTCAAATAAAGGTGAAGGGCATTTGGAAGGTCCGCAGGTTCACGGATGCTTAAGAGTCTGGGAAGGTCACCCTTAAGGCCTCTCACAAAAGGCTCTAGTAACCTCATCTCTATAGCACTGTGTCATGTTATTTAGGGATTCCTGATTCATATTCAATGATCCAAGTTTACTTAGGATAAGTGAGAGGTGATGATAGACTATTTGATAGAATTCGGATATGGAGTTATGTCCTTGTACCAAAGTCATCATTTGGTATTCCCAGGTTCCCAAGTATTCTTATCCGCATAGTGTGTTAAACATTTCGATATTTTTTCCCAGTTTAACGGGGTTTAACTCAAATGCTATGTCTGCGTGTCCTGATATTTTATTTCGAATAACTGACAAAATGCCGTAATATTTGGGGGTGCCCTTGAGATTTGCATCGATCGTGAGTATTTGCTCAACACTCTTTTTCCATGAATTAAACTCTTCAGGCTGTCCAGTAAATACTCGAAGACTTTTCACCACATCCGGAATTTTATCCATGTCTGTTAAATTTGCATCATTAAGAAGGTTAATGGGTTGAATGTCGTTATTGATGTCAGATGCAGGGTTCATTATAGCATTTAAAATCTGTCGTCCTTGCAAATGAAGAGTTTCTGCAAATAAACTTGTAATAGTCTGTATCATTTCGTCATTAATTTGATTAGGTGGAGGAGGTTGTTCTTGCAGAACTTTTAAACGCGGTGGCCTAATTAAATTATTAGGGTTTGACATGTTTAAATTGATTTATAGACACATGTGGAGAAGATAAATTGCAGATAATTAAGGATAGATCGACAAGAATTTCTGTTGGTGTACTGCTTTCTTTAATATATTGTTTCACTTTCGTATGTTATAAGTAAATAAAATTATTCGGTTCTAAATGCTATAAAACTATTAATTTTTCTTAAGATTTTCTTGCTAATTCGGTAGTTTATAATTCAATTCTTAAGTTTTTATAGAATTGTTTTTCTTTTCAAAAGAAATGCTCAAAAATTAAAGTTTCTTTTTACTTTAGATTTTCTTATTTATTTAATATTTTTATAATTTGGTTCTATATTTTATAGAACTATATTTTCAAGTATTTTTTATGAGTAAAATTTATTCAATTCCCTTGCAATAAGTAAGTATGTTTGATTATTCAAAAAAAAAAACTTTATTTTAAAAAAAAATTATTTAGATTCCACTTTTGATTGTGTTTTTCATAACAATATCATTATTAAAAAGGACTTACAGCAAAAAAAACATAGCTGCTTTCATTTTTTGATGTGGTTTGTGTGTCCAGGGTGTCGGGACTGCTCTAATCGGCGGCAAGGCGGCTTTCAACTACAGCTGTGTTGATTCCTGTTTAGTCCCTTTTTTACAGGACTTACTGAGGGGCTTCTTTTAAATTCCTTCGCACTTTCACAATTGTTGTCTTTTATTAAATTCGGTGATTTACTTTATCGCGCACAAAAATTAACTTGTAACACTGTATTAAAACAACTATGACGATATTAAAAAATCAGTCCCTGCTCGGGCGCCAGTTAACAAAACATAAATGACGTTTTTAAAAAAATATATTTTTTGCAGGCAGACCTTTATTGTATCGAGTTTAATTTAAGACTGAACTTGTAACAAATAATTGACTACCGAACATGCATTCGATTTATTAATAATTTTGAGGTGCCAGCAGCCAGCATAGGTGTTTGGGTAATGTTGTTCTTGGAATTGTTTATTGCTTCGTTCGTTGTTTCTTACTAATTCCGTCCGTGAACGGAAATTAAGTCGTTGGAAGGAACTGCTGGTGCAGCTCATGTTCTCTACGTTAACTTGTATAAATATGTTGGGAAAAATAAAAATAGTTATATACGAAACAGAGAACAAGACACTTTAATTTTCTTCCAGTGAGTCTTATGGGAGCTGTTTACAAATCTATACTCGTGAACAAGGTGTTACAGTGCACTACTACTCTGTAGTCACCTTATCCAGTCAAAGTACATGTACAGTGGTTTGGTCTTCATTTCACTTGCGATAGAAACATCGCGATCACCAGACTTTTTATTTTACTTATTTGAGTTCAATTCGGACAACCATTAAGACTTCAACGTTGACTACCCAAGCAACGAAAAAATTACAAAGGCCTCAAGACCTTTTATTCATAATTTTACTTGGCTGCGAAGTTGTAAAATTGTGCAATTTTCTTAAGTTTGCAGAATAGATTTCTGATTTTTTTTTATAATTAACGCACACATCAAGGGGTTATGACTACTTTTATAATGTTATAGAACACAGCGCAAGCATTTTGGAAAATAGGAGAGGATTTGAAAGGAGACACCGATGCACGTTGCTTTTGAACCTCTGTGAATCGTAATGCGGGGGAAAAACAGGGTCAGGCAGAGCATTCCACATTCGGGTGGTGCGACTAAAATATGAATCTCTATACTTGACTGTACGTCCGAAGTTGGGCTCAAGGTAAAACTGATTAGCATTCCTAGCGAGGCGGGTGTTGCGGCTAAATTGTTTCAGGGGAGGAATGCAACTGGCTATTTCACTAGAGCACTGTTTGTGAAAAAATCGATAAAAGAGAGACAGGTGACGTTTCGACGATGTCCAAGAGAATCAATCGATTCTACGATTGAACTATCACCTATCAATTTTAACGCTATATTTTGTACCCTATCAAGTAGGCGCAGAGATGATTTAGGATTACCTGACCAGATATGGAAGTTATACTCCAGTTTTGGACGAATGAAGGCCTTATCAATTGTAGCCAGATCAGAAGGATTGAAGAACTTCCTGCATCGTCTTAAGAAACCTAAGGATTTACCAGTGGACAGCAAGGACTAAGGATTTTTGGATACTTAAAAAAATAAGGAGGATACATCCGAAAAGAAGAGAAGAAGTAAAAGTTTCACTCACTGTGTGGTACTTCGCGTCGTTTGTAAAAGCCGTGTTGTGGTGTATCTTTCGCTGTTCTTTCGTTAACGTTATTTCCCCCAGACAGCGGGACTCGAACATATTTATTTGCTACTATTGCTACCATTTTGGTCTTCTTTCCGAAGAAGCGAAACAAATCCTTCTCATACGTGTCGGCGTTTTTGAATTTAACCAAGTTTTGATATTTTGTCTGGGTAGTCCACCATTTTTTCCATCTACTATACACCATCAGCGCGGAGATCAAACAGAGAATAACTCTTGGTTTTTTGGGTTAAAAATGCAATTAAGAAACGAAACGTGAAGACAATGTGTGGAGAAAAAGACACAACAAAAAAGACACAATACGATGGCTGGGGAATGTAGAGTGTATTGACATCAACACTCCGACTCGAAATGTTTTACGTAAGCACATTGCAGGTAATCGCTAAATTGGAAATCACGTCTTAGGTCCCGCAGTGGAGTGGAAAAAGACCTCAACCGACTTAGAGTGCAAGACTGGAGATAAAATCTTATGTAAGCTTTTGGATTTTGGATGCTTACTACTCGTAATTTTTAGAAGTTTACGGATTTCGATAAAAAAAGCTCTGTTAACAGATTGAGAAGATTTTTTCCCATTTTTCTTACGTTAATATTTTTATTCAATGTCTTCCCTCAGAATAGTTTTATTTATTAATTATTCATTGTTCTAATGTGGGTCCAGGTGTAGGACGGTCACCTTTATCTTTGTTACCCATTAAAGCGTACTACGAAACAGAATTTTTCGTTGATATACACCCTCGACGAAATGGAAAATATCTGCAATGTTCAAGGAAACATAAATGGCACCCAAAGTGTTTCGTGAACTTTTCCTGTTGATTGAACCAAAAATATATGAAAAAATAAGTTTCTTAGAAAAGTATGCAACTGCTATTGAATGAGTATTTGTGGTCTTTTTTCCATTAATTTAACGTTGAATTCTAATTTTTTTATGTACTTAGCGAAAGGTAATATTGGTTTGTGTACAGAGTCAAGCAACGTTTCGGAAATATTTTGGATGTCGTTTGTGATGCTCCATGCGAGGTCTTAGATGGATACATACCTGAATTGAATACCAAAAATCAGAACATCAAACGAATTCAATGTTCAGTGGAACGTACCCAGCTGTGTAGGGGCCATCGACGGAAATGTCCTCAGAACGCAGGAAGTTTATTTTATAACAATAAGGTTTGTTGTATTATTAGGATAAACCAATAACTTTCCCAGTTTTATTTAGGGATTTCATAGAATTGTTTTGATGGCTGCTGCTGATGCTAGTAGCAAATTTGTCTACATCGACGTTGGTGCACATGTCAGTGAAGGAGATGCCAACGAATTTGCATCTATTGGAAAAGCAACGATTCGAGACACTTTGCCATTTCCTAAAGATATGGCAGTTGGAAACGAAAATCATCCTTTTTTAAGGCCACATTGACGTCATTTTAAAGTCTTTAAAGATTGTAAAATTGTTATATGAAAATTTGATATTCATATTTCATTTAAAAATAACGCTTTTGAAAGCACACTGGATAAAGCAAAACGTGTTTTCTTTTTGTTTTACGAAACAAAAGAGACTACACACACCAATAAAAGCGAAAAAAACACACGTATATGTCATTGTATACGAGCAACACACAAATGCATTTTTTGCCTACTTTTTAAGGCATACAAATATAAAACCAAAGCAAAACAGAAAGACAAGTGGTGGTTAGCATGTCTGCCCGTTAACCCAGAGGTTCGTGGTTTTAATCCCAACAGAGGCAAAAACGTTTTTAAATGGGTATTGCGAAAAGAATTGGCAAGTCCATCGTCAGTAAATTCATTTACATGAAAAGCGCTTTATCGATAAGCCGTTCGGAAACCGGCAGAAAATTGTAGGTCAACTCCATTCCCTCACAAGCCATGGTTGTGAAAAATGCACTAAACCCTTGTGCTAAAGGCTAATCGCTCTGTTGCTCCACCCTATTTATTTATTTATTTAAAACAGAAAAACATGCTTCGTTGCCGAAAGCTGTCCTGTGGTTTCATGCTAACAAGATTTAGATTCCGTCATTATTATTTTCTTCTCTCATTGCACTTTCAGTTTTATTTCAGCTTCATTTCATAGCACACCAGACGTTACAAGAAAACAAAACGTTTTCTTTTGCTACATTATGCTTTGCTTGGCGTGTGTCCAAATAAAAAACAGTTTTAGAAAAAAAAAACGTTTTGTTTGACCTGATTCATGTTCAGTCTATGACAGTGCCATTTCAAACATTCGTTCTATCACAAAGGAAAAACCCTTTCTATAATTTTTGAAGAAAATTAAAACGATCTAAAACAAATTACAAAATATTTTTCCCATCTTCCAAATAAATTAGGAGTCTCACGTAAATTCAGCCCTAGCATCTAAGCAGAGTCAAAGATAAAATAAATTGCCTGCCTACTTTTGTTAACAAACGCATGTTTGACATTTGTACCCTTTAAATGCAAGATTTATATTTTAAGTTTTACTTGTAACAAAAAAAAAAATGTTTTACGTTAAAATTTTTTTTTTACTTTACTTTTGCTTTATCAACGTAATTTGTTTAAGGGATCATCTGAGTGTGAAATTTCCAAAAAATCGTTATTTTATTATCAGATAGTATACAAGGTTACAAACATGCTGATAGATTGACATTAATTTTTAGCATTTCTTAGAGAAAGGGAACGGAGCGTGCCCTTCTATCGATATTCAGTTCTTTAAATTCGTTAAAGGTATACAGGGTGTTCCGTTATTCGTGTATTATACTTGGGATGTGATTCTTGGTCATATTCTCAGAAAAAAATTGTTCTACACTAAAAGTCCGTTTCTCAACTTTGACATCACTTTTTGACAATTTAAAAAAAGGCTAACTTTAGTGTACCCTGACCTGTGTTAAATTCGATATCTCTTTCAATACAGATGATAGAGACCTAATCTTAGACTTAATAAACATCCGCAATGAAATCCAAAAACGGGCTCTGGCATGCATTCAAAACGAAGGAGGGCTCTTTGAGCACTTGTCATAATTGTATTTGTATAAAATACATAAAAAAACTAATGAAAGTGTAAGTTTTTTTCAATTATTGTTTTGTTCATCTGTAAAAAATAAAGAAACTCTATGTTTATCAGGCATTGTCAGCAAAAAAATTACCTCAATGTTAAAACTATGTTTCGTTAAGAAAATTTGAACACCATTTAAAATTGAAAATCTGGCAACCCTAAACCTATGGAAGCTCAACTTAAACACAGTCTTAAAGGTTGTTATTTCTACAAAAATTTAAGTCTAAGATTAGGTCTCTATCATCTGTATAGACAGAGATATAGAATTTAACACATGTCAGGGTACACCAAAGTTAGGATTTTCTCAAATTGTTAAAAAGTGATGTCAAAGTTTAGAAACGGACTTTAGTGTATAACAATTTTTTTCTTAGAATATGACCAAGAATCACATCCCAAAGTATGTTACACGAATTACGGAACACCCTGTATACATACAGTGCCGATAAAAAAAATAGCACCACTGGTACAAGTTTCATTTCAACTTCTTTGTATGAGTGAAGAGAAAAATATTTACAGCCTCTTCTGTAATATAGTATTGCTTGAACTGTCATCTCCTTCTTTTGTGTATCTCTGGCATCAAAATGATAACGGGTTTATTTTTACGAGGCCATATTGGAAGCATTTGCCTTTTTTGGACGGTAAAAATAATAGCACCGATTTCAGATTTCAATGAAAAATTTTTTTTTTGCTGCGGATGTTTCAAGGTAATGCGGTGAAGTGTGTAGATTTGTTTATGTTTAATTGGTTTCTTCAATTAAACCACAAAATTTACAGTTTTTCAAAGACAATGGGCCGTGGAAAGCATTGTACCAACGAAAAACGTGAAATTATTAAAAATATGATCGCAGAAGGTAAAACTTATGCAGAAGTTCGGCGTATTGTTGGCTGTTCCAACAAAATGATTATAAATGCATTAATATTCACACCTAAAACCGAAACTCGTGGACTAGAACCCATTATGACGACAGCTCTCATCAGGCGCCTTGTCCGAGAAAGCCATAAAAATCCCTAAAGTCTGCAACTGAGCTAAAAAAAAACTGAATATTACAGCTTGGTGGACTACCCTAAATAATAAAATCATTATAAATTTCTTTCAATATTTACAATATTTTAGTTTAAATTGGTATAGTGAAGCAGTAGTATTATTTTTTTACCGCGTTTTTATTTGAGTTTTTGAAGAAAAAAAAATTTTTTTTTAAGTTATTAAGAATAAAAGTTAAAATTCTTTAAATGTGATGTTTTCAATTAATGTCAGCTTTTATCATATTTACATTTTCTCTTAAGATATTGGCATAAGCTTTATTTTTAAAACAAATTAATTTCTCGTTGTGGTGCTATTTATCTACCGCAGCTGTATATAAAATAGGATGTATGTATTTTTGTATGTACGTATGTATGTCCGGTATAGACTCCTAAACCACCGAACGGATTTTTTTGAGATTTTCATGGTAGACATTTAGTTCAGAGATGGTTCCTGTCAAGGTTTGATCCCTATATTCCCACAGGAACGGGGTTGGGAGCGGAAATTTAGAAACTACTGAAAAAAAAATTCTTTCAGCATTAGGGGTGCTACATTATCGCCCTCCATCCGCAATTTTAACTACATTTCATCCCTATAATCCTACGGAAACAGAAACGGGAACGAGAACGGGAACCTTAAAGTTTCTTGACCGATTTCAAAAATTCTTTCAACTATAGGATGTTACATTATCCTTCAGTGACATACTTATATTTTATTCACATATTTTCATGGGAACGGAACATTCCCACAGGAACGGGGTTGGGAACGGAAACTTAGAAATTACTGGACATATTTCAAAAATTCTATCAGCATTAGGATTTCCTCATTATCCCCCTCCATCAGTAATTTAGTCTATATTTCATCCCTATAATCTCACGGGAACCTTAAAGTTACTTGACCGATTTCAAACATTCTTTCAACTCTAGGATGTTACGTTATCCCTCAGTGACATAGAATTATATTTCATTCACATATTTTTACAGGAACGGAAGATTCCCACAGGAACGCGGTTAGAAATGCAAACTTAGAAACTACTGGACAGCTTTCAAAAATTCTTTCAGCACTGGGATTGCACATACCTCAGTAGCTCTGACTATATTTCATCCCTATAATCCCACGGAAACAGAAACGGGAACGAGGACGGGAACCTTAAAGTTACTTGACCGATTTCAAAAATTCTTTCAACTCTAAGATGTTACATTATCCCTCAGTGACATAGACTTATATTTCATTCACATATGTATTTCCATGGGAACGGAAGATTCTCACAGGAACGCTGTTGGGAACGGAAACTTAGAAGCTACTGGACAGATTTTTAAAATTCTTTCAGCACTAGGATGCAACATAATCCCACAGTAAAAAAAAAATTATATTTTATCCCCATAATCCCACGGAAGAGGAAGAACGAGAACGGGAACCTTAAAACTACAGACCCGAGCACCGCCGGGCGGGCCAGCTAGTAATAATATACTTATAAATGTTCATACATAAATATTTATTTTGTTCAATACTGCTTAAGCTTAAGTTCAAGTTTAATCATGGTAGTCGCTAAGTAGAAAAGTAACTTCCTTCTGATTTCATTTATTATTATTTAATTATGGTTTTTTATGTATTGAAGGTTTTATTTGTACTTTCCTTCAAAGTTATTATTTTCATAAATTTTCAAATTTCTTCTTAATTAGGATAATACTTCATTAGAAACATATAAATATATCAAATCTCTGTACGGTAGCTTACCAAATGTAAATGTGAATACGAAAAAATAAATATCCATCTATCTAACAATAACAAAAAACTAAAAAATCACAGCAACAAAAATCATTTTGTGTTCTTCATCGCTGCTTTAATTTATTAAAAAAAACCCAGGCCGATTAGGATACCCTAACCATGAAAAAAATTGCGAAAATCAGTGATTTTTCGGGCGGCCACACCGAAATGATACCTTAAATTGTAATAACATTTTTCGTATACGGTCTATAGTGTTGTGTGGGCGTTATTTACATATGAGCTTGCTCTAAGCTGTGTACCTACTGCTAAAGTCTCTGGGGTAAAATAACTAAAAAAAATATAAATACCATCGTAGAATTTCTTGAAACACATAGCATGTATGAACATATATTTTCACAGTTACGTAGAATAACTGATTACATATAACACTATTTTAACTACAAAATTATATTCGTTTGATGGAAAATTTTGTAATAAAATAAATAGTACCTTCTATTTCGCGATATATAGTTTCTACCGCAATGTTATTAATTCTATATGCAAAAAAGTTATATTGTTAGTTATTTAAAAAATGTTAACAACAACAACAGCAATAAGAAAAAAAAATGTGAGTCTTCAGCTTATTTTGAATCGGCAGTTCAGTTAGTAAAGAACCATGCAGAAGTCTGCTTAATATGAAACAGATTTCGTTTGTTTCTATCATTTCTTTTTTCTCTTTAGTATTATATTTATATTGAACTTTGTGCGAAAATCAATTTCTATTTACATTTAAATAAAGTATCTTGCAAAGTAGTTGGAGTTGATAAGATTGTGTTTTAACTGGTTGACACAATAAACTAATTATTTAAAAATACCTCAAAGAACGTTTAAGGTAGTACGAAAAAAAATAAAACTCAATTATCTAACCATGTATTTATTCTTATGATCAGTTGCCTAAAATGTATTCTTAATCAACTCTGAGGTGAACTAAGCTGTACCACAGTCCCCAAATAATTAAGATCGTATGTACAATCGCTTGGTCACACAATTTAAGTCATGATCAAACGAGGAAAAATAACGTTCACTTGAAAGAGATCTCAATATCTGAGCTATTTTAAGGTCTAAAAACACGTTTCGCACAACGATTTCAATGTGCGTTCGTTCCTATTGGTCAAATTTTTATATGTTTCACTTTAACTTTTATCTGGATGACAACTCTTTACTTGAATCTGTGTAAGTTTTTGCACCCGATCGAATATTTTTTAATTTTCTTGACGAAGATGTCGAAGATGTATTGGAGTTTACATCATCAGTTTTGTCGGAATAACTTTTTATCATATTACTAGTCCGTGATTTTAGTCCGAGTTTCGTAAAATCTTGTTCTAACACAATATTGTCCGTAAGATCAGCATCATCATTACCAAATGACCTAAGCATTGAAGTGTTTGAAGCTTTAATTCCTGTATCAACTTCACTACTGCCATCATTCTTTTTTTTCTTCTGTCTAACTTTAATAGTTTTTTTAAGACGACCCGTTTTTAACACCTTTAAAAGAAGCTTGCGAATTTGAAATTAAAAAATACTGGCCTTCTTTCAAATCTAGTAATTTTTATGATTTTTTTTTTTTTTTTGTAATTAATATTTTGCAATTCGTTTGTTCGTACAAATAAGAAGGAATAACTTTTAAACCGTATAACACGAGATAGAATGACACAGAACTATTACGACCCCGTTTTATTAGAGTATCTATCATGAACTAATTAAAATTTGCTTTTTCTTGTGTGTTCGAGAAGATACCGCGACATAGAAATGAAAACAGTAAAGACATAGCAAGAAAACAAAAAGCACTAAAGAAATAAATACATTGATTGTTCATTTTTTATTTCTCTTCTTTCGATAAATTATCTTATCACGGACGATAATTTCTTTCACCATTCTGAAGTACACTCGTACATACACACATACATTTGAGGTAAAATTGTAGTCTTATCTAATTATAATACCAAAAACACTATTTAATGTCAATACGATGTTATTTTTGTTTTGTTTCTTTAAAGATTAAGCGCATTAGCCATTAAAGATTTACAATTCACACGCAAGAATAATACAGACAAATAGAACTGAGTGGTGCAATCCGTAATCTGTTATTGACCTTGGCTTCCTTCATCTTGGAATTTACAAAAGGACTTTGAGAAAAAACTATTCTGCCCTTATTTACCCGTAAACAGCAGAAAACATATTCCAAGAAATCTACTTGAATTTTAAGAAAGTATAAGTTAAGTTAATAGAGGTTTTAAATTTCATTGAACCATTGCAAACGAATGCCACTCTGTTCGAGTTCTGTGTACCCCTCTCGGTTTAAATAAATTAATTCGACCAAAATTTACCTTTAACCCAAGGAATTTTTATTTAAATAATTATTTACATATGTCCATTACAAAATTCGCAGGATTTTACTATCGGGCAGTTGAAAGGATTGTACTATTCGGAAATGCTCTGATTGGTGTCAACTTGGCGGCCGGTGCGGCGTCCAGTTGTTGCAACTTATTCTACTCGCCAATTGTGCTTACTACCTATACGCGATAACCACTGGGAACTGGGATGCTCCACCCGTAGAGGACCTGCTAAACTAGTAAATGAAAGATTTGACAAAGGACAGAAGAACAGAAAGATCAACACTAATGCTTTGCGAATAATGACTGACTGTCCGAATCTCAGCGGCCTACCAGAGCTTTTTGTTTTTGTCTTAGCGAATGAATTCGACATACGAAATCAACGGTGGACATCAGCCGACAAAAAAGAAGAAACCCCAGACATATTTGATTTAAATGTCTTTCAGGGTCTTTCAATACTAGAACAGGGTATTGAAGTAGAGTTGGTGGCGGATGACCTCCTGGCGAGCCAACGATAGCTTTCACGCGAACTCGGCTAGACGCCTTTGCTGGTCAGATACACAAAGAGATCTAAACTTAATATGCCTGCCACATCCACTGAGCTGCAATATGAAGTCCTGACTAACACTAACTTACGAATAGGAGGGATTATTATATTTTACTCACAGGTAGAGAACCAATTTCAGGAAAAAAAAGCATGTTGGAAAAAAGTGGCTTAAGTGGTTTTTAAAATGACCGATTCAATTATGATTTCAACGTTGACGACCCAAGCAAACGAAAAAAGTACAAAGACCGCCGGAGCTGCACGTGGAACGTAAGATCTCTTAACGAATTACGTGCAGCCGGAGCTGATATATAAGGAAGATGAAAAACTGCGACATCCACTATGGCGACTGCTACAGACAACAGAAACATCGCTTATTTGGGTGCGGATTTGTCTTTAGAGGAAGAAACAGGGATAAGGTTATTAGCCAAAATCTAGTTGATGAGCGTATAATGACCATCCACATCATTCGCCAACATAAGCCTAATGTGCGCCCAAAAGAAGAGAAAGACGAGAAGTCTAAAGATTGTTGCTACGAGCTCCTCAAAGAAACATATGAGCAGTGCCCTAGACACGACGTGAAAATCGTTCTCGTTGATTTTAATGCAAAACTAGGAAAGGCGGATATCTTTGGAAATACATTTTGTAAGAATAGCCTTAATGACAAAACCTTCGAAAACGGACTTAGGCTAATCGATTTTGCTGTGGGACTAAATCTTGTTGTAAGTAGTAAATGCTTCCCGCATCTATATATCCAACACCACCAGCATCAAGCATTGAAGACCAGTGGTAGCAATGCCAAGAAGCCATCAAAACCGCTGCGTCTGAGGTTCTGGGTTTCACTCGGCCCCCAAAACGAAACCCATGGTTCGATGAAGAATGTAGGCAGTCAAATGCAGCCAAACAAAAAGCACGACAAGTTTTGATGCAAAAGGGAACAAGGGCTACTTTCGACCAGTATAACGATATTTACAAGGAGAAAAGAAGGGAAGAAAAACAAGCAGCATGAAAAGCGTTCAATTGAGGAAATTGAGAGATGCCATGACTGGAAGTTTCGGAAGATTTGCCAAAAGGTAAAAAGACCTTGCCATGGTGGCAAGCTTGTAATGTGCTAATTTTCACTACCTAAGTCAGGCCCATTTTTTTCGTTGACAAAAACTCAAGTTCTGTTCTGGCAGATAACATTCTTCTTCAACCATATTCTCCCCTTGCACACAATTGGTGAGCCAAACGGCATTTTAACAGTTGTATGATATGATGGAAAATCAGAGCATGTTGAGAGGGGTCGTTCAAGTATTACGTAAGCAGATTTATTACAATTATTTTCCCCCCCCCCACCCCGCTTGTCATCAAAAGTAAGCAAAGCACATACCCCCTCCCCCCATGCTTACGTAAACATTTTTCATTTAATGTATTTTTTTTAATATTATATTTTACACAAATGTTTACTTGCTTTGCTATGCTAACAATACGTCTACTCGCTAACAAACGACAGTATACTGGAAGAGCAAATTTAGACAAGTGAATAGATCGCGGGAATTTCCCTACTCGGCTCTTAATCGAGCGCTCAGAGGAGAAAATAAATAGATTGCACTTGCGCATACGTCAACCGAAATTTAACTCTACTACTTTAGGTTAGGTACAGCTTTCACCATTGCCTTTACACAAAATCTCACTACTGCCACCTTGAGCACAGATTAGAATTCAATTTTTCCTTATTCCTTATTCAAATTCAATTTCCTTATTCTGTGACCTTGAGTGCAATTTCCACCACTGACTATACAAAATTCACCTTAATGGCACGTCTGGCTGTCTTCTTGGATTTTGAAAGCGATTTACAGTCTTAAATAAAAAAAACTCCCGATGACGTAATCATCATCTAGACCCCCTACCCCCCATGTCATCCAAAATAAGCAAAGCAAAGACCCCCCGCCCCCCTGTAATGCTTAGGTAATACTTGAACGGTCCCAGAGTCAGGTGCACAAAAAAAAAGAACAAATTATAGGTACCACACGATAGATTACGGGAAAATCAGGTGACGATGATGAGAAGAAGGAATAGAAAAATAGTAGGGGAGCCCGAGATGCTAAATTTGCAGTTACTAAAGCGTCATTGGGACTTATTGGATTGTGAAGTTTACGTTCTAAAACGAAAAAAAGTGCATGGCAGTTTTTCATTTTAGTGGGGCGATGCACAGTGGGCCCAAATGCAGTTTCGCGTCTCAAAAATCTGTAACTTTTTTGTCTATTGGAGTAATTAAGTGAAATTTGGAATATATTATCTTTAATATATAGAGAATCATAAAATTTAAAAGTTTTTAAGATCTATCTAGTGTTTTGGTATTTAAAGTTTATTAAAAGTTTAAAAATTACAATATTGACGAATCAAAGTGTGGATTTTCAGTATAAATTTTGCTTTTATTTATTATTTATGCTAAGGATACACCTGTTGAGAAAATATAATATCAATAAATTATATGTACATTAAAAATACATCCCAATATGAGACAACTAAAGCAATATATAATATACAAAAATGTAAACAATTTAGTAGCTGAATGGCTTCCTCAGAAAGCTCTGAGCTTCAGCTGTGTTTTGTTTTCATATACTTTATATAAGAGGATCTGATGTCAAAAACAACCGATGAAAGACATCCTCATTTGTTGCTGTTCTTGAACATTTTCTTGAAAGCGTCATCCTTATTTTTTTGTAATCTTTGTTACGTGCTTCTTGTACATCTTCAGAAAGCTGACCGATTGGTAGGACTCCAAAATGTTGAACTATAGCTTCACCGTGAATTAGTATTTTATGGACTGAAGATGTATTACCATTTATATTTTTCAACGTAAATGCGAGCAGTATAAAATGCATATTTATCAAATTTTTGAGCATCAATGTGCATTGGGGTGTGTCATTTTTGGGCAACTTTTTTCAACGATAGAACAGGCTTGATACTTTTAGGATGGTATAAAACGAAGCCTCTGAAAATTTGAGCTCCTAATATTAACATTTAGAGGTCCCTGTTTTTAAATTTTAATTTTCCATACAAATAACATGAAAAAAAACTTAAATTCTTTCTTATTTTTATAGCCTGATATTTGAGCAATGTAGAAATAAACTGACAAATTATTTAAGTAGAAAATTGAACGCTCTACAAAAAAGCTCAAAATAATTTTTTTCATAGAGTGAGCCGTTCTGAAGATATACAGAGTTTTATTTCTAGTACTTCATGGGGTAATGTTGTCATTATTCGAAAAGGGGCAAATTTGGGCAAAACCTTTTTTTTGTGCCTTTTTGTTAATGTATTAAGGACTAAAATGCACTATGCAAGAACACAGCGCAAGGTAGCGCAACCTTTTAAAACCTTTATCAAAGATTAATATATAAAAAAAAATAGCATGTTAATTAAAATTTATTAATATATAGAAAAAATATATTTTTTGAAAATGAGTTTGCTGATATATTTAAAGCTTAAATTACAAGCTTTCCAACGATATATAACTTTTGCGTAATCACAAAATAAAATGCCACAGAAAAGTCTATTAAAAACGGTCTTTATTTCGTCATAGCAATGGGGCTATACGAAACGACCACTTCAGATAGCCATATCCTAAAAGTATGCAGCTTTATCCTTTTAATTTTTTTTTCACTGCGAAATTTGACCTTTTCTTGGTTAATTTGTATAAAAAGTTCAGCTCCCACATTACTTTCGAAAAAATCATTTTTGAGACGATAAATGCCATTTGGGCCCACTGTGCGATGGGCATGTATGAGCTTTTAAAAATGTAAAAAAAAACAGTTAAATTGAAATACTCGAGCGCGTCAGATTTTCATACAGTATACGCGCTTTGTCTTATAACGGATATATATTAATCTGACAATTTACTCTGGGCAAATGGGCGTAAAGAGAGGTTAAAAAAAGAAAAAATAAAAGGTTATTCGAGCGTGTCAGATTTTCAAAGTGAATGTTAAGTGTACTCTAAAAAGTGTATATTTCAATAATCTGACAATTTGAGTGGGGCGATCAGTCATGGCTGATTTTTAAAAATGTAAAAAAAAACACGTGACCTTGAAATACTCGAGCGCGTCAGATTTTTATACAGGATGATCAACTTGATGTCTTCGTCCTCCAGGATGATAATCTGACAATTATATGGGGGCGTACTCTTAGTCTGACAATTTTAAAGTAACAATTCTTTGTTGCTTCTATTTTTTATAACTGGATGCAATAAAAAAAAACATGTAGAGATATGTATATTAAAAATTTAAAAAAAACCTCCCTGAAAGTTTGAGCCCTTAATATTAATTTTAAGTCCTCGATCAAAAGGTGTAAAGATTTCCCATTGAAAATACAAGGAAACTCTGACTTTCTATTTTTAAATTTCTATAGCTCAGCGGCATTTCATGGAATCACTTTAACCAAAGATGATTTTTCCTTAAAATTGAACGCTCTACAAAAGTGTTCTTTGTTGCAAAGTTGTTACTCATACCGACCAGGTGGTAAGGGCCACTAAACCAGATTTTTCCCATAAAATTCACATTTTTTCGCAGTTATCTCGTAAATAACAAAAGCCACGGAAAAATTATAAATTACAAACTTGTAGAAAATTTAGTTTCCTATAAAAAAAAGTCTATGGACCAAATTGCTAATATCAATATTAAGCGAGATATTAACCATCATATATAATACCTTTTATTGACGATTTTACCTCAATCGCCCCAAGCAAATTGTCAGATTATATGTTTTCCGTAATCCTGATAAAATTTCCTTCAAAATAAAAAAAAATTAGTCGCGCTCGAGTATTTCAAAACATTGATTTTTTTTTACATCTTTGTGACTCGCCTACTTACGAAGGCCCCGCTCAAACTGTCAGATTATTGAAATATACACTCTTCTCGATGTAATCAACCTACCATCTCTTAATCTGACGCGCTCGAGTATTTCCGATGATCGACTTTTTTTTACTAATCTGACGGGCTGCCCTCAGCGAACGCCCCAACATTAAGGTTTAATATATGGTAGGAGTACATTACATGGTGCAAGGTTCCTCCCCATATGATTTTCTGACGCGCTCGAGTAACGCGCAAAATCCCCTACTAAAAGAACAGGTTATGGGGGAGATCGCAATCGGAGACATAGGCAGTCAAGAATTATTTGCAGCCGGGAGAAGACAAAAACTCGTTGGGACAGTAAAGAAAAAAAAAAAAAAAAAACGTTAATTTAGCAATCAAAAAAAAAGAAACCCTCGTTAAAAAAAAGAGGTGTTTAAAAATAGACTAAATAAATATATACAAAAAAAAAACAAAACAACGCAAAATAAAAGAAACGAAGTACGAAGAACTATCACGGGCTAAGAGCCACGATTGGAAGGGCAAGGAAAGAAGGAAGAACGACACCCAGATCCGTATAGCCCAAAGAAGACTATCCGAGACCCACGAGGACTCCGAGAGCAGGCAATTTCAAAAACAAAATAAAAAAATATCATAGTTATCAAAAACTTAGTAACTCTTAGTATTTTCCATTGTTTTTTTTACATTTCAAAATTTAAATTTTTTTATCTCTTAAAGTGTGTAAAAGGAAGGAAAACTATTTTTTTTTGTCTTACCAAATACAGTGTTGAGTATACAACACAGGTACTTAGGTAACATCCTTCAAGGCATTTTTTCCGTGGTAAATTTTTTTTTTCAGGCAGTGAATTTCGTATATAATAGGCCTATTAAATATAGAATTTCGTAGGTTTGTGCCAGTAGTAAAGAAAATTTTTATAGAGCAGTTATTTCTGCCTTAATAGGAATGCTTTGTAGGCAGTACCGTTGCATCCCCACTGTTAAAGTTGGGTTGTCTAACATTTTTTTTTCTCATTAATTCTTTCTCTGCCAATTTTTTTTTCTTCCCTACTTTCTTTCTTTTGAGAACTTAAATAAAAATACAAACAAAAAAAAAAAAAGAGAATGAAACGCAAGCCATGTATATGTAGAAACGATAACCGATATATATATATGTAAACAAAATAATGATGTTTCAATAAATCTTTTGAATGAAATTCTTAGAGTCTCCAAGGTTCTATTATTTGGGCCATTCGATATATGTCGAGTGTGCATGGTTGGGTGGGAAATGTAAGGAAGGAACAACACCTCGGTCTAAAAATTCGACGAAAAAGAGATCCACTGAAGTTTAATTTTTTCATAATTACGAGCACATAATTTTTTTTGTAGAGTTTGGTAACACGCAGAGTCAGTAACCCACCCCGGACTGAAGCAGCCGAAGATAAAAGTGCTCCCTAGACTCTGTATCTAGAAAAATCTCATCTTATTCTAGGCTAAATATAACAAGCCCTGAACTCAAACCTGTAAGGACCAGCAGGTAAACATAGTATTAGGATTAAGAAACAATTCCGCTGTGTGGTGGTTACGAAACGGCGCAAGAACGGGTTCATATTGCAATTGAACAACGCCAAACATTCCAACGAAATACATATATTAAAAAAAAAATAAAAAATTTTAAGTAATTTTTTAAATAAGATTAAGTTTATTATTTATTATGTGATGACGATGACGATGACGATGATGACGACGACGACGATGACGATGACGATGAAGAACGATGACGATGATGATGATGATGAAGATGACGATGACGATGACGATGATGATGATGATGATGATGATGATGATGATGATGATGATGATGATGATGATAATGATGATTATGATGATGGTGATGATGGTGATGATGATGGTGATGATGATGATGGTGATGATGATGATGATGATGATGATGATGATGATGATGATGATGATGATGATGATGATGATGATGATGATGATGATGATGATGATGATGATGATGATGATGATGATGATGATGATGATGCTAAAGCTAGGTTAACCATCTGACTGCCTCAATTTACTCAAGGCAAAGCGTGAATCTTGTTTGAATATTCTTAATTCTGTCAGTTTTGATAAAAACTAGACCAAATAACGCTACAATATTCCGATATAGGTTTTATCAAAGATGTAGATTTACTATAAAGTATAACAATCTTTGAATAAGTATGTGTTAAGCTTTAAGAAACCTAGCAACAAATTCGTTTTAGATATTATAAAAATCAAATGGGCTGAAAAAGACAACCTGATATCAAAAATAGCACCAAGATCCTATATTTTACTAAAAGAAGAAAGACTTTGACTACCGAGATTGTAATTAAAAAGTTTCTTAAGCTATACATGTTTCATTTTGTATTTTTTTTTGCATTGCCAGATGACCGGACAGGCTTTACAATTATTCTTACATGCTATACATTTTTTTTTTTTTTTTTTTTTTTTTTTTTTTTTTTTTTTTTTTTTTTTAATGTATAATATAGATACTAATTAATGAGTAATTCAAAATTGACAAATTTTGTATATAAAGGTTAATGCTTTTTTTTTTTTTTTTTTTTTTAATGTATAATTATATCCCAATTAATGAGTATGTAATTCAAAAAAATTTGTATATAAAATTTAATGTAATTATGCAATTATATTTATATAAATATGTATTTATAAATTCCTATAATTTTAATGAGACACAAGCTGCCCGTAGCGCTCAGGTGCTCTTACAACTCTTCCTGACCTAGTTATTATTCTACTTGGCCGATCGGGTACATCAATTACACCGCCATCAATGATATCATGACTTTCAAGACTGTCAGCTATACCGCCACCGATAACACCATTTGACTGGCCTTCTTGTTGGCCTTGTTTGGTTTCGTAGGAGCTACTAGTCTCGTTTTGATTGCCATCGGTACTATCGTTGCCAGTATAGATGTCGTCATTTAAAACATTTGTTGGGGCGTCGTTCAACGATCTTCTAATGTGTCGTCTATTTCTTCTAAACTCCTTACCCGCTTTATCATTAATTATGTATGATCGTTCATTTACTTTTTCCGAAATAGTACAATGCAACCAATCTTTTTCATCTTTTCTAAACATTATTTTGTCATTCTCTTTCAAGTTGGATAGTTGTTTTGAATTTCTATTGTAATAATTAGCTTGAAGATTCTTTTTCTTTTCTATGCGTGTTAAAACTTCCTTTGTACTAACATCATGCGGTCTTAAGTTGCTCCTAGTAGTTGGAATTTTAGTTTTAATCTCTCTACCCATGAAAAGTTGAGCAGGTGACAGCAACATGTTTGCTAATGGTGTTGCATTATACTCAAGAATTCTATACTGAAACTCTTTTTCCTTACATTCATCAATACTTTTCTTTAATAATCGTTTGGCAATAGCCACTCCTTTCTCTGCCAATCCGTTACTCTGTGGATACCGGGGGCTAGAGAACACAAGCCTTATATTAAAATCTTCCGCGAATTCCCGAAACCTGCGACAATTAAATGGATTGTTGTCTGAGCGGATTTCAGACGGAACACCAAATTTCTCAAATATTTGAGATCTAATTGTATTTATAATATGATCAATTGACTTTTCTCGAAGCTTTTCAACGCACAACCAGTTGGAATATGCATCAATTAAAGCCAAGTACGATTTACCCCCATATTCAAAAATGTCCATTGCAATTTTTTCCCAAGCAAACTCAGGTGACTCATACTGCATAAGTGGTTCTTTTTGATTACTATACCTCAATTTTTCGCAGATACGACACCTTTGGATATTATCTTCTATGTCTTTTGACATACTTGGCCAATAAAACATTCTACGAGCACGCATTCGTGTCTTCTCTATACCTAAATGCGATTCATGCAACATTTTTAAAACTTGACTTCTAACCCTAAATGGAACTACTAACTTGTCTCCGAAAAATAAAAGGTTGTCATTAACGCATAAATAATCTTTTAATTTGTAAAATTTTTTACACTCAACTAAGTTTCTTGTAGTCTGGCCACCCATTCTCGTGGTATTCAAGAATTCGACTCAGTATTTCATCTTCTTTTGTTGCTAATTGATAATTAAATTTATTTCTTTCAGACATGCATACTTCCCTAACTAGGCTATGGACAACATAATTTAATTTTGATTTCTCCCCCATTGAATTTAAAGACGCTCTTGAAAGGCAGTCCGCAAGTAAAGCACAATTCACATGAGCACGACCAACGAACGACGAATAAGTCAAGAAATGTGATTTTAAGTACCTTACAAGCATAAATTCCTCACAAATTTTTTAGGAAACGATGGAAATATAGTTCATACTTATTTTTAGGTGGACAAACTCTTATTTTTGTGCTTAAGCTTTTGAGAATAGAGAAAATAAATTTATTCGTTACGAATGGAATTTATTCGTAACGAATGCATTTCTTTTCTCTATTGCTTTAATTTTAGGCACAAAAATAAGAGTTTATCCACCTAAAAATAAGTATGAACTATATTTCTATCGTTTCCTAAAAAATTCGTAAAGAATTTAGGCTTGTAAGGTACTTAAAATCACCTTTCTTGATTTATTCGTCGTTCGTTGGTCGTGCTCATGTGAATTCACCTTAAGAGTTGATTTCCTGGAACATATTTGATTTTAAGACCGGGATACTTTAACAGAAACAAAAACATCCGTTGTAATCTTACCGTGACTTTATCTAGTTCCCGCTTGACAAGAGTTTCGAGTGGTTTATGATCAGACTGAACCTCTACTTCACGACCATATGCATAAAAATGAAATTTTTCAAATGCAACAACTATGGCAAGAAGCTCTTTTTCAATTTGGGCCCACTTCTGCTCACTTGCCGATAAGCTCCGTGATGCAAATGCGATTGGGTGCCCTCGCTGCAACAATACGCATCCTATTCCATCTTTAGAGGCATCAGCCTGAATTACCAAAGGTTCTTGCGGATCAAACATACGCAGAACTGGAGCCTGACTAAATGTATTTTTTAAGTTATTAAACTCTTTTTGGTGATTTTCGGTCCATACCCACTTTGTACCTGATTTTGTAAGATTTCTCAAGTTCGAAGTCACAATAGATAGATTTGGTATAAATTTTGAGAGATATTTACAAACCCCCAGTAATCTCATAACGCCTTTCTTATCTTCAGGCACTGGAAGGTCTTCCATCGCTTTCAGGTATTTATCATTCGGCTTTATACTGCCTTTCGAAATTAACTGTCCCATGAATTGAACTTTATTTAGCCTATACTGCAGCTTGTTCATGTTAAATTTGATATTATTAGCCCTCGCCCTTTCTATTACCTTTAGAAGTGTTCGATCGTGTTCAACATTGTTTTTGCCTGAAATAAACAAATCGTCAAAGTAAATTTCAACCCCAGGAATATCACCAAACAACTGCACCATTTTTTTCATAAATAGTTCGGGGGCACTGCTTATCCCAAATGGCATTCTATGCCATTTAAAACGACCAAACGGAGTAATAAACGTAGTCAAATTAGAACTCTCATCATCCAATTCCAGCTGCCAAAATCCATTCTTCAAATCCATGACTGTGAACACCGATTTATTTGCCAGCCGGCTAGTAATAGACTCAGCAGTTGGAATTGAAAAATGTAGTCGACGGATGCATGCGTTTAATGGTCGTGGATCAAGACACAAACGAAGGGATCCATCTGATTTTTCCACTATTTGAAGATTATTTACCCAGTCTGTTGGATATTCTACCTGACTAATAACATTATCTTTTACTAGTATCTCTAATTGAGCTTTTAGCCTATCATGAAGACTAAATGGTATTTTCTTTTTATAATTAACTACTGGTTCAGACCCCTCCCTTATTAGGATAGAGCATTTACCTGGAATGCAACCAAGACCTTGAAAAACGTCATTGAATCTATTTATAAAAAGCTCCTGAGATGAAGGTAACTCTGATGTTTGCTTTGGTAATGTTTGAATTCTTTTAATTAAGTTTAATGCTTCGCATTCATCACGACCCAAAATGGGCTGAAAATTGCTGTCAACAACTACAAATTCTATAGGTTTTATACTGTTACTGAAATTAACACCGCATGGTAAAGTAATCTTTCCAAAAGAGTTTATTTTATCTTCATTATATGCAAGCAATTTTGTGTTTGAATTCTTAATTAAATTGGTGTACTTCATTTCTTCAATATATTTAAATGGTAGACAGTTTACGTCAGCACCTGTATTCAACTTGAACTTTACTTTGACATCGTTGTTAAATACAATCTCTTCATACCACCCGACCGGCCTCACATATCTACATTCATAAATTTTTACAAGTTGAGAATTTTTTATTAGTTTCAAATTTCTAGAGTTACTATTTTCATTACGATTATGATTACCTTCTTCGTCATAGTACTGTCGATTAACTGAACATATGATTCGCCGTTGATCTGCTGCTGATTGAGTTAAGTCCGCTGTTCTCTCGTTGTCGTCTGTTTCACCATCTCTATATCCAACTGCTTGTACATGCTTGCCGCTATTTGGTCTTCTGCCGCTATATTTTTTTTTTGCACACTACAGCAAAATGCCCCGGTTTATTACATAATCTGCACGTTCTCCCTTGCACTAATGCTGGGCAAAATTTTTCATGTTGCACGGTTGATCCCATTCCACAACGTTCACATGTTTGTATGCTTCTCTGCTTATGTCGAAAATGTCCAATTGGTTCTTTGGTTTTGATTAATTTAATTTCGCTTAATTTGACTGCGTCTTCTTCGTTACACAAAATTTTTTTATTTTTTTCAGATAGCTCAGCTATTTTACATTTTTCGATAATTTGTTCGAGAGTATCTTGACTGGACTCTAAAAGCTTTGAGCGCAGTTTTTTATTTTCTAATCCAAGAATTATTTTGTCCCTTATCATTCGGTCAGTGTAAGACTCTTCACATAAGGCAGCAGCGCACTTGAAATCACAATATTTTGCTTGATTTCTTACTTCAGTCTCAAATTCGACAAATGGCTGATCCTGTTTCTGAATAATGGAACCAAATTTAAAGGTCTCCATTACAATATTTCGTCTTTGAATGCAGTAGCTCTCAAAACGTGTCATAACTATTTGTAATGTTCTTTGCTCTTCTGGAAGTACAAGTGCATTGAATATTTCAATGCCTCTCTCCCCAATATGATGAAGAAAGAGGGCTACTTTAGTAGATTCTGCAGCTTCGTTTTTGTCTGCCGCAATGAGAAATATCTCAAACTTTTGTTTCCACATAGGCCAGTTTTTCGCTGGTTCATCAAAGTTCATCTCACTTGGGCCTCGAATATACTGTTCCCCCATTATGACTTATGTTCTAATTTATATTTTCTGCACTTTTTTGAACTGAATAAATTACTGTATTACTTTACTGTTAGCTTCTCTACATAAATTTTTTTTTTTTTTTTTTTAACATCTGACACCATGTTTCATTTTGTATGCTTTTAAGTCTTTATTTCTGTACTTCACAATCTTATCTCCTAGACTCCAAGTCATCTTCTCCCATGCATTCGTCTAGCATTCTTATAACCAACGAGTGTGGTGAATATAATACAGCATTGCCAGATGACCGGACAGGCTTTACAATTATTCTTACAATACATATCTTACACATTGGTATATTTAGAAAAAAGGAATCTATATCTTGTTGAAATTTAACACAATCATCAATTAGAGATATCTGAAAATAAAGTTTTATATCATCACCAAACATTAAACAACTTGCGCATTTCAGGCGTTCTGGAATGTGATTGACAAATAAATTGAAAAGGAGTGGTCACGAATGACTTGCTTGAGGCAGGCCCGATAAAAGATTAATAAATAACGAATGTTCACCTTCGATTTTGTCTTTATACAGGGTGATTTGCATAAGGTATGACAAAAAGATAGGGTGTGTAGGTTGGACCTAGACAAGCAAAAAATCGTATGGGAGGGTGGGGGTCCATTTTCCCCCGTTTAGGCGGGAGGGGCCATTTAAGAAAAAAATCACTAAAAATGGAAAAAATATTATTTAAATATAACGGTAATACCTACAGAGTCGTGCTATAGTATTTTGAAAAGCCAAAAACCTATACATTAAATAAAATCTAAAAATAAGTTGTTCATTTGAATAGTTTTTGAAATATTAATTTTCAAAGTCAAAATTTTGAAAAAAAAAACATAATTTTTTTTCTTCAAACCATTTTTTTTCAAAATTTTACGTAATTAAGTAGTATTTTTCTGGCTTATTTTCAATGCTCTTACTTATTTTTGATCAAACACAAAAAACCGGATGCCAAAATAACCTGTAGTTTTTGAGAAAACCAAATATTACAAAAACGACTTATCAAAAAAAAATTTTTTTTTAAGTTTTTTTTTCGTTATTGGATTCTTAAGTGATTCTTAAGTGAAAAATTGTAAAGAGAAAATTCATCCTTTATTTCTTAAATTCACTTAAGAATCCAATAACGAAAAAAAAACTTTAAAAAAAATTTTTTTTTGAAAAGTCGTTTTTGTAATTTTTGGTTTTCTCAAAAACTACAGGTTATTTTGGCATCCGGTTTTTTGTGTTTGATCAAAAATAAGTAAGAGCATTGAAAATAAGCCAGAAAAATACTACTTAATTACGTAAAATTTTGAAAAAAAAATGGTTTGAAGAAAAAAAATTATGTTTTTTTTCAAAATTTTGACTTTGAAAATTAATATTTCAAAAACTATTCAAATGAACAACTTATTTTTAAATTTTATTTAATGTATAGGTTTTTGGCTTTTCAAAATACTATAGCACGACTCTGTAGGTATTACCGTTATTTTTAAATAATATTTTTTCCATTTTTAGTGATTTTTTTCTTAAATGGCCCCTCCCGCCTAAACGGGGGAAAATGGACCCCCCCCCCCCCTCCAATACGATTTTTTGCTTGTCTAGGTCCAACCTACACACCCTATCTTTTTGCCACACCTTATGCGAATCACCCTGTATATAAGACTGGGCCAAAAAAAAACCATATTGAAAATATTGTTTGGGATAGCTAAAAAAAAATTCCAAAAAAGTTTGAGCTAAAAAAAAATTATTTAGAGGTCTATCAATCGTGTTTTATATTTCTTAGACCTAACCTTACTTGAGCGTTAAAACTGTTCAATTATTTTGAGCCCAACAAATTTGAGCTTTCTCTATAATTCCCTTACTTTAAGAATTTGTTGGACCCCAAAGTTGAATAAAACTCGGAAATATATTCTGTTTCCTACATCTTCTAAGAAAAAATATATCTGCTTGTAAATATTTAATCTTCGTCCGCAGTTTCAGATATCTGTTATTTGTATCTCTTGAAGCACGTTAGCCATAGGTAATTGATGAGTTTGGTAGTTGAGATAATCCACGTGCTTTTTATCTAATAAGGGAAATTAGAAAAAAAAATTTAACAGTTATAACACTATTTATATTTCCTCATATGTACATTTCGGAAGCAATGCCTCCATCGTCAGTAAGATTTATAAATTAAATTAAATTATCTGTCAAAAAATTAATAAAAAACAAAAATGTTTCTAAGCAAAATTACAATCGAGTTGAGTTGAGTTGAATCTATTAAAAAAATGTTTGGGTTAAAAATATTTACTTATTTTTGTTTTAAAAGTAATTAATAATGAATCACCCTATTAAGATCTATGCTATCTAACTTAACACTCTTATTCTCTTATACTGTAATTTATATTTTTTGATCATCATCGTTGCACAAGCATACATACATAATACATAATTGTCAATTTGCTTATGTTCTTATCTTTTATGAATTACAGTTCCCATTAGAAAGTCAAAGTAAGAAGACGTGTGTTTCTTTTCTTAATGTAACAGTTCGATTATTGAATCTTTGATTGGTCCATCATCACTATTCATAAGATTACACAGGTCAACATTTGATATAAGAAAAAACACGAAAAACGCTATAGTGCTCTGGGGGTTTTTCAGGTCGCTGATTACGGTGAGTGAGTTGGTTAACCTTCATCACATCAGGTTCAAGGTCTTTTGAAGGTCAAAGTGACTTAATGCGACCGAAAAAATCAGAAAAAAATCATGCGTATGTTTTTGAGGTCTCTGAATACGATTGCGTAGTTTGTTTAGCCTTTCGCCTTTGTTTAAGGTCATTTGAAGGTCAAATCAACATAATTTTCGCGAAAAATCTGCGACAAATTTTTGTTTATGTTTTTAAGGTCTCTGACTTCTATTTTGTAGTTTGTCTGGCCAGAATTTTTTAAGGTCATTTGAAGGTCAAAGTGACTTCATGCGACCGAAAAAATCTGAAAAAAATCATGCGTATGTTTTTGAGGTCCCTGAAATGAATACGATTCCGTAGTTTGTTTAGGATTTCGCCTATGTTTAAAGTCATTTTAAGGTCAAATCGACATAATTCCACGAAAAAATCAGCGAAAAATGTTTGCGCATGTTTCTAAGAATAATTTTTTTTGTTTTTAAATATATAAAATGATTCAAAAGCATTTAATTCATAAGATAAAACCAATCTTAAATAAATATAATATCCATATGAGCGAGAGCAGTGAAATAAAAATAAAAAAATCTGACTGGAGGATCTAAAGATAAAATTGAACAACTTCAAAAGTCAGGAATTTATTCTATCGGATATAGTGATTGTACAAAATAATATATAGGACAGACAAGAAGACCCATTCTAAAAAAATTTAAAGAACATTTTGCACATCTTACATATAATGAAAAAGAAGAGTCAAGTGTTGCAGAACATATATGCTAGAAAAAAGTCATAGTTTTAGTTTGCAAAATTTAATATTAATAAAAAATGAAAATAGCAATTATGAATTAGATGTTTTTGAATCATTTTATATATTGAAAAAGAAAAATAATCTAATGAATAGTGATGATGGACCAATTAAAGATTCAATATTCAAAAATTGGTTTAATAGATTCAACTAAACTCAATTCTAATTTTGTTTAGAAACACTTTTGTTTTTTATCAATTTTTGACAAATAATTTAATTTAATTTATAAATCTCACGGACGATGGAAGCATTGCTTCCGAAATGTACATCTAAGGAAATATAAAAAATGTTTTAACTGTTAAAAACTTTTAATAATTTTTTCATTTATTAGATAAAAAAAATACGTAGATTGTCTCAACTACAAAACTCATCTGCTCTTAGGTCTTTTATAGTTAACAATGAAACAATACTCGAGTCTATTTGGATTTTCTATACTGCAGTCTGAACGAACGTGGTACCCGTGGCCTGATGGTTAGCATGTCCACCTGCTAACCCAGAGGTTCGAGGTTCGAATCCCAGTAGAGGCAAAAATGTTTTTCCACGGGTATCGCCTTTCGCGAGGAATTGGCAAGTCTTCCGTTAGTAAATTCATTGCCATGAAAAGCGCTTTCTCGATAAGCCGTTCGGAACCGGCAGAAAATTGTAGGTCCCCTCCATTCCCTCTCTAGGCATGGTTGTGAGAAATGCGCTAGGCCCAGGGGCTCCTCGCTCTGCTGCGCCACCCTATTTATTTATTTATTTTAGTCTGAACGAACAAGAACTATCTTTATCTTTATGATCGTAAAACTTGCCTAATAGCTTCTATAATAGCCAGTAAAAAGCTGCCTTAATTTGGAGTCTATTATTATTTTGCAGCAAAAACGGATCTACACATTTACTATGTGTTGGTATGGCATTAGCAGCAATATATAAATCTCATCAGAAAACTTAACGGGAATAGATCGACATTAAGAAAGAGGGAGCAATCTATTGTACTTGTGTTTGTTACATTAACAAAATTAAATTCATAAAAAGAAAAATGTACAACTCTTGCGCCTTACCTTGGTCCGCTTGTAAAAAGAGTGAATTTTTATTACCAGTTGCACACTTACCTGAAAAGAAAATGAAGCATTTATTTTGTTCGTTATTGGGAATTAAAATAAAAAAGGTAAGATATCTATAGAGTTTCTGAGTACCACTTACATAAAGTTACTTGCGGAACTTTAAAACAAATTTTGTCCAAATAACACAAGAAAGTGTTTCAATTTTAGACGCCGATTCATCAGCGCTAGATTGAATATTACTATCCTCTGTCTCATTACCAGCCTCCTTAAACATGATTTAAAACTATTTTCACGCAAGTGTTCATTATCACAATTTTGTTGATTATACTCTTCACATTTCTTACTATATTTATCGTCAGGTTCTTTTATTACAAGTAGTTTTTGTAAGAACAAGGTACTTGCTTTTGACCTTGCCTTTTCTCGCTTTCTCTTGCATCTAAGATGCTCTTTCTTAACATATTTCTCATGCTTTGGACAACCGAATTCATTCAAATAAAACATTTTATCATGCAAGCCATCTTATTTATTGATCGATTCCGCATCTACAATTCGTTCAGTTCATCAGCATTATTGAAAATAAGAAACAGCATTGGGGATTTTCAACAGAGCTGCGAGTTATTGTCACTAGGCATTAAAAGTCTCGAAATTAAACGTTCACAGAAAAATCAAAATTGCAGCATGTCCATTACAAATATATTGCTTTAATCGAAAGTGGTTCAATTAAAATGAATGAACTACGCGCCAAATAAAACTGTGTTTAAAACTCTTGCCAGGTGGGCAAGGACTGTTTACACACAGTCCAAACAGTCAACGCTCACTCTGACCAACCAAAAAATCCGAACATATTTAATGAAAATAAAAGCTCCCTATTCACTTTAGAAGAATTGTGATCGGTCAACACTATAATTGCTCTGCGAACTATGACTGACTGCACGAATCTCAGTGGTCTACGAGAGCTTTCGTGTAAATGTTCCAGCGGATGAATTCGAAGGACAGAATCAACGGTGGACTTCAGCAGCCATAAAAGCAGAAACCCCTGAAGGAGCTACTCCAACATATTTGGTTTAAAGGTCTTTCGGGGTCTTTCAATACTAGGACAGGGAGGGTATTGAAGTAGAGATGGTGGCGGATGAGCTCCTGGTGAGCCAACGGTAGCACTCACACCCCTGCAGCAGGGTACTGACACTGGATATTCCAGCCCTTTGTGTCCGAAGGGATCCAAAAGGACCTGGCCCTCCAGGTTGGGGGTTGTGCGTAGGGTTAACTACCCAACCACGTTAAAAAAAGTTTGTTCCGAAACAACTAATAGCCTCGGATAACGATATTGATTTCAAAGTTGACGACCCAAGCAAACGAAAAAAGGACAATGACCTCCGGATCTGCACGTGGAACGTAAGGTCTCTTAACGGACTAGGTGCAGCTGGAGAATTAGCGGACGCCCTGGACTGCTGCAAAGCAGACATAACCGCCATCCAAGAAGTGCGATGGAGTGGACCGGGCATAAAGAAGATGAAAAACTGTGACATCTACTATGGATGGCGACTGCTACAGACAAAAGAAACAACGCTTATTTGGGTGCGGATTTGTCGTTAGAGGAAGACTCAGGGATAAGGTGATTAGCCAAAATCCAGTCAATGAGCGTATAATGACCATCCGCATCAGGGCTAAATTCGCCAACATTAGCCTCATATGCGCCCACGCCCCCACAGAAGAGAAAGACGACGATTCCAAAGACTGTTTCTACGAGCTCCTCGAAGAAACGTATGAGCAGTGCCCTAGACACGACGTGAAAATCGTTCTTGGCGATTTTAACGCAAAACTAGGTACGGAGGACATCTTTGGAAATACAATCGGTAAGCATAGCCTCCACGACAAAACCTCCGAAAACAGACTGAGGCTAATCGATTTTGCTGCTGGGCTAAATCTTGTTGTAAGTAGTACACGCTTCCCGCATCTCAAAATTCATTAAGGTACATGGCGATCCCCAGATCAATTAACCGTCAACCAAATTGACCATGTTGCGATCGACGCAAGGCACTCTTCCAGTGTGCTAGATGTCCGAACTTTCCGAGGGGCCAACTTTGACTCGGACCACTACCTTGTTGTAGCCAAGGTACGAATGAGGATATCTTGTTCACGACCAGCACGAACTAACGCTGTGAAGAGATATGACGTCGGAAAGCTACAATCGCAAGAGATTGCCAATGCCTTTTCCAATCGAGTGTCCCTTCAATTATCCTTGAATCCTATGCCGCCAGTATTAAACATTGAAGACCAGTGGCAGCAATGCCAAGAAGCCATCAGAACCGCTGCCTCTGAGGTTCTGGGTTTCACTCGGCCACCAAAACGAAACCCATGGTTCGATGAAGAATGCAGGCAGGCAAATGCAGCCAAACAAAAAGCACGACAAATGCTGATGCAAAAACAAACAAGGGCTGCTTACGATCAGTATAACGAGATCTACAAGGAGAAAAGAAGGGAAGAATACCGACTTCTCAAAAAGAAAAAGAAGCAACATGAGAAGCGCTCGTTTGAGGAAATAGAGAGGTGCCATGACAGGAACGAGATTCGGAAGTTTTACGAAAAGGTAAAAAGATCCTGCCATGGTGGCAAGCCCCGAACTCAAGCCTGTAAAGACCAGCAGGGAAACATAGTTATAGAGTCACAGTCGCTACTGAGGATCTGGAAAGATCATTTCTGCAGACTGCTTAACGGCGATGAGGACACAAATTCCGCTGTCTGGCAGATTGCCCCATTCAGCTTGGACGATGATCAAGAATGCCGTCCTCCCGACCTAGAGGAAGTTAAGCTTGCCATATGCAAACTTAAATCAAATAAGACTGCAGGTGCAGATGGCCTTGATGCTGAACTTTTCAAGGCAGCTGGAGACCAGTTGGAAAGGAGCTTGCACCAGCTGATCTGCATGATATGGTTGGAAGAAAGCATGCCCGATGAATGGAACCTCAGTATCGTATGTCCGATCCTAAAGAAGGGAGACCCTCACAATTGCGCTAATTATAGAGGGATAAGCCTCCTTAACGTCGCTTATAAGATCTTGTCTGCTGTAATATGTGAACGTCTGAAACCCCACGTCAACAACTTGATAGGTCCTTATCAATGTGGTTTTAGACCAGAGAAGTCCACAATAGACCAAATTTTCACATTACGGCAGATCTTGGAAAAAACCCGAGAACATAATATCGATATTCACCACCTCTTTATCGATTTCAAGGCCGCGTATGACAGTATTTACAGAGACGAGCTGTACAGAGCCATGTCTAATTTCGGCATCCCAGCAAAACTCGTACGACTATGCAGGATGACTTTGGAGAATTCACGCTGCTCCGTCAAGGTCGGAAAAGAACTCACCGAGACCTTTGATGTCGAAAAAGGCTTTAGGCAAGGCGACAAACTGTCATGCGATTTCTTCAACATCATACTTGAACAGATTGTAAGAAACTCAAACGTCAACACCAGAGGAACAATCTTTCAAAAGTCACTACAATTACTCGCCTATGCAGACGATATTGACGTAATGGGAAGAAAAAAGCGTGATGTCATAGGTGCTTTTGCGAGTATTGAAACAGAAGCGGCAAAAATGGGTTTGATGGTTAATGAGGGCAAAACGAAGTATATGCTGTCATCAAACAAGGACACAGAACATCGACGAATTGGACAAAACGTCACAATAGACAGACATAACTTCGAGGTAGTACAGGACTTCGTCTACCTAGGATCCGCTGTAGACACGGACAACAACATCAGTGCGGAGATCAAACGGAGAATAACTCTTGCCAACCGTTGCTTCTTTGGGTTAAGAAGGCAATTGAGAAACAAAACCCGCTCTAGAAAAACCAAGGTGACCTTGTATAAGACCTTAATCATCCCAGTCCTGCTGTACGGCGCGGAAGCATGGACCTTATCGAAAGCGGATGAGGAAACTCTTGGTCGTTTCGAAAGAAAAATTCTCCGAACGATCTTTGGTCCGGTATGCGAAGACAATGTGTGGAGAAGAAGATACAACAACGAGCTGTATGAGCTGTACCGCGACATGGGCATAGCCAGAAGAGTACGCATCGCGAGGCTACGATGGTTGGGCCATGTAGAGCGGATGGACCCAAACGCTCCGGCTCGTCGGGTGTTCGAAAGCACATTGCAGGGAATTCGCGGAAGGGGAAGACCTCGTCTTAGGTGGCGCAATCAAGTGGATGAAGACCTCAACCGACTTGGAGTGCGAAACTGGAGAGAGCTCGCCCGAGATCGAAATCGTTATAGAAGGATGTTGGTTGAGGCCCAGGTTCACCCCGAACTGTAATGCCCACCTAAGTAAGTATTCACTTAAGATGAAATTCCAAATCTACTTAAAGCTGTACGGTCGTATTTATAAAATTTGCTTAGAACATCCTAAGGGCCGTTTTTTTCACTAAAAGTTGAAGTCAACTGGAGGATTTTTATTCTCAACTTGTGATTTTCTTTTTCTTCACTCAAATTTGACAGCTTCAACTGCCGATTTTTAACTCTCGAGATGATCAACTTCGGATTTTCTCAACTTCTGAAAAAAGCAGAATTTGAATGAGTAAACTTGACAGTTGTCTTTGAAATTTAACTTTGTGCTACATTTTGTTGCTTTTTTCAATTATTTTCGATTTACATAATGTGAATAAAAATATTTTTAAAATAAAATGTTCCGAAAAAATTATTATTGGTAGAATCATCCATCGTCTGTTTCTGAAAGCGATGATAAAAAAGAAGAACAATTGGTGATTGAAAGACGACAATATAAAATGTGTCTATGGTTCGGGCTTGAAAAATGGGATGACCATGATATTATTTACCGATTTCGCACTTCGAAGCGAACCACAATGATGCTGTTGGGTAGAGGGTAATATGCCTTGCAGTGAAACAAGGTACGAAATGAAATTTTTAATATTTTCTAGTTTAAAAGTATTAACTTATGTGTAGATCGCGCGAATTACGACCAATTACCCAATTATTGATAGTACTGAGATTCTTTTGCACTCGGATCAATACAATTAGCCATTGCCGATTTTATTGGTGTAAGCTATGCATCGAATGATAAAGCGGGTGTCGAACGCAATTGCCAAACTTTGCTACAGTTTGTTCGCATGCCCAAAACACGAAGAGAACGGTTAGAAGCAGCACGTGAATTTTATGCTATAGCCAAGTTTTCGAGAACTATTGTTGCAATAGATTGCACACATATAAGAATTCAATCGCCTGGTGGAAACGGTCCAAAACTTTTTAGAAACCGAAAGGGTTGGTTCTCTATAAACCATCAGACTGTAATTTCTGCAGACCTGAAAATATACATATATGTACATCGTTGCTCGTTGGCAGGCAGTATCTGCAGATTAAAAGAAAGTAAATAAAAGCTATACCCTTGACTTTTTGTTCTATCCTTTCTTACGTACGATCAACGTAATTTTCAACTTTGGGGCAACGATTTGTAGAAATCGAATTTGAGAAATTCATTATTATTGGTGACTCTGGCTACTCAAATACAAATTACTTGGCGATACCTTTTCAAAATGTTTAAAATAATGTTGAAAAATTCACACAACGCGTCGCAGACTTTTACTATCTAATATTTATATAATAAAATTAAATTCTTAAATTTTAAAATAAGACTTTTTTGAAGCAGCTGTTAAAAATGGGTTTTGTGGTTGGTCTCTTAGCATGTCCATGTCCATATTTTTTTTTTCCCCGCAATAAACAGAATTCAACTACCGGAAATTTAATTTACAAAACAATCTAGCAATCGAAATTGAAATCTAAAGTTGAAATTTATGTATCTTATGTATTTATGTATGTCGAAAATATCCCAAGGAAGTTTTTAAAATCGCAAGAAGGTGAACCTTTGAATTTCAACTCTCGAGTAGAAATTTAAAATAGTGAAGAAAAACCAATTTCAACTTGTGTCTCAACTCTCTAGCTTGCGTTAACTCTACAGTTGTCCAACTTGAGATTTTGAGGTAAGCTAAGAAATAGTGAAGAAAACTGCCCTTAGGCAGCTGTCCAGCTAGACAGTGGGGCATATGCATAAAAGAGATGTACTTACTAGTAGTATAATGGTTATAGTATATACTAATACTACCAGTAGAAGCTCAAACTTAGAGTATTTACTTCATTTGGTATGCATAAAATTAAGTTAATACTTGTAAGACTTTACTTGTAGTATATACTGGGTTCATCCAAGTAAATACTACCAAATTCATCGGAAATCGGTAGTAGGTACTAGGTAAGCATATACGTGGTCTATAAAACTGTAATTTGCTTTTTCTACTTTGCATATTTCTACTTGTTGATTTTTATTTTTCGATCGCTACGTTCCTATGGTTTTTTGTTCATTTTTAATTTTCATAGTTTTAGATTTTCAATTTTCTTCATTTTAAATTGTGTTTTCAATTAGTTGTGGTCGCAAAATATATGCAAAATGCAAAGTATGTCAAAAAAAGAAAATTCAACAACTGGAAATCGACATTGACAAACTCTAGAGTTTGTCAATGTCGATTTCCAGTGGCACACAAAAGCACTTTTAAAAGTGCTTTTTGCTCGAAATACGTTTCATGTAGACACTATATCACTTTTTTTGCCCCGAAAAAGCACTTTTACGAATCTCGATTCAGAGGCAAGATTTACACGCACTTTCATTGCATTTTTGGTAAAGGACTGTGAAAGAGAGATAGTAAAAATAAACAATAAACTATTTTGTGAACATGGATCGCTCAATTTTAGCTGAAATTACAAAAATATATATGAGTCATCTAGTTCCGATTCTGACGAAGAAGTGTTTGAAATTCTGAAATTGCTTACACAAAACGACAGGCATTCTGTGAATAATTTTGTTCAAAGTGTTGTGTACAATTATTCGGATGAGGGGGTTTCTTCCTAGTGCACTTACTAATAAAGTTTCGAGAACATTTGTTCTATATAAATTGCAGAACAGAACAAACGGGAAGAGTTGGCTGTCAAAAATAGCACACATACAATGATAAAAAAAGAATTTTGCCTTTTCTGTTCCAGTGGAAACGAAAAAAAGCACTTTTTTTAGAGTGCTTTTGTTTTTGCAAAGCATAAGTTACTTCAAACTTATAAGGTGCTTATGAGCAAGTCCCAACAGCCTCACATAAAAAAGCGAAGGTTGAGGCTATACAATTATTTATTTGCTACTTTAAGGCCGAAACTGATGTTTTAGTGACAGAAGAACAGTTAAAAAAAAAGAATAAATAATATCAAGACTGATAAGAAAGAAAGTCGGACGTCAAAGCAACGGGCAACAAGCCAATTAAGTAAAAAGAATGGGAAATTCTGTTGCTAAAGCTTATGGATGCTGAACAGAACCCATCAATTTCAAAAATACCTGGTTTGTATGATTCAATTAAGTAATTAATTTTATTTCTTACTTACTTTACTTAGGTGGGCATTACAGTTCGGGGTGAACCTGGGCCTCAAACAACAACCTTCTATAACGATTTCGATTTCAGGCGAGCTCTCTACAGTTTCGCACTCCAAGTCGGTCTTCATCCACTTGATTGCGCCACCTAAGACGAGGTCTTCCCCTTCCGCGATTTCCCTGCAATGTGCTTTCGAACACCCGACGAGTCGGAGCGTTTGGGTCCATCCGCTCTACATGTCCCAACCATCGTAGCCTCGCGATGCGTACTCTTCTGGCTATGCCCATGTGGCGGTACATCTCATACAGCTCGTTGTTGTATCTTCTTCTCCACACATTGTCTTCGCATACCGGACCAAAGATCATTCGGAGAATTTTTCTTTCGAAACGACCAAAGATTTTCTCATCCGCTTTCGATAAGGTCCATGCTTCCGCGCCGTACAGCAGGACTGGGATGATCAAGGTCTTATACAAGGTCACCTTGGTTTTTCTAGAGATGGTTTAGTTTCTCAATTGCCTTCTTAACCCAAAGAAGCAACGGTTGGCAAGAGTTATTCTCCGTTTGATCTCCGCACTGATGCTGTTGTCCGTGTCTACAGCGGTCCCTAGGTAGACGAAGTCCTGTACTACCTCGAAGTTATGTCGTTTTGTCCAATTCGTCGATGTTCTGTGTCCTTGTTTGATGAGAGCATATACTTCGTTATATGCGTAGGCGAGTAATTGTACAGACTTTTGAAAGATTGTTCCGCTGGTGTTGACGTTTGAGTTCCTTACAATCTGTTCAAGTATGATGCGGAAGAAATCGCATGACAGTTGGTCGCCTTGCCTAAATCCTTTTTAGACATCAAAGGTCTCGGTGAGTTCTCTAAAATTAAGTTAATACTTGTAAGACTTTACTTGTAGTATATACTGGGTTCATCCAAGTAAATACTACCAAATTCATCGGAAATCGGTAGTAGGTACTAGGTTAGCATATACGTGGTCTATAAAACTGTAATTTGCTTTTTCTACTTTGCATATTTCTACTTGTTGATTTTTATTTTTCGATCACTACGTTCCTATGGTTTTTTGTTCATTTTTAATTTTCATAGTTTTAGATTTTCAATTTTCTTCATTTTAAATTGTGTTTTCATTAGTTGTGGTCGCAAAATATATGCAAAATGCAAAGTATGTCAAAAAAAGAAAATTCAACAACTGGAAATCGACATTGACAAACTCTAGAGTTTGTCAATGTCGATTTCCAGTGGCACACAAAAGCACTTTTAAAAGTGCTTTTTGCTCGAAATACGTTTCATGTAGACACTATATCACTTTTTTTGCCCCGAAAAAGCACTTTTACGAATCTCGATTCAGAGGCAAGATTTACACGCACTTTCATTGCATTTTTGGTAAAGGACTGTGAAAGAGAGATAGTAAAAATAAACAATAAACTATTTTGTGAACATGGATCGCTCAATTTTAGCTGAAATTACAAAAATATATATGAGTCATCTAGTTCCGATTCTGACGAAGAAGTGTTTGAAATTCTGAAATTGCTTACACAAAACGACAGGCATTCTGTGAATAATTTTGTTCAAAGTGTTGTGTACAATTATTCGGATGAGGGGGTTTCTTCCTAGTGCACTTACTAATAAAGTTTCGAAAACATTTGTTCTATATAAATTGCAGAACAGAACAAACGGGAAGAGTTGGCTGTCAAAAATAGCACACATACAATGATAAAAAAAGAATTTTGCATTTTCTGTTCCAGTGGAAACGAAAAAAAGCACTTTTTTTAGAGTGCTTTTGTTTTTGCAAAGCATAAGTTACTTCAAACTTATAAGGTGCTTATGAGCAAGTCCCAACAGCCTCACATAAAAAAAGCGAAGGTTGAGGCTATACAATTATTTATTTGCTACTTTAAGGCCGAAACTGATGTTCTATTGACAGAGGAACAGGTAAAAAAAAAGAATAAATAATATCAAGACTGATAAGAAAGAAAGTCGGACGTCAAAGCAACGGGCAACAAGCCAATTAAGTAAAAAGAATGGGAAATTCTGTTGCTAAAGCTTATGGATGCTGAACAGAACCCATCAATTTCAAAAATACCTGGTTTGTATGATTCAATTAAGTAATTAATTTTATTTCTTACTTACTTTACTTAGGTGGGCATTACAGTTCGGGGTGAACCTGGGCCTCAAACAACAACCTTCTATAACGATTTCGATTTCAGGCGAGCTCTCTACAGTTTCGCACTCCAAGTCGGTCTTCATCCACTTGATTGCGCCACCTAAGACGAGGTCTTCCCCTTCCGCGATTTCCCTGCAATGTGCTTTCGAACACCCGACGAGTCGGAGCGTTTGGGTCCATCCGCTCTACATGTCCCAACCATCGTAGCCTCGCGATGCGTACTCTTCTGGCTATGCCCATGTGGCGGTACATCTCATACAGCTCGTTGTTGTATCTTCTTCTCCACACATTGTCTTCGCATACCGGACCAAAGATCATTCGGAGAATTTTTCTTTCGAAACGACCAAAGATTTTCTCATCCGCTTTCGATAAGGTCCATGCTTCCGCGCCGTACAGCAGGACTGGGATGATCAAGGTCTTATACAAGGTCACCTTGGTTTTTCTAGAGATGGTTTAGTTTCTCAATTGCCTTCTTAACCCAAAGAAGCAACGGTTGGCAAGAGTTATTCTCCGTTTGATCTCCGCACTGATGTTGTTGTCCGTGTCTACAGCGGATCCTAGGTAGACGAAGTCCTGTACTACCTCGAAGTTATGTCGTTTTGTCCAGTTCGTCGAGGTTCTGTGTCCTTGTTTGATGAGAGCATATACTTCGTTATATGCGTAGGCGAGTAATTGTACAGACTTTTGAAAGATTGTTCCGCTGGTGTTGACGTTTGAGTTCCTTACAATCTGTTCAAGTATGATGCGGAAGAAATCGCATGACAGTTGGTCGCCTTGCCTAAATCCTTTTTCGACATCAAAGGTCTCGGTGAGTTCTCTACCGACCTTGACGGAGCAGCGTGAGTTCTCCAAAGTCATCCTGCATAGTCGTACGAGTTTTGCAGGGATGCCGAAACTAGACATGGCTCTGTACAGCTCGTCTCTGTAAATACTGTCATACGCGGCCTTGAAATCGATAAAGAGAAGGTGAATATCGATATTATGTTCTCGGGTTTTTTCCAAGATCTGCCGTAATGTGAAAATTTGGTCTATTGTGGACTTCTCTGGTCTAAAACCACATTGATAAGGACCTATCAAGTTGTTGACGTGATCTTATAAGCCAAGATAATAAGACAAGATCTTATAAGCGACGTTAAGGAGGCTTATCCCTCTATAATTGGCGCAATTGTGAGGGTCTCCCTTCTTTAGGATCGGGCATACGATACTGAGGTTCCATTCATCGGGCATGCTTTCTTCCAACCATATCATGCAGATCAGCTGGTGCATGCTCCTTTCCAACTGGTCTCCAGCTGCCTTGAAAAGTTCAGCATCAAGGTCATCTGCACCTGCAGTCTTATTCGATTTAAGTTTGCATATGGCAAGCTTAACTTCTTCTAGGTCGGGAGGACGGCATTCTTGATCACCGTCCAAGCTGAATGGGGCAATCTGCCCGACAGCGGAATTTGTGTCCTCATCGCCGTTAAGCAGTCTGCAGAAATGATCTTTCCAGATCGTCAGTAGCGACTGTGACTCTTATTGTTATTATTATAAATTCTATATTATGTTTCTCGATAAATTTACAATTTTTAATTAAATGTTACTTAAGAATAATAGCATGGCAAAAATTTTGCCGTCGCCCTCAATTGACATGTTTCGAGTTTGACATTAAAAATTAGAAGCTTGAAATTTAAGTCTAACTAATACTTACTTACTTACTTAGGTGGGCATTACAGTTCGGGGTGAACCTGGGCCTCAACCAACATCCTCCTATAACGATTTCGATCTCGGGCGAGCTCTCTCCAGTTTCGCACTCCAAGTCGGTAGAGGTCTTCATCCACTTGATTGCGCCACCTAAGACGAGGTCTTCCCCTTCCGCGATTTCCCTGCAATGTGCTTTCGAACACCCGACGAGTAGGAGCGTTTGGGGCCATCCGCTCTACATGGCCCAACCATCGTAGCCTCGCGATGCGTACTCTTCTGGCTATGCCCATGTGGCGGTACATCTCATACAGCTCGTTGTTGTATCTTCTTCTCCACACATTGTCTTCGCATACCGGACCAAAGATCATTCGGAGAATTTTTCTTTCGAAACGACCAAGGGTTTCCTCATCCGCTTTCGATAAGGTCCATGCTTCCGCGCCGTACAGCAGGACTGGGATGATTAAGGTCTTATACAAGGTCACCTTGGTTTTTCTAGAGAGGGTTTTGTTTCTCAATTGCCTTCTTAACCCAAAGAAGCAACGGTTGGCAAGAGTTATTCTCCGTTTGATCTCCGCACTGATGTTGTTGTCCGTATCTACAGCGGATCCTAGGTAGACGAAGTCCTGTACTACCTCGAAGTTATGTCTGTCTATTGTGACGTTTTGTCCAATTCGTCGATGTTATGTGTCCTTGTTTGATGACAACATATACTTCGTTTTGCCCTCATTAACCATCAAACCCATTTTTGCCGCTTCTGTTTCAATACTCGCAAAAGCACCTATGACATCACGCTTTTTTCTTCCCATTACGTCAATATCGTCTGCATAGGCGAGTAATAGTACAGACTTTTGAAAGATTGTTCCTCTGGTGTTGACGTTTGAGTTTCTTACAATCTGTTCAAGTATGATGTTGAAGAAATCGCATGACAGTTTGTCGCCTTGCCTAAAGCCTTTTTCGACATCAAAGGTCTCGGTGAGTTCTTTACCGACCTTGACGGAGCAGCGTGAATTCTCCAAAGTCATCCTGCATAGTCGTACGAGCTTTGCAGGGATGCCGAAACTAGACATGGCTCTGTACAGCTCGTCTCTGTAAATACTGTCATACGCGGCCTTGAAATCGATAAAGAGGTGGTGAATATCGATATTATGTTCTCGGGTTTTTTCCAAGATCTGCCGTAATGTGAAAATTTGGTCTATTGTGGACTTCTCTGGTCTAAAACCACATTGATAAGGACCTATCAAGTTGTTGACGTGGGGTTTCAGACGTTCACATATTACAGCAGACAAGATCTTATAAGCGACGTTAAGGAGGCTTATCCCTCTGTAATTGGCGCAATTGTGAGGGTCTCCCTTCTTTAGGATCGGGCATACGATACTGAGGTTCCATTCATCGGGCATGCTTTCTACCGACCAAATCATGCAGATCAGCTGGTGCATGCTCCTTTCCAACTGTTCTCCAGCTGCCTTGAAAAGTTCAGCATCAAGGTCATCTGCACCTGCAGTCTTATTTGATTTAAGTTTGCATATGGCAAGCTTAACCTCTTCTAGGTCGGGACGACGGCATTCTTGATCATCGTCCAAGCTGAATGGGGCAATCTGCCTGACAGCGGAATTTGTGTCTTCATCACCGTTAAGCAGTCTGCAGAAATGATCTTTCCAGATCCTCAGTAGCGACTGTGACTCTACAACTATATTTCCCTGCTGGTCTTTACAGGCTTGAGTTCGGGGTTTGCCACCCTGGCAGGATCTTTTTACCTATTGGTAAAACTTCCGAATCTCGTTCCTGTCATGGCACCTCTCTATTTCCTCAAACGAGCGCTTCTCATGCTGCTTCTTTTTCTTTTTGAGAGGTCGGTGTTCTTCCCTTCTTCTCTCCTTGTAAATCTCGTTATACTGATCGTAAGCAGCCCTTGTTCGTGTTTGAATCAGCATTTGTCGTGCTCTTTGTTTAGCTGCATTTGCCTGCCTGCATTCTTCATCGAACCATGGGTTTCGTTTTGGTGGCCGAGTGAAACCCAGAACCTCAGAGGTAGCGGTTCTGATGGCTTCTTGGCATTGCTGCCACTGGTCTTCAATGTTTATGCTGGCGGCATGGGATTCAAGGATAATTGAAGGGACACTCGATTGGAAAAGGCATTGGCAATCTCTTGCGATTGTAGCTTTCCGACGTCATATCTCTATGGCGTCGATCGCAACATGGTCAATTTGGTTGACGGTTAATTGATCTGGGGATCGCCATGTACCTTTATGAATTTTGAGATGCGGGAAGCGCGTACTACTTACAACAAGATTCAGCCCCGCAGCAAAATCGATTAGCCTCAGTCCATTTTCGGAGGTTTTGTCATGGAGGCTATGCTTACCGATTGTGTTTCCAAAGATGTCCTCCTTCCCTAGCTTTGCGTTAAAATCGCCAAGAACGATTTTCACGTCGTGTCTAGGGCACTGCTCATACGTTTCTTCGAGGAGCTTGTAGAAACAGTCTTTGGAATCGTCGTCTTTCTCTTCTGTGGGGGCGTGGGCGCATATAAGGCTAATGTTGGCGAATTTAGCCCTGATGCGGATGGTCATTATACGCTCATTGACTGGATTTTGGCTAATCACCTTATCCCTGAGTCTTCCTCTAACGACAAATCCGCACCCAAATAAGCGTTGTTTCTTTTGTCTGTAGCAGTCGCCATAGTAGATGTCACAATTTTTCATCTTCTTTATGCCCAGTCCACTCCATCGCACTTCTTGGATGGCGGTTATGTCTGCTTTGCAGCAGTCCAGGGCGTCCGCTAATTCTCCAGCTGCACCTAGTCCGTTAAGAGACCTTACGTTCCACGTGCAGATCCGGAGGTCATTGTCCTTTTTTCGTTTGCTTGGGTCGTCAACTTTGAAATCATTATCGTTATCCGAGGCTTTTGGTTGTTTCGGAACCATATTTTTTTTCCGTGGCTGGGTAGTTAACCCTATGCACAACCCCCAACCTGGAGGGCCAGGTCCTTTTGGATCCCTTCGGACACAAAGGGCTGGAATATCCAGTGACAGTACCCTGCTGCAGGGGTGTGAGTGCTGCCGTTGGCTCACCAGGAGCTCATCCGCCACCATCTCTACTTCAATACCCTCCCTGTCCTAGTATTGAAAGACCCCGAAAGACCTTTAAACCAAATATGTTGGAGTAGCTCCTTCAGGGGTTTCTGCTTTTATGGCTGCTGAAGTCCACCGTTGATTCTGTCCTTCGAATTCATCCGCTGGAACATTTACACGAAAGCTCTCGTAGACCACTGAGATTCGTGCAGTCACTCATAGTTCGCAGAGCATTATAGTGTTGACCGATCACAATTCTTTTGTTCCGGATTCCCTTGTCAACACTCGCACTTACTAGTTTAGCAGGTCAGCTCTGGACGGAGCATCCCAGGTCCCAGTGGATACCGCTTGGAGGTATAGTAAGCACAATTGACGTGTACTATAAGTTAAACCATCTGGGCGCCGCCAAGTTGGCACCAGTCAGAGCCTACCCGAATAATACAACGCCCATCCACCCCAGTCTAACTAATAACAAAAGGAAAAAAAAAGAAAATTAAAAACATACATATATTTAAATAGTTGATCACAATATTTGTATTACGTTATTGTAAAGCTGTTCCGGTAATATAAGGCGTGATTAATGAAGAGACAAAGGGTTTTCCAACATAAATAACCATTTAAAATCTGCTTTGTATCTTCGCGTGTAAGAATGCTTTTTTGAAAATAAAGACTGCGGATTTCTTTTAAAATAGGACATACAGCTAAAAAGTGGAACACATCCTCAATTTCATTCTGGTTACACAAACTACATATCGGATTAAGGTCAGTTCTTTGTGGTTTATAATTTAAATTGAGCATTTCCGTCCTCGCTTTAAATATAAGACTCATCTGGTTGAGAGAAAGCTTTCCACTAAAATAATTTCTACTATGCAGCACATGATTTAATTCCCTGTAAATAATTGTTGAAAATGTATTTCTGGCAATTCCCTATTAACATTATATACTAAACTTACTTATATACTACTAACCTACAACTACACTTACATTATATAATCTCTTTGTACTTATCTTTTAGTCTTGTAATAAACACCATTGAATTCAGACTCGGTCTTACAGTTTCTATAGAAGTAAATTCCTAACAAAGGTTATGGGCCTAGATCCCAGACAAAGAACTATATATATAAATTAAAAATTTTTAAAGAACTTAAAAGTACTTTACGATGGCGTCTTCTTCCTTGTATCAAATTGAGAAATTACGAAAAGAATTACGAGTCATGGAAACTGCAAATTAAAAGCTTTCTAATACACAGTGAATTGTGGCCATACGCAAATGGAGATAACACAAAACCAGACAAGGATTTTGCAGCGTGGATCAAATGCGATGAGAAGGCACTGGCCACCATCCTTCTGTCCGTGAAGCCGTCTCAACTCAACTATATAAAAAATATGAATGAATGAATATTAAATATTTGTAATCTGATATATGAAAAAATAAAGAAGATAATAATAATAATAATAATAATATATAAAAAATTGTAACACATCAAATGAAGCGTGGATTATCTTACAAAAAACACATCAGCCACAAGGGCCAGCGAGGAAAGTATACCTATTTAAGTCTTGCAATTGAAATTGCAAGAGAATAATCACGTGCTACCACATCTTAATAATTTTTCATCACTCGTCGAAAAATTAAAAGAGATAAGTATTCAGATTCAAGATGAGCTTTTGTCAATTATTTTGCTTTATAGTCTCTCTGCCAGCTTTGAATCTTTTGTTCTTGCTATCGAAGCACGAGATACTCTACCCACATGTGAGAACCTTAAGATAAAGCTTCTAGAAGAAGGACACAGGAGACAAGGGTCCGAATGTAATAATTTAGCACCAGAACAGGCATTGTACGTAAGAAATCGAAGGCAAAAACAATTCTCACAGCAAACGCAGCAACAATCACAACGTGGGAAGACCGATCAACACACATTTAAAGGAACCTGTTTTAATTGTAATCGTCGTGGGCACTTCGCAGCAAATTGCAACATCTTCATTTGCAATGATTAATGCAGCATGTGCGGGAGGGTTAACCAGTCAATCGTGGATTTTCGACAGTGGATCGACAAGCCATCTATGCTGTGATAAGAGTATGTTTACCAGTCTTCGCTCGCACATTGAACAAATAGCACTTGCTAATGATGCTCATATTTTATCAGACGGCATCGGCGAGGTCACATTAAAAACCAAACTCTGAAAGATGTTCTTTTTGTGCCATCATTGAAAATGAACTTAGTTTCAATTTCCAAAGCTGCTGACAATTTAAACAGAATAGTTTTTGACAGGCACTGTGCAAACATATTGAATGCTGATGGACGAGTTTTATTATCTGCAAAGAAATCGCAAAATATGTATATTTGTAGTGAGTTCATTAAAAATGAGGTTAACCTATACACGTGTTCAAAGGCACAATCGAGTAGAAATGATATTGCCGTATGGCATGAGAGGTATGGTCATCTAAATGGGAAAAGTTTGAGCGACCTTATTCAGAAGCAATTGGTAAGAGGTCTACATTTCAAAGGTAGTATCAACAATATAAATTTTCAATGCGAAGTCTGCATGAAAGGCAAAATATGCTCATTACCATATGTGTGTGAACAAAACCGGAGTGAAGGTATTTTAGATTTAATACACACTGATATATATTTGTGCCCATATGAGGAAAACGTCCAATGGAGGAGCAAAATATTTTCTCCTTTTTGTGGATGATTATTCCAGAAAATTTTTCATTTATTTTTTAAAGGCAAAAAGTGAAGCATTAGATACGTTCAAAAAATTTAAGGCCATGGTTGAGACGCATACATCGAAACGAATCAAGACGCTTAGGAGCGATGGTGGAACTGAGTTTGTGAACCGTCCATTCACAGAGTTCTTGGAATCCAGTGGTATTCGTCACCAGCTAACAGCTCCCTATACCCCGCAACAAAATGGAGTTGTGGAACGAGCCAACAGGACAGTTGTGGAGATGGCCAGGTGTATGTTGATTGGGTCAGGTTTGCCTGAGAGCATTTGGGCGGAGGCAGTAAATACAGCGGTGTATTTAAGAAACCGTTCACCATGCAGTACTTTACAAGGAATCACACCATTCCAGGCCTGGTCTGGACTCCAACCTAATGTCTCACATTTAAAAATATTTGGTTGTAAGGCATTCATGTTAAACAAGCGCCCAGGATACTCCAAGTTCCAATCGAAAGGGATTGAATGCACAATGATAGGATATGCAAGTGAGTCCAAAGCGTATCGCCTTTACGACCGCAAAACTGGTAAAGTATACATTAGCCGAGATTTAAAATTTATTGAAAAAAAACCAAATCTTGAATCAGAAAGTATAAATGTAGATTACCTCCTTACAGAACCTTCAAAAATTGAAATAAGCGATTTAGAAGTTGATATGCCAAAAGTCGAGGTCCCACAAACTAAAAAGGATACTGATGCTGATGTTTTCGAAGACGCTCTGGGACCTGATAGTTTGGATGTTGCTGTTGCGGACGCTGTTGAACCTGATGATAATGTTGCTGGAAATGCTGTTCTTGAAACTGCAACTGGAGATGAACAAGATGACGATGCAGAAGAGGATGGTATTGGAAGTTGTATAGATGAAGAGGGGGAGCAAGAATCTGTCGGAGTAAGTCCTAAAAAAATATTAAGAAGTGGTAGAGTGCGTGTAGTAGATACCAATAGTGGCAAAGGTAGAAGTACAGGTAGAGGAGTGACTAACTCATTGAATTATGTGAAAGGAAGGGAATGTCCTTCAACAATAGAAGAAGCCCTTCGAAGTAAAGACGCAGATAAATGGCGTCAAGCCATGAAAGATGAGTTTAATTCTCTGTCTAAAAATGACACATGGACATTTGTTGACTTACCTAAAAATCGACAAGCCATTAAGTCAATGTGGGTATTCAACATTAAACGCAACAAGGAAGGGTATATTGAACGCTATAAGGCTAGACTTGTTGCCAAAGGCTGTGGGCAAAAGTATGGCGTTGACTTTTATGAGACATTTTCACCGGTAGCAAGGTATTCTAACATACGATTAGTCATTGCATTAGCAGTTGAATTTGATCTGTTGTTACACCAAATTGACGTTACAGCTGCGTATTTGAACGAAGATTTAGACGAAGACATTTTTATGCAACAACCAACCGGTTTTGTAAACGAAGCCAATCCTTATAAAGTTTGTAAGCTCCAGAAAGCTTTATATGGACTCAAACAGTCAGGAAGGCAATGGCATTTAAAGCTCGACAGTATCTTAAAAAATATGGGCTTTAGAAATTGCATCAATGATAAGTGCATATATGTGATGCATAAAAATAGAGACATAATTATAATTGTTGTCTACGTTGACGACATTTTAATAGCATGCAAGGAGAAGCACGATATGGAAACCATCAAAAGGCAGATAGCGTATCAGTTTGAAATTGTGGATAAGGGACCTTTGAATCATTTTCTTGGAATAGAGATCCAAAGAGATGGGCTACGAGGAGCAGTTAAACTCAGCCAGCAGCAGCTTATAAAGGGTCTTTTAGAGGATTTCAAGATGACCGATAGCAGAAAAGTGACGACACCCATCGATCCAGGCACACAGTTGAGAAAATGTGATGGCTGTAACAATTGTTCGAAAGTCAACACTTTACCAATCCTTAATAGGATCTTTAAATTTTTTAAGCATCTTTACACGACCTGACATTTCTCATATTGTCTAACTGCAGCAAAACATTTACTAAAACACCTGTCTAATACAACTCACTATCAGATTACTTTCAGAAAAACTGGGCAAGATTTGTTTGGCTATACGGACGCTGATTGGGGTGGTAACAGTGATGATAGGAGATCATTTACCGGTCATGTTTTCTTTCTGGCTGGCAGTCCTGTATCCTGGGAATCTAAAAAGCAACCGACAGTAGCGCTAAGTAGTACTGAAGCAGAGTACATGGCACTTTAATCCGCATCAAAGGAGATCGTTTTCTTACGTAATCTAATCTGCGAAATGGGATTTAGCAGTTTAATAACCAAACCAAAAATCTTGTATGGTGATAACCTGAGTGCGCAACAGTTGGTGAAGAATCCAGTGTTCCACGCTAGGAGCAAGCACATCGACATAAAGATGCATTTTGTTCGAGATGTGTACGAACGGAAGGAGATCGAACTAGCATACATCCCTACTGATGAAATGGTCGCTGATATTCTGACCAAAAATTTAAAGAAAATTAAGCACAACAAAATGTGGTACCCGTGGTGTAATGGATAGCATGTCCGCCTGTTAATCCAGAGGTTAGAGTTCGAATCCCAACAGAGGCAAAAATGTTTTTTCCACGGGTATCGCCTTTCGCGAGGAATTGGCAAGTCCTCCGTTAGTATTCATTGCCATGAAAAGCGCTTTCTCGATTAGCCGTTCGGAACCGGCAGAAAATTGTAGGTGCCCTCCATTCCCCCACAAGGTATGGTTGTGAGAAATGCGCTAGGCCCAGGGGCTCTTTGCTCTGTAGCGCCACCCTATTTTTTTTTTTTTTTAAGCACAACAAATTTGTGAATATACTTGGTTTAATGTAATTTAGAATTGAGGGGTTGTGTTGAAAATGTATTTCTGGCAATTCCCTATTAACATTATATACTAAACTTACTTATATACTACTAACCTACAACTACACTTACATTATATAATCTCTTTGTACTTATCTTTTAGTCTTGTAATAAACACCATTGAATTCAGACTCGGTCTTACAGTTTCTATAGAAGTAAATTCCTATCAATAAGCCTGGTCGGGGATGTCTGAGCTCTGTTTAAATTCTGCAGATATAAGGAGTCGTCTATGTTTGCTATACATCGATAGAAAACATCTCGCCAATTTACTTAATTCAGGTTACTAATATTGAAGTACATTAGACCGGTTCAAAAAAAGTGACTTTTTTCTTTTTCTCGATGCACATCGATTTTTACCTTCGAGTAGGTGTAAAAACAAGCTTGTTAAAATTTGAGCTCGAAAAATTAATATTTAGAGGTCGCTCATCGCAGATTTCCATTTCCCATACAAATTGTATGGGGAAAAAAACATATAATTTTTGGAGATATTTCGGTCTAGAAGCAAAGTGCCGAAATGAGCGATACATATTCTTATAGAAAATTTGTTGTTCTACAAAAAAGGTTTCTTATGATTTTTCAACAAATTCACTCCTTCAAAAGTTATACAGGGTTAAAGTTTGAACAAATATTTTTTTTCTTTATATCTGACAAAATGTTAGAATGTATCACTTAAAATCATAAAATCATTCGCTTATGACACATTTTTTTATAGAAAACTAGCTGACCCGCCCGGCGTTGCTCGGGTCAAACTTATTCAAAGCGTTGTTCCCACAGAAAGCCAGAAAAAAAAAAATTCTCGTGTCACAGTGTAAATTAAAAAAACAATGTTAAGGGTAGATGGCCCTTATCACTAAGGGGTATGAAAAATAGATAGTAGCCTATTCTCAGACCTACTGAATATGCGTATAAAATTTGGTAAAAATCGGTCAAGCCGTTTCGGAGGAGTTTAAGTTCGAACACCGTGACACGAGAATTTTATATATATGATTAATTGTTCTACAAAAAAGGTGTTTTATCATTTTTCGACAAATTCACTCCTTCAAAAGTTATTCAAGGTTAAAGTTTAATTTAGAGTAAATTTAAGTTTTTTCTTGATTTCTGAAAAAATTAATTAATTAATTAATTATTTAATTAACCTTGAATAACTTTTGAAGGAGTGAATTTGTCGAAAAATAATAAAACACCTTTTTTGTAGAACAATTAATGTTCTATAAAAATATGTGTCATAAGCGAATGATTTTATGATTTTAAGTGTTAAATTTTAACATTTTGTCAGAAATCAAGAAAAAAAAATTTTTGTTCAAACTTTAACCTTGAATAACTTTTGAAGGAGTGAATTTATCGAAAAATGATAAGAAACTTTTTTTGTAGAACAACAAATTTTCTATAAGAATATGTATCGCTCATCTCGGCACTTTGCTTCTAGACCGAAATATAAAACTCCAAAAATTATATGTTTTTTTCCCCATACAATTTGTATGGGAAATGGAAATCTGCGATGAGCGACCTCTAAATATTAATTTTTCGAGCTCAAATCTTAACAGGCTTGTTTTTACACCTACTCGAAGGTAAAAATCGATGTGCATCGAGAAAAAGGAAAAAGTCACTTTTTTTGAACCGGTCTAAAGTACATGCTGTGACTATTTGCCAGCTCAAACCATTCCTTAAACGGAGATAAACGCTGTTGGAACAAATAGTTCATGACTTGTTTTTGAAGATTTGAATCCGATCTGTTCATGACTCTAATTATGTAATCCGCATTTGCCTTCAGATTTTTAGGATATATTTGTGATACCAGATTCAACGTGAATAGCATACGTGGGAGTTGATTCAGCTAGTTTAAAGATACGTTTAAAAAAGAATCTTTGGATTACTTCAAAATCGTCACTATTTTGGTATCCAAACACTTGATTTGCATAACACAGACATGTTCTAATGGTTGCATCAAAAACCCTAAACTTGGCAGAAGCATTAACATCTTTGTTTGAAAAAAATTTGCTCCACATAAGATTAATTGCAGTTTTGGCTGTAGCACACTTTTCTTTTATATGGGGACGAAGGTCAAGATTGTATGTTATTAAGAGCCCTAGATATTTGTATTGGCTAACAATTTCCAAGGCTTCTCGTTCCATAAACCATTTTTCTTGTGCAGTTCTACGGCGTTCATTATTTTAGATTTAGCGGTATTAATACTGAGATCCCATAAATCGCAAAATCTTTTTAATTAGCTTATCTGTAACTGCAAAGCATTAGGGGTTTCAGCTAGAATTACAACATCATCCGCATATAAAAGCATTTTTATTGGCGTCTCACCAAACATTATTCCTCCAGGGAAATCTTTAGATATATCATCAATAAATAAAGCAAATATGATAGGACTCAAACTACACCCTTGAGGGACACCAGAGCTTGTACCAAAAAAATCGGACATTTTGCTACCATTCCACACCGCGGCAGAGGTTTTTTTAATAAGGAGTTTGTATAGGTTAAGGAATTTAGTCGATATGCCCAAGGTTGAAAGCTTATATTAATGATTTTCTGTTAACCGTATCAAATGCTGCTTTGAAATCCACAAATAACGCATACAATTTCTTTTTCTTATCCAAAAATCTTTTGACAATACTTGTCAGAACAAATAAATGATCCACTGTAGACAGCCCTGTACGAAAACCAGCTTGGTAAATACTAAGGAGATTATTCTCTTCAACCCATTTTGTCAACCTTTGGTATAGAATATGGATGAATATTTTTTTAAGACATGGTAAAATAGAAATACCTCTGTAATTTTCGGCTAACTGCAAATCCCCTTTTTTAAAAATTGCACAGATCAACAGCTCTTAAAAACGAATTTGGAATCAATTCTTCTTCAAGAAGCTTATTAAAATATTTACAGATATGCTGCAAAAAGAGTTCACTTGAATATTTATAAAATTCAACAGGAATACCGTTGATCCCCGCAGATTTATCATTTTTCATGCGCTCCAAGGTATTTTTCAACTCAAGAAATATAATATGCCCATCCAATTCAGGAGTTAAGACTAGAGGCATTGCATAATGGAACAAATGGCAGTCAGTTAGCGGATTCAGTAGTATTTTGAAGTGATCGGCCAGTTTTGTAACCTCTATACTTGCGGCAGATACAATTTTACACCCTCCAAGTATACGCACCTTTATTTATACAATAGAGCGGCCGTGGTGCAGTGGTAGATTGTCTAGTAGATAGGCCGGACGCGTGGGTTCGAATCCCGCTCTGGGCATCTACTTTTCTTTCAGCCTCCCAGTTTCATATGGACGCCGCCCTTGAGGTTATATATGTGAATTATAATGCTCCAGATTAGCATATAAGCCTCCTCTTTAAAAAAAAAAAAAAAAAAAAAAAAAAAAAAAAAAAAAAAAAAAAAAAAAAAAATACGCACCTTTCTCCAAAATGTTTTTGAATCTCTGCAAACTGAAATGCGTTTTTTCGCAGTCAGTTTCCTACACTCCCAGTCATACCACTGAGCTACAAAACCACCACCATTGTTGCACTTATTCTTTATAAAACAAGCTTGCTTAACACATTTTAAAATACTATCTAACTCTTGATCGCAGTTCCAATAATCTTGTAATGGTAGGTTATTTACCTGAGCATCAAGCCTACGCCTATATACTTCAGCACGGTTTTCTATCCACTTTATACATTTGATTGAATTATTAGGTAACAAAGTCTGATCTTGAAATTTAATTGAGGTTACTGTTGGTAAATGACTAGAATAATTTGCAATTGGAACTTCAAAATCTACAATTCTACTTAACCAATTTTCTTTTGCCAAACAATAATCAATTACTGAACTGCCTTGACCCGATACAAAAGTTAGTTCACCATTTTTGTCACTCTTAGTAGTACCATTGAGTACCATAAAACCAAAATTTTCAATAAAATCTAAAAGTTGCCTGCCGCATCTATTAACCGTCTCATCCTTAGAGTTTCTTACACCTTCAAACACATGCGAAACATTTTGCACCAGTGGCGCTGAATTCTGAAAATGTCCAATTCTCCCATTAAAATCACCTAATATTATTACATTTTGCATTTCATTTTCATTTAAAAAGTTTTCATTTCATTAAAATCATTAATCCAGTTATTACAATTGAGATATATCGGAACAATGAAGTAGGAGTCTTGCCTATGTCTAATCTCAATTACTGTTTTCCTATCAATCGACTTAATTTTTACAAAATTTTTCAACCTATTTTTCATTGCAACTAACAAGCCGCCACTAGCTCTACCAAAAATATTATTTCTAATGGCTGGAATAAATTTGACTGTAAAATCTTTAAAATATTTAACAAATTGTGTTTCTGTACCTTCTTCAAGAAATGTTTCTATAAAAATGATTATTTCAAAGTTTTGTATTAATTTAAAAAAATCTGGCATTAATAGTTTGTTTTTAAGGCCAGACACATTTTAGCACAAAATATTTAAATTTAAATGACAGACGGCACCCCTATCCTAAATATAATGCTGACTCAGCTGTTGACTCGTTTCTCACTGTTGCAGTACAGGCGTTGCAGTCGCAAAGTTCTGACAGTCGATGTTGTTGTTGATGTCAAAGAATTGCAATCCAGCCTCTCCAAAAGTGCTTCTTATAAATGACATTTCTTCTGCATTCTTTATAACCAACCCTCGTGCCAGATTATAAGTGAACGCAAAATTATTAATATTCAATTTGATTCCTCTTAAAAAAATCTTTGCTGTTGGTGACATTTCAGCTAGCCTCGATTTGATTTGATACAGTGCAGTTCTTTTTTGTCGTGTTATAATTGATTGCTCGCGATGTATAACAATTCCGGTGTTTTTCAGTAGCTTCGATTACTTTATTTGCGGTTTCGCCGGGATGAAATTTCAAAACAACTGTTGTTTTATTTGTATTGCGATTTGTGAATTCTTGTGTTTGACTTATAGGTAATTCTGCATTTTCTTGAAGCTTTAGAAGACCTTTACAAGTTTGTTTTGCAAAGTCAACTTTATTGGTTTTCCCTTCTGCCGGAAAATGAACAACAGTGTTTTCGGTGTCTTTTCGTGACAACATTTCAATTTGTCGCTCTAACGTTTGACAGTAGCTTTCCATGTTTGTTATTCGGTTAAGCAGGTAGCCGTTTTGAGACCGTAATAACTGAAGCTCGTTTGAGACAGCAAGGACTTCTTTTTCGTAGCAATGTCTTTCAATTTCGGGGTTAAGCACTCATCAAAAAGGACCTTTAATTGAGCAATCGACATTGTTCCAACCGATGCCATTGTTTCAACAGTGCGTTTTTTGTTCGTCGATGTATGGTCAGGCGAAGAATCTTGCAAATTTCTTTTCGATTGCATATGCAGCACTTACAATTTAAAAAGATCGAATAGCCCCAATGAAATAAATTGGATAAGATCGTACCTTGTATTGCCAGTGGTCAAACCTTTGTGTATTTCGTGTGTGAACACAGCCTTATTAAATGTAATTAAAGTTTTAAAAATAAAATAAAATCAACTTTTATTGTTTTAATTTAAAAAATTCAAAAGAGCAACCTTCTCACAACTTTGAAAGCAGTCATCTGACTGTGACTCTATAACTACGTTTCCCTGCTGATCTCTACAGGCTTGAGTTCGGGGTTTGCCACCCTGGCAGGATCTTTTCACCTTTTCGTAAAATTTCCGAATCTCGTTCCTGTCATGGCACCTCTTTAGTTCCTCAAACAAGCGCTTCTCATGCTACTTCTTTTTCTTTTTGAGAAGTCGGTGTTCTTCCCTTCCTTTCTCCTTGTAGATCTCGGTATACTGATCGTAAGCAGCCCTTGTTCGTTTTTGCATCAGCATTTGTCGTGCTTTTTGTTTGGCTGCATTTGCCTGCCTGCATTCTTCATCGAATCATGGGTTTCGTTTTGGTGGCCGAGTGAAACCCAGAACCTCAGAGGTAGCGGTTCTGATGGCTTCTTGGCATTGCTGCCACTGGTCTTCAATGCTTAATGCTGGCGGCATGGGATTCAAGGATAATTGAAGGGACACTCGATTGGAAAAGGCATTGGCAATCTCTTGCGATTGTAGCTTTCGGACGTCATATCTCTTCACAGCGTTAGTTCGTGCTGGTCGTGAACAAGATATCCTCATTCGTACCTTGGCTAGAACAAGGTAGTGGTCCGAGTCAAAGTTGGCCCGAGTTGGAAGAGTGCCTTGCGTCGATCGCAACATGGTCAATTTGGTTGACGGTTAATTGATCTGGAGATCGCCATGTACCTTTATGAATTTTGAGATGCGGGAAGCGTGTACTATTTACAACAAGATTTAGCCCCGCAGCAAAATCGATTAGCCTCAGTCCGTTTTCGGAGGTTTTGTCATGGAGGCTATGTTTACCGATTGTGTTTCCAAAGATGTCCTCCTTCCCTAGCTTTGCGTTAAAATCGCCAAGAACGATTTTCACGTCGTGTCTAGGGCACTGCTCATACGTTTCTTCAAGGAGCTCGTAGAAACAGTTTTTGGAATTGTCGTCTTTCTCTTCTGTGGGGGCGTGGGCGCATATAAGGCTAATGTTGGCGAATTTAGCCCTGATGCGTATGGTCATTATACGCTCATTGACTGGATTTTGGCTAATCATCTTATCCCTGAGTCTTCCTCTAACATTCATTCCAAATGAATACACCATTTGGTTTTTTTCTCAAAAGCATCGAATACACCGAGTTTATAGCGAACACATCGAATACACCAAATAATGCACTATACACATTACACACCAAGCGAACTGCGAATTTTCAATTACTAAGAAATGAAAGAGTTAACAATCAACAATTACAAAAAGAGTCTTAGTACATTTTCTTTGAACATATTTCATTTTCAAGAAATATGTACATATGTAAGAAAAATTTGTAAACTAACTATTATCGGTTTTGCTATTCAAAATTCTTACTAATGTTTTAAATGCAAATGTAACTCTGTCTGTTCGCTTTTTTTTTTGTATCCGTCTCCCACTCAAACCACAGAACCGATTTTAATTAAATTTTGTACAGAGATACTCTAGAACCTGAGGAAGAACATAGGTTATATATGTTATCCCTATATTCCCACGGGAAAGGAAACGCAAATGGGAAAAATCGTTAGAATGCTACACCATCCACGAGTAAAAAACTCTAACTCATCTGCATTAGCCCACGGGATCGGCAATGAGAAATTAAAAACTTTCAGGTTAAAGCTAGAAACAAACAAAGCGGAGCATCACATAATTCATTTGCATCAGTTCAAGCCACTCGCTGCACTCAGTGTGCTTGTAAATGTTCTATTTGTATTTTTTCAATTGTTGTATTCGGTGTGTTGATAACTGTTAGGCTTGTTCTGTTCTGTTTAAATCAAGCATTCAAGCCTAGGAGAGAAACCAAACAGTGTATTCGTTCTATTACGAAGAGATCGAATGGTGTGCAGAATTTGCTTTTTAAGAATAAGAATAGTGTATTCATTTTTAGTGTACACTTATTTCTAAGCATTCTACGAACAGAATACACTGAACTACTGTGCTTGATTCGAAAAGGTAAATGAATGTATTCATGCAGACCTCTTGTAGACATCACAGTTTTTCATCTTCTTTATGCCCGGTCCACTCCATTGCACTTCTTGGATGGCGGTTATGTCTGCTTTGCAGCAGTCCAGGGCGTCCGCTAATTCTCCAGCCGCACGTAGTCCGTTAAGAGATCTTGTGCAGATCCGGAGGTCATTTTCCTTTTTTCGTTTGCTTGGGTCTTCAACTGTGAAATCATTATCGTTATCCGAGGCTATTGGTTGTTTCGGAACTGTATTTTTTTTACGTGGTTGGGTAGTTAACCCTACGCACAACCCCCAACCTGGAGGGCTCATTTTTGCAGGTAGTCTATCTGCTGGATCAGATACCCACAATAGGAATCAAAAATGCAATTTTCAAGTGCAATTGAAAATAATACAGAAGAGTACGGAACTGGATTCTCCATCTCATTCACCAACACCAAAACGAAAAAGGTATATGACACAGGAGACGGACGAAACAAAACCTCTTACTACAGTTGAGCTTCAGCGATTAGTCCTTCTGGAACAGCTGAAACTCTTAAGGATGCAACAGCAAGAAGTGCAAAAAAATTGAAAGTAAATATTGAAGCTGCTTCATATCAACCATCTAATACCTCAAATAATGTTTTTTTGCACAATTTCATAATGCATATTGATTTTTTGAGTTATATTATACATTATAAATGAAGTTATTACTGTGCACTATATAAAGTTTCTGCTATCTCATTCCTCCTCATCTGTTCCAATCTTCGGATTTGAAGTATGTACACTTTCGCTGTTTTCTGGGAAGTGAGTTGCAGTTTCACTTCCACCATTTTCTGATAAAACGAAGTCGTTGCTATCATTCAGATACTTTGCAACATTATGCTATACAAAACAGGACGTAATAATAGCTGGTACATTTCTTATTTCGACACGTATACAGTTTTGTAGAATTGGAAAACGGCTTTTCAGTTGGCCGAAACAACGTTCTATTACGACCCTCTCTTTCATATGTAATTTGTTGTAAAGTTTTTCGATTTTGGTTGTTGGATTACTGAAAGGTGTCATTAACCATGGCGCAATTCCATATCCTTCGTCTCCCAACAAAACAGTACGGTCTGAAGTTCTCATAATTGGTTCTAGAAAACTGTTTTTCCAGATCCTTGAATCATGCACTAAACCCGGCCATTCGCATACAACACTGGTAAAACATTCACTTGCATTACAGGTTGCTTGAATATTGACGGAAGCAAATCCTTTGCGGTTTATATATTCCTCCGAATGTAATTGAGGTTTCCTTATCTCTACAGGGGTACAATCTAATGCACCAATACATGATGGAAATCTGTATTTTAAAAGCCAATCCTACTTAGCTGCCAGTTGTTCTTCGTAATTCGATGGAAACTTTATCCAAGAACCACATTTACTAATAATTAAATTTGTCGCTTGATGCACAGTTCTGCAAAACAGTACTCTGATGGAAGCATATGTCTTCCCCAACCCCAACTTGAAATTCTGGATCCCCAACATATCTCAAAAAAATTCGCATCTTTTCATCAGGGGAAGTGTAGCACCTCCTCTTTTTTCAGTTTGAGTACATAAAAAATTATTATTATTATTATTATTTTTTTACTATGAATAAATTTGTTATTTCTCATTTCCATTAAATTTTATATAAATTTTCTTACCGATAAAGTACTGGCTTAGCCACTCAACGTTTTCCTTTTCAAAACGGTAAAGCATTTTTTTTTTTTTTATAATTTGCGCGCACATCAAGGGGTTATGAATACCCTTATAATGTTGTAGAACACAGTGCGAGCATTTAGGAAAATAGGAGAGGATTTAATAGGAGACACCGATGCACATTGCTTTTAAATCTTTGCGAATCGTAATGCAGGGGAAATACAGAGTCAGGTAAAGCATTCCACATTCGGGTGATGCGGTTGAAATACGAATCTCTATACTTGACTGTACGCCCGAAGTTGGGCTCAATGTAAAACTGATGAGCATTCCTAGCGAGGCGAGTGTTGCGGCTAAATTGTTTCAGGGGAGGAATGCAACTGGCTATTTCACTAGAGCACTATTTGTAGAAAAAGCGATAAAAGAGAGTGAGACAGGCAACGTTTCGACGATGTTCAAGAGAATCAATCGATTCTACGATTGAACTATCACCTATCAATTTTAACGCTCTATTTTGTACCCTATCAAGTAGGCGCAAGGATGTTTGAGAAGCACCTGACCAGATATGAGAGTTATACTCCAGTTTTGGGCGGATGAAGGCCTTATAAATTGTAGCCAGATCAGAAGGGGTGAAAAATTTCCTGCATCGTCTCAAGAAGCCTAAGCATTTAGCAGCGTTTTTGGCGACTTCAAATATGTGGTCATTCCAACGAAGATCATCGTTTACACACATACCAAGTACTGACAGCTTTTCGGTTTCTTCGATGCAGGTACCATTCATGGATAATGGCAATGGGGGAATGTTAAGCTTCAACGACAAGAGACAGCATTGAGTTTTCGAAGCATTGAATTCTACTCGGTTCATAAGACCCCATGCAACAATGCTGTCAAGGTCAGAATTCAATGAGCTTATCATACGCAACCGTTGTAGTTCCACATCCGAAGAGCAGGGACGTGAATTTGTAAACGAATATGAAAAGCTGAGGGTCGAGTCGTCAGCAAAACAGTTAAGCGGATTAGAAGTTTCAGACAAGAGATCATTAATGAAAATGAGGAAGAGAGTCGGAGACAAAACGGAGCCCTGGGGCACACCAGCATTTATTAAGTGGGTATCAGACTTGAAGCCATCCAACACAACTTGTATTGAACGGTCGGAAAGGTAATTTCTAATCCAACGAAGAAGAGACTCATCGATACCAAAAGCACGCATTTTCGATAAAAGAGCCTGATGCCAAACTCTATCAAATGCTTTAGAAATATCAAGCGCAATAATCTTACTTTCTCCAAAACAATGTAAAGATTGGTTCCACTTTTCGGTGAGATAAGCCATCAAATCACCAGTGGACCGTTTGCTACGAAAGCCGTACTGACGGTCATTAAGAAGCTTTCGTTCTTCAAGATATTTCATAAGTTGACGGTTTATCAACGTTTCCATGACCTTGGAAAGAAGGGACGTTAGTGCAATTGGACGGTAATTGGAAGGGGAGGAAGATTCGCCTTTTTTAGGGACCAGCTGGACAAATGCAGTTTTCCATCTGCTCGGAAAAATCCCAGCAGAATAGGAAAGATGGAAAAGTTTACGCAGTGGTTTTGCCAGCGTAGAAGAACACCTCTTCAGAATAACGGCGGGGATACCATCTGGACCAGCGGATTTATGTATGTTGAGATCTTTGAGGACTCTCGCAACCGAGCGTGTTCGAAAAAATATCTGCTTCATCAAAGAATTTGCAGACTCGAGCTCAGGTGGAGCCAATATGCTATGAGGAAGTGTCGAGTTGGCAGCAAACTGGGCTGCCAGCAAATTGGCTTTGTCGATGGAGCTAACATATGGAGAGTCATTGAAGACGAGCGTTGGGACCGATGACGTGGTCGAGTTCAAAATTGTTATCGCCGGGATCTCTTCGCTCTTTATAATTTTTTCAGCGATTACTCGTAAAAAAGCGGCCATTTAAATTAAATAAGTCAACCGAACGCTTGGATATAAAACTTCCGACTAAAATGGACACTTAACACGAAAAAGTATTTACTAGCAAATGTTCAAGTTGGTTTTTAAAAGCTTGAAAAAATTCCAGTATATACTTGAACAAAATAGTTTTTATGCATACCGATTAAAGTATTTACTGGTTTAATTCATCCGAAACCAGAAAATACTTTGTTACCTAGTATATACTTTTTTGCAGTATTTACTATGGTTTTATGCATACGTAAAATAGTATATACTATAGAAATTTGCCATTAAAAGCATTTACTAGCCTTTATGCATATGTCCAAATGTCTAAAGAGTTGGACAAGCCTTAGCCAACTTCGTATTTATAAATGCATTCCAACAGTTGTCTAAATAGGCCCTAAAACACTGACAGCCGTACAGCTGATTTGACTTTCTGTTACAGCTTTGGCCACAGTAGTAATGATCTGACAACAGTGAAGTGCGAGCGAGAAGGGGCACCACCCCTAATCCTAGCCTCCGATTACATGCCGGGCGATGCAACCTCCAACCCCCCGCCGCCGGCAGCTGTTGCAGAATTGGTCTCCACAACAAAAAGGAATGGCTGGGACCTTCTCATGGGCTGTGATGCTAATGCCCATCACATACAGTGGGGTAGTACAAACACGAACGAAAGAGGTGAGTCACTTTTTGAATATATTATTGAGAACAACCTGATAATTATGAATAGAGGTAACGAACCAACATTTATAACATCTCTGACCACAGAATGATAACATTCGAAATAGAACACAAATCTGAAAACTTTATCCCTTATAGAAACCCTAGGAAAACTGACTGGGGTCTCTATAACCAAAAATTGGCCCTAACTCTCAGCCAGAACAACAATCAGCCTTTGCTTAACTGCTCAGCCATAGAGACACAGGTAAACAAGCTTACGTCAGACATAATCAATGCCTACGAAAGCTCATGCCCGCCATCCAAAGGGAAAGGTAGATCCAACCCCATATGGTGGACAAGCGAACTATCGATCCTTAGAAGGAACTCTAGGAGGCTCTTCAATAGAGCAAAATTTAGCAACCTTTCGGCTGACTGGGACCTATACAAGATCAGCAAAAATGAATACAAAATAGAACTACTTACGCAAAAAGAGCAGCCTGGCGCAACTTCTGCTCAGATATTGAGTGCACAAATGACGCAGCAAGGCTAAGCAAGGTCATGTACAAGGTCCAAAATACCCCTAGTTTTCTTAGAAGACCTGATAACACATGGACTGACTCATGCTCTGAAATCCTAGAGTCACTCATGAACACCCACTTTCCAGGGTGTTCTCAAATGACATCTCCCGAACGCGGAAACCCTAGCGCTAACGTTAGATCCAACATAGGAAATCTATTAGTAGATAATAGGAAGGTAATGTGGGCCATTGACTCATTCTCAGCATACAAATCTGCAGGTCCGGACGGTATCATTCCAATGATGCTCCAAAGCCCCAAAGACTTGATTGTGCCGATTCTAGTGGAAATATTCAGAGGTTGTCTAAACCTCACCTTTATTCCAACTAGTTGGAGGGAAGTTAAAGTCATATTTATTCCCAAAGCTGGTAAGCACTCACACACTGAACCCAAAGATTTCAGACCAATAAGCCTATTCTCCTTTCTACTTAAGACTCTAGAAAGACTTATAGAAACGCATATCCGAACAAAACTGAATAACAATGTGATCTCTACAGCCCAACATGCATATAATAATAAAAAGGGCAAATCAGTGGAGACTGCACTTCACGAAGTAGTCGGAACGATTGAACAGTCAATCCAATATAAAGAGTACATGTTGGTTGCATTCCTCGACATAGAAGGGGCCTTCAACAACGTTGAATACAGTGCTATTCGCATGGCATTAAGTTCCATAAATATCGAGCCAACGCTATCAAACTGGATCGACTCCATGCTCCAAACGAGAATAGTAAAAGCAGAAATGGGTGCAAGTACCCTAAAAGTCAAAACTTGTAGAGGTACACCCCAAGGAGGAGTGTTATCCCCGCTACTCTGGCTCCTAGTAGTTAACCAAATCCTGGTTAAACTTGACAGGAGCGGAATAAAAGCAGTAGCCTATGCCGATGACATCGTCATCATGACTTCGGGAAAATTCACAACCACCCTTTATGAACTTCTTCAGACAGCTCTAAACAAGCTCACCAGCTCCCTAAACGTCAACCCTACAAAAACAGAACTTGTTCTGCTTACGAGAAAACGTAACATTCCAGATATACTTCCTCCCTCCAATAATGGTATACCAATATAGGGATGTTGGAAATGGAAAAATATATCGATATATATCGTATCAATATATATCAAAAAAAATATCAAGTGTCGATATATCGAATCAGAAAAATATCGATATATCGATATATTATAAATAATGAACTGTACGCCCTTTAAAATGAGAAAAAATAATAAAAAAAAGTAGTAAAAAAAAAGAGAAGAATTAATTTTTTTTGTATTTTTATTAATTAAACCAATATTTTTCAGATAAAGAAAGCAGAAAAACTCTTTGATTTATTTTTCCAACTGAACATGTTTTCCAACTATGAGAAATGTATGCAAGGTATATTAGTTACATTATACAGGAAAAGGCCCATAAAATTCATGTATATATTCATTGAAAACTTAGGTTACAAATCCTTTCTATTTGTGTTTGATATTTTGGTTTATTTCTGTACACTGTGAAATTATCAAAGCTCACAAAATGATTTGCTAAGTGGTCAATGAATAATGAAAGGTTGCACACATTTTATGGGTATTTTCCTGTCTAAGATAATATAGTGAAAGGTTTTAGAAAAGTTTTTTTTGCAATAAATTTGGTATGTTTGCATGTTAGTTTCTAGTAACCGAAAAAAGTATCGTTTTTTATACCTTTTCGATACATGAATATTTATATCGATATATCAATATATCGGTGAAAAAAATATCGTCGATATATATCGATATTTCGAACGAAATATATCGATATTTTTTTATATCGATATATTTTTGACATCCCTATACCAATAAACTTATCTGGTACGGCAAAATATCTCGGCATTGTCCTTGATCGTAAACTTAACTGGAATGAAAATTTAAAAGAAAGAGAAAGGAAAGCTCAAATAGCTTTCTACACTTGTAGTAGAATTTTTGGGAAAAAATGGGGACCTGGTCCCAAAACCATTCACTGGATGTATACATCCATAATAAGACCAATCCTCACATATGCCTGTCTAGTCTGGTGGCCATCATTAGAGAAGGCTTCAAACCTTAAGACCATGGCCAAAATCCAAAGGTTTGCATGCATTGGCTCAACTAGTGCCATGAGAACAACACCAACTGCAGCTCTGGAAACCTTCCTGTCGCTACCCCCCCTAGATCTTTTTAATAAGGAGATGGCTGCCAAAAGCGCACTGCGACTCAAACAATGCAACAATTGGAAAACGACCAAGAGAAAGCTGGGAGGAAAACAGGGTTATAAAAGGAAATCACATTTCCGTCTTCACAGATTTTTCAAAAACGGACGAAGGGGTAGGGTCAGGTATCTTCTCAGACTACCCCATTATGAATAGATCAATAAAGCTTCCCGACTTCTGCAGTGTCTTTCAGGCAGAAGTACTCGCAGTGTGCGAAGCCGCGAAGCACCTAGCTACGCAAAACCTGATCAACAAAAATATTGACTTCTTTATAGACAGTCAAGCGGCCATTAAAGCTATCTCATCCATTATTACAAAATCCAGACTAGTAGACAGCTGTCGCAGTAACCTAAGACTGCTCAGCGAAACAAACACAGTTAGTTTAACCTGGGTTCCAGGACATCGTGACATAATCGGTAATGAAATGGCGGATAAGCTGGCTAAAATCGGGTCAGCACTCGAATCCAGCGAAACAAACACCTCAGTTCTAAGGCCACTTGAGCAAGAAAAAAACAGAATCAAACACAATTTTCTAAAAACCGCCAATGACAGGTGGTCATCTTTAGAAACATGCCGAGTCTCTAGAAACCTTTGGCCAGATATTTCCAAGAAAAAAACAGAATTTCTACTCCAGCTAAGCAGACCCCGGCTCTCTCTGTTGATTGGCATTCTCACGGGACACAACTCGTTGGGTACCCACATGATGAGAATGGGCATTAGCACATCCGACTTATGTAGAGGATGCCAAGATGAGGAGGCAGAGGAGGGATCATTCCACTTCCTCTGTGAGTGTCCTACCTTGGCCACCCTCGGAGAATACTTCTTCGACGAACTGGGCGACATCTCTAATCTCCCACTGAGCAACGTCCTGAAATTTACTCAGGGCTCCAAATGGTTCAGTGGGAGTTCCCTACCAATATAACCATCTACCTCTCCAATCCTCCCATTTCCTCATCCTCTGATTTCCCGGGGAGCACAATGGATCCTTGAGATCCGAGTGAGGTGTTGCCACTTGTGGCTGCACCCCCCATTCAACCTAACCTAACCTAACCTACAGCTTTTCCAAGTCTCATAAAATGATCAAATTTGAAAAATTTATAAATGAAATTGTTGAAAGTAGTATTTTTGCACCTCAAAAACTCAAGGTGTTGTTTTGGAAGATTTATCAAAATTAAGTATTTTCTCTCTTTATTTTACTGGTGGAAATCCTAGCAACGAGAAAAAGAAACTAAATTCAAAAGAGACGTCTTAAAACAACTGCAATATATTTAAGTTAGGTAACTAAAAGAAAAAATTATGGTGAAATGCAAGCGAATATGTTGGCAAAATGCAAGGACGCATCGCAGTTCTGGAGACTAGCGTGGAAAACAATTTACCATAAGCAAAATGCTGGATAAAAATATTCTCAAGGAGCATTTCAGATTGCTGTTAAATCCGGCACAAAGTAGTTTCAGTTGGCATTATGCAGTTCCTGGTTTTGAGAATGATATTCTGGACCCAGAAATCACTTCGGGTGAAATAGAAATTATGCTGGGATGTATGAAGGATGGAAAAGCTTCGGGAGCAAATAGAATGCCAGTCAAATTTTTCAAATATGCGACAGAAAACCTGAGGAAGTGCTTGGCATCACTTTATAACAAAGTTTTAGAGGGTGATATTATGCCAAAGGAGTTTCAAGAGTCGATTATATTCCCAATACACAAAAAAGGCAATGCGGGGGATCCTTCAAACTATCGAGGAATCTCATTTCAAAATGTCAGCTATAAAATCTTTACTGCTTTGCTGCAAAATCGACTTACAACTTGGATCGAATCAAAAAATTTATGAAAGGAGTTCCAAGCTGGCTTTAGAGCTGGGTACTCAACAGTAGACAACATATTCATTTTGAGAAGTCTGGCAGATAACTTTATCTCAAGGAACAAAAAACTTTATGTTTTCTTTATTGATTTCAAAGCTGCTTTTGATACGATAGACCGAAGAGCATTACTGTACAAATTATATGGTTTGGGGTTATCTCGCAAATTTGGACGAGTTCTAGAAGAGATGTACAGGGAAACAAAAGCTGTAGTATGGGATGGAACTGAGCTCTCTGATTGGTTCATAACTTTATCTGGTGTAAGACAGGGATGCTCTTTGAGCCCAACTTTATTCGCTCTTTTTATAGACGATTTGGTTGATTATTATCTTCCCGGAGGCATAGAATTTGGGGAAGTGCGGATAAAAGCACTGCTTTTTGCGGATGATGTTGCTTTGTTTGCAAACTCCCCCGAGACTTTGCAACTAATGATAAATAGGGTTTATGACTACTGCCGTTTATGGAACCCTATACTCAACATCGAGAAGTCTAAAATAATGATTTTCAAAAAAGGTGGAGGAAGAAAAGAGAAAATATTGAAATTGTAAATGAATTTAAGTATCTCGGAGTATATATTTCCAAGAGCTTGAGTATGACGAAGCATTTCAAAGAAAAGTTGCAGCAGGCAAAAACAGCAATAAATGTGTCATGGCGAACTTGCTTTGTGAACCAAAACATAGCGCATAGCAGCAAATACAAAGTGGTTACCATTTTATTGTATGCATCACAGGCTTGGGGATGTAAAAAGTTCGACGCAGTTGAACAACTTTTGAGGCATTTCGTCAAAAGGATGTTCCGCCTACCACCAAACACACCAAATTATGTCATCATGTTAGAGACGGGCCTATCACCGTTGTTCATTAAGACGCTTAAGATGCAAGCAGACTACCTGATAAAAATTATCAATATGCAGGAGACTCGGCTGATTAGGAAAGTTGTCCTCAAAGCTATCCAAGATAAAAATAGCTGGTATGGTGAATGGTTGGCACTGGCGCAAGGGTGTAATATGAGCCTGAACATCAACATAGAAGATGTAACAAGTAGTAGAAGGAATCTCTACGAAATAATAGCAAAGGTAGACGAACAATGTAGAGAAGAATACATATCGGAAGCAACTGGTTCGTTGTACAGAACAATCTACAGTAGACTCAACCACAACTTGTTAAGCCAAAACTACTTCCAAGATTCAAATAATGTGGAAATAATTAGTACAATGGTTAGGCTGCGGAGCGAATTACTCAACCTAAATTATATACCACACAGACCTGATTTGCCATTGGAGTGCAGTATATGCAACCTAGGAGAAAGAGAAGATACCATTCACGTCATTGGAAAATGTCCAACGCTCAGAGAAACGAGAAGGAGTATTTTCGGAAGCTATTTCTTATCGGAGGATCAAGTTTTAATACAACTAAATGAGATGGATGTTTCACGCCTTTACGAGTACTGCAAAATTACCTTGAAGTGTAGAGAAAGAATTCAAAACGAAGATTTTTAAAAAAACTAATATAAACTAATATAACTAATATTTTATTCAGATATACAGTGGATTAAAAAAGTATTGGCAATTATAGTTCACACGGTAGACACAACATTTTGTCTTTTTAGTTCCGTATTGGGTCTCCTCCAAACGTATTGCCTTCCATCGCTTCCAAAAATATTGAACTTTGATTCATCCGAAAATATAACCGATTCCCAAAATTCCCTGGGTTTGTTTAAATATTTTTTGGCAAAATCCAAACGTTTTTTCCGTTTCACTTCCGAAATGAATGGTTTTTTTCTCGCAGCCCTTACGTAAAACTTTGATTCGTGCAAAACATTACGAAGAGTCTGCACACTAGTGTTTTCGAGTTCCACTGCCAGGTTCGGGGCATTTTTTTTTGGATTTTTTTTCACCGCTCTTAAAATATCACGCTTTTCCCTATCAGAAAAAATACGAGGGCGGCCTGTTCTTTTCAAGTTTTCTGTTGACCCGGTGTTTTCGTATTTTTTTATGATGCTGCGAACCGTGAATGAGCTTAAACTTAACTTTTCGCCGATTTCTTTGTATGAATAACCATCTTGACGCAGAATTACAACTGTGTTTTTAAAACAACTACTAAACTCCTTAGACTTGCGCGGCATTTTGATTTTTACTGTCTACTTAAACTGAGAAGGTTGTTTATAGGTCAAAGCACTTTAACTGACTATTTTTGTTCATGAACTAGCCTCCAGTTCTTTAATAACGGCACTTATTTAAAGAAAAATGAGTGTTGCCAATACTTTTTTTATTAACATTTTACTGCTTTTTTTTATTCTCTTCTTAATTTTTTGATCGAAGGAAACAAAAACACACTCAAAAGGAGTGGTTTCGTTGAATTGTTAATATAAAAATACATTTTTGAAAAAAACCTATAACAATCGCATGAAACCTAAAATAAATGAAATTGCCAATACTTTTTTTATCCACTGTAAATCGTTACACTACATGAATATACTTAAGGGGCAAAATATTAAAATTTATAGTTACCGTTTCATAAATTACTATTTTTATATTAACATACACATGTACAAATATAATTGTCAATCCGGGAACGGCTATGCTATGCTTTAAGGCTAGGTGTCCCTTGCATTTTTCGTTAAAATTTGAAAGGTGTGTTGACTTATTGCTTCATAACTTTTGCAATTTTCTTGATAATTTGATGAAACAAAATGTATTGTAAAGATGATAAACACACAAACATTTGTGTATCATTCAAATGCTGAAAGTTATTCCCTAACGGTTTTTATAGGGACCGGAAGCCGTTTTTTTTATTGAAAATTTCGATTTGTTCACTATTTTGGTCGGGGCACCCGTATTTATGAACTTTTGTATTTTTTTCTTTTTCGTGTTATAACTAGAAAATATATATGCAACTAACCTCCGAGCGTTTTTTTTCAAGTTTTGTCTCCTTGTATGAAAAAAACCTTCGTCAATTTGTTGTAATTTTTCGGTTTTCAGCATACTCTTATGGTAATAACTTTGGCGTTTATTAATATTTTTTCATGAAATAAAAAGGAAATAGTAGATAAATATCAGGCGCATCTTATAAAATCATTGGTAATAGTTTTAAGTGTTTTGAAACAGGTGTTATGATGAGAAGTTGGTGAAACTGCCTATTTTTAGCTTATAAAGCATGGGGCAAGGCGTGGGTATTTTCAATTACATATATACAGTTGTGTTCAAAATAATAGGAGTGCTTTTATAAAATGTTATTATTTTACCATGTGATTTTTGGTGAAAAGCTCATTTCTAAAATTGTTTTATTTGGTGGAACTGGTTCGAGGCAAAACGTAAGACGTCCACAAAACACTGAATAAGACCCCAGTTCACCTTTAACACAGTTAAGCACGGAGGTGCTAAGGTTTCTTTTTTTTTGCTTGGCTTGGGGCTGTTTCTCTTATACTGGTATAGGCCTCATAAATCAAATAATTGGCACACTGGATCAGCGGGTTTATGTGGATATCTTAACAAATGTGATGCTACTTCATGCGGAATGGAATATGCCGTTAAAATGGGTATTCCAGCAAGACAACGACCCGAAACATACGACTAAGTCTGTTTAGAAATGGTTTCGGGTTAATGTGGTTGAGGTTATGCAATGGCCAGCTCAGTCGCCTGACCTTAATCCTATAGAAAATTATGGGCAGATGTCAAAAAGGGTGTTTCCCAACGGAGACCTTCGAATTCGCGGCAATTATGGAATGCAGTTCAGGAAGCATGGCAGTAAATACCAGTTGAGCGCTCTCGTGCCCTAGTCAACTCAATTCCGCGGAAATGTGCAGAAGTAATAAAAAACAAAGGTTTCCTTTACAAAATATTGATAAAAACACTTAAAGTTTGATTATTTTCTTCGTTTTTCGGTATTTGAAATGAAATACTCCTATTATTTTGAACAGTTCCTTTTACCTAATTTTAAGAAAATGTGTGTTTTTACTACATTATTTGTTTCGAGCAAAGTAATCAATGAGCACAATTAGCCCTTGACTGCATTACCTTTCTTATAAAAAAGAAATGGTAAATAAAAATAGTTTAGCTAACAATTGAACTACGATTTTATTTTGAAAAAAAATCACTCCTATTTTTTTGAACACAGCTGTATATACATTTTTTTGAAGGTAATAAAGCTCCTGAACTAACCTCTGAGCCCAAAATCAATATTTTTTTCTCCACACCGCTAAAATTCAACTTCAATAAAGTCATATTTGCAAACGATTTTTGAAAAACGAGAAGCCAAAAGAACCTCAATTTTTTGTTGGTATTTTTCTTTGATATAATCTTAATGTTAAAAGTGTGAACGAACATTAAGATAAATGAAGTTATGTGCAGTTGCATTATATACAACTGACAGATGTTAAATGTCAAATAGCTTCAATAAAATAGTTCTCTTCCTTTTTCAACATTGTTAAAGATAAGTTGTTTCATTTCAAGCTTCCAAAGATATCCAACTCTAACAGGTTATGGGCCCAAATAGCTTCAATAAAATAGTTCTCTTCCTTTTTCAACATTGTTAAAGATAAGTTGTTTCATTTCAAGCTTCCAAAGATATCCAACTCTAACAGGTTATGGGCTACCCATCCAATTGAAATAATCAATTTTTCTGTGAAATTCAATGTTCGAAATATAAAATAAAGTAATCTTTCTCACTAACAGAACAAAATTGAAATTTTTCCTTGTTCGCGAAGCAGACCAACCTGTAAGTGAAAACGTGCATTATTCATCGACACAAAAGGCATTTATTTATGTGAATTCAGGTTGAAGATTAAATAAAATGTCAATGCATGTGGTTAATTTTGAAAAATTGCGCGGACGAGAGAACTATGCGGTGTGGAAACGTCACATGAAGAGCTACTTGGTCATCAAAGGCTTATGGAAATTCACCCAGAATTTCCTAACCTCTACCTCTACAGAGGCTGAAAAAGAATCTGATTTAAAGGCACTATCAGAAATCATTCTTTGGGTTGAACCATCTACGTTTGCGTACATTGATGGTATTGAGAGCGCAAAGGGTGCTTGGGATACGCTGGAGAAAAGCCTCTCTGACTCTGGACTGAGCAGAAAGGTGGCACTGCTAAAAAAACTAACTCGCACAAGTCTTAGTGACTTTGGTTCGATGGAAGAATATGTAGGTGAAATGCTTGCTTTGTCAGCGCGAGTAAAAAATTGTGGCCTTGAATTAAAAGACAATATTGTTGCGTCTTTAATGTTGGCTGGATTACCTAGTGAGTATGATGCATTCGTGATGACAATAGAAAACACTCAAAAAACATTGTCAGTGGATTACGTGAAGACAATGTTATTGCAAGAAGCGAGACTAGACCCAAAACCTAATGATGCAGCAATGTTCACCAAACACAAGAAGTTTCCCTGTCACACGTGTAAGCAAGTAGGTCATTTTGCCAAAAGTTGCCCGCAAAGATTCAAAAAAAAGAAAAATCACAAAGATACAATAAAAAAATCTACTGAGAATGTTTTGTTCGCATCACTCTACGTAAACAGCAGCACAGAAACCGCACATTGGTTTGTTGACTCCGGTGCAACTTCGCACATGACAATGAGTGATTCTGGTCTAATGAATAAGCGGCGAATAACTGATAAGGAAGTTACTGTTGCGGACAACTCAAAGCTGAAGGCAAATTGTGTCGGCGAATTAAAAATGAACTTGCACAACGGGACATCTAGTGTCTTGGCGACATTAAAAGAAGTAACACATGTTCCAAATTTGTGTGCAAACCTGCTATCGGTAAGTCAAATGGTCGCAAATGGAAATAAAATAGTTTTTGAAAATGATGCATGCAAAATTTTCAATAAAAACCATCAAATAATCGGAACAGCCTCCCTAGTAAATGGGCTCTACCGCTTGAATTGTGATTCAGGAGTCTCTTCCAGTCCCAAATCAATAAAAACAATGTATGCTAATGATGCTAATGAGCTTTGGCACAGGCGATTAGGGCACATTTGTGACAACAACTTAAGAAACGTTAGGGACTGCTCGACTGGAATTGAATCACCTTTTAAACCAGGACTGAAGTGCGAAATTTGTGTAAAGGGTAAACAGACAAGAGCCTCTTTTAAAGAAGTTGGAAAGCGTGCAAAAAGCTTGCTAGAGCTAATACACTCTGATGTTTGTGGGCCATTTGAAGTTTCATCTCACTCAGGTGCACGTTACATTGTTACATTTGTTGATGATTTTAGTCGAAAGGTGTTTGCAATCCCAATCAAGACTAAATCAGAAGTGTTTATAGAATTTAAAAGGTTTAAGACTTTCGTTGAAAACCAGCTGTCAAAAAAAATAAAAGTTCCCCGTTCTGATAATGGCGGAGAATACTGTAGTCGAAACTTTGAAAGTTTTTTAGCATCACATGGTATCAAACATGAAAAAACAGCACCTTACACACCACAGCAAGGAGGGGTGGCTGAGAGGATGAACAGAAGCATTGTGGAACGTATGCGATGCATGCTGATTGACTCATCCTTGGAAAAAAAATTTTGGGCAGAAGCTGCATCGACAGCAGCTTATTTATTGAATCGCGTCCCATGCAGACACAATAACAAATCACCAGAAGAATTTTGGTCAAATGAAAAACCAGACTTACGTCATCTTAAAGTTTTCGGGTGCAAAGCATTCGTGCACATTCCTAAACAGAACCGAAAAAAACTGGACGAGAAGTCAACTGAATGTTTAATGATGGGATATAGCGCAGAATCAAAAGCGTATAGACTGTACAACCCGAAAACAATGAAAATCGTTGTCAGCAAAGATGTCATTTTCTTTGAGAATATGAAGGTAAATGAATCTGATTTGATTAAAAAAGGTTTTTCTTTATCGTCCTTAGTATACTTTCCTAATGAGCCGTCCGTTGCTGATGATAATCACGATACTAATTCCACCGGGAAAAATGGGAACGAAATTAGCATTGTGATAGAAGACGATGATAATGAAAGAGCTGTCAACTCAAATGATCTACCTGGTGCTCCAGCTCCAACAGAGAACCCTCAAGAAACTGACGAAACATCTATTTACCCTTCTGCTGAGGTTCGAGCTGAAAATTACAACAATAGCGGCAGCGAGGAGTATGCATCACCCGATAACACAAACAGAGAGCCAACATTACCAGGAGATATATATGACGACACCCTGCAAGATGTGTCTGAATACCAAATAGACGAAAGTACAGAAACGCTCAGTGGAATTCGACAATCAATACGAATAGCCAATCAAGCAAAACCAAACTACAGATATCCATATTTCGGCTTCAGTGCCTCTGAGCACATAATTAGTTCCAGTGATCCACTGACTTTCGAGGAAGCTATATTGTGTCCAAAAGCAAAATTATGGAAATAAGCGATGAAAAGTGAAATTGACTCACTCATTTCAAATAATACATGGAATATTGTTGACCTTCCCGAAGGTAAAAAACCTATTAGGAACAAGTGGGTTTACAAAACAAAGCTCAATTCGAATGGAAACGTGGATAAACACAAGGCAAGGTTAGTAGTCAAAGGCTTTTCGCAAGTTGAGGGTATCGATTACACAGAAACCTTTGCCCCAGTTGTGAGGTACACGTCAATTAGATTCTTAATTGCACTGGCAGCAAAGCTTGACCTCAACATCATTCAAATGGACGCAGTTACGGCGTTTTTAAATGGAGAACTCCAAGAGGACATATATATGTTCCAACCTAAAGGATTTGAAGATGGTACTAAGAAAGTGTGCAAGCTTCAGAAGTCACTCTACGGGCTCAAACAATCGAGTCGTGTCTGGAACCAGACACTGAACAAAACGATTTTGAAGTTCGGTCTGAAGAGGAGCGAAGTAGATCAATGTGTCTATTTTTCAATTAATGGTCCGAAAATAATTATTGTTGCTATTTACGTCGATGACCTCCTGATATTTAGCAATGACACAACGCAAGAAGATCGTCTCAAGAAGGAGCTGTGCAAAAATTTCAAAATGAAAGACTTGGGAGAGGCAAGTTCGGTACTAGGCATACGAATAACTCGCAACCGAAAGGAAGGAAGCATTGCAATTGATCAGTCGCACTACATAGTGGAAGTCCTCAAACGCTTTGGGATGGAAAACTGCAACCCAATCTCAACGCCAATTGATCCAAATCAAAAAATCTCCGCTCAAATGAGTCCGACTGATCCAGACGAAATCGAGGAAATGGCAAGAACACCCTACATGCAAGCCATTGGAAGCTTGTTGTTTGCTGCACAAATTACCCGACCGGACATCTCGTTTGCAGTGAATTTATTGAGCCGTTATGGATGTAATCCAGGAAAAGCTCACTGGATGGCAATAAAACGAGTATTTCGCTACTTGAAAGGCACAATAAATAAAAAACTTCTGTATACCCGTGATTCAACTAAAATAAATGGCTATTGTGATGCAGACTATGCAGGTAATTTAGATACAAGACAAACCACTACAGGATATGTTTTCTTGTTTCAGAACGCTGCTATTTCTTGGGCATCGAAACTACAAAAACGCATTACCTTATCATCAAGTGAATCTGAATACGTGGCAATGGTAGCTGCAGCCAAAGAATCAAAGTGGCTTAGCTTTCTACAGAATGAGTTATCTCCAAATTCATCGAAGGTCATGGTATTACACTGTGACAACAAAAGTGCCGTTGACGTCGCTACCAACAACTCATACTCCAACGCACTAAAACACATCGATGTTAAAACTAAATTTCTCCACCAAATGATCATCACAAATGAAATAAAGCTAAACTACGTATCAACAAATGAGAACATAGCCGACGCTTTAACCAAAGGGCTTTCAAAATTAAAGCTAGACTATTTTTCATCCAAATTTGGCTTAACCGACTAATTTTATTAGAGTAAATTTTTTGAATTATCATTTACTTGTTTATTTTTGTGTTTGGAATTTTGAATTTAATCTAAACTTAAATGTTTCATACATAAGCACACAAGTTAAACAAATTGTAACAAAAGAATGTTCATTCAAAGGGAATGTTAAAAGTGTGAACGAACATTAAGATAAATGAAGTTATGTGCAGTTGCATTATATACAACTGACAGATGTTAAATGTCAAATAGCTTCAATAAAATAGTTCTCTTCCTTTTTCAACATTGTTAAAGATAAGTTGTTTCATTTCAAGCTTCCAAAGATATCCAACTCTAACACTTAATTAGTTTCAATAAAGAAATATACTATTGTGGTCACAGAATTTGGAATATTAATTCTAGAAAAACTGTCTACTTTGGGTTTTTTACTAGAAAAACTTGCTTAAAAACATATACATATGCATTTCAGTTCGAAGCAAATCCGCCACCAATTTTAGCGCCGTTTTCTCTTTTTTTGGTCTGTTCTCTGTGATTTGGAAAAGTAGTATCGCTCAGATGCGTTATGCATCATCTATATTCTATACCTATGACCTTATTTTGTGATCTTTTCTGCTATTCATTTCTCATTACAAACTGTGTGCCTGTTGTTTTTTTTTGCTGGTAGCAGTAGCTTGCATTGTAAAAAAAAAAGTTTGAAATGACGAAGGATTGAAAGAAACGGACATAGGCAAACGCACAAAGGGAAAGGGGTGAGAAAATAGCACCACTTCACTAATAGAATGGAATTCCTTGGTCAAAGTGTATTCAACTTGATGAGAGTGTGTTTCTTTTTTTTCTTCAGCTAAAATTTTGTATTTGACTATACTCTGTCCAACAAAGATTGTCAGTACAGGCCTTATGGGAGAGCTTTTTTCGAAACTGTGGTGCCTGTCAACGCTCTCAGGACACCACACAAGTAATAATGTACGTAGCGCCCACTGAAATAAAAACAACCCACTGACCTACCTATGAGTTTTTCATGTAGTTTTAATAAAAATTTTGCGATAGTCCCCCATACAACTTGTCTGCCACACAGTCGATGGCAGAATGACTTGTACCACACCGTCGCCTTCGTCTGCCAATGCTGCGAACGAGTTCCCACTACCGGTGTAACGGCCCTCGCCACCGTTGGACTCATATTCGTAAGTGGAATTTAGGCTTTCGATGCTATCGCTGCTGGTCGACATCTCGTCATCGTCGACCTCCTTATCTTTTGATGTTTTTTGTTTGCGGGACACCAAATTCGGTTTGACTTTTAGGCGCCGCCTCTTCTTTGCAGTTGTTGTTGCTGCTGTTGCTGGCACCGCAATTTCCATTGCGGTTGTTGCCGCTGCTTTGCTAGTTGTTGTTGCTGTTTTTAGTGTTGGATTTGCATCCAACACTTTTTTTGTTGTTGATGGACCGCTATGGTCCATCACAGACGACTGTGTCGCTTTTTTTCACCTTCTTTCCGGATTTTCTCCTTTATTTGGGCTATTTGCTTCAAAGCAAGAATAAAAATTGGACGCCCCGGCTGGGAGTTGAACCCACGTTGCTCCACACTGGGTACCTGCTGCGCTCATTTCATTTTTCATTTTTAATTCATTTTTATTCAATTTTTCTTATATCTACTTACATGCTAGCAAAAATGTGTAAAATTTGCTTATATAATAACTTAACTAACTTACTGACCCTAGGCGGGTACTCTAAATTATTCAATATCTTACTACTAGTGCCTTTCGGCCTTAAGATACCTTATGAATCAAAACTAGAACAAGTTAAAACTAAGAAAATTTTAAAAAATTTAGTTAGATAGATCATGTTTTTTGTTTTCTTAAAACTAATTAAAACTAATTAAAACTAATTAAAACTACTCAAATCTGCTTAAAACTAGAGCAGCCACAGAAGCTTTTGGGTTTTTTTTTTTTTGTATTTTGTATTTTGTAATTTTTTTGGATTTTTGTATTTTTTAATTTTTTTTTTGGTCTTTTGTATTTTGTGATTTTTTTTTTTTTTTTTTGATTTTTTTGATTTTATGTTTTTTTTTTTTTGATTTTTTGTGATTTTTTTGTTTGCCACTGTGCCCACCCCCTATACCCTAAGACTTACACGCTAAACCTGTGTAAGCCAGCCATTGGCGACTCGCTATCATTATCAAATTCTTGTTGTTGATTCGACAACCACCAGAACATATTCGACGTTTTAACAACGTCACGACGATCGCGATCTGAAACCGCCCTACTGAACCGGAGGAGCTCTACAACTTCTCCGCCTACTACGGTGACGTCTCGGTTGTAAAGGAGTCGTCGTTCCACGGACTTACGGCAGACGTGGTAGATTAACGGAACCGCCAATCTATCCTGAATCAACCCTACCATATCAAAATAGAGGAAAGCCTCCGGTGGGACAAATCCACTGAAGCGCGTTTTCTCCATGTATTCAGTGTTGGGGTAGTAAGCCCCAAAAATCAGGCCACTGGTCGAGGTCATCGCTCTTGCAGTGTGACCACGAGTCAGTTTTATAATGAAGTTGTCGATCCTGTTTATTTGAGCCCCGTTGTAAAGGACCTCATTAGGATAATATTTTCTGTACTCCGACTCTGGTGTTCTGTGCAATCCAAGACAGGTACGCAGACACTGTCTCTCAAACACCCGAATCTTTTCCATTTGAGACGCTGTAACATTGAACCACACGGGGCACCCATAGACAATCATTGGCCTTATGAGGGCCATGTAGCAAATCACCTTCACTCTGCTATCAAGTTGACTGCTGTGAAACAGTCGCCTTGTCAGAGCAAAAGCTCCTCTAGCCCTGGCCAGAGCCGCATCCATATGTTTGTTAAAATATAGATACTGATCTAGCCAGATGCCGAGGTACTTGACTACTACTTTGTTTGGCAGTGGGTGGCCATGTAGATCAACGATCACCAGCTTTCGCCAGTTCTTTCTCGTATCCCTTGAGGCCCGAGCCAACGAGGTTCTAAACACAATTGTTTCCGATTTCTGAACGTTGATTTTCAACTTCCAGTCATCGCAATATTGTTAGATCTTATCGAAGTCACGCTGCAAAAGTATTCTGATGACTTCAATCTTTGGACCTGTTCTGTACGCAATAAGGTCGTCGGCGTACGCTATAGCATGGTGAAGAGAACCAATTAGATCGCCAGTGAAAATGCTAAATAAAATAGGCGAATTCACCGCCCCCTGTTGTAGACCGTTCTGTATTTTAAAAGTTCTGGTAGAAGTTATATTGCAACTTTTCACAACAAACGTTCTACCATGAAGCATGTCATTCAGAATATAAAGCAGTGGTTTACTCATGCCATATCTGATCAACTTATAGAAAAGACCGTCTAACCAAACGGTATCGAAAGCCTTCTCCAAGTCAACCAGACATGCACCCGTACACTGATTTTTAGCTTTGTTCCATTGAATATCTGATACTAGTTTAGACGCGGCATGTGTGGTATCATGGCCCGCCTTAAAACCGAACTGATTTTCAGGAATAATATGTTTGTCCTCAGCCCATGTGGACAGAGCTCTATTGAGAACTTTCTCGAATACCTTGCTGATACTCGGAAGAAGACTAATTGACCGGAGATTTGCTGGATTGGAACCATCCTTACCCTTTTTAAGGAGAGGATGGACCACTGCCGTCTTCCAACGCACTGGATAATATGCATTATTCAGCGCATTGTCGAACAACGTGGTGTATATGTCCACCGCTTCCGAAGGGAGGTTTCGCAGCACAACATTGGGTATGCCGTCGACTCCTGCTGACTTTTTTTTCTTTATTTTGTGAAAGATGTCCAAGAGGTCCATCTTAGAAACGAACAGAGTGTTATCCCCGTTTCGCTGGGCGATGACTGCATTTGCAAGTCGGTCGTCATTGAACCTAGTGAAACCAGGATTCTCGGATCGCCAATGCGAGATCTCGTCTCTAAGATAGAAGTGTCCAACGAAGGCTCTATTCTCAAGGTCGTAATTCGGGCGAATGCACTCATTCACCTTATATACTCGCTCGAAAACAGCACCCACCGTCTCTACCTTCTCCTGAGCATCTTCCACTATAATGTGGTCATCATCCAAGATGGCCTCATCCGGATCTATCCCTATTGTCAAAAGTAAGTTTTTGTTCTCTGTCGTCCTTTGGAGTTTAATACCCTGAAGTTCATTTTGATCTTTTCTCCTAAAAATTTTATTTATTTCCGGAAACATACTCGGGTTGTTGGACTGTACAGCCCGAATTTTGTTGTTCCAGAAAAGAGATATAGATATTCTGTAATTTTCTTTTATTAACTGTTGGAGATTTTTGATCTGTGACTTCAGAGTTCTAATCTCCAAATCGTGTCGGTCAGTAAACCTCCTGTGCAAGAGTTTGAGTCTTGACAGGAGTCTACTTTTTTGTTTGTAAAGTGCGTCTATTGTCGCGTTTCTGTACATGTTCGTAGAGTCATGTTGCCTATATTTAGGAATTGTCCTGTCCATTGTGCTACGGATTGCATCCTCCATACGTTGCAGGTACCCATCGATCTCAACGTTCGACAGATTCCTGTTGCATGGCGGCGAAATACCGTTCGAACGAAGTTCCCTTGAGACGGCACCGGAAAAGCGCGGCCAACGTGTCTTACCGTAGTTGTAAGAGTGCGTCGGCACGTACTCCTCCAGTTCCACAAGGTTGTTCGGAAGCAGTATGACGGCGGCAAGTCCACAGTGGTCACTGTCGTACTCAACCGTCGTCAAACAATTTTTCGTCCGTCGAAGAATGTCGTCGGTCAGTTTAAGTCTTGAGTCTAAAAGCAATAGACCCAAATAAGAGCCACTTCGAGGATATGAAGGCCTGTCAGTAGCCAGCAGATCGACTTTACACTCAATGCTGTGGAGCCCCAGCCAATTGAATAGCTGGGTCCCCCTTGGATTGGCTAATTGATTTCCCCAATCTTGGTATTTAGCATTGTAATCACCGGCCAAAAGGAAATAGTTTTCTTCTGAGTTCAGTTTCAGACATCGAAAAAGTGTTTCAAGCTCTGTTATAAAACATGAATTTTGAGAAGCCTCCGGCGCATAGATCGCGACCACATACAAGCGCCTCCCCTGTTGGAGAGGGATGCATACGATACACGCTTCAAGCAACTGGAATCGACGTACTTCACCACTATATATTACCTTATGAGCAATGCCCTTACGTATGAAGATCGCAACCCCACCCGCGAAAGTCGAGTTGGGTCGGTCCCTCCTTACGATATTGTAATTATTATTCGTCAAATTGTGATGCTGGTTTAGCCTTATTTCGCTAACCATACATACATCAGGACGTTGGTCTTTTAACAACTCAGAGAAGTTGGCTCGTCGTTCTACCCTAACTAGCGAATTCACATTCACGGCTAGGATCTTGAAAGGCCTCTCCGGCAGCGCGCCCGTTAACCCAAAAATTGCGCAAGCGAAGGCACTGCACGGTAGATCAAATCCACCCTACGCGCCTGCTCACTTATTTGTCGTGATAGTTCACTCATTTGTGCCTGAATGACACGCAGAGCTACCATCACCTCTGACTCCCCAGTAGCAGCCTTTGACACAGATGGCTGTGCGGCCGCTTTCTGAGGAGGCTGTACCGTTTTCCCAGCCCCCCACGCCATTTGGGCGTAAGAGACTTCGGGAACGACGGAGTAGGGTCTTGTCTTCGACCCTTGTCTCACCGAGCTTACACTTTTTTTCGTTGTGGTTCTCTCCACACTTGACGCACCTCGACTGCATTTGGCAGTTGAATGCGGCGTGACCGAACCGTTGGCAACGAAGACATTGTAAAATGTCCCCGTGTCGGTTTAATTTTTCCCATCTTACCATCTGGTAGTCCAGGACGTAGATTTTCCTTAGACTCTCCAGACGGCTATTGGGTGATAAAGTGACTAGGAACATCGGCAATAGCCGCTTCTCCCGTCCTGCCTTGGCCGTGGTGAACGACTTGACCCCAATGAACTCGAGATCGTCGCCCGCCAACCTGCGGAGTTCAACTAAGAGCTCCTCTGGGTCAGAGGTAGGTTCTACCCCTTTCAACAACATGCATTTTGGTTTCTCCTCTTTGGGAGTAAAAGTAAAATGTTCGGTGGCTGTCACTTTCAACAACTCCCGAATGATCTTATGGTCACCAATGTTTTCACATTGGATCGCATGCCGATCTTGACCTAATCGTTTTATAGTAAATTTATCGCCAATGGCGGACTTACACAGATTTATAGTGGCTTTCAACTCCATGCTGTGGGTATTTATCGGGGGCACTCTGCCTTTTTTTGTGGTCTTTTCTTGTGACTGCTGCTGTTGTTGTGCTGGCTCTTGTTGTTGCTGTTTCCTCTGTTGCTGCTTTGATGGCTGCTGCTTCTTGCTGGAGATCGTTGTCGCGGCTTTAATAGCCGCGGTCCCTCGTGGCTGCTCATCGGTAGCAGTTTTTTTTACTTATTTCAGCTTTTTTGCTGACGTCCCGCGTTGCTGCACGGGTGCAGTTTCTTTATTAGCAGCCTGTTTTGCTGCTGCTGACTGCTGTTTGGTTGCAGTTTTGTCTGCAGGTGCTCTATTTTGCTTTGGAGCATTTTCTTTTGGCACAGACTGTTTTTGTCTTGCCTCGCTTTCATTTTTTCTGCGGGCCTCGTGCCTTGCCTTTATCTCGCTTATCTCTTTACTAAGCTTCTCTATTATTAGAGTAATCGATTGTGGTCGCTTATCTTCATTTTCATTTTTTTCATTTTTTTCTTCATCGTCCTCTGCTAGGGCAGCGAAAGAATTACCGCTCCCTGTATAGCGGCCTTCTCCGCCTTTTGACTCGTATTCATACGTTGAGTTTAGGCTTTCCTCGCTATCAGAATTACTGGTTGACATCATACCTTCAACCTCCTTCTCCTCCACCGCCTTTTGCTTGCGACGGACCAGATTCGGCTTCGCTTGTATGCGTCGCCTTCTCTTGATTGCGGTTGTTGCCGCTGTTGTTATTGCGGTTGTTGCCGCTGCTGTGGTTGTTGTTGTTGTTGTTGTCAACATCGCTTGACCAGATGTTGATAGACCTGACTGGTGCATCACATCAATTTTTTCTCTTATTTCTTTCAATAAACGTTCACGTTCTTTTTGCTCCGCAATTTTGTTTAACCAAAAAAGTTGAACTTTTTGGTTCGCGTGGGGATCGATCGCGGGTCCTTCCACGCTGGGTACTTGCTGCTAGTTTTTTTTTCAGTTTTAAATTCATTTTTATTGTATATCACTTATAACTACTTACATGCTAACAAAAATGTTTAAACTAGCTTACATAATAACTTAATTAACTTACTGACCCTAGGCGGGTACTCTAAATTACGCAATAACTTATTTCCATTGCCTTTCGGCCTAAAGTATATTGTAATATAACTATTTCAACCTAGAACTAATATTAAAACTAAGAAAGTTTAAAAAACTTAGTTTAAGAGATCAACATTTTTTGGTTTTTCCATTGTATATAGAATCTATAGTACTATCACTTCGGCCTTACTAGCGCCATTTAAAGACGGTGAATCACGCTACTAAAATGGCTTAAGAGCAGGAAATCACAAGAGAAATGATTTCCCTTCTCTTGCTATTATAAATTCGGAGGAGTAGTAGGTTAAAATGCTTAAGAATACAATTCTTCTTCTTCTTCTTGTGTATAATGCCGAAATGCGAAATGTGTATTCAATGGAGTATGGCAGGTAGCGAAGCAAAAGAAGACAACTTATTGTTGTCTTATGGGTTTTCATTCCTTCATTCTCCATAGCATAGGTAAGCATTTATTTTGGCTATCGTATGGGATATCGGACATGGGGTAAGACAACAGAGCATGTTAAGATGTGTGTGTGCTATTGATATAGGTCATGAACTGATATGATCATATGACATGACTTGTGTGGATTACCTGTATGGTTGCAATGAGATAGTGAAGGAGTAGAAGAAATTCGTTTGTAGGCTTTTTTTTGTGTGCTTTTTGTGTGCGGTTGAATAAATGAGTTTGCAATGTATCATTGAATGTAGGTATATTATTTTTGGCAGTTACAACTGAATTTGGTGAAGGCTTACAGAGAATTATGGCGAATTCAGTCCTTTTTGAGGTCATAAAATTATTTGATTTTTTTGAGATAGGCATACCTGCCAGGAACAATTTATGTGGATGAATTTTACAATCAGTAATTACGTAAAAAAGACATATCGAAAAGGATAAGCGGGAATCCCAGATTTGCGAGATTAGGCAATTTTCATCGTTTTTGAAATTGAAAAATTTTATTGCTGACCTCCTACATAAAGACATCTCTGCTTAAATGTCTTTATCCCTGCTAAATAATAATACTTAGAAACAAGAACTAAGAAGAAGAACTATAACTGAACAATATAAGTCAGAAATCAAAAAAATTTCGAGGAAAAAATCGTCCATTGGGTCCCCAGTTCGGGTGGACACGACTTTTGGCTGTTCGTAAATGAGGGTTAAGAACATTATTCGTTGTGATTTCAATTGGATAAGTTCTAAGCTGATAAAATCATAACAAATTTTGCCAAAGCAATTAAAAATTGTTTAATAAAAAAAAACCAACAAGCGTTCGAAAAAAACAGTGTTGTGTAGTGATAGTGCGTCAAAAACAATAACTTTCATCTGCATCAGCCATACCTTGAACAATCATAAAATCAACTTTGCAGAATAAAAGAAGTTTATTCAAGTAAAAACATATTGAAAAAAAAAAAAAAACATATTAAAATAGTGATCTGTTTTTGTGTTTTGTTGTTTTACTGTTGAAACAATTCATAAGTTTCAACGAGACAAAAATTTGCAGACGATAAAAACTGGAGAGTAAGAGTATTTAATAAATAATATTTCTTTTTCTTTTCAGCATTTCAATTTCAATTTCAATAATTTATTTAAAATTTATATTTCGCGCTACGAATTCGAATTCGATATTGTTAGAGCAGGGATTTTCGTGAAATAATAGTCGATTTTGTTAGGTGTCTTATCGCGACTTGAGTGAAGTGATAGTGAAAAGTAATAAGTGAATCATAAGCTAGTGATATTTTGGTGAAGTTAAGTGTGTATATTCACTATATTTGTAATACTCTGTGTAATTTGTTACTATTAAATTAATTAAATACTTCGAAATATACCTTTCACTTCTGAACAGATATGTCAAAGTGCGTTTTCAAAGGCTGTGGTCAGTTTAAGACCTATCCGAGCCGTATATCTTTCTTCCTTATACCAAAGGATGGTAGAAGGCCAATATGGTTGAAACATGGAAATGTTTCAACCATCAAGCCATTGCCAAAAACGGCAAGTATGTGCTCAAAGCACTTTCATGAAAAAGACTTAGCTGTTCAAGCGTTTCGATGTGTTCTGTCAAAGAAAGCACTTCCAATGTCTTCGCCAGCTATTTGCTGTTGCACGGATGTTGCTGTTGACCATTCATGTCAAAGAATTATGGATGCTGAAGCTCTTAAAGCTCAAACCATTAAAACAGCAATTTCTGCCCAAAAATCGGCAACAACTTCTGCACAGAAATCGGCTACGAGCTCTGTCGATACAAGTGCTTCTAATTCTAATGTTACTTTTGAAACCCCTTGCACCAGTTCAGGCCCGTCTACTTCATTTATTTCAAATGAGGCCTTAGATACAATTTTGGAGAATTTTCCTGATTCTTCTTTTAAAACTCCCCAAGCCCCAAAAATGCCGAAAAAACTTCAACCCACTACTTCCAGAACGTGTTTGAATACACAGTTCGAAAACATACCAGTAAGTCCAGATGTTCCTCTTCATAATTTGGCATCTACATCCACTAAGACTTATAGCTGGGACCAAAACTTTCAAGATCTTCCGGAGGATACTCCGCTTTCACCCTCACAACTTCCGTCTCCCATTCATAGACGTTTTCACTGAAGTCTGACGTTTTCACTGAAGCCTGTTCCAACTTCATGATCAGCAGCTCGGTTGAAAGGAGAGATCAACTGCAACTTATAGAACTAAGGGCCTATGTCAGCACCGTTGCTACATCTGAATTCGGATCGCTAGCTGTTCCCTCAATCCAGCTGGAAAAATTGGCTGAGAAAGTGCAGAGGGTTTTTGAGGAAAACTTCAGAAGAAAACAGCATATAGAAGACCTCATGGAAAAATGGATGGAGACTGTACGTGATTCTAGAGATGCGAACCTGGAAATACCCTGCCCTAACACCGAACATAAAGAGACAATTGTCAGATTCCTTTTGCAAGGAATGATGTTGTTCTCTATAAAAAAGACAAACAAGGAGCTTCGCGGGACTAAAAAATATAAGAAAAAGTATGTTTAAGTATTCTAAGGTTACCTATTTAAAAAAAAAAAAATGTTTAAGTATTCTAAGATTATTTTTTAAGTGCAATGTAAATAATGTTTCTGAAATTAAAAATGTATATGGAAAAACTATTAATTTTTGTTGAAATCAATTTCACCTTTTTCCTTTAAAGGTACCTTAAAACTGAACCTGGACCTGACATGCCTAGTCATTTTATTGCTTTGTTTTACTTTTTTGTTGTTTTTTTTATATTAATTTTTGTTGTTATGTATATATTTTTTTGTAAATTCTAATTTATTTTACATTTTCTTCTTCTTTACCCTTAAATTTTCTTAGTTACATAAGTATTCTTTCTGCTTTTCTTTCACTTTTTTTCCTATTTTTTATATGCAATATGAAGTGCAATTATTTTTCTCCTTTCCTTTCGCTTTTTTATTTTTTATTAACTTCTTTTGAATGTGCAATATTCAATTCCCTTAGCTAGTCATTTTGTTATGATATGCTTTTTTGTTGATTTTTTATAAGTTATTTGAATTCGTTTTATGTTATTTTGTGATATAGCTTTACGTTTTGTTTATTGATGATATCAATGACAAATCAAGCAAATCAAGCATGCAAAGTAGTTAGTGAGGCAGGCCTACTGGGGCACCTCATTAAAAAAAACGAATCTTGTATTTTACCTCCTGGGTGATCCGGAAAAAAATACACTTTTTTTGTAGTTGCCTATAGTTTTCCTTTTAAAAAATCTTTTTATCAAAATACTAACGTTTTCCACCCTTTTTCAGATGTTTTTACCTATCATAACCTTACATTTCCATACTTACTTTTCTCAACTATAATTCCAACATTTCCGAAAAAATGTTCTTCAATATCATTTTTCACATATCAAATAATAAATTCAAAACAAAAAAAAAATTTCTTCAAATTGAAATTTCAGTTTCAATCACAACAGTATGATCAAATGTTCAATTTTTTGTAATATATAAAATATAAAAATGGTTACTGTGGGTTATCCTTAGGAGATAAACATATGTTGTCCCGTACTTTTTTATTCATTGTTTTAAGATTTACAATTCCGTAGTACATAAATTTGAACTATCTCGTAAGTTTTAGCCAGCGTTTGCAATGTAGGCGCAGAAAAATATGTTTGTTAAGACATCACTTTACAAATCTTTAGATTTCTCGGCTTTTCTCTGCTTTAATATGCATGCATTATACATATAAACCTTCCTCTCTATTCATTAAAAAAAAACCTCACCAAAATCCGTTGAGTAGTTTTAAAAATCTAAGCATACATAGGGACATAGGGACAGAGAAAGCGACTTTGTTTTATACTATGTAGTGATGAAGTGCAATTATTTTTATCCTTTTCTTTCGCTTTTTTATTTCTTAAAAACTTTTTTTTGGATGTGCAATATTCAATTCCATTTTTTTTTGTAGTTGCCTATAGTTTTCCTTTTAAAAAATCTATTTATCAAAATACTAACGCTTTCCACCCTTTTTCAGATTTGTTTTTATCTATCATAACCTTGCATTTCTATACTTACTTTTACCAACTATAATTCCAACATTTCAGAAAAAATGTTCTTCAATATCATTTTTCACATATCAAATAATAAATTCAAAACAAAAAAAAAATTTCTGCTCATTAATACAAATTTCAATTTTTCATGAATTTGAAATGAAATTTGCTTGCATTGCAATATAGCAATTTCATTTTATCCCTTCAAATTGAAATTTCAGTACCTCAAACAGAACAGTATGATCAGATGTTCAATTGTACGTAAAATCTTTCTTGACCTACTACCACCACTATACCCCACCCTAAAAGAAAGACAAAACAATTCATGTAATTATTTTTCCATACCTATTCTGCTTTGCTTAACCATAAGATTACTGATTCTCTATACTTTGTCTTGTGTTTTCGATTCTCCTCCCCACCTTAAATAATTTGCTCTGATTTTGGTTCTCTCGGCACTTTTTGAAATTTAAGCGCTTAATTCTCTCTTGTCTGTGTCTCTTTGCTTAAGCGATTTCAGCGCACCACTCGGTGAATAAAGGTCTCAGAAAAAGCTATCTGATGATAGTACTATAGATTATATATACAATGGTTTTTCTTAAAATTACTTACAACTAATTAAAAATGCTTAAAACTAATTAACACTACTTAAAACTAGAGCAGCCATAGTAGCATTTTATAATATTTTTTTTTTTTTTTTTGTTTTTTGTGTTTTATAATTTTTTTGGGATTTTGTGTTTTTTCTATTTTTTTTTTTTGAATTTTGGGGACGCACAGTCATTTTTACATTTTTTACAATTTTTTTTGATTTTCGACGCCGCAATAATTTTTATAATTTTTTTTTTTTTTTTAGTTTTTATAAATTTTTTGGTTGCCACTATGCCTACCCCCTATAGCCTAAGTCTTACACACTAAACCTTTGTAAGCCAGCCATAGGCGACTCGCTATCCGTAACATTTTCCCTATGTTGCTCAGACAACCACCAGAACATATTCGACGTTTTGATAACGTCCCGCCGATCGCGATCTGAAAGGAGCCGTCGTTCTACGGACTTACGGCAGACGTGGTAGATTAACGGAACCGCCAATCTGTCCTGTATCAAACCTATCATGTCAAAATAGAGGAAAGCCTCCGGTGGGACAAAGCCACTGAAACGTGTTCTCTCCATATATTCTATGTTGGGGTAGTAAGCCCCAAATATCAGGCCATTGTTCGAAGACATCGCCCTTGCAGTGTGACCCCGAGTCAGTTTTATCATGAAGTTGTCGATTCTGTTTATTTGAGCCCCGTTGTAAAGGACCTCATTAGGATAATATTTTCTGTAATCCGACTCTGGTGTTCTGTGCAATCCAAGACAGGTACGCAGACACTGTCTCTCAAACACCCGAATCTTTTCCATTTGAGACGCTGTAACATTGAACCACACAGGGCACCCATAGACAATCATTGGCCTTATGAGGGCCATGTAGCAAATCACCTTCACTCTGCTATCAAGTTGACTGCTGTGAAACAGTCGCCTTGTCAGAGCAAAAGCTCCTCTAGCCCTGGCCAGAGCCGCATCCATATGTTTGTTAAAATATAGATACTGATCTAGCCAGATGCCCAGGTACTAGACTACTACTTTGCTTGGCAGTGGGTGGCCATGTAGATCAACGATCACCAGCTTTCGCCAGTTCTTTCTCGTATCCCTTGAGGCCCGAGCCAACGAGGAACACAATTGTTTCCGATTTCTGGAAGTTGATTTTCAACTTCCAGTCATCGCAATATTGCTGAATCTTATCGAAGTCACGCTGCAAGAGTATTCTGATGACCTCGATCTTTGGACCTGTTCTGTACGCGATTAGGTCATCGGCATACGCTATGGCATGGTGAAGGGAACCAATTAGATCGCCGGTGAAAATGCTAAACAAAATAGGCGAATTCACCGCTCCTTGTTGCAGACCATTCTGTATTTTAAAAGTTCTGGTAGAAGTTTTATTGCAACTTTTCACAACAAACGTTCTACCATGAAGCATGTCATTCAGAATAAATAGCAGTGGTTTACTTATGCCATATCTGATCAACTTATAGAAAAGACCGTCTAACCAAACGGTATCGAAAGCCTTCTCCAAGTCAACCAGACATGCACCCGTACACTGATTTTTAGCTTTGTTCCATTGAATATCTGATACTAGTTTAGACGCGGCATGTGTGGTATCATGGCCCGCCTTAAAACCGAACTGATTTTCTGGAATAATATGTTTGTCCTCAGCCCATGTGAACAGAGCTCTATTGAGAACTTTCTCGAATACCTTGCTGATACTCGGGAGAAGACTAATTGACCGGAGATTTGCTGGATTGGAACCATCCTTCCCTTTTTTAAGGAGAGGATGGACCACTGCCGTCTTCCAACGCACTGGATAATATGCATTATTCAGCGCATTGTTGAACAACGTGGTGTATATGTCCACCGCTTCCGAAGGGAGGTTTCGCAGCACAACATTGGGTATGCCGTCGACTCCTGCTGACTTCTTTTTCTTTATTTTGTGAAAGATGTCCAAGAGGTCCATCTTAGAAACGAACAGGGTGTTATCCCCGTTTCGCTGGGCGATGACTGCATTTGCAAGTCGGTCGTCATTGAACCTAGTGAAACCAGGATTCTCGGATCGCCAATGCGAGATCTCGTCTCTAAGATAGAAGTGTCCAACGAAGGCTCTATTCTCAAGGTCGTAATTCGGGCTACGGATTGCATCCTCCATACGTTGCAGGTACCCATCGATCTCAACGTTCGACAGATTCCTGTTGCATGGTGGCGCAATACCGTTCGAACGAAGTTCCCTTGAGACGGCACCGGAAAAACTCGGCCAACGTGTCTTACCGTAGTTGTAAGAGTGCGTTGGCACGTACTCCTCCAGTTCCACAAGGTCGTTCGGAAGCAGTATGACGGCGGCAAGTCCACAGTGGTCACTGTCGTACTCAACCGTCGCGTCGCCGTCGCGTCGTCAAACAATTTTTCGTCCGTCGAAGAATGTCGTCGGTCAGTTTCAGTCTTGAGTCTAAAAGCAATAGATCCCAATAAGAGCCACTTCGGGGATATGAAGGCCTGTCAGTAGCTAGCAGATCGACTTTACACTCAATGCTGTGGAGCCCCAGCCAATTGAATAGCTGGGTCCCCCTTGGATTGGCTAATTGATTTCCCCAATCTTGGTGTTTAGCATTGTAATCACCGGCCAAAAGGAAATAGTTTTCATCCGAGTTCAGATTCAGACATCGAAAAAGCGTTTCGAGCTCTGTTATAAAACATGAGGTTTGAGAAGCTCCCGGCGGTGCATAGAGCGAGACCACATACAATCGCCTCCCCTGTTGGAGAGGGATGCATATGATACACGTTTCCAGCAACCGGAATCGACGTACTTCACCGATATATATTACCTTATGAGCAATGCCCTTACGTAAGAAGATCGCAACCTCACGCGCGAAAGTCGAGTTGGGTCGGTCCCTCCTTATGATAATGTAATTGTTATCCGTCAGTTTGTGATGCTGATTTAGCCTAGTTTCGCTAACCATACATACATCAGGAAGTTGGTCTTTTAACAACTCAAGGAAGTTGGTTCGTCGTTCTATCCTAACTAGCGAATTCACATTCACGGCTAGGATCTTAAAAGGCCTCTCCGGCAGCGCGAGTTAACACATGAATGTTCAACACATTTTAAGATAGCGAACACATGAATGTTAACCATGTGTTCGCTATGAAATTCCCAACGATTATAGATAACTATACAATAGGTAATAAAAGATAAAATAAAACAAAGGAGATAACTGTACGTGACCTTCTGCACACAGTCATCTCCTGAAATAGAATTTAAGATAAATAAATATGGACACAATATGTGTAGCACACAAATTGTATAAATAGGATTGACTCAGTACTGAGGTCGCCTTTAAATATACGACCGTTGTGCGTTAGACATCGTAAAATAAATACTTTGTACCTACTAGAACTTTGTATCTCTTATTACTGTGAAGATTCAACAGGACTAAGACATCAGACTCTGACCGGTCTGATATGGTTGTATTTTTTTGGGTCAATGAAATAATAAGTTCATTAACTGGGGGCTCAACCGGGATCCTTTTCAAAAAATAAGGATCTAGCCAAAACAAGACTTGAAGTTCAAGCATCGTTACACTAATCTGCGAAAATGATAGACAACTGTAACTAATAAATAAAAAGTATAATTATAAAGTCCTTTAAAAGTAAAAAGGCAGTGCAAGTAAAAAGTATATTTATAAAGTCCTTTAAAAACAAAAAGGCAGTGAAATTAATTAATGTTTAAGAAAAAAATTCGAACTCAAGAAAGTATCAAGCTACAAACAACCAATAAAATGGCAACTGTGGACGAAATTATAGACATCAAAACTACAATGGCACAACTATATGAAGAAATTAAAAGACAAGGAATAGCGAACACTTCTTTACAAGCAGAAGTTAATTTACTAAGAGCTGGACAAGGTGCATTCCAAGCAATTACAACTACACCAGTTTTAAATCCAGAAGTGCCTAGTTATCAAAAACCAGAAGATATAAATCTCACAGTGTTTTCAGCGATACCTACATTTAATGGTAATTCCCAAGAATACAGACCTTGGAGATCTATGGTATGTAACCTTATGAATGAAATTCAAATATTCTCTGGTACACCACAATACTATCACGCATTAACGATAGTCAGAACAAAAATTCAAGGAGAAGCTGCACACATACTAACGAATCAAAATACGATAATGAATTTTAAAGCCATAATAAATAGACTAGATTATACATACGCAGAAAGTAGACCTCTTTATGTTCTTCAAGAAGAATTAAGACGTATTCATCAAGGAAAGAATACATTGTCAGAGTATTACGATTTAATTAATAACGCATTAAATCTCATACTTTCAAAAATAACGATGACATCATCACAAGAAGGAAGGAAAATTCAAGAAACCTTAGCTATGGAAGAAGCAGTACGAATATTCACCGCAAATTTAAATTCAAGTTCAGTCACCGACTAGCTCTTGAGCCGATAGGATCTTCTCAAAGTTGTGTGATTTTCTCTTTTCTTTTGCTTTCGCCTAGTGCGCAAACCGGTTTCTCCTTTAAACCGTAATTTCCCCTTTATTTAATCCCACTTTTTGATTTACGCGAGTGTAAGTGTAAAAACAAGTGCAAAATGGCCCACGGGCCGAAAATGATTGGTGGTCGATTTGGGATTCTTGACCCAGATCCTGAACCTGATCAGCCTAGAAAAAAAACTAAATTTAATACCCTTCCCCTTAATAACTTCCCTCTACTCCCTAACAACTCCAATCCCAAAAATCCCCGCTTTATTGTAATGAGTTCGAAAACAAGTGAAAAGCCCATTTCAGCTCTGAGTCCATTCCTCCTCAAAAAAGCAATTGATGCAATTAGCAAGGAATACAACAATATTACTCAACTCCGTGACGGAAGTCTTTTAATATTTGTGAATTCACAAAAAACCGCACAAGTGTTTCTGAAAGCCAAAGATCTCGCTGGAGTTTGCCCAATTAATGTGAAATTACACGAACGATTAAATCAATCGAAAGGTATAGCTTATGCTCCCTGCCTCATAAATGTTACCGAGACCGAAATTGTCAGTGAAATGAAGTCACAAGGAGTGACCGAAATTTATAAATTTTTGAAAAAAGACGAGGAAGGTAAACAAAAACCTAGTGGTTTAATGCTTTTTGCTTTTGACCTTTACCAACCTCCTAAAACGGTTGATATAGGATTTTACACCACAAAAGTAACAGAATACGTTCCAAACCCCATGCGGTGCCGTAATTGTCAGTTACTCGGGCACACGACAAAACGCTGCAATGCTAGTGCTAAATGTGAAACGTGCAGTCTACCACCTCACACATCACAACCATGTAATCGTAGTATGTGCGCTAATTGTTCCCTCTCCCATCCTTCATCCTCCAAATCATGCCCATCATACCAACAGGCAAAAGAAATCATAAAAATAAAAACTCTCAACAAATTTACAATGGCAGAGGCTAAACGAATTTACAACCAACAAAATGCAGCAGGTTCCCCGCCACAGCTAACGGACAGTTTTGCAGAAAAAACAAAAAATACGCAAAACAGCCAGGCAGAACAACAAAACAAAACAGTTAAAGATTCAGAAAACCAAAAAGAAAAAATTGCACCATCCACATCATCAAAAACCACTACTAACAAATCAGATTTCATGCCTTCGCCACACAACCTTACCCAAACAACTGCAAACGTTGTCACTCAATCTACTGTTTCAACAGTAGACACAAATCCTCCGCCCGTTACATCACTTTCAAACTCTAAACTTACCACTTTCTCTCATACTAACAACCTATCTCCCCATTCCTCTCAAACTTTATCAAACCAAACACACATTATTAATAATTCCAACACTAACAAAAATAATTTACCAACTCCTACTACTACAAATTTAAATAAAATTATCACTCAAAGCACTCAAAGCACTCACTCTCCCGTATCAGCCATTACTCAGGCATTATTAGATAAGAACGACTATTACGTCGATCATATGAACACGGACGATGGAGAATTATAAAAATAAAACTACTTACCAAATAACAGACTCTGATGTGCAGATGTTGAATCGTTTGGACTCGGTTCAGAGTCCGGTCGCTTCAACATCTGGGCATCGGAGTCCCAGAATTAAACAACAAAATTCTAACAACTTTAATAATTCACAACAAAATAACAAACAAAACAAAAAAAAAACTCCCTACATCTCGTTAAACACAGGAGAATCTAATTCCACTCTGAATATTCTCCAGTGGAATATGAATGGTTTTTATAATAACAAAGACGAACTTAAAATGCTAATAAACCAATATAAACCAGATGTTATTTCTCTTCAAGAAACGCACTGTCGTTTCGGGCTCACACCGTTTTCACCCAAAGCTTTCACTAGTTATTTTTGCAATCTTCCTAGCAATGATAGCTCCAAACAAGGTATTGCCATACTAATAAAAAAGAATATACCACACAGAATTCTAGATATTAATTCAAACTTTCAAATTTTAGCTCTAGAAATAAATACTGGAGTTAAATTTACATTTATAAATATATATCTTCCACCTGATCAACCCGTCTCGAAAACAGATTTAGACAATATAATTGATCAAGTAAATCATCCAGTTATATTTGGAGGAGATATCAACGCGTGGAACACTCTTTGGGGCTCCCCAAAAACGAATAGGAAAGGTAGTTTATTAGAAAAATTCTTTTCTGAAAATAACTTTATAATTTTAAATAATGGTTCACCAACACACTTCTCTACACATGGCACGCTGACACATGTTGACGTAACATGCTGTTCGCCTGAATTGCTAAGCAAAACTTCCTGGCAAATTTTGGATGATCTCCATAACAGCGATCATTTTCCAATAATATGCACACTTGTTGTCGGTTCTCTATATGCCCAGACTTCAACGAACAAGAAATTTAAAACTGATCTGGCTAACTGGGCTTGTTTTCGCAAGCACATTTCAGAATATTTGTCAGTTGAGAAACGTTCAACAAATATCAATAAGGAAGCCGCTCTTCTCCTTAAAGCAATTCGTACAGCTGCAAATATGTCGATCCCTCAGAGCAGTGACAAAGTCCCAAAACGAACAGTGGCATGGTGGAACCCCGAATTGAACACATCGCGGAATGAAAAAGTTAAAGCTTGGAGAGTTTTTAAGAAACACCCAAATCAGGTAAACCTAATCGCATTTAAAAAGAAAAATGCCCAATTTCGATTTATGTTAAAAACTGCAAAATCAAATAGCTTAAAAAACTTTACCTCAACAATCAATCCCAATTCATCTACCACCAAAATATGGCATAATATACGCGCTTTAACTGGTGAGTACACACAACAAACAATAAAAGTTATTGAATCTCCCACAGGACCAATTACACTGCCATCCAATATAAGTAACCAGTTTGCGCTAACTTGGTCTAACAGCTCGAAAGATGAAAACTTTCACCCCGATTATATTGCACAAAAACACCTCACACTTCTTTCTAAGGTCGATGAAAATAATATCTCCGCTACTGCAAGGCATATAGAAAATACAATTTCCATTTTGGAATTCCAAAGTTGTATAGATAAACTTAAAGGTAAAACCCCTAGCAGAGATAGGATTTCATATCCGCTGCTAAAAAACCTTCCCACAATTGCGATCCACAGGCTTATTCAGCTTTACAATAGCATTCTAGATACAGGTGTCATTCCTCAATATTGGAAACAAGCAACATTGCTTCCATTACCTAAACCCAACAAAGAGGTTAACAGTGTAAACGGCTATAGGCCAATATCTCTCATACCATGCATGGCAAAAGTATTAGAGAAAATTGTAGCTAAAAGATTGCTGTGGCTTATGGAGTATCGTAAACTCATAAAACCAAACCAAGTAGCCTTTCAGGCAAAAAAAGGCTGCGCTGACGCGCTTCTCCATCTAGACTTTTACATCACAAATGCACTATCGGCACGCAATCATGTAACAATTCTCTCTTTAGACTTTGAAAAAGCTTTTGATAAGATAGGTGTTCATGTCATATTAAGAAAATTAAAAACTTGGGGTATAGGTCCAAAAATTTTTAATTATGTCAAAGCATTTCTTACGAACAGGAAAATATGTGTGAAAACAAACAACTGTTTATCATCCATACATCCTTTGCATAATGGAATACCACAGGGATCTCCTTTATCTGTAGCACTATTTATTATAGCATTTGATGACCTTAGCACAGTCATTTCAAAGCATAAAAACTTAGACCACACATGCTACGCGGATGATTTTTACATTTTATCTAAACAAAACGATTTAAGAACAACAAATGCATTATTCACTAGTGTTCTAAACGATATAAAAACTTGGGCTTCTTGGTCCGGAGCTAAGCTGTCATTTGAAAAATGTAAGACCCTGCATATTTGTCGAAAGAAATCATGTAGCAAAACTCCTATGTCTCTAAACAATATAAATATAGATAATGTTGATAATTTGAAAATTTTAGGCTTAACATTCAATAAAAACTATAACTGGAAAACTCATTGTTTGGAGTTAAAAAAAAGCCTTACTAAAAGAACTAATATTATCAATTTCTTAGCTAGTAAAAAATGCAATGTACACATTAATACATTATGTAACATAACAAAGTCTTTAATTTTAAGTAAAATTGACTACGGGCTTTTTATATATGGCAACTCACCGAAATCAACTCTCAACATAATCAAACCAACTTACCATCAAAGTGTTCGTAGAAGCATCAACGCGTTCCCAACAAGCACCATTAAAAACATGTTAGTTGAAGCCGGTCTTCCCACTCTAGAAGAACGGATCGCATATACAAGTACAAGACTATATGTAAAACTTTCCTGGTTGAATGGGTCGATTACCGATAAAGATGTTGCAATGGCTTTGAAATGGAAGAACCCGAAACGAATCCCATCAGCTATATTTCTATCATTGAATGCAGCGAGCGAACTAGGAATCACCATTAAAAAAATCCGAAATTATTTTCCAAAATTCCCTCCATGGAATTTAAAAATTGATTCTTTTGAAATGCAGCTGTCAAAATTCAACAAAAACAATACTACAAACCAAATATTTCGCCAAACCTTCCTTAGTGCTTCAACTGCACTCAAAGAAGACGATTGGAACTTTGCTTTTTCTGACGGATCTAAGACCACACAACACACATCATTTGCGTCAGTTCTTGAGGATGGTTCCTTGATTTGCTTAGGACTTCTCGACAACAAAATATCAATATTTACTGCAGAAGCCTTCGCTATACTAAAGACGATAAGAACTTGCACCGCAAAAGCTGGTAAATATGTTATAGCCTCAGACAGCCTATCGGTTTTAAAAGCAGTGAGTAACCCTAACCACAATGCAAATATTATATCCGAAATACGGGATTACATAATCAACAACCCCAATAAAATAAAGCTAATGTGGGTACCCAGCCATATGGGCATTAGAGGTAATGAACTTGCGGATGAAGCTGCTGTTCAAGCCCACCGAACACCAATTCATAGTTTTACTGCAGATACCCAACTTGATCTCCTTAGAGAAATCAACAAAAAATTAAAAATAAAAACTCATTCGGAATGGAACAACTACAACCACCATTACTCTAGAGTTAACCAACAAAAAACAAAACCAACTTTTCCAACAACAACTTCGAAGTCAATGAATACATGTTTCATTAGATTGCGCCTTGGTCATACTATTGCCACCCACCAACACCTACTCCGTAAAGAAAGCCCACCGACATGCACAACTTGCAACTCTCAATTGGATATCAACCACATCATAAATTTTAACACTTGTCCAACTACAACAAATCACCACCAACAATCAACATCAATCAGTGAAGCCTTAAGAAACCCTAGTCACAATAATATAACTAAAGTATACAATTTTGTAAAAAAACACAAACTAGATATCTAGATTTTCCATAGTTCTTCTTAAATGCACATAATGTACATATATATGAATATATATTAATTAATTTTTTGTCTAAGAGCCGAAGGCCATAGTAGCTTGTGCTCGTTTTTAACATATTAGCACTGTAATTTTATATCACATGTTAATAAATTATAATAATAATAATAATAAATTCAAGTTTCACAAAAGCAACATTGTACTCAAATCAACCCGGTACACTGGAAAAAGCATATGCCATAGCATTAACGATACAACACGATAATATGTCTCATGCTACAGATACACATATAAGACGTGACAATCTGGTAAATCACAATCCTAGACGAGATACAATGCAAAAACAAGTCCATACCGATCAAAGACAATTCAGACCAAATTACGAAGCCCAGCCGCAGAAGTATGTTACTCCAAATCACCCAAGAGCAATGGAAACGGACAATTCAGCTTTCAATCATCGGAATCCATTCAGACAACAACAACAACGAGGCTTCCAACCGCAGTTCCAACAACAGAACAACTATCAACGTCAACATGTACAACAAGCACCGGATCCAACATTTCCAGCGACTAAACGAGAACACGAAGATTCTGGACGAAATCATAAGTTTCAAAGAGTCAACCAGATTGACACCAGTAAATTAGGAGAGGATGTTGTAAGTAATAAACATTTAGAAATTAATTTTGAAACGGAGAGTACTTTTTTAGGCGAATAAACGGTTTACCATGACTAACAAGAAAATGTATGTTAACGGGTAAATCGGTAAACATTTTAGTAGATTCGGGTGCTACTAATAATTATATAAGTAATAAATGTGATATAGGAGAAAGGGTCCCAATAGAACCTTTAAAAACAAAAACATTACATGGTGTATCAATAATTAGATATAAAAAGATAATAAATCTTTTTGGGTATAAAATATGTTTTTTTGAAATTTCAGAATTAGAAGATTTTGATCTTATTTTAGGTGAACAAGGACTTAGATTAATAAAAGCAAAAATTAATTTGTTTGAGTACAAACTAGAATATGAAAAAAAGTTAGAACAAACTATACATTATACGAATGACTCAGAAACATATAAAGAAAAAATAGATAACCTAATGAAGATAAATAATGAATTGAATGAGAAACTTCCATTCACTACAACTATAGAAGCGACTATACGAACTAACGATAACAAACCCATATGGACAAAACAGTATCCATATCCATACGCAGACAACGGGTTTGTCAACAAAGAAATTGAAAAATTATTAGAAGAAGGGATTATACAAAAAATTAGATCACCTTATAATTCTCCAATATGGACAGTTCCCAAGAAAGGTGTCGATGAGAACGGGAGGCCTAAACGGCGCATGGTAATTGATTTCCAGAAAATAAATTCACAAACAATTACGGATAGATACCCAATTCCTGACGTGAACATGACCATACAAAATTTAGGAAAAGCTAAGATTTTCTCGACTATTGATTTAGAATCAGGCTTCCACCAGATTAGGATAAAAGAGTCTGACAGAGAAAAAACAGCATTTTCAGTGAATGGGGCAAAATACGAATTTATACGTATGCCCTTTGGTTTAAAAAATGCACCGTCGATATTTCAGCGATGTGTGGATGATATACTCAGAGAGTATATAGGCAAGTTTGCATATATCTATATAGATGATGTGTTGATTTATTCATCCACGCCCGAAGAACATATGAAACATATACAAATAATAGTGAATGCATTACACAAAGCAAATATGAAAATATCGCATGAGAAATCACACTTTTTTAAAGATTCAGTAGAATACCTGGGTCATGTGATTAAAAGTAATAGAGTAGTAGTGGATCCCACTAAAGTAAAAACAATACAAGAGTATCCAGTACCAACTACACTCAAAGAGTTACGATCTTTTCTCGGCCTTGCCAGTTATTATAGGAAATTTGTAGAAAATTTCGCCCAAATAGTTAAACCACTAACAGTTCACTTAAAGGGAGAAAATGGAATGGTTAAAAAGAACCAAAGTCAAAAAATAAAATTAAATTTACAGAATGATGAATTAGCTTTAGAAGCAATTAAAAAAGTGAAAAATAAATTAATAGAACAAATCGAATTGTTTCAACCTGATTTCAGTAAGCCATTTGATTTGACTACTGATGCGAGCAATTTCGCAATTGGTGCTGTATTATCACAAAACAGACACCCTATAACTTTTATATCTAGAACTTTAAATGAGACCGAACAAAATTATTCAACTAACGAAAAGGAGTTATTGGCAATTATATGGTCATTACAGAAATTAAGGAATTTCCTATACGGAATAGCAGATCTGACAATTTATACAGATCATCAATCATTAATATTCGCTATATCAGAAAAAAACCCAAATACTAAACTTAAGAGATGGAAAAATCTCATTGAAGAGTATGGAGCTAAATTAGTATACAAGCCAGGACACCAAAACGTAGTAGCCGATGCCTTGTCTAGACAGCAAATAAATACGAATGCGATTGAACAAAATGATTCAATTCACTCTTTTGATAGCTCACCCTCCAAATCATTAAAAGTGGTTTCACAACCAATAAACACATTTCATAATCAAATAATTTTGTTTAACGATAACGTCGACTTAACAACAACAAAAAATATTTTTAAAGATCACGTAAGACACGAAATAAAATATTCAGACACCAGTAAAGTAATAATTGAGTTAAGAAAGGTATTAAATCCAAAAGGAGTAAACGCAATAAAAATAGACGAACAAAGTTTATTTTATATAGAAGCACAAATACTTAAACATTTCGAAAATTATAAAATTTTGATAGCAAGAAAATTATTAGAGGACATAACAGATGTCGACAAACAAATATATATATCAGAACAAATACATAAACGTGCACATAGAAATCATTTAAATAATGTTCAAGAAATCATGACAAAATATTTTTGGCCTAACATGAAGATAACGTGTAAAGAAATTACAAACACATGTGAAATATGTCATACAAGTAAATACGAACGCCATCCAACGAAACAAATTATGAAAAATACACCTATCCCTAACTTTGCTGGCGAAACTGTACATTTTGATATCTTTTATATGAGCAAAGAGCTATTTATAACTTCTGTTGATAAGTATTCAAAATACTGCTACATAAGTAAAATTGAAGATAAGAAACTTCTATATAAAAAAATTGAAGAAATCCTTAGCACAGTATATCCTTTTTGTCAGAATGTAGTTACAGACAATGAAAACGTATTCATTTCCCCTTCTGTACAAAGTATTCTGAATAAATTAGGAATCCAACACGTTAAGACGCCAGTCAGTCATTCAACGACGAACGGACAAGTCGAAAGAATTCACAATACACTTATTGAACTTACAAACGCTCTTGCATTGGAAAATAAAACAAAACCAATAATTGAAATTTATAACGCGGTCAAACAATATAACTTAACTATACATTCAGTTACTAAAAACCAACCGGTAGAATTGTTTTTTAATAAAAATTTGTATACTGAAGTTCGCGAGTTAATAAGTAAAGCGCAACAAAGAACTGTTGAATACCAAAACAAAAATAGAATCAATAAAGAATTTAATCAAAACGATATTGTGTATCTTAAATCAGATAGGAGACCTAAGGATCTACCTAAGTATAAAAAACATATAGTGAAAGAAAATAAAGGAAATATTATTTTAACAAACAAAGGAAAAATAATACATAAAGACAATGTTAAGAAAAAGTTCCTTGCAATCGTAATATTTAAATTATTAAGTATAAGCAATTGCTACGATATGATAAATCTAGAAGATAAAAAGTTTATAGCAACTCAAACGGAAGATGCATTTCTATTTAGGAATAAAGAATTTTTATATCACATAACAGATTTAGATAAAATACTTAAACCATTTTATAAAGTAAGGAATTCAATTGATAAGCCTTCAGATGAAGAGAAAATTTTAATCAATGAAATTGAAGCCTTAGAAGAACAAGTTTTAACACACTCAAGATTTAAAAGAGCAATAAACTTCTTAGGAAAGATAATAAAATTTATATCCGGAAACCCAGATCATGATGGCTTAATTGAAATACATCGGGGAATAAATGATTTAATCGAAAACAATAATAAGCAATCGAAAATAAATTCACACTTTGAAAAAATGTTTAATGAAATGGATTCTGCAAGCATTCAAAAAACACATTTATTAAAAGCTATTTATAAAGAACTAGAATCAGTAATGCTAACAATTAATCTAGCTAAACATAATAATTTTAATTCCAAAAGTATCAACTTAGACGAAATAAAAGCTATAATATTAAAAGAGAAACTAAATATACCAATAATAGACGTTCTAGAATATGCTGATATATATTTATGTAAAGTCAAAAACAACTTAATAACAATTTACAAATATCCAATAATTGAAAAACAATGTAAACATTTCATTTTAACATCATTAGAATTTAGACATGGAAAATTGATAATGGATAAAACAATTTCAAGTTGTAATAATGAATATGTAAGAAATGAAAATTGTCAAAAATATGTAGATTCTATAATATGTAAGGAACTACCTAATGATAATTGTACTATTCCATTAATCGAAGGAAAATCAGCACATTGTAATATTGTCCAAGAACAAAATAATCCAATTTTTAGAATTGACGAAAGTAACATCTTATTATCAGGAAATCATATTTTAAATAATAAAGATATAAGTGGAACAAATTTAGTACAATTTGACGAACAAATAATTATTGATAACGAAACATTTGTGAATTATAAGAACGAAATTAGAAAATATATACTCTCCGGGAAAACTGAAGAATTTGAAATATTAAAGATATTAGAGTCTGATTCGGATTACAAATTTGATAATATTAAAACAATAAATGAAAAGATTAGTAAAGTTTTTAACAGTTAAAACACTTATTTTATTTCCTCAGATGTACATTTCAGAAGCAATGCTTCCATCGTCAGTGAGATTTATAAAATTAAATTAAATTAAATTATTTGTCAAAAAACTAATAATAAACAAAAATGTTTCTAAACAAAATTACAGTTGAGTTGAGTTGAATCTATTAAAAAATTTTTTGAATATTGAATCTTTGATTGGTCCATCATCACTATTCATTAGATTATTTTTGTTTTTAAATATGTAAAATGATTCAAAAGCATCTAATTCATAATTGCTATTTACATTCCTTATTAGTTTTAAATTTTGCAAACTAAAGCTATGACTATTTTCTAGCATATGTTCTGCAACACTTGACTTTTCTTTTTCATTATATTTAAGATGTGCAAAATGTTCTTTAAATCTTTTTAGAATAGGTCTTCTTGTCTGTCCTATATATTCTTTTGCACAATCATTACATCCGATAGAATAAATTCCTGACTTTTGAAGTTGTTCAATTTTATCCTTAGATCCTCCAATCAGATTTTTTATTTTTATTTCGCTGCACTCACTCATACGGATATTATATTTATTAAAGATTGGTTTTATCTTAGATGTTATTTCTGGATAGAAATAAAATTTTGAATATTTCTTTTCGTTATTTCCTTCATTCCTTATTAGATCTAAAGTTGTATAATTTCTCAATTCTTGTTTTCTTCTATGTGCAATTGTTAAATCTTCAATCAATTCTTCAGTATATCCATTAATTTTGGCTATGTCTTTAATTTTTTGGAATTCTTTTATTTTTGTTTCTATGGTCATTGGAATATTTAGAGCTCTAAAAATCATTGAATGAAAAGCTGACATCTTATGTTCAAAGGAATGGAACGAGTCTGATGTAATGTATCTCAGAGTATTCGTTGGTTTTCTGTATATATCCAATTCTGAGATACATTACATCAGACTCGTTCCATTCCTTTGAACATAAGATGTCAGCTTTTCATTCAATGATTTTTAGAGCTCTAAATATTCCAATGACCATAGAAACAAAAATAAAAGAATTCCAAAAAATTAAAGACATAGCCAAAATTAATGGATATACTGAAGAATTGATTGAAGATTTAACAATTGCACATAGAAGAAAACAAGAATTGAGAAATTATACAACTTTAGATCTAATAAGGAATGAAGGAAATAACGAAAAGAAATATTCAAAATTTTATTTCTATCCAGAAATAACATCTAAGATAAAACCAATCTTTAATAAATATAATATCCGTATGAGTGAGTGCAGCGAAATAAAAATAAAAAATCTGATTGGAGGATCTAAGGATAAAATTGAACAACTTCAAAAGTCAGGAATTTATTCTATCGGATGTAATGATTGTGCAAAAGAATATATAGGACAGACAAGAAGACCTATTCTAAAAAGATTTAAAGAACATTTTGCACATCTTAAATATAATGAAAAAGAAAAGTCAAGTGTTGCAGAACATATGCTAGAAAATAGTCATAGCTTTAGTTTGCAAAATTTAAAACTAATAAGGAATGTAAATAGCAATTATGAATTAGATGCTTTTGAATCATTTTACATATTTAAAAACAAAAATAATCTAATGAATAGTGATGATGGACCAATCAAAGATTCAATATTCAAAAAATTTTTTAATAGATTCAACTCAACTCAACTGTAATTTTGTTTAGAAACATTTTTGTTTATTATTAGTTTTTTGACAAATAATTTAATTTAATTTAATTTTATAAATCTCACTGACGATGGAAGCATTGCTTCTGAAATGTACATCTGAGGAAATAAAATAAGTGTTTTAACTGTTAAAAACTTTACTAATCTTTTCATTTATTAGATTAAAAAACACGTGGAATATCTCAACTAAAAAACTCATCAATATTAAAACATTAAGAAAATTTACTATTCCAATTGAAGAACATCCATTAGCAACAATATTTTTTTCAATAATAACTATATCAATAATAATTTTTATATGTTACATTTTAAACAAATTTTGTAAAATCTATACGAATTATAAGAAACTACAAGCAAAAAAAGAATATAATAGACTCTATAAAGAAGCTCTTAAAGCTAGAGGAATTTTAAACGAGGACGTTTAATTTTAAGAGGGGGGAGAGTTAACACATGAATGTTCAACACATTTTAAGATAGCGAACACATGAATGTTAACCATGTGTTCGCTATGAAATTCCCAACGATTATAGATAACTATACAATAGGTAATAAAAGATAAAATAAAACAAAGGAGATAACTGTACGTGACCTTCTGCACACAGTCATCTCCTGAAATAGAATTTAAGATAAATAAATATGGACACAATATGTGTAGCACACAAATTGTATAAATAGGATTAATTTAGTAGTGTATTGACCAATTAGATTTATAATTGTTGGTGGAAAATTTATTTTCCTTCGGCTTTTTTTGGTCACTTTAAGTTTAGTAAAGAAACAAGATGGATCTTTTACTTTTTCCCGACGTTTCGGCAAGGGTTGTTGCCTTCCTCAGGGGAACTTTATTATAAAAACAAATAAGTAAAATATAGTATAAAGTATACACAACAATGAACAATCAAAGAAAACTTACATTATAAACGAGATTTTTTAAAACATGTTAAATAAACAAAGTTTGACAAAAATATTTCCGAAGCTGGAATTGCACTTCTCTTTATGAAGATTAGTCTAGGTTTAACAAAATTTAACGGATGGGATAACAGAGTTTATGTAGAGACAAGAGAGCAGTATATGGACGAGATGTTTTGAGAATCTTGTTTACGATTCATGTTGTTCTTGTTGTTGAGGATATGTAAAGTTTCTAGCGTATATCTCTTAGAGATATGTTTCTCGGTTTGGAGAACTTGGGCACCGTCAAAGTCTGGGAGATGTTTATTTTCGATGGCATGTAATGCGAGAGCTGTTTTTGCTGGATTGTTGTTGTTTATGTCAGATTTATGGTTAGATATGCGTTGACGTAAAAGTTGTTTTGTGGTGCCAATGTAGCACAGATTACATGGTTCGTCAGCCTTTCCTTTACAATCAATTTTGTAGATAACATCCGAGCACCTATCTTTTTCTGTTTTCACCTTCAATTTCGAAAAAAGATTTCGAAGTGTGTGGTTGGGTTTAAGGGCCAGTTTTATATCTGGTACATTCTTTTTGACAATTTTTTTAAAATTATCTGTCAGCCTTGGGATGTAGACTAGGCTATTGAAAAATCCATTAGCTGTTAGGTCAGGTTTTTTCCGTGTACTGTGTTTCTGTTTATGAAACAATTCGCGGATCGTTGGGATCGGATAGCCGTTGTCAATCAGGATGTTTGTGATTGTTCTCTCATTTTTCAGGTGGAATTTTTCATCACTGATTGTGAAAACTTTTTGTATTAGATTGGAGGCGGTGTTAATTTTTATGTGGTTTGGATGGTTCGACCTAAAATTGATTAGTCTTCCTGAAGCAGTCTCTTTTTGGAACCAGTCGAAAATAAGTTCGTTGTTGGATCGGATGATTTTAACGTCAAGAAACGATATTGCACAATTTTTCTCCTTTTCAACAGTAAATTGTATCTTAGGATGAAATTTGTTGAGGATCAGCAGTAAGTCATTGATTTGTTGTTTTTCAACTATTGCGAAGATGTCATCAACGTATTTAGCTATGAAGCTTGGTTTTACTGTAGAGGAATCAAAACACTCATCTAGCAAGAAGTCCATCACAATATCAGCAACAGTTGGCGAAAGAGGGTTTCCCATTGGCATTCCAAAAATTTGTTTGTATATGTCGGTTTTGTATTGTAGAAAATTGTTTTCTTTAAGGCAAAAATCAACAATTTCAAGAAATTTGCTTTGGTTGATTTTTGTCCTTTGGTTTATTGTTGCCCATTTTTTCTTTATTATATTGACCGCCAGTTGTGTGGGAATATTGGTGAAAAGCGATACCACATCAAAAGAAACTAAAACTTCAGTCTGTTTTAGTTTAATCGTTTTTACCCTATCCACAAATTCGAAAGAATTTCTTACAGTGTATTTTGTGTTGTTTGTTATACATTGTAAAATCCTACCAACAAATCTTGCGAGTTCATAGCATGGCAATTTCATAGACGATATGATCGGTCGCATAGGCATATTTTGTTTATGAATTTTCGGTAGTCCGTAGATGGAGGGGAGTTGCGCGGTGTAAGTTGTCATTTTTGATTTTTCTCTATCATCTATAATTTTGTTGTTGTATAACCACTTTACAAGAACATTGTTGCGAGTTTGTAATGCTGTGGTTGTATTCTGCCTTACACGCCAATAAGTATTCCGATCAGATAAGAGTTGACTCATCTTCTCATCATACTCTTCTCGTAGCATCGCAACCGTCACATTGCCTTTGTCAGCTGGAAGAATCACAATGTTTTTATGTTGCTTGAGAAAAGAGATGGCTTTTTTGTTTACATTAAGCACATACTTAGAAAATTGGTCATTGTGTTGATAACGCTGAAAAGAGTGAAGCATATTACAGTATTGTGCTCTGACTATGTCTTGTTCTCTTTCATCCTGTACTTTTCTTATTATTTCTTCGCCATCGGCTATTAATTGAAATATTGGAAAAGTTGTTTTGTCTGCGGGGAGTGCAAATTTTTTCCCCAATGATAAAAGCCATTGTATTTCAATTGGAAATTCAATATTTGTTCTGTTTTCAAACCATTTTTCATGAACTTTTATATTGTACTTTTTCCATAGCGAAGATGTCAGTTGGTCTATTTTCCTATTTATTGTTAATTGTTTTGTCTTGTACATTGCATGAAAAGTTTGTTTTTGTTTTGTTGTAAACTTCTTATATTCATGTGGTGGTAGGTCCACATGAATATAAGAAGTTTACAACAAAACAAAAACAAACTTTTCATGCAATGTACAAGACAAAACAATTAACAATAAATAGGAAAATAGACCAACTGACATCTTCGCTATGGAAAAAGTACAATATAAAAGTTCATGAAAAATGGTTTGAAAACAGAACAAATATTGAATTTCCAATTGAAATACAATGGCTTTTATCATTGGGGAAAAAATTTGCACTCCCCGCAGACAAAACAACTTTTCCAATATTTCAATTAATAGCCGATGGCGAAGAAATAATAAGAAAAGTACAGGATGAAAGAGAACAAGACATAGTCAGAGCACAATACTGTAATATGCTTCACTCTTTTCAGCGTTATCAACACAATGACCAATTTTCTAAGTATGTGCTTAATGTAAACAAAAAAGCCATCTCTTTTCTCAAGCAACATAAAAACATTGTGATTCTTCCAGCTGACAAAGGCAATGTGACGGTTGCGATGCTACGAGAAGAGTATGATGAGAAGATGAGTCAACTCTTATCTGATCGGAATACTTATTGGCGTGTAAGGCAGAATACAACCACAGCATTACAAACTCGCAACAATGTTCTTGTAAAGTGGTTATACAACAACAAAATTATAGATGATAGAGAAAAATCAAAAATGACAACTTACACCGCGCAACTCCCCTCCATCTACGGACTACCGAAAATTCATAAACAAAATATGCCTATGCGACCGATCATATCGTCTATGAAATTGCCATGCTATGAACTCGCAAGATTTGTTGGTAGGATTTTACAATGTATAACAAACAACACAAAATACACTGTAAGAAATTCTTTCGAATTTGTGGATAGGGTAAAAACGATTAAACTAAAACAGACTGAAGTTTTAGTTTCTTTTGATGTGGTATCGCTTTTCACCAATATTCCCACACAACTGGCGGTCAATATAATAAAGAAAAAATGGGCAACAATAAACCAAAGGACAAAAATCAACCAAAGCAAATTTCTTGAAATTGTTGATTTTTGCCTTAAAGAAAACAATTTTCTACAATACAAAACCGACATATACAAACAAATTTTTGGAATGCCAATGGGAAACCCTCTTTCGCCAACTGTTGCTGATATTGTGATGGACTTCTTGCTAGATGAGTGTTTTGATTCCTCTACAGTAAAACCAAGCTTCATAGCTAAATACGTTGATGACATCTTCGCAATAGTTGAAAAACAACAAATCAATGACTTACTGCTGATCCTCAACAAATTTCATCCTAAGATACAATTTACTGTTGAAAAGGAGAAAAATTGTGCAATATCGTTTCTTGACGTTAAAATCATCCGATCCAACAACGAACTTATTTTCGACTGGTTCCAAAAAGAGACTGCTTCAGGAAGACTAATCAATTTTAGGTCGAACCATCCAAACCACATAAAAATTAACACCGCCTCCAATCTAATACAAAAAGTTTTCACAATCAGTGATGAAAAATTCCACCTGAAAAATGAGAGAACAATCACAAACATCCTGATTGACAACGGCTATCCGATCCCAACGATCCGCGAATTGTTTCATAAACAGAAACACAGTACACGGAAAAAACCTGACCTAACAGCTAATGGATTTTTCAATAGCCTAGTCTACATCCCAAGGCTGACAGATAATTTTAAAAAAATTGTCAAAAAGAATGTACCAGATATAAAACTGGCCCTTAAACCCAACCACACACTTCGAAATCTTTTTTCGAAATTGAAGGTGAAAACAGAAAAAGATAGGTGCTCGGATGTTATCTACAAAATTGATTGTAAAGGAAAGGCTGACGAACCATGTAATCTGTGCTACATTGGCACCACAAAACAACTTTTACGTCAACGCATATCTAACCATAAATCTGACATAAACAACAACAATCCAGCAAAAACAGCTCTCGCATTACATGCCATCGAAAATAAACATCTCCCAGACTTTGACGGTGCCCAAGTTCTCCAAACCGAGAAACATATCTCTAAGAGATATACGCTAGAAACTTTACATATCCTCAACAACAAGAACAACATGAATCGTAAACAAGATTCTCAAAACATCTCGTCCATATACTGCTCTCTTGTCTCTACATAAACTCTGTTATCCCATCCGTTAAATTTTGTTAAACCTAGACTAATCTTCATAAAGAGAAGTGCAATTCCAGCTTCGGAAATATTTTTGTCAAACTTTGTTTATTTAACATGTTTTAAAAAATCTCGTTTATAATGTAAGTTTTCTTTGATTGTTCATTGTTGTGTATACTTTATACTATATTTTACTTATTTGTTTTTATAATAAAGTTCCCCTGAGGAAGGCAACAACCCTTGCCGAAACGTCGGGAAAAAGTAAAAGATCCATCTTGTTTCTTTACTAAACTTAAAGTGACCAAAAAAAGCCGAAGGAAAATAAATTTTCCACCAACAATTATAAATAGGATTGACTCAGTACTGAGGTCGCCTTTAAATATACGACCGTTGTGCGTTAGACATCGTAAAATAAATACTTTGTACCTACTAGAACTTTGTATCTCTTATTACTTTGAAGATTCAACAGGACTAAGACATCAGACTCTGACCGGTCTGATATGGTTGTATTTTTTTGGGTCAATGAAATAATAAGTTCATTAACTCGCGCCCGTTAACCTAAAAATTGCGCAAGCGACGGCACTGCACGGTAGATCAAGTCCACCCTACGCGCCTGCTCACTTATTTGCCGTGATAGTTCACTCATTTGTGCCTGAATGACACGCAGAGCGACCATCACCTCTGACTCCCCAGTAGCTGCCTTTGACACAGATGGCTGTGCGGCCTCTTTCTGGGGAGGTTGTACCGTTTTCCCAGCTCCACCCGCCATTTGGGCGTAGGAAACTTGGGGAACGACGGCCCTTGGAGTCGGTCTGGCTGTATGCCTTCCCTCGTCCTTGGTTACCGTTGGAGCAGCTTTTAATGATTTTTTAATAACTTGGTATCGAGGACATCCCCGATAGTTAGCAGGGTGTCCATCTCCACCACAGAGAACACATTTCAATTGGGTCTTATCTTCGACCCTTTCCTCACCGAGCTTGCACTCTTTTTCTTTGTGGTTCTCTCCACACTTAACGCACCTCGACTGCATTTGGCAGTTGAATGCGGCGTGCCCGAACCGTTGGCAACGAAGACATTGTAAAATGTCTCCGTGCCTGTTTATTTTTTCCCATCTTACCATCTGGTAGTCCAGGACGGAGATTTTCCTTAGACTCTCCAGACGGCTACTGGGTGATAGGGTGACGAGGAACATCGGCAATAGCCGCCTCTCCCGTCTAGCCTTAGCCGTGGTGAACGACTTGACCCCGATAAACTCGAGATCGTCGCTCGCCAACCTGCGGAGTTCCGCTAAGAGCTCCTCTGGGTCAGAGGTAGGCTCTACCCCTTTCAAAAGCATACTTTTTGGCTTCTCCTCTTTGGGAGTATAACTATAATGTTCGGTGGCTGTCACTTTCAACAGCTCCCGAATTATCTTGTGGTCACCAATGTTTTCACATTGGATCGCATGTCGATCTTGTCCTAAACGCTTAATAACAAATTTATCGCCTATGGCGGACTTACATTGGTTTAATGTTGCTTTGAAATCCATTTTGTGGGTGTTGATGGGGGGCACCCTGCTCTTGGCTGCTGTCTTCCTTGGCTGCTGCTGTTGTTGTGCTGACTGTTGTTGTTGTTGTTGTCTCTGCTGCTGCTGCTTTGGCACCGTCTCTCTTGGCTGCTTCGATGGCGCGGCTTTTTTAGCCGCGGTCCCCCGTTGCTGCTCTTGGGTAGCAGTTTTCTTTCCTTCGTTTTGCTCCCCAGCTATTTTATTAGCTGTCGTGCCTTTTTGCTGCACGGGAGCCGCTTTTGCATTTGCTTTTGTTGTTGTTGTTGTTGTTGTTGTTGTTGTTGTTGGCTGTTGCTGTTTGACAATTGTAGTTGTATTGCCCTTTGACAACAGTTGTTGTTTTTTTGCCTCGCTTTCGGCTAGTCTGCGGGCCACTTGCCTGGATCTTATCTCCTCTATTTCCTTGGATAGCTTCTACACGGTACTTGTCAACGTTTGGAGTTTCTTATCTTCATTGACTTCCTCGTCAACACCGTCCCTTTCGTCTGCCAGTGCAGCGAAAGAATTGCCACTGCCGGTGTAACGGCCCTCACCACCGTTGGATTCATATTCATAAGTGGAATTCATACTTATGATGCTTTCACTGCTGGTCGACATCCCGTCATGTCGACCTCCTTATCAGTTGGTGTTGTTTTTTGTTTACGGGACACCAAATTTGGCTTAGCTTTTATGCGCCGCCTCTTTTTTGCAGTTGTTGTTGCTGCAGTTGCTGCGGTTGCTGGCACCGCAATTTGCATTGCGGTTGTTGCCGCTGCTTTGCTAGTTGTTGTTGTTGTTTTAAGTGTTGGATTTTCATCCAACACTTTTTTTGTTGTTGATGGACCGGTATGGTCCATCACAGACGACTGTGTCGCTTTTTTTCCGCCTTCTTTCCGGATTTTCTACTTAATTTGAGCTATTTGCTTCAAAGCAAGAATAAAAATTGTGGGACCGGCTGGGAGTTGAACCCACGTTCCTCCACACTGGGTACCTGCTGCGCTGCTCGTTCGGCTACTGCCTTAATGAAAACTCACTGACTTTAAACTTTTCTAAAGCACTCCACTTAAAAATATACACAGCTAAAGTCGTCAACACGTCTACACACGATAGCTGTTGCTGAACGACTGGACATGCTATCCATCACACCACGGGTACCACCAGTCGTTCTTTGACTGCGGAAGCAAGTGTACGCATTGACGGCTTTGGCAGAATTTATAAATAAATTTCGGTTGTGCATTAGTATCTATTAAAGTAGTGCAAAATCAACAAGAGGCTTAGCCGAGTGAGTAAGCTGGCTCTCGCGGGTGGGGTTGCGATCTTCTTACGTAAGGGCATTGCTCATAAGGTAATATATAGCGGTGAAGTACGTCGATTCCGGTTGCTGGAAACGTGTATCATATGCATCCCTCTCCAACAGGGGAGGCGATTGTATGTGGTCTCGCTCTATGCTGCGCCGGGAGCTTCTCAAACCTCATGTTTTATAACAGAGCTTGAAACGCTTTTTCGATGTCTGAATCTGAACTCGGATGAAAACTATTTCCTTTTGGCCGGTGATTACAATCCTAAACACCAAGATTGGGGAAATCAATTAGCCAATCCAAGGGGGACCCAGCTATTCAATTGGCTGGGGCTCCACAGCATTGAGTGTAAAGTCGATCTGCTAGCTACTGACAGGCCTTCATATCCTCGAAGTGGCTCTTATTTGGATCTATTGCTTTTAGACTCAAGACTGAAACTGACCGACGACATTCTTCGACGGACGAAAAATTGTTTGACGACGGTTGAGTACGACAGTGACCACTGTGGACTTGCCGCCGTCATACTGCTTCCGAACGACCTTGTGGAACTGGAGGAGTACGTGCCAACGCACTCTTACAACTACGGTAAGACACGTTGGCCGCGCTTTTCCGGTGCCGTCTCAAGGGAACTTCGTTCGAACGGTATTGCGCCACCATGCAACAGGAATCTGTCGAACGTTGAGATCGATGGGTACCTGCAACGTATGGAGGATGCAATCCGTAGTACAATGGACAGGACAATTCCTAAATATAGGCAACTTGACTCGACGAACATGTACAGAAACGCGACAATAGACGCACTTTACAAACAAAAAAGTAGACCACTGTCATGACTTAAACTTTTGCACAGGAGGTTTACTGACCGACACGATTTGGAGATTAGAACTCTGAAGTCACAGATCAAAAATCTCCAACAATTAATTAAAGAAAACTATAGAATATCTATATCTCTTTTCTGGAACAACAAAATTCGGGCTGTACAGTCCAACAACCCGAGTATGTTTCCGGAAATAAATAAAATTTTTAGGAGAAAAGATCAAAATGACCTTCAGGGTATTAAACTCCAAAGGACGACAGAGAACAGAAACTTACTTATGACAATAGGGATAGATCCGGATGAGGCCATCTTGGATGATGACCACTTTATAGTGGAAGATGCTCAAGAGAACGTAGAGACGGTGGGTGCTGTTTTCGAGCGAGTATATAAGGTGAATGAGTGCATTCGCCCGAATTACGACCTTGAGAATAGAGCCTTCGTTGGACATTTCTATCTTAGAGACGAGATCTCGCATTGGCGATCCGAGAATCCTGGTTTCACTAGGTTCAATGACGACCGACTTGCAAATGCAGTCATCGCCCAGCGAAACGGGGATAACACCCTGTTCGTTTCTAAGATGGACCTCTTGGACATCTTTCACAAAATAAAGAAAAAGAAGTCAGCAGGAAACCTCCCTTCGGAAGCGGTGGACATATACACCACGTTGTTCAACAATGCGCTGAATAATGCATATTATCCAGTGCGTTGGAAGACGGCAGTGGTCCATCCTCTCCTTAAAAAAGGTAAGGATGGTTCCAATCCAGCAAATCTCCGGTCAATTAGTCTTCTTCCGAGTATCAGCAAGGTATTCGAGAAAGTTCTCAATAGAGCTCTGTTCACATAGGCTGAGGACAAACATATTATTCCAGAAAATCAGTTCGGTTTTAAGGCGGGCCATGATACCACACATGCCGCGTCTAAACTAGTATCAGATATTCAATGGAACAAAGCTAAAAATCAGTGTACGGGTGCATGTCTGGTTGACTTGGAGAAGGCTTTCGATACCGTTTGGTTAGACGGTCTTTTCTATAAGTTGATCAGATATGGCATGAGTAAACGTTGAGTTCAGATGTTTAACTAAGCGGACGTGTGCGAGAAAGTGGCATTTTCAAGTTGAGTTTTAAGTGGTTATAACACGTGCCAAGGTTTTTGACAGTTAATAAACAACTTAAGAATTTCTCATTTATTTAAATTCCGATAAAATTATTAAATTCTTTGAGTTTTTACGGGAATATTAATTGTTTAAAAGTTGAAGCAGTTCGTTTAATTTTATTGCCTCTCTCATTTTTGCACTCGATTGTCAGCGAAATCACAATCATACATACTTGAGTTCCCCTACTGCACCCACACACCAAATACCTTTCAAGATGAATGCTAAACGGAATAGAGATCAGAACTCACCATCTACGGAAAAGCCGTTAACGACTCCCGCACCAGCCTCCAAAGTGTTGAGAGTACACTCTTTTGATGACGTCTCAGGGACAGGGGATATATGGTCAAAACTGGAATCCACTCTCGCTAAACACAGTGATCACATTACAACTATTCTCACAGCGAAAATTGCGGAATCGGAAGAGAGAATCACAAATAAAATCAACACTGATGTTGCGGCACTGAAAACCACGATTGATGACGTCAACAACCGTTTGCTTAAACTTGAGAAAACCCAAAATGAATTCGCCGCACTAAAGGATGCAAATCTTGAACTCATGGAAAAAGTAAAACAACAAGAGAAGGAAATTAAAAATATTATTATGCGTACTGATTTGAACGAAGAAAAACAAGAACTTAAAGAAACTATGTGTGACGCACTTTTACATGGAGTTCCAATTCTACCGACGGAAAATCTTTCACTCTATTTTAACAATCTCTGCACTAAAATTAATATAAAACCACCTATGGTTAAGAGCATGTTTCGTCTTAAATCAAAATTAAACACTTTATCTCCACCGATATTAATTAAATTTTGTTCACCACAAGACAAAAGCTACGTGCTAAGATCGATCGCCAAGTACCGGAAGACAACTAAAGAAAACATTCACCTTTGTTTATTAGGCTTCAATGACTGCGACATTAACAAGAAAGCATATGTTTTCATTCATGAATGCCTAACAGTAAAAAATCGATCTCTTCTGAACCAAGCACTTAAAATGAAACGAGAGCATAAACTGTATTCAGTGTTTACTATGCGCGGCCTTGTCTACGTGAAGAAAACTGTTAACCAGAATGCAGTTCTTATTAAAACCATTGGGAGCTTAGCTGAGTTTGCCACTTCACCAAAGACAACAATAATAACAACAACTGATGATGATGCCTTTTATCTCGATGAAATTCGCACCAGCTGATCACATTCTTAATTACGTATTTACTATTTTTTTCTTATATTATTGTATTCTTTATCATTTTATTCTTATTTTTTCTATTCATTTTAATTTTCTTACCTTGTACTTACTTATTTTTTGTATCATAATTTATAGATCTGTTATATATCTTGTCATCATTACTTCTGTGTCGTTGTTATTTGCTTGGTTTCTGGAACAGTTTGTGTGTCTTACCTTTTCTTTGACTATTGAGTGCCTCATGGGGCTCTTATCATTTATATTTATTATCAATGATTAGACCCCGTGTTCGGAATAGGAGGGAATTCACGGATCATACTGCAGTTTATGAGGATAACATGCGTATAATGTTAAACATTTTGTGTGGTTATCGTAGTGGACTACAAGTATGTCACATTAATGCGCAGAGCTTACATCCAAAATTAGATGAATTCAGGTTTTTATTTGAAGGTTCGAATGTTGACGTTATCTGTATTTCCGAAACTTGGTTTGCTCCTGATCTAATTGATTCTATGTGTTGTTTGGATGGTTATCGTTGCTTTCGTTCTGATAGAAGTGACCGGGTTGGAGGGGGTGTGGCCATTTATGTACGTAAATGTTTAAATTGTAGACTAATACGTGAGTCACCAAATGGGAGTTCAATTGAGTTTATATTTGTGGAAATAGAATGTAAGGATAATGTTATTCTTATGGGTTCCGTATATAGACCAAATCGTAATGTTAATACAACACCTTTGATTACCGTGCTAGATGAATTATCTTATGTAACGCCTTTTATTATTATAGCTGGAGACTTCAATAGTAACATACTGGTAGACTCTTCTCTTGTAAACTCTATGGGAACGCTTGATTTGACTCCTGTAAACACTTCCGTACCCACTCACTTTACAAAAGATAATAGTACACTTTTAGACACATTCTTCGTAAGTCATCTGCAAAAAGTTTTACACTACAGCCAACTCTCTGCTTCTTGTTTTTCAAATCATGACCTCATTCATTTAACTTTCCAATGCGAACCTATTTCACTGGACACAACATATTCCTTCAGAGATTTTAAGAATATTAATAAAGAAAGTCTTGAAGAGAATTTAAAATCTATCGAGTGGTATCGAGTCTATGAAATGACATCGGTTGATGAGCAAGTAATGTTTTTACAGAATAATTTAAACAATGTTTTTAATGATCATGTCCCAATCGTAACTATGCCGACTAAATCAAATGTTCGCCCTTGGTTTAGCTCCAGAATTATAAATATAATACAGAAGCGCAACCAAGTTTACAAACGCTGGAAGCGTTTCCGGCTAGATGTGCTGCTTAATGAATATCGAGCTTTAAGGAATAAAGTGACATATGAAATAAGAGTTGCAAAGAAACGGTATTATGCCTCTCGGCTGGAACCATCGTTGGCTAAAAATAAGCTTTGGAAAAATCTTAAAGAAATAGGTGTAGGGAAACAATTAACTAGCAATTTGTCCGCTATTAATTGCAATGAACTGAACTCAAAATTCACTACTCTTCCTTCTGATGAGACCTTTGAGAATGTAGATGTTCCATTGGCCATACCTCTTGACTTGAATCCCAGAAATGGTTTCTGTTTTCAACCAGTTGGAGATTCCGATGTCTTAGAGAGTTTTCTTTCAATTAAATCTAATGCTGTTGGTTTTGATGAAACTCATCCAATATTCATAAAAGCTACTCTACCATATACATTGAAATACATTACGCATTTATTTAACACCATTTTCATGACTGGAATTTTTCCCAGCGCTTGGAAACAGACTAAAGTCATTCCTATACCAAAAACCAATAATGATTTCAGGCCAATAGCTTTTTTGCCATATCTGTCGAAAGTCCTTGAGCGGATTATGAGCAACCAAATGCGGAGCTTCCTTAAAAGAAATGACCTTCTATGTGAAAATCAGTCAGGCTTTCGTCCTCAACACAGCTGTACTACTGCTTTAATAAAAATTGTTGAAGACATCAGACAAGCTGTTGACGATAACCAAGTTACTTTTCTTACACTATTGGACTTTTCAAAGGCATTTGACACTGTCGACTATGGAAGATTATGTAATAAACTTAAAAATCAGTTCGGTTTCTCTTCTTTTTCTACTAATTTGATTGCATCTTATTTACATGGAAGACATCAGGCAGTTGTCATTAACAATACCATATCTGATTTCCTGCCTTTGTGCAGAGGTGTTCCACAGGGATCTATTTTGGGTCCATTGCTCTTTTCAATGTACATCAATGACCTCCCCTCGTGCTCACTTCACTGCTCAATTGATATGTATGCTGATGATGTTCAGGTGCGAAAAAGTTTTCCTTTAGGACTCGTCGAAAATGGAGCTTGTGAAGTAAATGAAGACCTGCAAAGAATATCATGCTGGTCACGCTCTAATGGTCTTTGCATTAATCCTTTAAAATCGAAATGCCTTGTAATTAGCCGAAAGCATGTGGACACTTCATACTTCCCTAAAATATGTATCAACAAAAACAACATCGAGTTTGTTGACACTGTCAAAAACCTTGGCTTGGTATTTAATAGAACGCTTACTTGGGATAACCATATAAGGTTAGCTATTGGTAGAGTGTATGGTGGTCTTCGTATGCTATGGACAACACAAAAAATAACTCCCATAAGGACAAGAATGATTCTGGCAAAAACATTGATTATTCCGATTATTTTATACGGATGTGAAATTTTTTCAAATTGTGATTACGTGCACAAACGGAAACTCAATGTCGCTTATAATAGTATCGCCCGCTATGTCTATGGACGAAGAAGGTATGATCACATTTCTGCTTTTTCCAAATCAATTCATGGACTTACTCTAGACAACCTTTTACAATTTAGAACTTTAATTTTGCTTCATGGTGTAATGCAGACACGTCAACCTTCGTACTTGTTTAATAAGATAACTTTTCCGCGATCCAACAGAAGCTGTGATCTTGTGCCAATACGCTACACATACTTAGTTTCAAAACGTCAATTCTTCATATGTGCTGTTGCGCTGTGGAATTCCCTACCAAGATTTATAAGATTGGTGAGCTGCACAAATCTTTTCAAATCGAAACTCAAGCAATACTTAGAAACACGTTTGTAATGTTTGTCATGATATTATATGATGTATGATAATAATGATGATAATTTAAAATAATTTTTCTTCTATCCTTTCTTCTTTTTTTTCTTTAAATTTTGATTCATTCTTTCTTTTTTCTCCACTTTTTATTTTTGAATAATTATAGAATACCTACTACTAAATATGAGATCAAATATTGTTATTCTTATTTGTCTTTTTTTTTATTAAACATTTGAAAAATTGTGAAAAATTGTAAAAAACTTACTCAACTAAAAAAGATATTGTATCTTACTGAGTAAGGTTAATGAAATAATAAATAAATAAATAAAAAATAAATAAACCACTACTATATATTCTAAATGACATGCTTCATGGTAGAACGTTTGTTGTGAAAAGTTGCAATAAAACTTCTACCAGAACTTTTAAAATACAGAATGGTCTGCAACAAGGAGCGGTGAATTCGCCTATTTTGTTTAGCATTTTCACCGGCGATCTAATTGGTTCCCTTCACCATGCCATAGCGTACGCCGATGACCTAATCGCGTACAGAACAGGTCCAAAGATCGAGGTCATCAGAATACTCTTACAGCGTGACTTCGATAAGATTCAGCAATATTGCGATGACTGGAAGTTGAAAATCAACTTCCAGAAATCGGAAACAATTGTGTTTAGAACCTCGTTGGCTCGGGCCTCAAGGGATACGAGAAAGAACTGGCGAAAGCTGGTGATCGTTGATCTACATGGCCACCCACTGCCAAGCAAAGTAGTAGTCAAGTACCTGGGCATCTGGCTAGATCAGTATCTATATTTTAACAAACATATGGATGCGGCTCTGGCCAGGACTAGAGGAGCTTTTGCTCTGACAAGGCGACTGTTTCACAGCAGTCAACTTGATAGCAGAGTGAAGGTGATTTGCTACATGGCCCTCATAAGGCCAATGATTGTCTATGGGTGCCCTGTGTGGTTCAATGTTACAGCGTCTCAAATGGAAAAGATTCGGGTGTTTGAGAGACAGTGTCTGCGTACCTGTTTTGGATTGCACAGAACACCAGAGTCGGAGTACAGAAAATATTATCCTAATGAGGTCCTTTACAACGGGGCTCAAATAAACAGAATCGACAAATTCATGATAAAACTGACTCGGGGTCACACTGCAAGGGCGATGTCTTCGAACAATGGCCTGATATTTGGGGCTTACTACCCCAACATACAATATATGGAGAGAACACGTTTCAGTGGCTTTGTCCCACCGGAGGCTTTCCTCTATTTTGACATGATAGGTTTGATACAGGACAGATTGGCGGTTCCGTTGATCTACCACGTCTGCCGTAAGTCCGTAGAACGACGGCTCCTTTATGGCCGGGACGTCGCCGCAGTAGGCGGAGAAGCTGAAGAGCTCCTCCGGTTCAGTAGGGCGGTATCAGATCGCGATCGACGGGACGTTATTAAAACGTCAGAACAATTCTGGTGGTTGTCTGAGCAACAGACAGAAAATGATAACGATAGCGAGTCGCCAATGGCTGGCTTGCACAGGCTTAGTGTGTAAGACTTAGGGTATAGGGGGTAGACACAGTGGCAACCAAAAAAAAAAAAATTTAAAAATGTAACAAAAAAAAAAAAAAAATTTAAAATATTAAAATACAAAAAAATTAAAAAAAAATTATTAAGTGGCGTCGAAAATCAAAAAAAAAAAAATGTAAAAAATCAAAATCAAAAAAAAAAAGTGAAAAAGACTGTGCGTCCCCAAAATCCAAAAAAAAATAGAAAAAAAACAAACAACCAAAAAAAAAATTATAAAACACAAAAAACAAAAAAAAAAAAAATACAAATAAAAGCTACTGTGGCTGCTCTAGTTTTAAGTAGTTTTTAAGTAGCTTTAATTAGTTTTAAGTAGTTTTAATTAGTTTAAGTAATTTTAAGAAAAACCAAAAAAAAAATGTTCAAGAAAGCTAAGTTTTTTTAGAAATTTTCTTAGCTTTAATACTTGTTATAGTTAGAAACAGATTAGATCATTAGGCCGAAAGGCATTAGAAATAAGTTATAGTATAATTTAGAGTACCCGCCTAGGGTCAGTAAGTTAATTAAGTTATTATGTAAGCTAGTTTAAACATTTTTGTTAGCACGTAAGTAGTTATAAGAAAGAACAATAAAAATGAATTTAAAACTGAACTGAAAACTGAAGCTGGCAAGCAGTGGTTCCAGAGGTCACAGGTTCGATTCCACCCAAAACCAAAGTGCATTTTTATTTTTAAAGTTATTTATAAAAAAGGAGAATAAAGACGACGACGGTGGCGTGATGGATCCAACCACATCGGAACCATCGGTTCCATCCACATCGGATGTTGCCAAAGCAACGGCAAAGAAGAGGAGGCAGCGGTTGAAACCAGAACCTAAGCCAGTTCATCGCAAACGGCAAGCGATAGCAACAGCAACAACAAAAACAACAACGGAAAAAAGCGACATGTCTACGGACACTGATGGTGAGACTCCTGAAGAGGAGATATCATATGAATCGGAAGGCGGAGAGGGACACTATACAGAGAATGGCAACCGTTTCGACTGACCTCACTGACCACCTAACCGAAGAGGAAAAAGAGGAAGCTGAAGAAACAGCAAAAATTGACTCCCTCTCTGAAACAATAAAAAAATACGAGAGGGAGATTGAAAACATAAAAAAACAAGAGGCTCGTAGACAAAAAACCTACGAGCCAAAATTACAGTCGCCGACAAAAGCTACCACCCAGACGGCGGGCGCCCCAAGAACAGAGGGAAGCTGCAGCAAAAAAAATCTGCAGCCGGTAAAACTACACCCATGCAGCAACGTGGGAAGGCAGCGAAGACTGCAGCTAAAAACGAAACTGCAAAAAAGCAGCAACGGGGGACTGCGGCTACAAAAGCAGCGCCAACGATCTCGCAGCAGGACAAGCAGCAGCAGGAGAAGCAGCAGCAGAAGAAGCAGAAAGAACAACAGCAGCAACCAACAGAGCAACAACAAACGCCACAAAAGCCACAACAACCCAAGAAGTTATAAAAAAATTTAATTGAATAGGTAACGATAGGCATGCTATTAGCAATACAGTGAATCAGTATCACTTAGAAAAATATTAGAAGCGACAACCACAGAAAATTTTAGCTTTACTCCCAAAGAGGAGAAATTACAAACTGTTCTTTTAAAAGGGGTAGAACCAACCTCTGTTCCAGAGGAGCTCTTAGCGGAACTCCGCAGGTTGGCGGGCGACGATCTCGAGTTTATCGGGGTCAAGTCATTCACCACGGCTAAGGCTAGACGTGAGAAGCGGCTATTGCCGATGTTCTTAGTCACTCTCTCACCCAAAAGTCGACTGGAAAGTCTAAGGAGCATCTCCGTCCTGGACTTCCAGATCGTCAAATGGGAAAAACTAAATAGGCACGGTGACATTCTCCAATGTCTTCGTTGCCAAAGGTTCGGCCACTCCGCTTTCAACTGCCAAATGCAGTCGAGATGCGTGAAGTGTGGGGAGAACCACAAAGACAAAGAGTGTAAGCTCGGTGAAGCCGGGGTCGAAGATAAGACCCTGCTAAAATGCGTTATGTGCGGCAGAGATGGGCACCCTGCTAACTATCGGGGATGTTCTCGCTACCAAACGATAAAAAAAATCAATAAAAGCAGCTCACACAGGAACCCGCGGAAGAGAGAAGGCTTACAGCTGTACCGATTCCAAGGACCGTCAATCCACAAATCTCTTACGCCCAAATGGCGCGGGGACGTGGAAGTACGGTACAACCTCCTCAGGAAGCAGCCGCACAGCCATCTGTGCCCAATGTTGCTGCTGGGGAGTCAGAGTTGAGAGTCGTTCTGCGTGCAATACAGGCACAAATGACTATCACGGCAAATAAGTGAGCAGGCGCGTAGGGTGGATGTGATCTACCGTACAGTGCCGTCGCTTGCGCAGTTTTCAGGTTAACGGGCGCGCTGCCGGAGAGGCCTTTTAAGATCCTAGCCGTGAATGTGAATTCGCTAGTTAGGGTAGAACGACGAACCAACCTCCTTGAGTTGTTAAAAGACCAACGTCCCGATGTATGTATGGTTAGCGAAACTAGGCTAAACTAGCATCACAAATTGACGAATAAAAATTACATTATCGTAAGGAGGGACCGACCCAACTCGACTTTCGCGGGTGGGGTTGCGATCTTCATACGTAAGGGCATCGCTCACAAAGTAATATATAGTGGTGAAGTACGCCGATTCCGGTTGCTGGAAGCGTGTATCGTTTGCATCCCTCTCCATTAGGGGAGGCGGTTATATGTGGTGGCGATCTATGCGCCGGAGTCTTCTCAACCCTCATGTTTTATAACAGAGCTCGAATCACTTTTTCGAACTCTGAAACTGAACTTAGAAGAAAACTATTTCCTTATGGCCGGTGATTACAATGCTAAACACCAAGATTGGGGAAATCAATTAGCCAATCCAAGGGGGATCCAGCTATTCAATTGGCTGGGGCTCAACAGTATTGAGTGTAAAGTCGATTTGCTGGCTACTGACAGGCCTTCATATCCTCGAAGTGGTTCTTATTTGGATCTATTGCTTTTAGACTCAAGACAGCTGACCGACGATATTCTTCGACGGACAAAAAATTGTTCGAAGAAGGTTGAGTACGGCAGTGACCACTGTGGACTTGCCGCCGTCATACTGCTTCCGAACGACCTTGTGGAACTGGAGGAGTACGTGCCGACGCACTCTTACAACTACGGTAAGACACGTTGGCCGCGCTTTTCCGGTGCCGTCTCAAGGGAACTTCGTTCGAACGGTATTGCGCCACCATGCAACAGGAATCTGTCGAACGTTGAGATCGATGGATATCTGCAACGTATGGAGGATGCAATCCGTAGTACAATGGACAGGACAATTCCTAGGTATAGGCAAAATGATCCAACGAACATGTACAGAAAGGCGACAATAGACGCACTTTACAAACAAAAAAGTAAACTCCTGTCAAGACTCAAACTCTTGCACAGGAGGTTTACTGACCGACACGATTTGGAGATTAGAACTCTGAGGTCACAGATCAAAAATCTCCAACAACTTATTAAAGAAAACTATAGAATTTCCATTTCATGTTTTTGGAACAATTTCCAATTCGGGCTGTGCAGTCCAACAACCCGAGTATGTTTCCGGAAATAAACAAAATCTTTAGGAGAAAAGATCAAAATGACCTTCAGGGTATTAAACTCCAAAGGACGACAGAGAACAAAAACTTACTTTTGACACTAGGAATAGATCCAGAGGACGCCATTTTGGATGATGACCACTTTATAGTGGAAGATGCTCAAGAGAAGGTAGAGACGGTGGGTGCTGTTTTCGAGCAAGTATATAAGGTGAATGAGTGCATTCGCCCTAATTACGACCTTGAGAACAGTGCCTTCATTGAACACTTCTCTCTTAGAGACGAGATCTCGCATTGGCGATCCGAGAATCCTGGTTTCACTAGGTTCAATGACGACCGACTTGCAAATGCAGTCATCGCCCAGCGAAACGGGGATAACACCCTGTTCGTTTCTAAGATGGACCTCTTGGACATCTTTCACAAAATAAAGAAAAAGAAGTCAGCAGGAGTCGACGGCATACCCAATGTTGTGCTGCGAAACCTCCCTTCGGAAGCGGTGGACATATACACCACGTTGTTCAACAATGCGCTGAATAATGCATATTATCCAGTGCGTTGGAAGACGGCAGTGGTCCATCCTCTCCTTAAAAAAGGGAAGGATGGTTCCAATCCAGCAAATCTGCGGTCAATTAGTTTTCTTCCGAGTATTAGCAAGTTATTCGAGAAGGTTCTCAATAGAGCTCTGTCCACATAGGCTGAGGACAAACATATTATTCCAGAAAATCAGTTCGGTTTTAAGGCGGGTCATGATATACTAGTATCAGATATTCAATGGAACAAAGCTAAAAAGCAGTGTACGGGTGCATGTCTGGTTGACTTGGAAAAGGCTTTCGATACCGTTTGGTTAGACGGTCTTTTCTATAAGTTGATCTGGTACGGCATGAGTAAACCACTGCTATATATTCTGAATGACATGCTTCATGGTAGAACGTTTGTTGTGAAGAGTTGCAATATAACTTCTACCAGAACTTTTAAAATACAGAACGGTCTACAACAGGGAGCGGTGAATTCGCCTATTTTGTTTAGCATTTTCACCGGCGATCTTATTGGTTCTCTTCACCATGCTATAGCGTACGCTGACGACCTCATTGCGTACAAAACAGGTCCAAAGATCGAAGTCATCAGAACACTCTTACAGCGTGACTTCGATAAGATTCAGCAATATTGCGATGACTGGAAGTTGAAAATCAACTTCCAGAAATCGGAAACAATTGTGTTTAGGACCCCGTTGGCTCGGGCCTCATGGGATACGAGAAAGAACTGGCGAAAGCTGGTGATCGTTGATCAACATGGCCACCCACTGCCAAGCAAAGTAGTAGTCAAGTACCTAGGCCTGGGCATCTGGCTAAATCAGTATCTATATTTTAACAAACATATGGATGCGGCTCTGGCCAGAGCTAGAGGAGCTTTTGCTCTGACAGGGCGACTGTTTCACAGCAGTCAACTTGATAGTAGAGTGAAGGTGATTTGCTACATGGCCCTCATAAGGCCAATGATTGTCTATGGGTGCCCTGTGTGGTTCAATGTTACAGCGTCTCAAATGGAAAAGATTCGGGTGTTTGAGAGACAGTGTCTGCGTACCTGTCTTGGATTACACAGAACACCTGAGTCGGAGTACAAAAAATATTATCCAAATGAGGTCCTTTACAACGGGGTTCAAATAAACAGGATCAACAACTTCATTATAAAACTGACTCGGGGTCACACGGCAAGAGCGATGACCTCGACCAATGGCCTGATTTTTTGGGGCTTACTTATGTACTTACTTACTTAGGTGGGCATTACAGTTCGGGGTGAACCTGGGCCTCAACCAACATCCTTCTATAACGATTTCGATCTCGGGCGAGCTCTCTCCAGTTTCGCACTCCAAGTCGGTTGAGGTCTTCATCCACTTGATTGCGCCACCTAAGACGAGGTCTTCCCCTTCCGCGATTTCCCTGCAATGTGCTTTCAAACACCCGACGAGCCGGAGCGTTTGGGTCCATCCGCTCTACATGGCCCAACCATCGTAGCCTCGCGATGCGTACTCTTCTGGCTATGCCCATGTCGCGGTACAGCTCATACAACTCGTTGTTGTATATTCTTCTCCACACATTGTTTTCGCATACGGGACCAAAGATCATTCGGAGAATTTTTCTTTCGAAACGACCAAGGGTTTCCTCATCCGCTTTCGATAAGGTCCATGCTTCCGCGCCGTACAGCAGGACTGGGATGATCAAGGTCTTATACAAGGTCACCTTGGTTTTTCTAGAGATGGTTTTGTTTCTCAATTGCCTTCTTAACCCAAAGAAGCAACGGTTGGCAAGAGTTATTCTCCGTTTGATCTCCGCACTGATGTTGTTGTCCGTGTCTACAGCGGATCCTAGGTAGACGAAGTCCTGTACTACCTCGAAGTTATGTCTGTCTATTGTGACGAATTGTCCAATTCGTCGATGTTCTGTGTCCCTGTTTGATTTATAAAATTTGAAATATAAAAGTTGATCTTCGATTCTTATTTTATAAAGAACATAAAAGTGGCGACGAGGATGGGATCACTGTGAAATCGTTTCGTTCAATAGAATATGCCACCATGCGTCGATAGTAAAACAAAAAACGATAATCCCAGTGATCAAATTAAACCCGGCATAAAAGACGAAGACAATAATTCAGAAGCGCACAGTTCTAGTTCGGGAAATACTTTAATAGTGCAGTCAATGAAGCATTTTAGGTCCGAATTTTTTTACTGTGAACCGATTTGTATGAAATTTTGGAATTAGGCTCATCTTACCCTCAAATTCAAAAGTGAAAATGATTTGCACACCGCCACCACCCTGGGGGTGGTTGCCACCCCTTCTCGGGGGTGAATTTTTTTTTTTTTGAAATAACCTCGGATATCGATAGAAGGCCTAATTTTAAGCAAAAAAACAAATATAAAGTTTTTTGTTAAGTCCAATACTTTTCGAGTTATTGGCAATTGAAAATTCGCAATTTGTTCACGTTTTTCATCTATTTATTGCAAATATCTCCAAAACTATACGTTTTATCGAAAATTTTATAAAGAACAAAATTGTAGCAGCTAAAACAATGAACAATTTGGTTTTTTACAAAGTATTCTAAGAACAATATTAAGCTAGATATAAAAGACCAAAACCATTTTTTATTTTGTCTGAAATTTAATCGATGTGTTCAATGCCATCTAGCGGCGAGCAGATGCATTTTATTTATTCTAATATAAAAACATGTTTTGTAGTGCTTGAAATAAGCTTTAAAATGAGCACTATTAAAAGTCTTTTGCACGTAAAATAAGTGAGCTGTAGTGCAAATAAGGGCAGCATCTAATGTTTTTTTCTTTTAAATCAATGGCTTTCATAAGTGCCATTTCCACCAAAATTAAATTTAATCGTATTCCGCCTAAAATTAAGTTTGTTATGAAGAGTTTGATAGATAGTATCAGTTTGGCTGCTTTTGGACACATATTTTTCAAAAAATTCACGATTAAAAAAAAAACAACAAATTTTCAAATTTTTAAAAAACCCACTCTTTTTCATAATATCTCAAAAATGACGACAGATACGTATAAAAGTGTAAAAATAAAAAATTTAGGTATTTTTCTGACAAACAATTTGGTTTTTTAGTTTTTTCTGTCAGACAAAAATTGACGGAGATATGATTGTTTAAAGAGCGCGTGGCAGCGCAATCACAGCCTCTCTTAAGTCCTTTAACCCTTCACCGTTTTAGCAAAAAGTTGTTTACTATATATTGCAATCAAGGATTTTTTAGCTCTCTTAATTACCTTTACTATGGTTTCTTACAAATTGTGATAGCATAAAAATTTAAGGAGTTATGGTCCAAAAACTCATTGATTTAAAATAAAAAAACATTAGATGCTGCCCTTATTTGCACTACAGCACACTTATTTTACGTGCAAAAGACTTTTAATAGTGCTCATTTTAAAGCTTATTTCAAGCACTACAAAACATGTTTTTATATTAGAATAAATAAAATGCATCTGCTCGCCGCTAGATGGCATTGAACACATCGATTAAATTTCAGACAAAATAAAAAATGGTTTTGGTCTTTTATATCTAGCTTAATATTGTTCTTAGAATACTTTATAAAAAACCAAATTGTTCATTGTTTTAGCTGCTACAATTTTGTTCTTTATAAAATTTTCGATTAAACGTATAGTTTTGGAGATATTTGCAATAAATAGATGAAAAACGTGAACAAATTGCGAATTTTCAATTGCCAATAACTCGAAAAGTATTGGACTTAACAAAAAACTTTATATTTGTTTTTTTGCTTAAAATTAGGCCTTCTATCGATATCCGAGGTTATTTCAAAAAAAAAAAAAATTCACCCCCGAGAAGGGGTGGCAACCACCCCCAGGGTGGTGGCGGTGTGCAAATCATTTTCACTTTTGAATTTGAGGGTAAGATGAGCCTAATTCCAAAATTTCATGCAAATCGGTTCACAGTAAAAAAATTCGGAGGTTGGGCCCTATTTTTCGCTTCATTGACTGCACTATAAATTCGGCAAATATGACGACCAATACGATTGTTTCAGTTGGACATGTGGAAGTTTTTGATGTCACAAAGCAGAGCTCTTGGGGCTCTTACAAGCGTCGTTTGGACATTTTCATGGAGGCCAACAACATTACAGACGCCAACCGTAAGCGAGCCACATTCTTGACACTCTGTGGAGCAGCGTTATTCGAGTTGTTGAAGTCTTTAATTTCACCAAATAAGGTAACAGATCTTAGCTACGATTCTCTTTGCAAAACACTGTCTGACCATTTTTCACCTCCACCTTCGGAGATTGCTTCATTTTTTAAATTTTTCAAAAGCGATCAGCTTCCAGACGAAAAAATCGTCGATTACATTGCTGACCTTCGGAGGATGGCAAGCCATTGTAATTTTGCCACGTCACTAGACCGCATGTTGCGCGATCGTTTCGTGTGTGGATTACGCGACGCCCGACTTCAAGAAGAGCTTTTAGCATCGACAGATTTCACATTCAAAACAGCGCAGGAGAAGGCAGTAGCAGCTGAGTCGGCCAACCGGAGTCTTCAAATGATTAAATCAAGCTCATCGACATCTCACGCAGCAGATCAAGTTAATTTCGTGCGAAAAGGAGCCAACAAGAAAAAAAGCTACAAAGAATCTAGTGCTGCCACGACCCTACGTTCTGGCGCTTGAAACAGCTGCGGAGAGGCGCATTAAAGAGCTACGTGCAGATTCAGAACTGTTGTATGTGACAATTGTGGTAAGCTTGGACACATAAAAAAGGTATGTAAATCCAATTCAGATTATAAAAAATTGCCCCAGAAGCAGTCAAATCACAAAAAGAATGGTGGACATTCAAGCATAAATCTCGTCACGGGTATACAAAATCTTAAGAAGCAGACGTTTGTGTTAATTAATGGGAAAAGTTGTAATTTTGAAGTAGATTCTGGCTCAAATTTTACTATTATTTCCGAAGATACCTTCAATAAATTATGGCCGAAGACTAAACCAAGATTGTCTTGCGTAGAAACAATATTCAAAGATTTCCAAGGAAATGCTATCAATTTTAAAGGCAAATGCATTATAAACGCCATGTACAAAAATCGTGAAATACAGAACTTATCGCTTCTGGTTACTTCAGGTGCACGCACTGCAAACGTGTTAGGCTGTGTTTGGTTTTCGCCTTTAGGAATTTCACTACAAGGGGTAAATTCAATAACTTCATCGAGTGTCAGCGAGGTAGTAAAAGAATTTGATTCACTTTTCAACTGTGAACTTGGTACTTATAAAGGACCACCGGTGTCTCTGCACTTGAATCCTAGTGTTCCACCAAAGTATTTGCCAGCTAGGAAGATTCCATTTCCTATTCGTTCCAAAGTGGAGGCAGAAATTGACCGCATGATTTCGCAAGGAATTTTAGAACCAGTTGACTTTTCACAATGGGCCACTCCGATTGTTCCTGTGGTCAAATCAAATGGAACAGTTCGTATCTGTGGAGATTATAAGACCACGTTAAATAAAGCCCTTGATCCTCATACCTTCTCCATTCCTTCTATGCATGACCTCATAACGAACCTTCCTCGTGGGTCAGTTTTTGCCAAACTTGACCTCGCCCAAGTATACTTACAGCTTACTGTTGATGAGGAGACAGCCAAAGCACAAACTATTATAACTCTTAAAGGTGCTTTCAAAGTGAAACGGCTCCAATACGGAATTTCTTCAGCACCAGGAGAGCTTCAAAAAACAATGGCAAACTTATTAAAGGGTTTAGAAGGGGTAGAGTTTTATTTGGATGATGGGTTGGGTTCGATATCCCGTTTTTTATCATCCTGCTTTTTATTTTCCCGCATTTAAAATCCCGTTTTTTTAAGCCCGTTTTTTTATTATCCCGCTTTTTTAAAACCCCGTTTTTAAAAACCCGTTTGTTGAAATCCCGTTTATTAAAATCCCGTTTTTATAAGCCCGGTTTTGTAATCAACACCAGGTGTTTTATTTTAAAAATCGCGCGATTTTTAAAATAAAATCGCGCGATTTTTAAAATAAAACACCTGGTGTTGATTACAAAAGCGGGATTAAATATAAAAAAGAAGAAGAATATTTGGTCTAGATAATTTTATTTGCGGGAAAATAAAAAGCAGGATTATAAAAAACGGGATATCGAAGATGGAACCCAACCCATCCAAATATAAAACGGGCTAAGCGGAATTAAACAGGATTTTAAAAGGCGGGCTTTTGATAGACGGGATTTTGATTAAACAGGATTGTCACGAACGGGATTTTAACAAAACGGTATTTAAGAAGACGGGATTATAAACTTTTTTTTGTCGGGATTTTAAAAAACGGGATTTTAAAAAGCGGGATTCCGATACGGTCCCTTGGATGATCTTATTGTAGTAGCTGAAGATTCTGAAAAGCTTGCAAAAATTCTTCGAGAGGTTTTCCAAAGATTAGATAAATACGGACGTCACGTTTTTAGGCTTTCGTATTGATGCCAAAGGTATTCATCCTCTAACAGAAAAAATAGAGGTTATTCACAACACTCCAGCTCCAAAGAATAAAGTTGAACTTCAAGCTTTTCTTGGACTTCTTAGCTTTTATCATTCATTTCTTCCTGCAAAAGCAACGTTAGCAGAGCCACTTCACAGACTTTTGGACTAGAAAAAATTATGGAAATGGGATACTATTCATCAAAACGCATTTGATAAAGTTAAAGGCTTGCTATCATCAAACACAGTTCTCATACCTTACGATTTAAAATTACCAGATTGACATGTGATGCTTCGCCATATAGAATTGGTTCAGTTCTAGCACATATTTTGCCTGACGGTTCTGAACGTCCAATTTCCTTTTACTCGAGGACCCTTTCAAGTTCCGAACGAAACTATGCCCAAATAGATAAGGAGGCACTGGCCATTATAGCAAGTATTAAAAAATTTTATGATTTCCTTTATGGTCGACATTTCCAAATCTTTACGGATCATTACTTGGATTGTTTTCTTCTTCGAAGCCTACTCCAAATACCTTATCTCCAAGAATGCTTCGCTGGAACATCTTCTTAAATGCCTACACCTACGATTTTCAATACAAACCTGGAAAAGACATAGCACATGCCGATGCATTTAGCCGTTTACCCGTTCAAGGTCCTAAGAATTCAGAAGAAGAGGAAGTCGTCTTAATGATTGAAATGTTAGACACGCCAATACTACAAGCAAGTGATATCTCGAAAGAGACGAAAAAAGATTAAGTTCTATCACGTATTGCACACTGGGCGTTAAGGGGTTGGCCAAATACAGTCGACCCAGAATTCAAACCATTCTGCATCAGAAAAGATGACATTTCATATATAAAAGGATGTTTAGTGTGGGGCCAGCGGGTATTGATCCCAAAGGCTCATCAATCATCAGTCCTAGCTGCACTTCATGCAAACCACTCCGGCATAGTTCGGATGAAGGCTCTCGCCAGAAGTTATGTGTGGTGGCCTAAGATCGACGAGGACATCGAAAAGACTGTAAAACTATGTTCTTCGTGCCAACAAATACGACCAGGCAATTCACCAGCGACTGGTTATACCTGGGAAGAATCCAAGAATCCGTGGTCTAGGATCCACATTGACTTCGCTGGTCCGTTTCAAGGAAACTTATTCTTTTTGGTGGTCGATTCATATTCCAAGTGGTTGGAAGTTCACCCAGTTTCTGCCACATCTTCTTCATGTGTGATGTCGGTCTTGACAACTTTTTGCCACTCATGGTCTGCCAGATATTATTGTTTCAGACAACGGAACAGCCTTTACTTCCTATGATTTTAAAAAATTCTGTGAAAATAACCTAATCAAACATTTATTTTCAGCTCCATTTCATCCGTCTACAAATGGACAAGTGGAGCGAATGGTGCGTACTACCAAAGACTATCTGAAGAAAGTTAAGCACGGTGATATCAAATTGCGGTTAGCTAGGTTTCTGCTTGACCAACATTTAACTCCGCATTCAGCAACTGGTCAATGTCCTGCTGAGTTACTCTTTAACAGAAGGCCACAAACCTACTTTGACAAACTTCATCCAGATTGCATGCCTATACAAACAGCTCCAAAAATGAACCCTTCGAAAACGCCTCAGTATGTTGACTCTGAGCCAGTTTGGTTCCGTAACTACTCTGCAGGACCAAAGTGGATGCCTGGACATATATCTCAAACTACAGGTCCAGTTTCTGTCATGGTCAACACTGATGATGGCCAAACGATTCGCCGACATGCATATCATGTACGACCTCGAGCAACAGAACTAGTTACACACCATGAAGCACCGAATACACCGGACTTTAGAACTGATACTCCATTGCCAGTAGCTATTGATACAGCAGATGCCTCTACACCTCGTTCAAAAAGGATCCAGGAATTGTTCGATCCAATCCAGGGCAAAGGAGTGTCACGTCCTAACTACAAATGTTAGCTTTAATCTGGAACGCAACTCATGTACTCAAAACCTGAACGCAACTCATGTATTCAAAACATGAACGCAACTCATCTGAAAGAACCTAAACTGTCAAACTCATAAAGTAGAAAAGCCCTTCCGTTTTTACTTCTCGTGGCAGACAGTCTGATTCACTTTTGCGCTCTTCATTAAAATAAAATATTGTAAATATAAATCCAAAAACATTGAATTAATCAATATATAATTTAGTTCATAAAATTTGAAATATAAAAGTTGATCTTGGATTCTTATTTTATAAAGAACATAAAACAACATATACTTTGCCCTCATTAACCATCAAACCCATTTTTGCCCCTTCTGTTTCAATACTCGCAAAAGCACCTATGACATCACGCTTTTTTCTTCCCATTACGTCAATATCGTCTGCGTAGGCGAGTAATTGTACACTTTTGAAAGATTGTTCCTCTGGTGTTGACGTTTGAGTTTCTTACAATCTGTTCAAGTATGATGTTAAAGAAATCCCATGACAGTTTGTCGCCTTGCCTAAAACCTTTTTCGACATCAAAGGTCTCGGTGAGTTCTTTACCGACCTTGACGGAGCAGCGTGAATTCTTCAAAGTCATCCTGCATAGTCGTACAAGTTTTGCAAGGATGCCGAAACTAGACATGGCTCTGTACAGCTGGTCTCTGTAAATACTGTCATACGCGGCCTTGAAATCGATAAAGAGGTGGTGAATATCGATATTATGTTCTCGGGTTTTTTCCAAGATCTGCCGTAATGTGAAAATTTGGTCTATTGTGGACTTCTCTGGTCTAAAACCACATTGATAAAGACCTGTCAAGTTGTTGACGTGGGGTTTCAGACGTTCACATATTACAGCAGACAAGATCTTATAAGCGACGTTAAGGAGGCTTATCCCTCTATAATTAGCGTAATTGTGAGGGTCTCCCTTCTTTAGGATCGGACATACGATACTGAGGTTCCATTCATCGGGCATGCTTTCTTCCAACCATATCATGCAGATCAGCTGGTGCAAGCTCCTTTCCAACTGGTCTCCAGCTGCCTTGAAAAGTTCAGCATCAAGGCCATCTGCACCTGCAGTCTTATTTGATTTAAGTTTGCATATGGCAAGCTTAACTTCCTCTAGGTCGGGAGGACGGCATTCTTGATCATCGTCCAAGCTGAATGGGGCAATCTGCCAGACAGCGGAATTTATGTCCTCATCGCCGTTAAGCAGTCTGCAGAAATGATTTTTCCAGATCCTCAGTAGCGACTGTGACTCTATAACTATGTTTCCCTGCTGGTCTTTACAGGCTAGAGTTCGGGGCTTGCCACCATGGCAGGATCTTTTTACCTTTTCGTAAAACTTCCGAATCTCGTTCCTGTCATGGCACCTCTCTATTTCCTCAAACGAGCGCTTCTCATGTTGCTTCTTTTTCTTTTTGAGAAGTCGGTATTCTTCCCTTCCTTTCTCCTTGTAGATCTCGGTATACTGATCGTAAGCAGCCCTTGTTTGTTTTTGCATCAGCATTTGTCGTGCTTTTTGTTTGGCTGCATTTGCCTGCCTGCATTCTTCATCGAACCATGGGTTTCGTTTTGGTGGCCGAGTGAAACCCAGAACCTCAGAGGCAGCGGTTCTGATGGCTTCTTGGCATTGCTGCCACTGGTCTTCAATGCTTAATGCTGGCGGCATGGGATTCAAGGATAATTGAAGGGACACTCGATTGGAAAAGGCATTGACAATCTCTTGCGATTGTAGCTTTCCGACGTCATATCTCTTCACAGCGTAAGTTCGTGCTGGTCGTGAACAAGATATCCTCATTCGTACCTTGGCTACAACAAGGTAGTGGTCCGAGTCAAAGTTGGCCCCTCGGAAAGTTCGGACATCTAGCACACTGGAAGAGTGCCTTGCGTCGATCGCAACATGGTCAATTTGGTTGACGGTTAATTGATCTGGAGATCGCCATGTACCTTTATGAATTTTGAGATGCGGGAAGCGTGTACTACTTACAACAAAATTTAGCCCCAAAGCAAAATCGATTAGCCTCAGTCCGTTTTCGGAGGTTTTGTCATGGAGGCTATGCTTACCGATTGTGTTTCCAAAGATGTCCTCCTTCCCTAGCTTTGCGTTAAAATCACCAAGAACGTTTTCACGTCCGGTCTAGGGCACTGCTCATACGTTTCTTCAAGGAGCTCGTAGAAACAGTCTTTGGAATTGTCGTCTTTCTCTTCTGTGGGGGCGTGGGCGCATATAAGGCTAATGTTGGCGAATTTAGCTCTGATGCGGATGGTCATTATACGCTCATTGACTGGATTTTGGCTGATCACCTTATCCCTGAGTCTTCCTCTAACAACAAATCCGCACCCAAATAAGCGCTGTTTCTGTTGTCTGTAGCAGTCGCCATAGTAGATGTCACAGTTTTTCATCTTCTTTATGCCCGGTCCACTCCATTGCACTTCTTGGATGGCGGTTATGTCTGCTTTGCAGCAGTCCAGGGTGTCCGCTAATTCTCCAGATGCACCTAGTCCGTTAAGAGATCTTACGTTCCACGTGCAGATCCGGAGGTCATTGTCCTTTTTTCGTTTGCTTGGGTCGTCAACTTTGAAATCATTATCGTTATCCGAGGCTATTAGTTGTTTCTCCATATATTCAATTTTTCGGGCTTACTACCCCAATATTGAATAATGGAGAAAACGCGTCTTAGTGGATATGCCCCACAGGAAGCTTTCCTCTATTTTGACATGAAAGGGCTGATACAGGACAGATTGGCGGTTCCGCTAATCCACCACGTCTGCCGGAAGTCCGTGGAACGGCGGCTCCTTTATAACCGAGATGTCACCGCAGTAGGCGGAGACGTTGAAGAGCTTCTTCGGTTCAGTAGGGCTGTCTCAGATCGCGATCGTCGTGACGTTGTTAAAACGCTGAAAATGTTCTGGTGGTTGTTTGAGCACGAAACTGAAATTGAAATTGATAGCGAGTCGCCAATGGCTGGCTTGCAAAGGTTTAGCGTGTAAGATTTAGGGTATAGGGGGTGGGCACAGTGGCAAACAAAAAAATAAAAAAAAATAAAAAAAAATTCAAAAAAATAAAAAAAAAAACAATAAAAAATAATTGATCAAGAAAACCAGACTGTAGCTCTAGATTATTAATATATAAGTTATCTATAGGCCGAAAGGCATTAGCATTAAGACATTGATTGATGTAGAGTTAGGAGGGTCAGTAAGTTTGTTAAGTTATTATATAAGCTAGTTTTATTAATTTTTGCTAGCGCGTAAGTAGATATAAGATAATAAAAAAAAAAAAAAAACAAAAAAAAAAAAAAGGGGGTACCACCTTAATGTCTGCTTGTTGTAGTGTATTCTGCACCTTGCTCTTTTAAAGAAAAATTTTTGAATGAGTTAGAGGTAACGCTCTATAATTTGAATATAAGATACAATCATATTTTGATTGGTGGTGACTTTAATGTCAATCTACTGGAAAACAATTCCACAACACGTTTGTTTCACTATTTTTGTGATAACTTAAGCTTTTCAGTTATAAATTCCACATGGCCAACCTGTTTTCAATCACAATTCACAAACTAATCCATCCCTTACAGACATTTTTGTGATGTCATCAAAAAATAAGGTACTTTGTAGTGACCAAATCAGACCAACATCTGAATTTATTCATGATTTTATGTTTTGTTTATTTCAATTTGATTCCACTATCTCAAATACTTACAGCTATAGTTTTAGATCTTTTCGATCTTTTAACATTAATGATATACAGAGTAATATGAGTGGTGAGTATCGTAATGATATTCTTTATAGTTCTAATGTCACAACAAAAGTTTTGATTTTTAATGAGCTATTGAATGAACTTCATAATGAATACGTACCTTTAGTTCAAAAACGTGTTAGAAATGTTGAGAATTGTCCTTGGTACAACAGAATTATTGAGCAACAAACACTTGAAAGACAACTTGACAAATTTTATAAAAAATTTAAACGAAATCCTTCCGTTTTTAATAAAAGTCAGTATGTGTTTGCACGCAACAGGGTAACGAACCTCATACGTTCTTGAAAAAGTTTAATTTTTCGAAAAAGCTTAATGTTTCACTGAGTTCCAAAGTTCCAAATTTGAGGGAATTTGTTGTTGCTTCGAGGACAAATTCTTCTACATGTGCTTTAAATCCACAGGAAATGCAAACCTTCTTGCTCAACCAATGTCAAGCTCAACTCTACATTTAATTTTCCATGAAGTTGATGAAATTTTTTTATTAAACTGTGTTGAATCTCGTGAATTAGTTAATGGCATCAAGTCAATTCAATCAAATGCAGCTGGTAAATTTAGCAGCCTAAATTTATTAAATTGATCATTCCAATCATATTGAGGCCACTGTTGCATATCATCAATACTTGTATTTATAGCAGATGTTTTCCAGAGCAATGGAAAAGTGCAATAGTCATACCTATTCCGAAAAAGAGTTATCCAACTGTACCTTCTGACTTCACACCAATAAGTCATCTTCCATTCTTTAGCAAAGTTCTCGAAAAACGGTTAACCAACCAAATTATATCTTTTGTTCAAAGCAATGACATGTTAACAAAGTGGCAATCTGGTTTTCGAAGTAAGCACAGTTGCGAGTCCGCTGTTTTGAAAGTTACAACTGATCTACGCAACGCTCTTGATCGTGGACAATTGGGTTTATAGTATTACTGCACTTTTGCAAAGCATTTGATTATATAGATCACTCTTTATTAATCCTTAAGCTGATTACTAAATTCAAATTCTCTAGGACTGCAATTAAGTTTCTGCAAAGTTACTTAAAAAATCGAACTCAGACAATAAAAAACGGATACTGGGTTATCTAATCCCTTTATCATCAACAGTGGAGTTCCACAGAGTTCTGTTCTTGGCCCACTGTTAGTCACGTTGCTTGTCAATGACTTGCCTGGTATTGTTCAGCATTCTTCGGTGCATATGTATGCAGATGATGTCATAAATTATAATTGTTGTGGACAATGGAAGTTGCAAAGGTGTGTTAATCAGGTAAATAAAGACATACACAATATTCAGGAGTGGGCAGTTGCAAATAAATTTCACCTTAACCCTTCGAAAACAGTAAGCATGCTATGCTCTCGAAATCAGTGCAATAACTTAGATACTTAGTATATTAATATTGTACCTAATGAGCAAAATATAGAGTATGTAAATAAAGTGAAGTATTTAGGCTTCCAAGTAAACAAACGATTGACATGCTGCGAGGCGATTTCAGAAGCGATTCGAAAAATCTATTTTGTTAAAAGTTTAATTCTACCGTTTTTCACGTTCAATTCTTCTGTGTATCCAGTTTTAGACTATAATTGTAAACGCAAACTTAACGCAGCATTCAACGATTGCTTGCGCTTCATTTTTAATATACAAAGATTTGTCAGTGTTTCTAACATCCAAACTACATTATTAGGTCTTAGCCTGGAAAATTATTTTAAATGTAAGAATACTGTTTTGCTTCACAACATTATATATAAGAGATGCCCGGGGTATTTAGAGGAACAACTTCAGTTCGCTCAGTCACAAAGAGGTTTGAGAATGATCGCTTTACACATACAACAATATTACAACATATTACAATGACACCAAAACCGTTCCGATAATGAGATACGTCCTATCACTATTGAAAAAGGCAGTCCACAAATTTTACACTTCAAGTAACGACACCATCAAGGATATTACCTCCTCGCAGTCGAACTGCCCTGAGGGACAGGAGAAATATCTATCAGTGGTAGACCGTAGACATCTCCTTAATGAACTTTGACTCAAAATCGATTGCTAAACAAAAGTCCTTCTACACCAAGACCTTACTGGGTCAAAACCGAGGTTAATGTAAGTAAACATTTAACAATCCCAGTTTCAGGTTAGTGGCACAACACTCGCTTTTTTTTTGTTCTGAACCACAAACTCTTTAATTCTGCATAACGGTGGGCTTTACTTGCCCCTTCTTTTATCTCATTGTACTAACAAACTAATAAAAAAATTTCCTTTGAGTTTATTTCACATATGAAATAACACCAAAAACACAGTTTTTTTAAATAAAAACTTTTTGTTTCACAGCAAACGACAATTCCAAATCTCAAATGTATATATGGATGTAATATATAGTTGACAAACTTAGACAACAAAGAATTTACTCTCTAAAAATATAAATAAATCTGACTTTGTACCTAAGAAAATTAAAAGAAAATTCAATAATTTGTGACACTTAAATATTAAATTTAAAACATTATATCATGTTTCTTTTCTTCAATTAAACAATGAAGCCCTCTCGCTTCATCATTTACCATTGAATGCATTTTTTTCTTATGAAATTACACTGGTGTTTCGTACTTAGAGGAATAAAGAACAAGAGGGCAAGCCTCATCCAAGCAAGCAGCATCCGTCCACAAACTGACTCGACAAACACTACTTTATGTTCGGATTTCAGTAAAGAAACAAAAATAATAGTTGATTTAGTAAAATAAAGTTGATTTAGTAAATTCACTGACACAACTTTATAATCAGTTGAAAACACAGATAGATCTCGTGTTACAAAAGCAACAATGTAAGCAAATGGAAGTTGCGGGGCAAGAGAAGTAATGGTTTTACCTCTTGTTCTTTATTCCTCCAAGGTTTCGTACCTGAGAACCAGGCCTAAGCTTTAAGCTGAGAACGAAAGCCCGAATGTATACTGTGTATACTCGACTCACTCGTTCCTTTAGTCCTAAGTATTTATGTATAATTGTATATATATATGGTGAAATCAACTCACCCTCGAATGTATATGTTATGCTCCTGAGCAAGAGCAAGAGGTGGATGGGCGTTGTACTATTCGGGAAGGCTCTGACTGGTGCCAACTTGGCGGCGCCCAGATGTTGCAACTTATAGTACATGTCAATTGTGCTTACTATGCTTCCACGCGGTATCCACTGGGCCCTGGGATGCTCCGTTCGGAGCTGACCTGCTAAACTAGTAAGTGCGAGTGTTGACAAAGGAATGCGGAACAAAAGAATTGTGATCAACACTATAATGCTCTGCGAACAATGACTGACTGCACGAATCTCAGTGGTCTACGAGAGCTTTCGCGTAAATGTCCCAGCGGATGAATTCGAATGACAGAATCAACGGTGGACTTCAGCAGTCAAAAAAAGCAGAAACCCCTGAAGGAGCTACTCCAACATATTTGGTTTGAAGGTCTTTCAATACTAGAACAGGGTATTGAAGTAGAGATGGTGGCGGATGAGCTAATGGTGAGCCAACGGCAGCACTCACACCCCTGCAGCAAGGTACTGACACTGGATATTCCAGCCCTTTATGTCCGAAGGGATCCAAAAGGGCCTGGCCCTCCAGGTTGGTAAAAAATATCTGGTTCCGAAACAACCAATAGCCTCGCATAACGAGAATGATTTCAAAGTTGACAACCCAAGCAAACGTTAAAAGGACAATGGCCTCCGGATCTGCACGTGAAACGTAAGTTCTATTAATGGTTTACGTGCAGCTGGAGCATTAGCGGACACCCTGGACTGCTGCAAAGCAGACATAACCGCCATCCAAGAAGTGCAATGGAGTGGACCGGGCATAAAGAAGATGAAAAACTGTGACATCTACTATGGCGACTGCTACAGACAACAGAAACAGCGCTTATTTTGGTGCGGATTTGTAGTTAGAGGAAGACTCAGAGATAAGGTGATTAGCCAAAATCCAGTTAATGATCGTATACTGACCATCCGCATCAGGGCTAAATTCATCAACATTAGCCTAATATGCGCCCACGCCCCACAGAAAAGAAAGACGACAATTCCAAACACTGTTTCTACGAGCTCCTCGAAGAAACATATGAGCAGTGCCCTAGACACGACGTGAAAATCGTTCTTGGCGATTTTAACGCAAAACTAGGGAAGGAGGACATCTTTGGAAATAGTAGTAGTAGTAGTAGTAGTAAAATTCATTTTATTGTGTAGTGTATGTTACAGTGATTATAATTTTCTATGAACTTAAATAGCTATGGCATTGCCGTCAGCTCGGTTAGCAAATTAATGAGAATTTACTTAGCAGAAAGTAAAATAATTAAACAAATTCAGTTATAAGTAACATCCTATATTGATATATGGTTTTCAAAAAAATATAGAGCGTCTTCAAGTCAGTAGCATTAAGTACGGTGATTGTTTCTTGCAGCGTCATAGTTTTCTTATTGAAATATGAATTTCGATAAGGAGCAAATATTAGACATATACTTATGAAATGGAAACAGTCTTCTTTGGCTTTTAGATTGCATAATGTGCAGAACTGGTTGAAACTGCCGTTGTAAGGATTTCCGTTGAGGCCAAGAACTTCGCATCTTGTTTTGAATATCAAAGAAATTTCTTTGTAGCATAGCGAATCATTGAAGTAGTTTCTTTCCTCCAGATTAAGTCTCAGCTGGGAGTAGAGAATTCTACTCTCCGACTTTCGTGCTTCCTCCATGAATGTACTATGAACGGAGTTTTCATGTACTTGAATTACCTTGTACAGCTTCTCCTTCAAATGGTTCAAATTTTGGGGATTGAACGTAACCTCTTCACCACATATGTTCCCTAATTGCTTCCACTTTGCCACCCACCAATCTTCATTTCTCAATTCATACAGTGCCATTTGTTTTGTCAGACGGACATCTGGGTAGGACAATACCTTAATGATATAATCGGCATGTAATTTTAGTGTGCTGGTGTAAAGTTTAGGGAGTCCGGTTTCAAGATATAAGGCATAGTTTGGTATTTGCAAAGGGAGATAAAAGAGTTTCTTTAAAAAACTTCTGTGAAGCTTTTCTATTACCTCATATTCGTTATTACCCCATACTTGGGCAGCATAGCATATAGAACTTTTAACAACTGCGTCAAATATTTTGTATTTCGCCATGTCATATTTAATAGGCTTTGGGAAGATTTGGCTTTGATTGAAACGTGATTGTTGAAGTCCATGGTTTTATTTAAATTAACTCCCAAGTACTTGTATTCGTCCGTTGTTTTTAAACGATTTTCATTGAAGTGCCAATTGTACATATTGCGATTCTGGGTTCCGATTCTTGAGAAGACCATAACCTTTGATTTGTCAGCATTAATTTCAAGGCCCCATTTACTGCAGTAGTCTGATAAGCGGTTTATCATCAGTTGTAGGTTCTCTGGTGACTCAGACAGTATCACTAGATCATCTGCATAAAGAAGTACATTAATAGTTAAAGCGGCAATGCGGAGTCCTCCAGTCAGGTGAGCTTCTACATCATTAATAAAAAGTGCAAAAAGTAGAGCCCTTAAAAGACACCCTTGCTTAACTCCAGTGTCGGTTTCAAACCAGTATGAATATGTTGATCTTTGGAAATACAATCGGTAAGCATAGCCTCCATGACAAAACCTCCGAAAACGGACTGAGGCTAATCGATTTTGCTTTGGGGCTAAATCTTGTTGTAAGTAGTACACGCTTCCCGCATCTCAAAATTAATAAAAGTACATGGCGACCATGTTGCGATCAACGCAAGGCACTCTTCCACTGTGTTAGATGTCCGAACTTTCCGAGGGGCCAACTTTGACTCGGACCACTACCTTGTTGTAGCCAAGGTACGAATGAGGATATCTTGTTCACGACCAGCGCGAACTAACGCTGTGAAGAGATATGACGTCGGAAAGCTACAATCGCAAGAGATTGTCAATGCCTTTTCCAATCGAGTGTCCCTTCAATTATCCTTGAATCCCATGCCACCAGCATTAAACATTGAAGACCAGTGGCAGCAATGCCAAGAAGCCATCAGAACCGCTGCCTCTGAGGTTCTGGGTTTCACTCGGCCACCAAAACGAAACCCATGGTTCGATGAAGAATGCAGGCAGGCAAATGCAGCCAAACAAAGAGCACGACAAATGCTTATGCAAACACGAACAAGGGCTGCTTACGATCAGTATAACGAGATTTACAAGGAGAGAAGAAGGGAAGAAAACCGACTTCTCAAAAAGAAAAAGAAGCAGCATGAGAAGCGCTCGTTTGAGGAAATAGAGAGGTGCCATGACAGGAACGAGATTCGGAAGTTTTACCAAAAGGTAAAAAGATCATGCCAGGGTGGCAAACCCCGAACTCAAGCCTGTAAAGACCAGCAGGGAAACATAATTGTAGAGTCACAGTCGCTACTGAGGATTTGGAAAGATCATTTCTGCAGACTGCTTCACGGCGATGAAGACACAAATTCCGCTGTCAGGCAGATTGCCCCATTCAGCTTGGACGATGATCAAGAATGCCGTCCTCCCGACCTAGAAGAGGTTAAGCTTGCCATATGCAAACTTAAATCAAATAAGACTGCAGGTGCAGATGGCCTTGATGCCGAACTTTTCAAGGCAGCTGGAGACCAGTTGGAAAGGAGCATGCACCAGCTGATCTGCATGATATGGTCGAAAGAAAGCATGCCCGATGAATGGAACCTCAGTATCGTATGCCCGATCCTAAAGAAAGGAGACCCTCACAATTGCGCCAATTACAGAGGGATAAGTCTCCTTAACGTCGCTTATAAGATCTTGTCTGCTGTAATATGTGAACGTCTGAAACCCCACGTCAACAACTTGACAGGTCCTTATCAATATGGTTTTAGACCAGAGAAGTCCACAATAGACCAAATTTTCACATTACGGCAGATCTTGGAAAAAACCCGAGAACATAATATCGATATTCACCACCTCTTTATCGATTTTAAGGCCGCGTATGACAGTATTTACAGAGACGAGCTGTACAGAGCCATGTCTAGTTTCGGCATCCCTGCAAAGCTCGTACGACTATGCAGGATGACTTTGGAGAATTCACGCTGCTCCGTCAAGGTCGGAAAAGAACTCACCGAGACCTTTGATGTCGAAAAAGGCTTTAGGCAAGGCGACAAACTGTCATGCGATTTCTTCAACATCATACTTGAACAGATTGTAAGAAACTCAAACTTCAACACAAGAGGAACAATCTTTCAAAAGTCTGTACAATTACTCGCCTATGCAGACGATATTGACGTAATGGGAAGAAAAAAGCGTGATGTCATAGGTGCTTTTGCGAGTATTGAAACAGAAGCGGCAAAAATGGGTTTGATGGTTAATGAGGGCAAAACGAAGTATATGCTGTCATCAAACAAGGACACAGAACATCGACGAATTGGACAAAACGTCACAATAGACAGACATAACTTCGAGGTAGTACAGGACTTCGTCTACCTAGGATCCGCTGTAGACACGGAAAACAACATCAGTGCGGAGATCAAACGGAGAATAACTCTTGCCAACCGTTGCTTCTTTGGGTTAAGAAGGCAATTGAGAAACAAAACCCTCTCTAGAAAAACCAAGGTGACCTTGTATAAGACCTTAATCATCCCAGTCCTGCTGTACGGCGCGGAAGCATGGACCTTATCGAAAGCGGATGAGGAAACTCTTGGTCGTTTCGAAAGAAAAATTCTCCGAATGATCTTTAGTCCCGTATGCGAAGACAATGTGTGGAGAAGAAGATACAACAACGAGCTGTATGAGCTGTACCGCGACATGGGCATAGCCAGAAGAGTACGCATCGCGAGGCTACGATGGTTGGGCCATGTAGAGCGGATGGACCCAAACGCTCCGGCTCGTCGGGTGTTCGAAAGCACATTGCAGGGAATTCGCGGAAGGGGAAGACCTCGTCTTAGGTGGCGCAATCAAGTGGATGAAGACCTCAACCGACTTGGAGTGCGAAACTGGAGAGAGCTCGCCCGAGATCGAAATCGTTATAGAAGGATGTTGGTTGAGGCCCAGGTTCACCCCGAACTGTAATGCCCACCTAAGTAAGTAAGCAGTGTTCTTATTCTTTCCCTTGTTTAAAAAAAAATTTCTAGTAAAATAAACAAATTTTGTGTGGTTGCAAGGGATTTTTTTTACTTACATTTTAAAACGCTTCTGTTTTCTTCTACCATTCCACACAGATAAATTAGGGTGATTTCAAATCACTTGGAAACCGGCGAAATCGAATTGTGGAACACAACGATTTCGTTTCACTTCGATTTCGAAAAATATTAAATCGATATCGATAAAAGTGAAATGCAGAACACCCAATCTTAATTGCGATCGATTTCGATTTCATTTCACGTGAAAGTGAAATGTGGAACCTAGCTGTTACAAGGAGAAAAGCAGGGAAGAACACCGAATTCTCAAAAAGAAAAAGAAGCAGCAGGAGAAGCTTTCGTTTGAGGATATTGAGAGCGGCCATGACAGAAACGAGATTCAGAAGTTTTACCAAAAGGTAAAAAGATCATGCCAGTGTGGCAAACCCCGAACTCAAGCCTGTAGAGACCAGCAGGGAAACATAGGAGTCACAGTCGCTACTGACGGCGATGAGGACACAAATTGACGGCGATGAGGACACAAATTCCGCTTTCAGGCAGAGTGCCCCATTCAGCTTGGACGATGATCAAGAATGCCGTCCTCCCGACCAAGAGGAAGTTAAGCTTGCCATATGCAAACTGAAATCAAATAAGACTGCAGGTGCAGATGGCCTTGATGCTGAACTTTTCAAGGCAGCTGGAGACCAGTTGGAAAGGAGCATGTACCAGCTAATCTGCATGATATGGTCGGAAGAAAGCATGCCCGATGAATGGAACCTCAGTATCGTATGCCCGATCCTAAAGAAGGGAGACCCTCACAATTGCGCCAATTATAGAGGGATAAGCCTCCTTAACGTCGCTTATAAGATCTTGTCTGCTGTAATATGTGAACGTCTGAAACCCCACGTCAACAACTTGATAGGCCCTTATCAATGTGGTTTTAGACCAGAGAAGTCCACAATAGACCAAATTTTCACATTACGGCAGATCTTGGAAAAAACCCGAGAACATAATATCGATATTCACCATATCTTTATCGATTTCAAGGCCGCGTATGACAATATGTACAGAGACGAGCTGTACAGAGTCATGTCTAGTTTCGGCATCCCTGCAAAACTCGTAGCACTATGCAGAATGACTTTGAAGAATTCACGCTGCTCCGTCAAGGTCGGTAAAGAACTCACCAAGACCTCTGATGTCGAAAAAGCCTTTAGGCAAGGCGACAGACTGTCATGCGATTTCTTCAGCATCATACTTGAAAAGATTGTAAGGAACTCAAACGTCAACACCAGCGGCACAATCTTTCAAAAGTCTGTACAATTACTCGCCTACGCAGACGATATTGACGTAATGGGAAGAAAAAAGTGTTATGTCATAGGTGCTTTTGCGAGTATTGCAACAGAAGCGGCAAAAATGGGTTTGATGGTTACTGAGGGCAAAACGAAGTATATGTTGTCATCAAACAAGGACACAGAACATCGATGAGTTGGACAAAACGTCACAATAGACAGACATAACTTCGAGGTAGTACAGGAATTCGTCTACCTAGGACCCGCTGTAGATCAAACGGAGAATAACTCTTTCCAACCGTTGCTTCTTTAGGTTAAGAAGGCAATTGAGAAACAAAACCCTCTCCAGAAAAACCAAGGTAATCTTGTATAAGACCTTGATCTTCCCCGTCCTGCTTTACGGCGCGGAAGCATGGACCTTATCGAAAGCGGATGAGGAAACCCTTGGTCGTTTCGAAAGAAAAATTCTCCGAATGATCTTTGGTCCCGTATGCCCAAATAATGTGTGGAGATTGCCAATGCGAGATCTCGTCTCTAAAATGGAAGTGTCCAACGAAGGCTCTGTTCTCAAGGTCGTAATTCGGGCGAATGCACTAATTCATCTAATGTAATGCCCACCTAAAGAAAAAGAAAAAAAGCAAGAGCAAGACACACAATTTTGTAACTGACAGCCATGAGGCATTCTAAAATAAAAACAAGAAAAACCAGGCAATAATTGATAGCCGCAGATTACCAGCTAGGTTCCAGAAATCGAGTGAAATGAAACCGAAACAGAAATTGCAAATCGCGTGAATTTATTTTCAGTATTCTGCATTTCGATCGATTTCATCAGTTCGAAAACTTTTCGAAATCAAGGCCTCAACCCATAGAATCCGTTGCGTCCGTTCGCTGCCGGATTCACCTGACAGCTCGATTAAATACACATGATCTTATGAGATGTGACCCATAAGCATCGGATGCAACGGACGCAACGCAAAAAGTAGCCCAACTTTTAACTTTTTGCGTCCGGCAGAAGAGAGACATGCGCAGTAAGAACCAATTTGAAATTTTCTCTCTGATGACATGCGCAGTAAGAACCAATTTGAAATTTTCTCTTCTGCTAACATGAGTGGTCTTGTTGAGTTGAGACACCGCAACGGATTCTATGGGTCACCCCAATCCATTGTGTGATTTAGGTATCATATGAAAGATCATAAAAATATCTTTCATTTCATATAAAATACATTTTTAAAATGCCTTATATTTCGAAAAGACAGACCAAAAAGTTGTTTGAAAAGAAACATTTTCGTTGACGTTTGCCAGCCAATATCTCGAAAAAATCAGTGACGACCTATATTGTTTTTTAAACCACTGTAATCCTTAATTGGTAAGCTTTAATTTGATATATAATTACGCTATCATACATAAAGCATACCACATTATTTTATTTTATATTACATTATACACAATTCCTAAAAAAAATTAAACAAAAAATATGTTCCACAGCAAATGCATTTTTTCATTTAATTTTTCGCAGTACCTACTCTGTTTTTTACGAAACATAAGACCGGAATACATATTAATGCTACAAATGAAAAAAAAAAAACTAATCTTCGTTTAGATCTATCAAAATGCCATCCAAAAACAAAGCTGGTGCTATACTTATTGCTTCCTGGTGTCTTGCGTAACCCAAATACCATAAAATGCTCATGACATGAGCGCAACAACCAACAGTCCTCATTCTAACGAGACAGTTACAATAGTAAGCTTTTATTGCGTTTGAACTATGTGCTGCGTTTGCTTCGCTATCCAGAAAGAACAGACTTATTCCCAACGGACTGTTTGGAAACATTAGGCGCGTTTTATCGAAATTCTATGTGCACTTATGTACACTTCAGTAAAACATCGCTCATGGGAAAACAACAACTCCTTATGTCAATAGCCTAAGTGCACATAAATATCGCAGTAAGCTAACTGCACACAGGGATGGTTGGTAAATTTCTTTTTTTGACACCCAGAGGTTGGCAGTCTTTGGGTTGTGTTCGTTCATATTTCTGATTTTCGACAACAGATTGAATAAGTCTGTTTCTTTACTTTTTGTGCACAGAAATTTTTTTTTTAAGGAGTGGTTGTAAAATTCTTTCAGAAAATCTATTAAAGAGCGTAATTGTCTTAAAAGTAAAGAAACGCCTTGAACAAACCATTCGCAGCAACGCAACACTTGGAAAAACGTCTGTTTGACAGTTTTTGTATTTGTTTTGGCTGTGCACGATTTCTGTCCACAGAAATTTTGGTGCCGGAAATTCGCAGGACGGGGAAATTTTTTTATTCTCTCGAGAGCACTCTCTTTTTTGTGCACTGCTACGAAAAATCGGAACGGGATTAGACTGACTTTCGCCGAATTTCGGTGCATTTCGTGCGAATTTTCAGTAAAGAAACACACCTAATGGCTAATAGAAGAGTCAGGTGGTGACTTAGTGGGGACATAAATAGACACGCAGTTACTAACACACACACACACAAGGGAAGTTTCGCAATCGGTCAGAAAAAAAGAACATCAGACAGAACCACAGAACACATAAGAACATCAGAACCAAGGCAACCAAAAACATGAGTCACAAAATGAATCTAATTGAACACAGCCATTGCGAAAAAAAATTAAAGTGACATTTGTTTGTTTACCTCGAAAGTAAAAAGTTGAAATGCGGCAAATAAATTGAGAATCGAGAATTAAATAGAGAAAAATACAAATGGAAAGTAAAAGGTATGCATTTATATCCTTAGAATGCAAATTTTTAATGTTTCTTATCCTTAGAACAATTGCAAAGGGTGCCAACACTGAAAGTGAAAATTGAAAGTGACGTCCGAAGTGAATATAAACCAAAAAATCGTTTTATTGAAAGTGTACATAAGTGCACATAGAAAATTTTCAATAAAACGCGGCTATTAATTTAAATGAAAATGATCGTCCATCTATAGTCATTTGCGATGGAACATAAGTGTACCTTCTATAAAGGCCGGCGTTCCCCAAGGATCGATCCTTTCTCCTCTGCTATACAATATCTACGTATCTGACTTTCCGGCTCTCAGCTCTTGTAAAAGATCATTTTTCGCAGACGATACATGCATCTATAGTATCTCAGAAAACTGCCAACAAATTTTATCAAACCTACAAAATGCACTAAGCACCATTGAGGTCTACTTTTATTCCTGGAGAATTAAAATAAACCCTGCAAAGACTCAAGCTTGTTTCTTTACAAAAAAGAGAAAGCAATGCAATCTACCACAAAGAAATCTTGTAATTTGCAAAGCTCCAATTCAATGGGAAAAAAATATTAAATATTTGGGCGTAACTTTGGATAAATCCTTGACCTTTTCTAACCAAGCTTCAGAAAGTATAAAAAAAGCTCAATTTTTAATCAAAATTTTGTATCCGCTTTTAAATAGAAACTCGTATCTTAGCATTGAAAATAAATTACTTATTTATAAAGTAGTTTTTCTCCCTGCTATGCTGTATGCTTCACCGTGTTGGTATACTTGTGCTGAATGTCATTACAAAAAAATACAAATTTGTCAAAACAAAATCCTTAAAACTATTTTCAACCTTCCTTGGCATTTCTCAACAATTGGACTGCATGAAATTGCTAATATTCCCTCTATAAAAGATAGATGTACTATAATACGCAATAACTTTATTAACAACTGCTTATTTAAAGATAACCCAATATTAAAAAATATTGTAAGATAGTATAAATACATTTTTGTTTTAGGTTAGTTTTAAGATTTTATGATAAGTCCAATGAGTTTTTTTTTTATAGAAGCTTTCTCATAACAAACTAAACATTTTTCCTAATTATCTCTCCATTGTTCAATTTATAGTTGCCAAGAATTTATAATATTCTCATCTCTATGCTGTAAGTATCTTAGAAGTAATGCATCATGTAAATATATATACACTGAATAAAAATGCATAGTATAAGTGTACCTTCAAAAAAGTTCAAACAACGGCTTTCAAAAACAATCATACAGCTTACATAAGTATCAAAATCTGGTTAAGCCTTTTGTGATCACATGCTGTGATTGGTATATTCTGGACGTTATAGGACCTTATGCTGCAACTGTATCTTCTTCTTCTTCTTCTTTTCATTTCCGGCGTTACGAGTAGTGATCTTGAAGCGATCACAACTCTCCCACTTTTCTGCTTCACACTAGTGATCCGCCTGTGGGGTACGCCGCGTTGACCTCAGAAAGCGTCGGCAAGCCTCCCGGTTTTGGATTGTTCCATGTCTGAGGCCAACCAAATGCTGCTGTTTTTGCATTTGCTTGTACCAGGAGTGTTTTGGCCGGCCTTTTCTTTTTCATCGCGAATTTGTTGAAACGTTGTACGATATTGCCTTTTGGACGGGGTTCTGCGGATCTCTCCTTTGAACATGACAATACCAACTGAGCCGGTCGTGCTGAATTTTGTCCAAGATGGTACTTTTGACATGAAGGCTTCCACGGATCTTCATCATCATCATCATCAGGTCCTGTAACCCCGCTCGGGGCATAGGGCGTCAACAAAACGTCTCCATCCTTCTCGATCAGCAGCTAGATACCTTAACTGTGGCCACGTCTTTCTCTGGGAATTAGCTTCTGATAACACTGTAGATTTCCATGTTGTTCTTGGTCTTCCAACCCGCCGTGACCCCTGAGGATTCCATTCAAAGGACTGCTTCGCAATATCATCGTTTGGTTTCCTCAGTGTGTGACCAATCCATTGCCATTTGCGCTTTCTGATGTCGATGTCCATGCGCCTCTGACCTGTCCTACGCCACAACTCCTGATTGGATATTGTTTGTGGCCAGCGAATTTTCAGGATGTGACGCAGACAGCGGTTCACGAAAGCCTGCGATTTTCTCGAGATGGTGGCCGAGACTTTCCATGTTTCACAAGCATATAATAGCACGGATTTCACATTGGATTCGAAGAATCTCAGTTTAGTGCGTAAGGAGACTTGATTGGATTTCCAAATTTGGGACAGAGCACCAAAGGCAACGCGAGCTTTATTTATTCTGCTTTTTACGTCCAGATCCGTACCGCCCTTTGCCGATACAATACTTCCGAGGTAATTAAATTTTTCGACCTCTTCAAACGGGCGTGTCATGCAGAATAATACGATGTTGTGTTGGGGGGCCTGTTAGCATTATTTTTGTCTTTTTGCTATTTATTTTAAGACCGCACGATTCTCCTTTCACCCGTAAAGTTTGACACATCTCGTTCAGCCCACTGATGTTATTTGCCATGAGACATATATCGTCGGCATAGTCTAAATGGCTAAGCCTTTCAAACGTTCTCCATTGAATACCCTGCCTCTCAGTTGTACCGACGCTGGCCGTCAACACATCATCTATCGCCAGCAGAAAAAGAATTGGCGATAAAACATCCCCTTGTCTCACACCCTGACGCACCTCGAAAGAGTCGGATAGCTGCCCATTATGCAACACAAAACACCTTGCATTGTTGTAGGACTCCTTTATAATGGCAACAATTTTTGACGGAATTCCTCTACCAAGAAGTGATCTCCATATACATTCTCGGTTAACTCGGTCAAAGGCCTTCTCAAAATCTACAAACATGAGATTTAGCGGTGTTTGAAATTCTGCAGACTGCTCAAGAACAATGCGTAAGGTGTTGATATGGTCAACGCACGACCGCGGATCCACGGATCTTAGTACTTCTAATTCGATCAAGCTTTGTTACTCCTGCTGTCATCCGAAGCATCTTCATTTCGGCTGCCGTCAATTTGCTCTCATACTTTTTGTACATTGTCCAACATTGTGAACCGTATGTCAGAGCTGGACGGACAACTGCTGTGTAGAGTCTTCCCTTCAGTTGAGGTGGCATTTTTCGATCACAGAAGATAGCTGAGTTTTCTCGCCACTTCATCCACCCTACGCTTACTCGATGATTGATGTCGTCATCACAAGTTGCTTCACTATTGATCATAGATCCCAGATATTTAAACTTTTCACACTTGGGAAGCACATTTCCATTCAAATAAATGTCTGGAATAGGCTTGTCTGGATCAGAAAAAGGGCAGCACAGGTATTCAGTCTTTTTAGCGCTAATACGGTACCCATTTCCTTCCAGAACATCCAAAATCCAAACGTCAAGTGCTCGTTGCAGGGATGTAGGATCCTCGCTTATGATGGCTCCATCGTCAGCAAAGAATAATTGTTGTACTTTATTGTCCGTTACTTTTCCTTCGAGCGAATAATCCAGAACAGCAATAAAGAGCAGTGGACTCAAGACACTTCCCTGATGTACACCTACTGTTATTTGGAATTCTTCGGTGACTCCAGCTGGGCATCTCACTTTTGTAACTGCTCCCTCGTACATGTCCATAATTATTCGCACATAGGCTTCAGGAACTCCTCGGTGTCTGAGGGCCACCCATATCAGATCTCGTGGTTGTCGATCGAATGCTTTTTCGAAGTCAACCAACACAATATGCAAATCCTCTAAGGCATCTCGGTGTTTTTCCATAATGATCCTTATACTTTGGATTGCGTCTGTAGTTGACTTACCCGCGACAAACCCGCATTGGTCATCAGACAGCCTTATTATTTTCCGCAGTCGGCTATCCAAAACCCGCTCAACGATCTTCATAGTGTGGGACATCAACTTGATCGAACGATAGTTGTCACAGCTTCTGGTATCTCCCTTTCCCTTGTACATTGGAAGAAGAAAACTTTCCCTCCATTGATTAGGCAAACTGTCACCTCTTATAAGTTTGGAGATGAGAATCGTGAGCCATCTCAACTCGATGTCTCCCATATTTTTCCAAAACTCATATGGTACCTCGTCTGGCCCAATCGCTTTGCCTTTTTTTGAGTTCTTAACTGCCTCCCTAACTTCTTCGACTGTGACGTCGGATACTTCCGTAAAGTTAGGTGCAGCTGTTGGAAAGTGGCGCTGAGGAAACTGTTCATTCAAAAGATCATCACAATACTGTCGCCACCTGTGAAGAATTTTGTCGTCATCCACAAGTAGCAGTCCTTGAACATCATTTATGAACTTCGGCGACCGAATCTCCTGCGCATTTCTCCTTCTCTGAGCGGCTATTTTGAAAATGGTTGCTCCCTTATTCAAGTTGCTTTGTCTTAGCTCTTGGATTGCCTGATTTGCTTCAGCAGCTGGGGCAGAAATCTCTTCCAGCTCTCGATACAGGCCCTCCGTGCTTTTTGCTTGAAGTTGGGCGCACTTTTTCTTCGCTTCTTTTCTGCAGCTCTTGTATTCCATATTGAAACGTGCTTTTTCATTTGTATTACTTGAGGGGCACTTCGATCAAGCTTGGAAAGCTGCTTTCTTCTTTCTAATCACTGCTTTAGCTTCATCATCCCACCACCAGGTTTCTTTAGCTTGTTGGTGGTGTCCTTTTGAGACTCCTAACAGTGATTTGGCTCTCTCTAAGCAGGTTCGTTGTAGGCGATCCCACATATTTTGTGCCGTGATTGTATTTGAAACTGCGTCGATGGTATTACACAGCTGACTTTGCATATACGAAATGAATTGCTGTCCTTTGGTTTTCTCCAGATTGTACCACTTGATTCTCCTAGGAGCCTTTGTTTGTTTGACTACCTTCACCGCATCCGTAAAAAATTCTGTTAAAAGAAGACGGTGTTGTTGAGCGGCAGCTTCTCCTAGTATCACTTTGCAGTCTTTCACCCGAGATTTCATGTAATTGGTTACCAAATGGTAATCAATCTGGGTTTCATTTCCTCCACTGCTGTAAGTGATAAGGTGTCGGTCTTGTTTGATGAACATGGTATTTAGTACGATTAGACCGTATGACTTGCACATATTTAGAATATGTTCACCAGGAGTGTTCCTGGTGCCGAATCCCAAACCTCCATGGCAGTCTTCATAATCCTCGTTTGTCTTCCCGACATGTCCATTCAAATCTCCTCCAACAAACAAATACTCTTCTTTTGGGATGTTCTTAAGTAGGTTATGAAAATCAAGCCAGAATGCATCTTTTTCCTCCTGCTCACACCCTATTTGGGGAGCATATGATATTCCAGACCTTTCCTTCCATCACCAATTTAAGAGATATCAAACGGTTACTGGACTTCAAAATGGTCAACACGCTGTTACATAAACTTTGGTCAAGGATGATACCGACTCCGTTCCTACCTTGTTCTGCTCATAGTAGAACATCTTGTAAGCCTTGGTCTTTGCATCTAAGAAACGGGCTTTGTTTGCTGTGTTTCGCCATTTCGTTTCCTGAACACACAAGATGTCCACTCGCCTCCTTCTCATCATCTCTTCGAGTTCGAGACTTCTACCAGTCATACTTCCAACGTTCCAACTCGCGACTCTAAATTTTCGTCCAACTCGTCGCATTACTTTGCTATCCCCCGGAATCCGTATAGATCTGACCCGAATACAGGTTTTTAGGTGGTATGTGTGTCGCTAGACTCACTTTGATGTTAGTCGTCTAGATATGATTGTTCCTTTAGTCACCTTTTACGACAAGCGGGGAGACGCTGCAGTGCTATTCTAACCCGACACTGCACGGGGATGCTGCAACTGTATCTGATGTCAGTCGATCTTTGACTTTCGTGCAGGAAAGACTATAGCAGTGCAGTGACAGTGTATTTTCAAGTGAGTGAAAGTTTAAGTGCTAATTTAGCTATCGATTTGTTAACTGAAAAGTTAGCACAGTGGTAGTGGCGGACTCTGAAGCCAAGGGTCGTGGGTTCAAATCCCACTCAGAGGCGACCAAAATTTTGGAAGCTTTTTTTTCATAACCGGGCGGTTGAAAACGTCATTGATTGGGAAAAAAAGCAGATGGTGAAAGAGAAGAAGGCAGGGGCATCGAAAGATGCCTCTGCGAGTAAAGAATTGTTGGAATCAACAAATTCTACAGCAGCGGCAACAACAACAAATACTACAGCAGCGGCAACAACCACAAAACTGATATCGGCAACAACCGCAACAACAGCAGAGGCAGCTGGAACTGCAGTTAAAAGGAGGCGGCGCCTAAATGGAAAGCCGAATTTAGTGCCCCGAAAGCAGAAGGCGAAGGGAGCGGCAGCGGAGGTCGATGACGATTTAATGTCGACGGACACAGAAAGCATCGTAAGTCTCAACTCGACTTACGATTATGAGTCAAACGGTGGCGAGGGCCGTTATACAGGTAGCGGAAATTCGTTCGCTGCCTTGGCAGATAACATCAACAACGACGAGGAAGAAGAACAGCGGATCCAGTTTCTCACGGAGACACTGGCTAAGTTCAATAAAGAAATTGCCGAAATAAAACAAAGCAAGAGGATCGTAGGCGAGCGGAGAGGGAGGCGCATCAACAACAGTCACAACCAAAAGTTGATGCGCCAAAGAACAGCGTACAGCAGCAGCAGCACAAAATGCTGCAAACAAAAAAACTGCGCCCGTGCAGCAACGCGGGACTACAGCTAAAAAAGCTGAGTTAAATAATAAAAACTGCTACCGAAGAGCAGCCACGGGGGACCGCGGCTATAAAAGCCGCGACACCGACCCAGATCCAGAAGCAGCAGAAGAAGACCAGCAGACCAACAGCAGCAACCAGCAGAGCAGCGGCCAACCCAACAACAACAAAAGAAGAAGACAAAGAGCAGGGTGCCCCCTATCAACACCCTAAAGATGGAACTCCAAGCTACCAAAAACTTATGTAAGTCCGCCATTGGTGACAAATTTACAATTAAAAGATTAGGCCAAGATCGACATGCGATCCAATGCGAAAACATTGGTGACCACAAGATCGTTCGGGCGTTGTTGCAAACAACAACCACCCAACACTTTAGTTATACTCCCAAAGAGGAGAAACCGAAAACAATGCTATTGAAAGCGGTAGAGCCTACCTCTGACCCAGATGAGCTCTTAGTTGAACTCCGCAGGTTGGCGGGCGACGATCTCGAGTTCATCGGGGTCAAGTCGTTCACCACGGCCAAGGCAAGACGGGAGAAGCGGCTGGAGAGTCTAAGGAAAATCTCCGTACTGGGGGGATGGGCACCCCGCTAATTATCGGGGTTGTCCTCGATACCAGATTATTAAAAAATCAAAAAAAGCTGCTCCAACAGCAACTAAGGATGAGGAAAGGCAAACAGCCAGACCAATTCCAAGGGCCGTCGTTCCCGAGGTCTCTTACGCCCAAATGGCGTGGGGGGCTGGGAAAACGGTACAACCTCCCCAGAAAGCGGCCGCACAGCCATCTGTGTCAAAGGAAGCTTCTGGGGAGTCAGAGGTGATGGTCGCTCTGCGTGTCATTCAGGCACAAATGACTATCACGGCAAATAAGTGAGCAGGCGCGTAGGGTGGATGTAATCTACCGTGCAGTGCCTTCGCTTGCGCAACTTTTAGGTTAACGGGCGCGCTGCCGGAGAGGCCTTTTAAGATCCTAGCCGTGAGTGTGAATTCGCTAGTTAGGGTAGAACGACGAGCCAACTTCCTTGAGTTGTTAAAAGACCAACGTCCCGATCTATGTATGGTTAGCGAAACTAGGCTAAACCAGCATCACAATTTGACGAATAATAATTACATTATCGTAAGGAGGGACCGACCCAACTCGACTTTCGCGGGTGGGGTTGCGATCTTCATACGTAAGGGCATTGCTCATAAGGTAATATATAGTGGTGAAGTACGCCGATTCCAGTTGCTTGAAGCGTGTATCGTATGCATCCCTCTCCAACAGGGGAGGCGGTTGTATGTGGTCGCGATCTATGCGCCGGAGGCTTCTCAAAATTCATGTTTTATAACAGAGCTTGAAACACTTTTTCGATGACTGAAACTGAACTCAGAAGAAAACTATTTCCTTTTGGCCGGTTATTACAATTGTAAACACCAAGATTGGGGAAATCAATTAGCCAATCCAAGGGGGACCCAGCTATTCAATTGGCTGGGGCTCCACAGCATTGAGTGTAAAGTCGATCTGCTAGCTACTGACAGGCCTTCATATCCTCGAAGTGGCTCTTATTTGGATCTATTGCTTTTAGACTCAAGACTGAAACTGACCGACGACATTCTTCGACGGACGAAAAATTGTTTGACGACGCGACGGTTGAGTACGACAGTGACCACTGTGGACTTGCCGCCGTCATACTGCTTCCGAACGACCTTGTGGAACTGGAGGAGTACGTGCCGACGCACTCTTACAACTACGGTAAGACACGTTGGCCGCGCTTTTCCGGTGCCGTCTCAAGGGAACTTCGTTCGAACGGTATTGCGCCACCATGCAACAGGAATCTGTCGAACGTTGAGATCGATGGATATCTGCAACGTATGGAGGATGCAATCCGTAGTACAATGGACAGGACAATTCCTAGGTATAGGCAAAATGATCCAACGAACATGTACAGAAAGGCGACAATAGACGCACTTTACAAACAAAAAAGTAAACTCCTGTCAAGACTCAAACTCTTGCACAGGAGGTTTACTGACCGACACGATTTGGAGATTAGAACTCTGAGGTCACAGATCAAAAATCTCCAACAACTTATTAAAGAAAACTATAGAATTTCCATTTCATGTTTTTGGAACAATTTCCAATTCGGGCTGTGCAGTCCAACAACCCGAGTATGTTTCCGGAAATAAACAAAATCTTTAGGAGAAAAGATCAAAATGACCTTCAGGGTATTAAACTCCAAAGGACGACAGAGAACAAAAACTTACTTCTGACAATAGGAATAGATCCGGATGAGGCCATCTTGGATGATGACCACTTTATAGTGGAAGATGCTCAGGAGAAGGTAGAGACGGTGGGTGCTGTTTTCGAGCGAGTATATAAGGTGAATGAGTGCATTCGCCCTAATTACGACCTTGAAAATAGAGCCTTCGTTGGACACTTCTATCTTAGAGACGAGATCTCGCATTGGCGATCCGAGAATCCTGGTTTCACTAGGTTCAATGACGACCGACTTGCAAATGCAGTCATCGCCCAGCGAAACGGGGATAACACCCTGCTCGTTTCTAAGATCGACCTCTTGGACATCTTTCACAAAATAAAGAAAAAGAAGTCAGCAGGAGTCGACGGCATACCCAATGTTGTGCTGCGAAACCTCCCTTCGGAAGCGGTGGACATATACACCACGTTGTTCAACAATGCGCTGAATAATGCATATTATCCAGTGCGTTGGAAGACGGCAGTGGTCCATCCTCTCCTTAAAAAAGGGAAGGATGGTTCCAATCCAGCAAATCTCCGGTCAATTAGTTTTCTTCCGAGTATCAGCAAAGTATTCGAGAAAATTCTCAATAGAGCTCTGTCCACATGGGCTGGGGACAAACATATTATTCCTGAAAATCAGTTCGGTTTTAAGGCGGGCCATGATACCATACATGCCGCGTCTAAACTAGTATCAGATATTCAATGGAACAAAGCTAAAAAACAGTGTACGGGTGCATGTCTGGTTGATTTGGAGAAGGCTTTCGATACCGTTTGGTTAGACGGTCTTTTCTATAAGTTGATCAGGTATGGCATGAGTAAACCATTGCTTTATATTCTGAATGACATGCTTCATGGTAGAACGTTTGTTGTGAAAAGTTGCAATAAAACTTCGACCAAAACTTTTAAAACACAGAACGGTCTGCAACAGGGAGCGGTGAATTCGCCTATTTTATTTAGCATTTTCACTGGCGATCTAATTGGTTCTCTTACCATGCTATAGCGTACGCTGACGACCTCATTGCGTACAGAACAGGTCGAAGATCGAAGTCATCAGAACACTCTTGCAGCGTGACTTCGATAAGATCCAGCAATATTGCGATGACTGGAAGTTGAAAATCAACTTCCAGAAATCGGAAACAATTGTGTTTAGGACCCCGTTGGCTCGGGCCTCAAGGGATACGAGAAAGAACTGGCGCAAGCTGGTGATCGTTGATCTGTATGGTAACCCACTGCCAAACAAAGTAGTAGTCAAGTACCTGGGCATCTGGCTAGATCAGTATCTATATTTTAACAAACATATGGATGCGGCTCTGGCCAGAGCTAGAGGAGCTTTTGCTCTGACAAGGCGACTGTTTCACAGCAGTCAACTTGATAGCAGAGTGAAGGTGATTTGCTACATGGCCCTCATAAGGCCAATGATTGTCTATGGGTGCCCCGTGTGGTTCAATGTTACAGCGTCTCAAATGGAAAAGATTCGGGTGTTTGAGAGACAGTGTCTGCGTACCTGTCTTGGATTGCACAGAACACCTGAGTCGGAGTACAGAAAATATTATCCTAATGAGGTCCTTTACAACGGGGCTCAAATAAACAGGATCAACAACAACAAAAGAAGAAGACAAAGAGCAGGGTGCCCCCTATCAACACCCTAAAGATGGAACTCCAAGCTACCAAAAACTTATGTAAGTCCGCCATTGGTGACAAATTTACAATTAAAAGATTAGGCCAAGATCGACATGCGATCCAATGCGAAAACATTGGTGACCACAAGATCGTTCGGGCGTTGTTGCAAACAACAACCACCCAACACTTTAGTTATACTCCCAAAGAGGAGAAACCGAAAACAATGCTATTGAAAGCGGTAGAGCCTACCTCTGACCCAGATGAGCTCTTAGTTGAACTCCGCAGGTTGGCGGGCGACGATCTCGAGTTCATCGGGGTCAAGTCGTTCACCACGGCCAAGGCAAGACGGGAGAAGCGGCTGGAGAGTCTAAGGAAAATCTCCGTACTGGGGGGATGGGCACCCCGCTAATTATCGGGGTTGTCCTCGATACCAGATTATTAAAAAATCAAAAAAAGCTGCTCCAACAGCAACTAAGGATGAGGAAAGGCAAACAGCCAGACCAATTCCAAGGGCCGTCGTTCCCGAGGTCTCTTACGCCCAAATGGCGTGGGGGGCTGGGAAAACGGTACAACCTCCCCAGAAAGCGGCCGCACAGCCATCTGTGTCAAAGGAAGCTTCTGGGGAGTCAGAGGTGATGGTCGCTCTGCGTGTCATTCAGGCACAAATGACTATCACGGCAAATAAGTGAGCAGGCGCGTAGGGTGGATGTAATCTACCGTGCAGTGCCTTCGCTTGCGCAACTTTTAGGTTAACGGGCGCGCTGCCGGAGAGGCCTTTTAAGATCCTAGCCGTGAGTGTGAATTCGCTAGTTAGGGTAGAACGACGAGCCAACTTCCTTGAGTTGTTAAAAGACCAACGTCCCGATCTATGTATGGTTAGCGAAACTAGGCTAAACCAGCATCACAATTTGACGAATAATAATTACATTATCGTAAGGAGGGACCGACCCAACTCGACTTTCGCGGGTGGGGTTGCGATCTTCATACGTAAGGGCATTGCTCATAAGGTAATATATAGTGGTGAAGTACGCCGATTCCAGTTGCTTGAAGCGTGTATCGTATGCATCCCTCTCCAACAGGGGAGGCGGTTGTATGTGGTCGCGATCTATGCGCCGGAGGCTTCTCAAAATTCATGTTTTATAACAGAGCTTGAAACACTTTTTCGATGACTGAAACTGAACTCAGAAGAAAACTATTTCCTTTTGGCCGGTTATTACAATTCTAAACACCAAGATTGGGGAAATCAATTAGCCAATCCAAGGGGGACCCAGCTATTCAATTGGCTGGGGCTCCACAGCATTGAGTGTAAAGTCGATCTGCTAGCTACTGACAGGCCTTCATATCCTCGAAGTGGCTCTTATTTGGATCTATTGCTTTTAGACTCAAGACTGAAACTGACCGACGACATTCTTCGACGGACGAAAAATTGTTTGACGACGCGACGGTTGAGTACGACAGTGACCACTGTGGACTTGCCGCCGTCATACTGCTTCCGAACGACCTTGTGGAACTGGAGGAGTACGTGCCGACGCACTCTTACAACTACGGTAAGACACGTTGGCCGCGCTTTTCCGGTGCCGTCTCAAGGGAACTTCGTTCGAACGGTATTGCGCCACCATGCAACAGGAATCTGTCGAACGTTGAGATCGATGGATATCTGCAACGTATGGAGGATGCAATCCGTAGTACAATGGACAGGACAATTCCTAGGTATAGGCAAAATGATCCAACGAACATGTACAGAAAGGCGACAATAGACGCACTTTACAAACAAAAAAGTAAACTCCTGTCAAGACTCAAACTCTTGCACAGGAGGTTTACTGACCGACACGATTTGGAGATTAGAACTCTGAGGTCACAGATCAAAAATCTCCAACAACTTATTAAAGAAAACTATAGAATTTCCATTTCATGTTTTTGGAACAATTTCCAATTCGGGCTGTGCAGTCCAACAACCCGAGTATGTTTCCGGAAATAAACAAAATCTTTAGGAGAAAAGATCAAAATGACCTTCAGGGTATTAAACTCCAAAGGACGACAGAGAACAAAAACTTACATCTGACAATAGGAATAGATCCGGATGAGGCCATCTTGGATGATGACCACTTTATAGTGGAAGATGCTCAGGAGAAGGTAGAGACGGTGGGTGCTGTTTTCGAGCGAGTATATAAGGTGAATGAGTGCATTCGCCCTAATTACGACCTTGAAAATAGAGCCTTCGTTGGACACTTCTATCTTAGAGACGAGATCTCGCATTGGCGATCCGAGAATCCTGGTTTCACTAGGTTCAATGACGACCGACTTGCAAATGCAGTCATCGCCCAGCGAAACGGGGATAACACCCTGCTCGTTTCTAAGATCGACCTCTTGGACATCTTTCACAAAATAAAGAAAAAGAAGTCAGCAGGAGTCGACGGCATACCCAATGTTGTGCTGCGAAACCTCCCTTCGGAAGCGGTGGACATATACACCACGTTGTTCAACAATGCGCTGAATAATGCATATTATCCAGTGCGTTGGAAGACGGCAGTGGTCCATCCTCTCCTTAAAAAAGGGAAGGATGGTTCCAATCCAGCAAATCTCCGGTCAATTAGTTTTCTTCCGAGTATCAGCAAAGTATTCGAGAAAATTCTCAATAGAGCTCTGTCCACATGGGCTGGGGACAAACATATTATTCCTGAAAATCAGTTCGGTTTTAAGGCGGGCCATGATACCATACATGCCGCGTCTAAACTAGTATCAGATATTCAATGGAACAAAGCTAAAAAACAGTGTACGGGTGCATGTCTGGTTGATTTGGAGAAGGCTTTCGATACCGTTTGGTTAGACGGTCTTTTCTATAAGTTGATCAGGTATGGCATGAGTAAACCATTGCTTTATATTCTGAATGACATGCTTCATGGTAGAACGTTTGTTGTGAAAAGTTGCAATAAAACTTCGACCAAAACTTTTAAAACACAGAACGGTCTGCAACAGGGAGCGGTGAATTCGCCTATTTTATTTAGCATTTTCACTGGCGATCTAATTGGTTCTCTTACCATGCTATAGCGTACGCTGACGACCTCATTGCGTACAGAACAGGTCGAAGATCGAAGTCATCAGAACACTCTTGCAGCGTGACTTCGATAAGATCCAGCAATATTGCGATGACTGGAAGTTGAAAATCAACTTCCAGAAATCGGAAACAATTGTGTTTAGGACCCCGTTGGCTCGGGCCTCAAGGGATACGAGAAAGAACTGGCGCAAGCTGGTGATCGTTGATCTGTATGGTAACCCACTGCCAAACAAAGTAGTAGTCAAGTACCTGGGCATCTGGCTAGATCAGTATCTATATTTTAACAAACATATGGATGCGGCTCTGGCCAGAGCTAGAGGAGCTTTTGCTCTGACAAGGCGACTGTTTCACAGCAGTCAACTTGATAGCAGAGTGAAGGTGATTTGCTACATGGCCCTCATAAGGCCAATGATTGTCTATGGGTGCCCCGTGTGGTTCAATGTTACAGCGTCTCAAATGGAAAAGATTCGGGTGTTTGAGAGACAGTGTCTGCGTACCTGTCTTGGATTGCACAGAACACCTGAGTCGGAGTACAGAAAATATTATCCTAATGAGGTCCTTTACAACGGGGCTCAAATAAACAGGATCGACAACTTCATTATAAAACTGACTCGTGGTCACACTGCAAGAGCGATGACCTCGACCAATGGCCTGATTTTTGGGGCTTATTACCCCAACACTGAATATATGGAGAAAACGCGCTTCAGTGGATTTGTCCCACCGGAGGCTTTCCTCTATTTTGATATGGTAGGTCTGATTCAGGATAGATTGGCGGTTCCGCTAATCTTCCACGTCTGCCGCAAGTCCGTGGAACGACGGCTCCTTTATAACCGAGACGTCACCGCAGTAGGCGGAGAAGCTGAAGAGCTCCTCCAGTTCAGTAGGGCGGTCTCAGATCGCGATCGTCGTGACGTTGTTAAAACGTCGAAAATGTTCTGGTGGTTCTCGGAGCAACAACACGAATTTGATAATGATAGCGAGTCGCCAATGGCTGGCTTCTACAGGTTTAGCGTGTAAGTCTTAGGGTATAGGGGGTAGGCACAGTGGCAAACAAAAAAATCACAAAAATCCAAAAAAAAAAAACAAAACAAAAAAAAACATAAAATCCAAAAAAAAAATACAAAATACAAAAAAAAAAAAATTACAAAATACAAAAAACCCAAAAAAAAAAATTACAAAACTTAAAAAACCAAAAAAAAAAAAAAAAGCCAAAAGCTACTGTGCCTGCTCTAGTTTTGAGTAGATTTAAGTAGTTTTAATTAGTTTTAATTAGTCTTAAGAAAACAAAAAAAAAAATGATCATTCAAACTAAGTTTTTTAAAAAATTTTCTTAGTTTTAACTAGCTCTAGTTTTTGATTCATAAGTTATCTTAAGGCCGAAAGGCATTAGTAGTAGGATATTGAATAATTTAGAGTACCCGCCTAGGGTCAGTAAGTTAATTAAGTTATTATATAAGCTAGTTTTACACATTTTTGTTAGCATGTAAGTAGATATAAGAAAAAGTAAATAAAAATGAATTAAAAATGAAAATGAAATGACTGTATCTGATGCTAACATAATGAAACATCTTTTCAGAGACGATTCTAGAACGTTCAGGCAATACTTTAGACAAAATTATGTTTTTATTTTGGACAAAGGATTCAGAAACGCAATCCAACATCTTGAATCTCAACGATATAAGGCTTGCATGCCGGAATCTGTTGCTGAAGGTAACTTTCAACTTACCACAGAGCAGGCTAATAGATCCAGGTGTGTGACTATGGTCAGATGGTCGTGAACGGACGGTTTAAAAAGGATTTTAAACTATTTCGACAAGATTTTTTCATCGAATTAGAAGTTCAATCTGTCAGTTCAAGAACGCAATTTAAGCTCTGTGTCAGATATAAAATGGTACTGTGATTAACCTCTGGGTTCTGCATAGTTAAGTCGTAAAAGTAATTGAAAAACATACAGATTATCCCAGTTTGAAATTAAGGAATTCGATTTCCAAGTATTTTTGTAAGGTAGTATGCAAATTAAATTCACTTCAATCAATTTTGATAAAAAAAATTAAAATCGTTCCTGATTAATTCACTTTCAATATCAATTTACAAAACAGAATATCCGAGTATCAATAATAATCAATTTCAATTCAACAAGTAAGCGAAAACTAGTAAAACAAAAAACTAACCCAAGAATACCGAGTAAAGTCCGATCGTCATATATATTCAACCTTATCGGGAATTCCTTGGGAAATATTTTTCCCAAAAAATGTTTCCTTTCCCAGGAACAAGTTCCCACTATCGGGAATTGCCCACGGATTTGTTTCCCATGGGAAAGGTATTTTTCCCTAGGAATTTTTATTCCCAATTTCGAAAATAAGTTCCCGATACCAGTTTTCGAATTTGGGAAAAAATCCATGGGAAAAAAAGTTTCCGATAACTCTAATTGTATTGCTTGTTTTGACAACTAGAACTTTTTTTAAGAATTGACTGTTTTTTCCATCTGAAAATCTATGTTCGAAAATCTGAAAAATCTAACTGTCAGCTGAAACTTCTGACACTTTCGGCCAATCAGAGCGACGAAAACTGACAGTAGTTTTTGAAGTCCCGGTGCGGAGAACGCGAGCAATTTCGATCGATTTCGATTTCATTTCACGTGAAAGTGAAATGTGGAACCTAGCTGTACATTTATAAGAAATGTACATGGAATTGTATCTCCCTGTAAATAATCTTTCATTAAATTCAATTCAATTCAATTCAATTGCTTGTCTAAATTGTCAAAATTCGGGTACTGTTCACATTTCCTCCAATAAAATCCATTTTAAAATCGTCACTAGATAGTGACGGAAATAAAGGTGTTTAAATCGTATGTATTTAAAAACCCCATATCAAAGTTAGCGCAACATTTTGGTGCTTCTTTCCAATGACAAGCCGGTGTTAATTCATGATAGGATTCATTAGGAAATTCAAGGGTTCAGCAATTTTTCCTTGAGGAAAAAGCAGTATTTTCATAAGACACCATATTACTCGCGCTTTTGCTCTTGCTGGGTAAGAGCGTACTGTTAATTATCACCTTATTTACCCAGATTCACTTTAAATCAGTCAAATCCTGATCCAGCACAGCGATTTGTCGTAGTTGTCTACAGAAGAGAGTTCTTACGAACAAATTAAAAATTGCCTCACAACAATCTGCATGTAAAGTGGGTATTTACCTACTCAACTAAATCACACTTTTCAAATCCAGTTCAAAATTACAAAACTGTGTAAAAAAATTAAAAATTTTAGGTACGGTAACTTATTTACTAGACACCACACAGTATTACTAGCGTTGGGTTCTAATTTATTAAGGAATGAAGTATAAATCTCTTAAAAAAGAGAAAAAAATACAAAACTAAATAACTATGTCTTTCTTTATACTTACTGCTTATTTTCATACCACCCAAAACCAAGTTAGGCGGATTTTTATTGCCCTCAGCGAATGAGGTGGTCCTTGGACGTCCACTCATATTGGCGTCGTCTTCGGTGTTCAATTTAATACTATCACTGGTGGGTGAAATCGAGTCCGGTGTTTGTTGCTTTTGAAACAGTCAAAAACAAAAATATTTTGTTGCAAAAGTGCAGCTTACTCAATCTTAGGTTAACAGCGCTACTAAGTATGAGTGACGTTTTTTTTTATTAACTGTCAATAAAGTAGCTTAAGAGGGTTGATTTCCACACTGTACGACTGACACAATAGCACTTAGCACTTCATTAACATTTCAATATCGTTCTTTTTAAAAAAAAATTAAAAACCGTGATTTAAGATAGGAAAATGAAATAGTTTTTTTTATATATATATATATGCTTTTTTCCCTCTGCGCGCGAAAAATAGCGGAGAACAGACGAAAAAAAAATTTAAAAAAGGATGAAGATTCCTTTTGTTTCCGTGTGTAGGGTTACTAATTTTATTGTACACTTAGCTTTACTTTAATGTGGATTGGATTTAAAACCTTTTTTTATTAGTTTTACTTAAACTGGATCCCTACGCCCTACGGGAAGATGACTTGGTTCCCTGAAATGAAATTAAAAAGGAGTTGGTGATTATTATAATTTAATATGCAACATTCCAAATTGAATGTACTACTATACACGTTTAAAATCTTTCTACTGTTATACTAATTAACTTCTATCTATCTGCTTATAAGTATGGATAAGCTTATTTTTAAAACAAAAAAATAGAAGTTTGGCAAGTTTGAGTTGTTCTGTTTTTGAAGTACTGTTCCTACTACCACCATTCCCAGTTTCCCGAAAATAAAACAAGCTAGTTTTCTAAACGCACTTGCGTTAGTTAGTTAAACTAATTGGAGCCACAGAAGTGACTTCACGGAGTTTAAAAAACCAAACGCCACGGTTTTTATTGTCGGACTTCTTTTATGATAGCTGTTGCTCCTATTGATTTGCAATACTATCTACACTAAACTGAGTCAAAAAAGTTTTGACGTTAAAATGAGATTAGGCCCGATGTAAAAAAAAAACGATTGCTAGCCCTCTACTTGTTTTTTAAGGGTTAAAACATTTAAGAATTTTTTTTTCATCCCAAATCATCATTTGCGTGCACATCAAGGAGTTAGAAATACCTTTAAAATGTTATTAAAACACAGAGCGGGCGTTAGGAAAATAGGAGAGGAGACAACGATGTTCATTGATTTTAAATCATTGCAAATCATAATGCGAGGAAAGAACAGTCGAGTAAGGCATTCCACATACGGGTAGTGCAACTAAAATATAAATCTCTATACTTGTCTGTACGACCGAAGTTGGGATCAAGGTTAAACTGATGTGCATTAATGGAGAGGTTTCAGGGGAAGAATGCAAGAGGCTATTTCACTAGAGCACTGTTTCTAATATTATACTCGTTTTGATCGGATGTAGACTTTATATAAATTGTAACCAGATTAAAAGGGTGAAAAATTTCCAGAATCGTCTTAGGAGACCTAAACATTTAGCAGAATTTTTGGCGACTTCAAGTATCTAGTCATTTCAACGAAGGTCATCGTTTACACAAATTTTTTTTCTGTTGGAGGTTTTTAAAATACCAGCTGGAGCACACCCTTCTATTTGTTATAGCTTTCCAGATGTTTGTAGAAAAGCCAAAAGACGCTGCAATGATAAGGAGACTAAGTTACCAGCTCTCACCATGTCTGCACCGAGAGTCTGTAAACTCATGCGAGAAAAAGCAGGACATTCACAGAGGAAGTGCTCTGCGGTGTCCTCATCTTCTCCACAAGATTCACAGAGTGTGGTATCACTTAAGCCTAACATGTTTAAGTGTCCAATAAGCTTTCTACAGTCTTTTCTGCTACGAGATAGCAAGAATGTTGCAGTCTTCTTATTTACGTCGGGGAACATACGTTTGGTCTATCTGCATTCAATGGAGGCATGCCATTTACGGTTGTGCCGAAGGAAAGTTGATTGAGTATTTTTGACGCAGTTTGAGCATATCTATTAGACGTGAGTTAAAAGATATGCTGCTTGCGAGTTCCTCAAAGCTCCATTGCTAATTGTGCCAGAGACCACATCTCTTTAAACGAGAAATGGTCTGCAGAGTACACCCCATGATGTAGGTATCAAGGAGAAAAAGGTTCAGCAGTACGTCGAGAGCAGCTCCCGGTGTGCTGGGGAAGGCCTCAGTAACACCAAAGACAAATTGTGCTTTGAAGTTTGGCAAACGAGGCAATAACGTAAGAGGATTGGCGGAGAGACCGTTTCTAGCACACCAGGTGTCAATCATATATAGAGCAGCCTGTGCTCTGGAACAGACAGATTGGAAGCTAGAACCAACCGGGAGCACGGCGACGTCGTCGGCATATGCGTGGGCGTGAACGTTAGATCCATTGAGCATTACAAGTAGAGTTGATCAACATGCTTTCGCGCGGCAGATACCTTGACGTGGTGTGGAGGTTTAAATTTTTCATTGACTCCTGCTCAACTTATCTAGTTAAAAGCTGGGTGGGATGAGCAATTGAGGAGTTAAACGAACTAAGAGCTGCCAACCCCTTAAGCCAGGATGTAATGCGGTCCATGCCAATTGGTTGGTTTGCAGTCAGGGGGTTATACCGACTGCAGTATAACGGAACCTTCGTGACACCAGGTCGCATCACGCATCACCTTACTGTGTCATGCGGAGCTCTGACACAGCGAACTTATTTTCTCTAGCTTCTTCTTCTTCTTTCCATTTCCGGCGTTACGAGTAGTGATCTTGAAGCGATCACAACTCTCCCACTTTTCTGCTTCACACTAGTGATCCGCCTGTGGGGTACGCCGCGTTGACCTCAGAAAGCGTCAGCAAGCCTCCCGGTTTTGGATTGTTCCATGTCTGAGGCCAACCAAATGCTGCTGTTTTTGCATTTGCTTGTACCAGGAGTGTTTTGGCCGGCCTTTTCTTTTTCGTCGCGAATTTGTTGAAACGTTGTACGATATTGCCTTTTGGACGGGGTTCTGCGGACCTCTCCTTTGAACATGACAATACCAACTGAGCCGGTCGTGCTGAATTTTGTCCAAGATGGTACTTTTGACATGAAGGCTTCCACGGATCTTAGTACTTCTAATTCGATCAAGCTTTGTTACTCCTGCTGTCATCCGAAGCATCTTCATTTCGGCTGCCGTCAATTTGCTCTCATACTTTTTGTACATTGTCCAACATTGTGAACCGTATGTCAGAGCTGGACGGACAACTGCTGTGTAGAGTCTTCCCTTCAGCTTAGGGGGCATTTTTCGATCACAGAAGATAGCTGAGTTTTCTCGCCACTTCATCCACCCTACGCTTACTCGATGATTGATGTCGTCATCACAAGTTGCTTCACTATTGATCATAGATCCCAGATATTTAAACTTTTCACACTTGGGAAGCACATTTCCATTCAAATAAATGTCTGGAATAGGCTTGTCTGGATCAGAAAAAGGGCAGCACAGGTATTCAGTCTTTTTAGCGCTAATACGGTACCCATTTCCTTCCAGAACATCAATCCAAACGTCAAGTGCTCGTTTCAGGGATGTAGGATCCTCGCTTATGATGGCTCCATCGTCAGCAAAGAATAATTGTTTTACTTTATTGTCCGTTACTTTTCCTTCGAGCAAATAATCCAGAACAGCAATAAAGAGCAGTGGACTCAAGACACTTCCCTGATGTACACCTACTGTTATTTGGAATTCTTCGGTGACTCCAGCTGGGCATCTCACTTTTGTAACTGCTCCCTCGTACATGTCCATAATTATTCGCACATAGGCTTCAGGAACTCCTCGGTGTCTGAGGGCCACCCATATCAGATCTCGTGGTTGTCGATCGAATGCTTTTTCGAAGTCAACCAACACAATATGCAAATCCTCTAAGGCATCTCGGTGTTTTTCCATAATGATCCTTATACTTTGGATTGCGTCTGTAGTTGACTTACCCGCGACAAACCCGCATTGGTCATCAGAAAGCCTTATTATTTTACTTAACTTATTTTCTCTAGCTAATCGTGGGAACTAATGAAGAAAGGAAATAACAATAAAAACTTTATAAACTTTTATATCCCGCAGGGTACACCTGCAAGGGAAATGGCGTATCGCATGGAGAAAGATCTCCGGGGTGACAACCCTGTCATCAGCGATCGTGCCAATAGTAGGGATCAACCCAGCACCAGCAAGAGAGGGTTTTCCGAGCTAGTGCGTAGGGTAATCTCAGACGTAAGAAACAAGTCAGCGGGCGTCACCACAGCAGTGGCGAAGCGTCCATATAAGTCGATTATTCCCGACTTACTTTTTGAAATTCACATCCGAAACATCTTAGACTTCTGGCAGCATGAACCAAACTTAATCATACACATGAACTCGCTGCCAAAATTTTTTAAACAAATACCACTTTGCTTTCAGTCCTATTCTACACAAATGTTGGCTCTTCAACTCACTCCATAAACAAACTCAAAACTTATGCAACAACAAGGTAACCCCAAATATTACGTCTTATAAAATATGTCTCTGGATAGAACAAATTTGTATTCTTTCCTCTTTTTTCTTGTACTATTCACTGCGCTAGACACCTCTCTGTTCAATACATGCTTTCTTATGGAAGAAAATAACACGATGTTCTAGCGAAATATTTTTTGGTAGATCTGTTTGTATCTCTTATTCTTTGCGCATTGTGCAGGGCGCTGTAGCCCGGTGCTCACTTGCAGCATTGCTTCTGCAAACTTCTGTGTTTGCTTTCCTTCGTGTTTCTTCCAACCGCTGCGCTTATGAACAAAAATGTAGTGATTTGCCAAACCGAAAAATTTACAAACCGGGTTAACTCGAGTTAGATTTCGAGTTGTAACTCGAGTTAGCTAACTCGGTTTACAAAAAAAAGTTTGCGCTTTTTCCTTCATTACTATGTTTTCAAAAATAGAAACAAAGCAAATTTTTCAATCAAAATAAATTTCAAAGCAAAATTAATTTATAAAAAAAAAACCAAAACCAATAAGGGCGGGTACTACCTACTAATTAATCACACAAGAAAGAACCGAACCGCAGTATATTATCAGAAATATTTATCAGAAATTTAATTCCCAACTCGAGTTACAGTATTGAATTGAATTGAATTGAAGTGTTTTTTTATTCCATTACTAATAATAAATATACATATAATTTATACAAAAAACGTTTGAGCATGGCTTTATGCCGTCTGCCGGATTGACAATTAATAATAATTTAAATTATATTTCCTTTTTATATTTTTTTAATTTCTGAGAATAGCTTTTAGCAAAATAAGAAAATTTTAAAAGTAGCAATTATTAATGGTATACTTAAAAATTCCCACTCATTATTTTATTGCGGTACGTTGTAGCTGTTTTGGAGTATTTGAATAGTTTATCCACATCAAGTTCATTTAACTCTTTTATAACCTCCTCCTCTGAAAGATAACCTTTTCCAAACACTTGTATTCTTATTTCTCTCAAGATCGGACATTTTCCAATAAAATGCAAGACGTCTTCTCGTTCTCCCAAATTACATAACACGCAAAAACAGGGTAGGTCTTCTCTATGTGGCACGTAATTGAGATTTAAAATCTCTCCTCGCAGCCTTATGATCATTGATATCATTTGTATACTGTTTTCATCTTTGAAATAGTTCTTGTCTAGCAAATTGTGGTTCAAGCGACTATACACTGATCTATGCACCGATGATTCAGCTTCTTCTTGGTACTTCAAAACCTGCATCTCATCCACTTTCTCAATTAGCTGGTATAAAATGGAACGCCAGTTGGGTAAGTTTCCAATGCTAAGATCAACCTCCATCTTGCATTGAAGAGCTAACTCCAACCATACTGCGTACCAGCTTAGTTTTTGTTCCACCGCTTTCAGAGCTGCTATCTGCTATCTTAGGTAGACGTCTTCCATATCCATAACCTTCATGACATAGTCCATCTGTATCCTCAACGTTTGTATATACAGCGGTGATAGACCTGTTTCTATCATCAGTAGATAATTGGGAGCATTGGTCGGAATACTGAAAATGTGTTTAATGTAAAATCTTAAGAGTTTCTCCACCATATCATATTGTTTGTAGCCCCATACTTGAGCAGCATAAAACAAAATCGATTATGCGACGACTTTAAAAACCTTATATTTGCTGCTGTGAGCAATTGAGCGATTGGCAAAACATCTTTTCCAGGTTGAGTTGATTGCGACTTTTGCTTTTGCCAATTTCTCTTCCAAGTGTTTATTCATATTTAGGCTCGATGTTAGTAGCACACCAAGGTATTTGAATTCACTCACCAGGTAATGCCATTTTCCCCTATGACTTCCCCCTCCTCCTTTTTTAAAAATCATAACCTTGGATTTTTCTCGATTAATTACTAAATTCCACAACTTACAGTAATCACCAAGTCGATTTATCACAAGTTGAAGACTATCCGGTGAGTTTGCCATCAGTACGACATCATCTGCAAACATGAGGCCTTCAATGCAAGTATTTGCATAACAAACACCACCTGGGAGTTCATCCAATAAGTCATTTATGAACAGCGCGAAGAGTGTTGGACTTAAAGCACATCCTTGTTTGACTCCTGATTTAGTTGCGAACCACTCCGAAAGCTCTTCACCATTCCATATTGCCGATTGAGTAACCGTATATAAGTTTTGTAAAACTTTACCAAACTTCCACGAGATTCCCTTCCCGTAAAGTTTATATAACAACGCCTGTCTGTCTATTGAATCGAACGCCGCCACCGCTTTAAAATCAATAAAGAAGGTATACAGCTTCTTGTTCTGCTTTTGGTACGATTCCGCAATAATAGTGAGAACAAATATTTGATCTACTGTAGAATATCCTCTTCTAAATCCTGCCTGGTGTTCCCCTAACACGTTTACCTGCCTTATCCACTCCTCCAATCGTCGCTTGAGGGTAGCCGTAAATATTTTATATGAAGAATTCAGGAATGAAATTCCCCTGTATTTTTCCGGATTTGCGTGTTCTCCCTTCTTAAAAACTGGAAAGATAAGAGCTTCTTTGAATCTTTCAGGCACTGTCCCCTTATTGTATACTTCGTTCAACAAATGGCATAGCTTATTTTTCATTAGATCAGAACCGTTTTTATAAAATTCTGCTGGAATTTTATCAGATCCAGCTGCTTTACCGTCTTTTAAGTTTTCCATTTGCATTGAACCTTGTACTTGGAGCAGCTTCTTTCACGACTATTTCCAGTGTTGTAAAATCAATCGGCTCCGTCCCAGACAACTTCATGTCTAGGTTTTTTCCATAGCTGTCACCCATAAAATCTTTCCATTTGAGCATCGGAAGTGGTAGCAGAGGACGATTATCTTCTCCAATTTCACTTTTGTGTCCAAAAACAGCAACAATCGGTAAATGATCAGAGAAAGGTACCTGTTTAACTTCAAAATGCTTAACACATTTATTCCAGCTTCCACCCGCTAAACAATAGTCCACAACTGAGTTTCCTTGTCCACCTATGAACGTAAATTCTCCTTCTACATCTCCAAGACTAGTTCCATTTAAAATTCTTAGACCATACGTATCACACAGCTCTAATATCTTTTTACCTCTTGCATTTGTAACTGTGTCCTTGGATCTGCGGATTTTACCTTCAAGACTGTTACACGCACCCTCTTCTTTTCCAACTCTTGCGTTTAAATCTCCTATTATCATAATATTTGGGTTATACGATAGATTCAGATGGACTGTTACACGTTGGAAATCCACCTCCCAATTGTTACAATTTAAGTAACTAGGGTACAACAGGTATTTTTCTTGGTCGATTTGTATGTCCAGAAACACTAGTTCGTTTGCCTTGTGAAAACTACATATAATGCCTTTATTTTTCAAATTCTTTTTATACCCGTAATAGCAACCACCACTGGCTCGTCCCCTTTCATGCGTTTTTATTGCAGGTATCAACTCATAATTATAACTTAAAAATTCTCTTCCACAACTATTTAAATTTTCCTTTGTTACAAATGTTTCAAACAAAAAGACGATCTCATACTGATTTATAAAGTTAAAAAAACTCGGGGAATAGATTCTTGTTACTTAAACCATGAATATTATAAGATAAAATTTTTATGTTCATTAATTAAATTTTCTTAGTACTATATAACAAACTATGACTACAGTGGCAGACGGCAGTACAATTAAAAACAAACTGGGATCCCCGAATCGGTTTGAGGATCACTGAAAACCTGGATGTCACCGATGATTTTCTGTAGTGCTGTCATTCCATCTCTGTCATCGTCACATTTCAAAATGTTTTGGATGTCATAATAGAACTGATGTTCACCAATTTTCAGATGCTGCCCGCGAATTTGTGTTTTTATGTTTTTATTTTTCTTAAAAATTTCTGTGTTAAGTTTCTGTAAACGTCTTCGCCTTTGTCGTGCTGCAGCAGGATAATCCCTGTGTAAAGAAATGCCTGTGCCTCTTAGTTTTGTTGCAGATCTTAAGATGCATCCTACTTGGTCTTTGTTTTGCATTTCCACTATAATGTCAGTTGATTTCTTATTTTTTGTGTTAAGTGTTCGTACCGAAGTAATCGCCGCCGGGTTATTTGTCTGTAACAGATCCAAACAAAGTTTTTTCGCTCTATCGGTTGGGTTTTCTGTTGAGCAGCTGTTATTTGCTGGCAGATGAATTATAACATTTTTTTCATTAGACTTGGCTTCGAAATATTCAACTTGACGTTCAAGTGCAACACATTTGGCTTCAACAAGTTGCAGCTGGTTTTGCAATGAGTGCAATGATGAGAATTGATTTCGAACCTGAATCAAGTTGCATATTGCTGCTACTTGCCTTAACCGGTATCCGTTGCATTTTACCACCCTCCGTTGTCATTATTTAATTTGCTTTTATTTAGTTAAAAAAACGATCTCACCTTAGTTCTTATGTGTTAATATTATTACCGATCACTTGCTCTACACAAATCTTCAATTCCTTTAATTTTTTATTGATTTTCTTTTGCATAAATACTATTAAATTCGGAGCTAACTTGTAAACAAACTAAACACTTTTAAACCACAACTGTCAAACCTATGTATGTACCCAAAATATTCAAACCGTCTACCTATTAACAGACGACAATGGAAAAACCGAATCGCAGTCGAACTCGGTTTGACTTGACTCGGGATATTTATCAGAAATTTAATTCCTAACTCGAGTTGCAGTATATACCCAAAACATTCAAACCGTCTACCTATTAACAGACGACAATGAAAATGCCGAACCGCAGTCCAACTCGGTTCGACTCGACTCGGGTTACACTTTACGAAACTGTACACAATGCATTCAAACCGAGTTCTTTCTATTAGCTACCGATCTACCGTCTACCGATCAACAGATGGATGCAACAAATTGAAAGAACCGAGATATGTTACCCAGTAGGAAATTTGCTCATTAGATAAAAAAAAGGATGAATTCCTCGAGGAATTCATCTGGTGCTTTCATAAGGGAAAACGTCATCAATGAATTCACTAATGAAAAGTCATGCAATTGGTAGGCAGTCTGCAGTTCAAGTTGAATCTTGTGCGTTGTTTTCAAAAGAAAAGAAAACACGTAGCTTATCCTCTTTAACATCATAAACGCTAATCAGGTAGCGACAAAATAAAGTATGAGAAAACAACCCTTTCTTTTCTCTTTCTTCCATTTATTGGCTTTAAAATATATTCTTTTTTTTTTTGTGTCACATGTTGCTTCGAAGGGTATTGGATTTAGATTTAATTTTGTAATTAAGTAAGACAGTTGTGCAATTTATATGTATAACTCACAATAGATGTATCAAATAAACACCAAAGGATAAGGAGAATAACTCAGTAATGGTAAATTCATTAGATTCTATTTCATGGTTTTGAAATAATTCATATATTCTTTAATTTAGATCTCAAATGAACAGGAGAAGAAACCTAAGAATGAAATCATAAGCTGTAAGTCTATGTCACTGAGGGATAATGTAACATCCTAGAGTAGAAAGAATTTTTGAGATAGGTTAAGTAACTTAAAAGTTCCCGTTCTCGTTTCTGTTTCTGTTCCCGTGGGATTATAGGCATGAAATACACGCTAAGTTACTGAGGGATTATGTGACATTAACCTGCTGAAAGAATTTTTGAAAGCCGTCCAGTAGTTTCTAAGTTTCCGTTCCCAACCTCGTTCCCGTGCGAATCTTCTGTTTCCATGGAAATACATATGTGAATGAAGTATAAGTCTGTCACTGAGGGATAATGTAGCATACAGTTGAAAGAATATTTGAAATCGGTCAAGTAACTTTAATGTTTCGTTCTTGTTTCTTGTTCTGTTCTCGTAGAATTATAGGGTGGAAATACAGTCTAAGTTACTGATGAGGGGGGATAATGAAGCACCCCTAATGCTGAAAAAAATTTTGAAATCAATCCAGTAGTTTCTAAGTTTTAGTTCCCAACCCCGTTCCTGTGGGAATATGGGGACCCAAATCTTGACAGAAACCATCTCTTGGCTAAACTATGTCAACCCTGGAAATTTCATAAAAATCCGTTGGGTGGCTTAGGAGTCTATACCGGACATACATAAACATACATACATCCTATTTTATATATATATATATAGATGGATAGAGAGATAGTTCGATATTCTTGTTCGATGTTCGAAAGTGATTAGAACATATTTTTCATCTCTCCGGCAAAAACATTTATAAGCGTGTCAAAGAATACATTCTAAGGAATTTTCTGTGCGCTAGTCATTCACTTACTAGTTTTTAACAAATTGAAATAAAAAAAAATCCAAAACTATTTTAATTACCATAAAATCGCATTGCATTATTTGTCCAATAGTATACATAAGTTATATACATATATAAAACTTTGCACAATGTCATCGTCGTCCACAGTTAATACCCGCGGCAATTTGGCGCGAGTGCAACACCAACAAGCAACAACTTCGAACCCGAATTCGCCGAACACGAAGCCTGATAAAAACATCGATCGGAAAACGGGGTCTCGGAATAAAAGCCCTTTAAATGACCATCACAAACATTGACAACAGATTCCCCTTCTGCTCAGACCGAGTCATCCAAGCTTCCTCTCTGTGCACTAACTTCACACACATGTCTTACATTGGCGGTTTTTCATGCAGAATTGACTAGGCACACCGAATCAATTATAACAACCGTGAAATGTGAGATGGACAAAATTCGCGATGAAGTATTGCTAAAGGTGCATGAAATCGAAGCACAATTAATTGAACACATCAAATACACCAACACAGCCATAACTGATTTATCAGACCGAACAAATCAAATAGAACTCAACTCTCACCGGCGAAATCTCCGAATTGCGAAAACTTTGTGACACTATGGAAAAAAAAAATTTCTCACCGACGCTGTTGCATTCGGCATCCCAAAACTAGCCGATGAAAGCTTAGAAACTTTATACAAAAAACTCTGCGATACAATCAAAATTACACCACCGGCACTGGAGAACATCTTCCGAACCAAAGAACGACACAATAATGACGAGCCTCCTATCATTTTACAGTTCAGCAGCGTGGGAGAACGAAACAAAATGCTTAAAGCACTTGCATTGTACCGAAAAAAAATCAAGCAACCGATCTCTCTACGCGATATTGGTTTTGACTCGAGCAGTCATGTGTATGTCAATGAGAGCTTATCTCCACGCAATCGGACACTCCTCAACTGGTCTTCACCCACTTGATTCCGCCACCTAAGATGAGGTCCCCTTTCGCGATTTCCCTGCAATGTGCTTTCGAATCGAGCCGCAGCGTTTGGGTCCATCCGCTCTTCATGACCCAACCATCGTAGCCTCGCGATGCGTACTCTTCTGGCTATGCCCATATCGCGGTACAGCTCATACAGCTCGTTGTTGTATCTTCTTCTCCACACATTACCTTCTTATACGGGACCAAAAATCATTCGGAGAATTTTTCTTTCGAAACGACCAAGGGTTTCCTCATCCGCTTTCGATAAGGTCCATGCTTCCGCGCCGTAAAGCAGGACTGGGATGATCAAGGTCTTATACAAGGTTACCTTGGTTTTTCTGGAGAGGTTTTTTTTTCTCAATTGCCTTCTTAACCTAAAGAAGCAACGGTTGGAAAGAGTTATTCTTCGTTTGATCTACAGCGGGTCCTAGGTAGACGAATTCCTGTACTACCTCGAAGTCATGTGTGTCTATTGTGACGTTTGGCCAACTCGTCGATGTTCTGTGTCCTTGTTTGATGACAACATATACTTCGTTTTGCCCTCTTTAACCATCAAACCAATTTTTGCCGCTTCTGTTTCAATACTCGCAAAAGCACCTATGACAACACTTTTCTTCCCATTACGTCAATATCGTCTGCGTAGGCGAGTAATTGTACAGACTTTTGGAAGATTGTGCCGCTGGTGTTGACGTTTGAGTTCCTTACAATCTTTTCAAGTATGATGCTGAAGAAATCGCATGACAGTTTGTCGCCTTGCCTAAAGCCTTTTTCGACATCAAAGGTCTCGGTGAGTTCTTTTCCGACCTTGACGGAGCAGCGTGAATTCTCCAAAGTCATCCTGCATAGTCGTACGAGTTTTGCAGGGATGCCGAAACTAGACATGGCTCTGTACAGCTCGTCTCTGTAAATACTGTCATACGCGGCCTTGAAATCGATAGAGAGATGGTGAATATCGATATTATGTTCTCGGGTTTTTTCCAAGATCTGCCGTAATGTGAAAATTTGGTCTATTGTGGACTTCTCTGGTCTAAACCCCCATTGATAAGGACCTGTCAAGTTGTTCACGTGGGGTTTCAGACGTTCACATATTACAGCAGACAAGATCTTATAAGCGACGTTAAGGAGGCTTATCCCTTTGTAATTGGCGCAATTGTGAGGGTCTCCCTTCTTTAGGATCGGGCATACGATACTGAGGTTCCATTCATCGGGCATGCTTTCTTCCGACCATATCATGCAGATCAGCTGGTACATGCTCCTTTCCAACTGGTCTTCAGCTGCCTTGAAAAGTTCGGCATCAAGGCCATCTGTACCTGCAGTCTTATTTGATTTAAGTTTGCATATGGCAAGCTTAACTTCTTCTAGGTCGGAAGGACGGTGTATAATTTCGCAATTACTCATATCATAATCATATCATACTTTTTCTTTCTTTCTTGACATACTGTAAATAATTGAATTAATACTAACTTGCTTGCCATATGCATTCTCATGCATTTATCAATGAATCAGCATTAATGCCGAATCCACTTTTGTAACTTAATTCCTTTGAACTCAATCAATACAAATTTTGTATACATTCAGCATAAGCATACCTTTAGCATACCTTTGTAAATAAGTTAGCGTAAGCATTTCTTTTGTATAAATAGTATTGTAAGCCAATAAAGATTATCATTTACGATCAACAGGTTATTGTGTTCATTTGTTATTATTACTTCACCCCACCAGTGGTAATGAAGTATTAATAGATCTACGAATCTACTCCAGCATACAAAGGTACAAGAACCTTTTGTATTGCATTCATTTTTCATTTAACTTCATTTTTTTTTTAACTTTTTTTCTTATGCTATTTAAAACACATTTCATATTTCACTACCGGGAATAAAGTTCAATTAGCGGGAAATTAACAACGTTTTGTTTTCTTGAAAAAATTACTTTTCGTTTTTTTTTTAATTTCTCTTAAACCAAGAAAAATTTTTTGGTTCGGTTTTTTGTTTTTGAGTAAAAATTAATAAAAGTATTGAATATAAAAAGAAAAAATGGACCTTAATGGGGCAAAATTATGTAAAAAAAAAAATTAATTGAAAAAAATATTTTCTTTTTTCAAAATTTTGACTTTGAGGCTTGGTCTCTCAAAAAGTTTTTAATTAAGTGAACTGAAATTCAAATTTTTTATTAAAGAACAAAGCAATAGCTTTTAAAAACACTAAAAGCTTACGGTCCTCCACCATTAATACTTCTCGGCATCTTCGCTCCATTAATTCTATAAGTCGCCTGCAGCGCTCTACGGGTATAGCTTTCCAAACGGCTTCAATATTGGAGTATAAAATATACCATACAACCCAGCTTCAACCAATCGTCGTCTAATTGTACGGGAAGACGAAAATATGACAGTCATATGGTAGTTCCAGCAAGACAACGACCCTAAACATACCGCTGGGATCACGAAAGAGTTTTTTAAGAACAGCTCAATCACTGTTCTTCAATGGGCATCCGCAAGTCCCGAGCTTAATCACATTGAACGTCTTTGGGATGATGTCAAAAAAGCTGTGACATCCAAAAATAACACAAACATGGGGTTTTTTTTATAATTAACGCACACATAAAGGAGTTATGACTACTTTTATAGGTTATAAAAACACAGTGCGAGCATTTAGAAAAATAGGAGAGGATTTGAAAGGAGACACCGATGCAAGTTACTTTTGAATTTTTGTGAATTGTAATGCGGGGGAAAAACAGAGTTTCGGTAAAGCATTCCACATTCGGGTGGTGCGACTGAAATACGAATCTCTATACTTGACTGTACGTCCGAAGTTGGGCTCAATGTAAAACTGATGAGCATTCCCAGCGAGGCAAGTGTTGCGGCAAAATTGTTTCAGGGGAGGAATGCAGCTGGCTACTTCAATAGAGCACTGTTTGTGAAAAAAGATATAAAAAAAAGAGAGACAGGTAACGTTTCGACGATGTTCAAGAGAATCAATCGATTCTTAGATTAAACTATCACCTATCAATTTAAACGCTCTATTTTGTACCCTATCACGTAGGCGAAAAGATGTTTGAGGAGTACCTGACCAGATATGGGAGTTATACTCCAGTTCTGGGTGAATGAAGGCCTTATAAATTGTAGCCAGATCAGAAGGGTTGAAGAACTTCCTGCATCGTCTCATGAAGCCTAAGCATTAGGCAGGGTTTTGGCGACTTCAAATATGTGGTCATTCCAACGAAGATCATCGTTTACACACATACCAGGTACTGACAGCTTTTCGGTTTCTTGGATGCAGGTACCATTCATGGATAATGGCAATGGGGAAATGTTGAGCTTCAACGACAAGAGGCAGCATTGAGTTTTCGAAGCATTGAATTCTACTCGGTGTTTATGACCCCATGTCCCCATGTAACAATACTGTCAAGGTAAGAATTCAATGAGCTGATCATACGCAACCGTTCCAGTTCCACATCTGAAGAGCAGGGACGTGAATTTGGAAACGAATATGAAAAGCTGAGGGTCGAGTCGTCAGCAAAACAGTTAAGCGGATTGGAAGTTTCAGACAAGAGTTCATTTATGAAAATGAGGAAGAGAGTCGGAGACAAAAGGGAGCCCTTGGGCACACCAGCGTTTATAAGACTTGAAACCAACCAATACAACTTGTATTGAACGGTCGGAAAGGTAGTTTCTAATCTAACGAAGAAGTGACTCGTCGATACCAAAAGCACGCATTTTCGATAAAAGAGCCTGATGCAAAACTATATCAAATGCCTCAGAAATATCAAGCGCAATAATCTTACTTTCTCCAAAACAATGTAAAGATTGGTTCCACTTTTCGGTAAGATAAGCCATCATATCACCAGTGGTCCGTTTGCTACGAAAGCCGTACTGATGGTCATTAAGAAGCTTTCGTTCTTCAAGATATTTCATAAGTTGACGGTTTATCAACGTTTCCATGAAAGAAGGGACGTTAGTGCAATTGGACGCTAATTGGAAGGGGAGGAAGATACGTCTTTTTTAGGGACGGGTTGGACAAAAGCAGTTTTCCATCTGCTCGGAAAATTCCCAGCAGAATAGAAGAACATCTCTTCACAATAACTGCGGGGACACCATCTGGACTAGCGGATTTATGTATATTGAGATCTTTGAGGACTCTCGCAACCGAGCGAGTTCGAAAAAATATCTGTTCCATCACAGAATTTGCAGACTCAAGCTCAGGTGGAGCCAATATGCTATCAGGAAGTGTCAAGTTGGCAGCAAATTGGTTTGTTGATGGAGCTAGCATATGGAGAATCATTGAAGACGAGCGTTGGGACCATGACGTGGTCGAGTTCTTAATGTTCTTCACATAAGACCAAAAGTTTTTGCTTTATACTCCAATATTGAAGCCGTCTGGAAAGCTATACCCGTAGAGCGCTGCAAACGACATATAGAATCAATGGAGCGAAGATGCCGAGAAGTTTTAAACAAAAAGGCTTTGCAACAAAATACTAAAAGTTTTGTAAGGTAAAGATATTTAAATATTGAAAAATATTGATACAAAATACACTTTTCATTTTGTTTCTAATTAGTTGTTGGCCACAAAAGGATCCTTCTTGCAAAAAAGTGAGGAAAAGAAGAAGTGTTACAGGGTTTAGCCGCTCATGCTAATTAATTGGAAAATAAAACTATTTTTACTTTACATTTCAATCAAATAACTTGGAGTTAGAAAAATAATGACTTCAAGTTCGCGCACTCGAAATCTATATTTAGAGTGAGCGGATTAACCCTGCAAAAAAAAAAAAAGAGTTAAAATAATGAGCCCCACATCCAAATTTTTCTCAACGATCGCTCAGACTTGATCATTTTCCAACCCTAGTTCACAAGCAAATAGCTCGCAAGCATATTTACTCACAAGCAAAAATGCTTGTGAACAAACTAAATCAGTAAGGATGCTCACAACTCATTTTTTCTGTATAGCACTCAGAAGCAAATAACTTGCTAGATGACTTGTTTGTACTTACTTGAATATGTTCAAATGCTCATGATCAGGCAAAATGTTCAAGAGCACGCAAAATGTTCTCGCACAGGCAGTGTGTTCACAAGCAGGTAGCGTGCTTACAAGCAGGCAGTTTGTTTATAAGCAGGCAGTGTGTTCATCGAAAAGCAATGTGCTGAACATTTGTATCTAACTATAATTCTATTGAAAAACAAAGAAAGGCATTTATCATTTTTTATGACAAGAATTTGCTAATCCTTTCGTTTTAGCGCAATGTTTGGGTTGAAACTTAGGTAGGTACAAAAATTAAAGGTCATCAATGAATTAGGAAGAGTTATAAACATGTAGGTATTTATGTCGTCGGCGAAATAAGTTTTAAAATTTTTTTTTTGAAAGTATACATAATGAAAGAGTTTATCTGAGAAAAAATGATCTATATGTAACATAACATAAAAAAATCGCAAATGCGGTTTTTATCATTATTTTAGAAGCGTAAATTTTTCTTAGTACCTGAATAATGGTTGCATATTCCAATTTAAAAATTAATAAAATTTCAAGTAATAGAAAACCTAACACCTAACCTAGTTCTAATTTAGTTTTCTGTTTCTGTTTTTGTGTTGAAATTTTTTTTTTTCTATACTCTTACAAACCTGTAATATCTTACTTCAATGAATACAATAAATTGTTTTCATATATACTGTATGATAACCTTTTTCTTCATATAAAAGAAAAAAAGAAAAAACCAAGCTATTAAATAAACGTACTTCTCACCTAAACCTAAATTTTTATTTTACTCAAAACGAACACGCCATCAAACTACCCTTTTTGGTATGATCACATTGCTTGCTTATGGACACACTGCTTGTTCATAAACACATTGCTTGCTCATGAACTTATTGCTTGTTCACGATCAAATTGCTTGTGAACACTTTGCTCACAAGCAGTTTAGTTCAATGTTATTCAAACTCATTTTGACTTGCAAGCAAGTCTACTTGTTTGGATCGTTTGAAAATAGTGGTTGTTCAGAGATGCTTGGTTCAAAAATAAGATTGTTCAGACTTACGTGCTTGTGGGCTGACTCAGTTTGTTCAAACTAGTTTTTTTTTTTTTTAAGTAAATACTCATTGTTCACAAGCAGACTTAGTTCATTTTAATCTCTGGTCCCTACCCCAAAAAAAAATAAGTCAAAATAATTAATAACTCATGTTGGGATAGTTAAAAATAGAGCCAAAAAATTAAAACATCGGCAAAACATCGCTGTATCGTTGTTATGAACGATGTTTTTTTGACATCGAAGTTTGTCGGAGACCATCGATGTTTTTTATAACGATGTTGCAACTCCATTTATGGCAGCCGCAGCGATAATCCTAGTGTTCAACGAACAAGAAAAGCAGAATAACATTTTCAACTGCCAACAAGGACCACATATTATGTATGTATTTCTATGTTCTAGTTGTTTCGATACTCGAATCTTCTCTGGAAATACAGAGATGACGAAACTAGTTTAATGCTATGTCCGCACCTGAAGATAACCTGGGTTTCATTCCAGGATGGTTTGAGTTAACCAAGTAGTGTCCGCATATGCAAAAAAGTTTTGAGTTTATCTTTTCATCTTAAGTTAAAAAGAGGCAGATATAAAGTGTGAGCACAACGTCAACGACGTATGAGAGAATTCATTCTCTCTCCACTCACTTCCACTCTCTTAAATGTCAAATTCAATGGAATATTGGAATTGGAAATAGTGCATTCAGCGCACTTGGTTTCGAGTAGGTTATCACCAGAGATAAGAAATTAATTAGATGGCAATCCTTTACTTCTCTTGCCCCGCAACAACCATTTGTTTACATTGTTGTTTTTGTAATCACATCCTCTGTCTGTGAATACGTGGAAGATGTCCGCACCTGAAGATAACCTGGGTTTCGTTCCAGGATGGTTTGAGTTAACCAAGTAGTGTCCGCATATGCAGAAAAGTTTTGAGTTTATCTTTTTGTCTCAAGTTAAAAAGAGACACATACAAGTGTGAGCAGAACGTCAACGACGTATGAGAGAATTCATTCTCTCTCCACTCACTTCCACTCTCTTAAATGTCAAATTCAATGGAATATTGGAAATAGTGCATTCAGCGCCTTTGGTTTCGAGTAGGTTATCTCGAAACCCAGTGACTAAAAAGGTTTCATTTTGTATGGCAAACCACCATAGCATAATAATAACCATAGCATAATAATAAGATACCGAAGAAAATTTCCTCTAAAATGAAACAATCACATTCAATTTGGTTTGAACAGCTTGTCATATAAATTAATTTGTGTTTTAAATTTTTTTTATATGCTGTTATGTTTCTTGTGTCAAAGCGTTTTCCATATATGAAGGCGCAGGACTCTTTTTAATTTTTTTGGATTGCACTATTACAATGGTAATATACATATGTATAAATATAAAAAATAGTAAACTCGATTTTCTTTTTAACTTGTAGCGTATCACTCGGCTCCGGTCACATTTCTTATGTCTTATTGCATAAATAAAGAAACGATTTGTGCGCCTCCGTGCCCTGGGTCCAAAGCATTGTTAAATGGAAAATCCAGTTTACTATTCTTTATATATACAATGCTCTTAATGCACCCTTCTATGCATGGTTCTTCTACTGGAAAAGCGATGGGCGACGTGCGAGCCTTTCCTTTGAAAAACTATTGTGTGCTCTGCTCTACCTATCACCTTAGCATTTAAGAAAAATGTAAATATAGTTAGGCTTTTGTTCACTTGAATCATTTTTTTAGCTGTTTTAACGTTATTAAAGAAGTTCTGGAAAATTTTAATAGGCCAAGGGGTTTTAAAATTATCAAGCAAAATTAGAAAATAAAAATTAAAAACGAAGTCTTCTGAATTTTATCCAGAAAAAGGGTGTACAGCAAAATGAATATCGCAACCCAACACACACCAATGTAACCACAATACCACTAAGCCTAAAACACTTTGTATCGAGAAAAATTATTTCTTCCCTGCAATTTTGTTGTTTTCTTCGCATTTGAAATAATTTTTACATCATTACACATTTTACAAGAATTTTCTACACATTGATGAAAGAAAGAACTTTGTTTTCAATTCGGTGTACACCTCGCAATTTTTTTCGTTAGGTTCATTTTTTAATTATTTTTTGATATAAGGAAATATAAATTCTCCTGTATTTTCACTTTTGTTCTACACCTGCATTACCCGTAATTGCATATCAGCTGACAAAAACTCGTCGTCCGGGAATCCAGTGTGTAATTTTTTCTTGGTTTTCGGAGATTTGGTTTCAGGAAAACGCGAAAAATTGAAAAAAAAAATTACGCACATATACGGAGATGATACCCACAAAGAGTAGAAAATTAACTCTCTGATTTTTACAATATGGCTGCCTATACAAGTACCACAGATGAGTTACAAGAAGAGGCAAACCATACACACATAATAGGTTTGTTCGATGAGCGCACTGGAGCTCCCAAGTGCGCACTGAAATCGCACTGATGCATTCGATGTGACATTTTTTTTGCCCTAGCGCAATTGCATTGTGTTCGATGCTCGTCCGGTGCAAGAACTCAGTGCGCACTGCCATGCCCCACGTTTTTTTTATATTTAGGTTTTCAGAGCTGTCAATTGGAAATCAGCTGTTTACGTCAAAACATTTAATTTCAAAGCAATGTATATTTTTTATGCAATTACGTTATAAACTGAAGAATTTATGCAACGTAGAATAGAGTGCTATTCACCACATAACTATTCATCTGTTTAGAGCTCTTTAGGGAAATCTAATAAATACGGCTGTGAATATTTGCGTTTCATTTTGATATTTCATCTTTCATATATCTATGAATGAAATGCAATCATATTGTAATGAACACCCAACATTTATACCAATTTCCTAATCGAAAACCATAATTTTTCATCTGCAACCATAATCCTATTCGTCTCTCTTTTTAACTTTTGTGCTTTGTAATCTTCATCCGTCTCGCTTTACTTTTCTGCACTTCCGCAGTTGCAGATGCATGTAAACCCAGCATTATTTTGCGAGCACGTTACATTGGTGTCAGAAGTGTAAATAAAACTTATTTGATTAGTAAAGTGTAAACAAAAAAAAAAAAAAGTAAAAAGAAAAATAATAATTATATACAGTGAAAATGGGTAAGTTGTTAGAAGAGCTCAACTGCATTGAGCTTAAAAGTGAGTTAGGTAAGCGAAATCTTTCTAGAGCGGGATCGAAAAACGAGCTCGTCCTGCGCTTGCATAACTATTTGGAACAGCAAGGGGAAGACGTAAACACTTTTGTTTTTGAAATAGAAGTGGAAGAAGGGGAAGTAAATGAAAGTGTAGATTGTTCTAGTATAATGAAGATTTTATTAGAACAAAACAAGCAACAGCAGAATGTTCTCGGACGTCTGGAAGAGCAACGAAACGATCAAAAGAAGGAACAGCAGAATGTTCTCGAACAACTGGAAGCACAACGAAACGAACAAAAGAAGCTGATTGAAGAGCAACGAAACGAGCAAAAGAAGGAACAACAGAATATTCTCGAAAGACTTGAGGCGCAACAGAATGTTTTGGAAGGTCAGAAAAACATTCTAGAAGGCAAATTGGGTAACATTGAGAAAAATGTATGTGCCCTAGACGAACGCGTTGAAGGTGCGGAGAAACAGCTTTCTGTTGTAGAGAATCGTTTCGAAATCGTAGAAACCCGATGTGATAAACAGTTCTCTGTTCTGACCAAGGAATTGGACCAGATTCGGAAAATAAAAATTCGAGAGTCTGCTGGGGAGTTTACAAAGAAAAAGGAGATGAAACCGCCAACATTTGATGGACAGTCGTCTTGGCCAGTTTACAAGAGACAATTTGAGGCAGCCGCGACAACAAATGGCTGGGATGACGAAGACAAGTACATTGCACTGACTCTTGCTCTTAGAGGACCAGCAGCTGAATTACTTCAAACAGTTCCAGCTGGTAAGAGCGGCGATTTCAGTTCTCTCGTGGCAGCTATAGATAAACGCTTTGGAGATAGCCACTTGAAAGAAGTCTTTCGAGTCCAACTCAGTAACAGAGTCCAGAAAAGGGGTGAAAGTCTAAAGCAGTTCCAAGCATACGTCGAAAGACTGGTTCACCTGGCACACCCGGATGCTGGAGAAGAAATCATCAACCAGCTTGCTGTTGAGTCCTTCGTTCGTCCCATTTCCGATATACATCTTCAGAGGTCTGTGCGAACTGCTAGAACACGTACTCTTTCCGAAACTTTAGCATTCGCATTGACAATTGAAGCAGCAGAACAGGCTTCTCATGGAGTACATCGACTTAGAGAAGCCATAGTCGAAGAATGCTCGTGCCAAAGAGCTGAAATACAAAAGAACCAGCGGAGCGGACTAGCAAGATGTTGGAATTGCAACAAGACCGGGCACTTACAGCGTCAATGCCGACTACCACCAAATAAAGCCGCTTGTCAACATTGTGGAAGCAAGAGATCCAACCTAGAGCAAGGTAACAACAACACCAGCGTTGCCTATCAATCCAACTTCGAGGGGCAGAGGTGGGTTTCTTGTATCGATGGCCCCAGAACCACCATCCAGGTCTCTCAGACCAAACGAGACAACAAAAGTCTGACTGTGGAGACTACTATTAATGGGACCAAACATGTGGCTACCATCGACACCGGTGCCACAGCCTCCATAGTACGTCGAGACCTGGTAAAGACGACGTGGCTTCATAACACCAATAGCTACCGTCTAAGAACCGCAACGGGAGAAGCAGCAAGAGTATATGGAGAAGTGTGGCTTAAAATCCGACTGGCTGATCTAGTGTTTACTCATCGATTCCTGGTGGCAGATATATGTGATGAGTGCATCATTGGAATCGACTTTATGAAACAGCATGGAGTTATTTTGGATATCGGTAATCAAGTTTTGAAATACCAAAATAAAGAAATTCCAATGACCTATTCGAATGAAAATACGTCAACACTGAGGACTGTCTGAAGTGTTCGTTTGGACAAAACTTGAAGGTGAGTTTGGAAGCCTTCGATACTTCATGGTGGAACCAGACCCAGAGTGTTCCTCCCAAAGCGTCATCATTGGGAAAACTCTGCTAGCACCGAAAATCAAAATGGTCCCCGTACGATTACTAAACACCAGACCGTACGATGTAAAGTTGAAGAAAGGAGAAGTCGTTGGACGTTGCGAATCGGTTGCAGCAATTACGAAGATCACAGACGAAGCCTCGAGAAAAACTATGACTCCGGAGGAGCTCAAAACCATCAAAGCTAGAATCCTGAATTCATCCAACCTTGATCACCAACAAACGAGGATGGCTGAAAATCTCCTACAAGATGTTGCGGACACCTGCAAAGAAATTAAAAGTTTTCGTTGAAAATAAACAGGAAACGAAAGTATAAACCGAATGCTTACCGAGTTTGTTTTGTTTCTGATTTGGTCTTATGTCTCGTAGTTTGATGTCCTTGTACTATGTCTTCATGGTGGTGTCTGCAAATGGATGTTGATTTGAGGTTCCTTCAGAATGAATGTTGTATGGATGAGGTGTGTTGTGGTTCTGAGGTATGTTGAAGTAGTTGATGTCGTAGGTTTTGGTTGCTGTTGTGTCGACTGATTCGTGGGCAGGTAGGGATACATAAAAAGTAAGTGCCTTTAATAAATGGCTGAGTTACGCGACCAGGGTTGTTGACCTCTCCTTGATCAGCTGTGAGCTGAGAATCAAGGGAGGTGCAGCAGTACCACTGGCCACGGGGGTTGGTTGCGGCAAGTTTTCCTTCGCTCCGTCACTTAAGGTGACAGAGTAGAAGGCGGTTTGCACCAACCACCCTCGGACAAAACAAATGGAAAAAAAAGGAATGGTACTTACCTGGGAATGTTTGTACAGCGTTGAGTGAGCGAATGTTTGTTTGATTGCCTGTTTTTGTTTCATAGAGCGCTGAGTGTGTGAAGGTTTGATTGATTCTTTTTTTTTGGTGAAGGTCTGAGCGTGTTTTTGGTACAGCCAAACTCATGATTTTCATTAACTTTTTGGGTTTTTAGGCTGTTTCTGCCAAGCTCGATATACCACGCTATCCGGCAATTTTAGTTTGGCAAAAGTCAAAATTTGGCGAAATGTCAGTCTGTGGATTGTATTCCACAGCTGTCAAAGAGAAAACGGATAAGGTGGAGTGTTGGAAAGACGTTGTTGTAAGGTTTGGAATGGTTTGTGTATTTGTTAAGTGTTGTTGGATGTTTGAATTTAAAGTTTGTGTTCAATGTCAAGTGGTCAGCAGGGTCGTTGACCAAGTAACTGGCCGAACGGTTACAACGGCCAAAAGTTGCATTGCAAACTTTGTAACTGCAATGAATCCGCTTGTTGAATTGCGAAATTATACCGAGGTTGGGGGTCGAATGAAAATTTTTTAAGACCACGGGAATATTCAAAGTTGAACTTTAAAGAGTGCGTGTCGCGTTTGACTAATCAATTGGATGTAAAGTGCGTAGAGTCTATAGTTTTTTGTCGTGTTAAGTAAATTTAATAATGTGTTTTTTTTGTAGCAGCGTAATAAAAAAAAAATCAAACAAAAAAAAAACTCAGTGGACAGTATACACTGTTGCATTAGCATAGACACCAAAATTGTGTAATATTTTATCCACGGGTAAGTTCTGTAATTGTGTTGAATCTGTGCCGTAGAGTGTAGTTGAATAAAGGTAGTATATGTGTAAATGGTGTTTTTGTTCAGTTGCAGGGAAATCCAGCAGTGGCCATCAGAGTAGATCCGCAATTGAAACTCATCCGCATGTATGCATAAGGAAAAGAAATTTCACGCTATTTCCCAGCGGGAAATATGACCATTTGGGTCCGTGGGAATCTCCGGACCCCACAAGTAAATTACGACAGTTTGTGTAAGCCCATAAAGAAAAGTCTGGGCATTTAAATACATTTATACCTATATATACGCACATATATTCGAAACGGTTTCAAGCCATAGCAAAAGCCACCCGATCTCTGCGACCGTGGCCCTAAAGAAATTACCTAAAATTATTTAAAGGTGTATAAGCGCACGAAATTTGCGAGAAAAGACATTCCAGGGGCGGAGCCCCAGAATTTGAATTGGCTGGCGGACCGCCAGTAAGAGGCAGGAGTACAGCGATTTTTTTTTTTGATATTTAGGCGTGATTTTCTTTTTTTTACAATAATTCTTTTTTTTTGTATTTTATTGTTTTTTTTGGTGTTAAGTTTTTGTTTAAATTGATTTATTTTTGTTTTTTTTTTTGATGAAAAATTCTTATTTTTTTTGAGTACGAGTTCGATTAGGGGAACGGGAATAGGTGTGTCTTCTCCTCGAACTGGGTTGAGTGTTTGTGCCGTCCAATTGGACACCCCTGTTAGAGCTCTAATTAGGTAGGTTCTAAAGTAGCGTGGGCTGGTAAAAGTAAACGCCCTTGAGCACCCAGGTCAAGGTCGGCCGCATTTGCATTCGCGAACCTTAACGTTCATCGGACCAAAATTTTATAAAAAATATATTAAAATAATTTCTAGTTTTAAGTTCTTTCTTTGAATAAGTCTTGTTTTCCTCTAAACATAATCGTTTCCTTTTTACTGTATTCCTGATTTTTTGTTGTTTTGAGGATTTGTTCTTTTTTTTTGGTCTTATGTAAAGTAAAGCTTCAAATAAATGAAAATTTGTGCATCACGCCTTCAAAAGGAAAAAAGATTTTTAATGTAGCATAAAGACGCCCGATGATGGTGTAAATTCGAAATTTCAGGGGGTGAGAGTGTGACGACGTGGCTATGGTGAGTGGTGCCTGACAGCCCATTCGCACAAGGGGGATCCCACCATCGTTGGCCGACGGGATCCCAGGTGGGGTGGGAAAAGGCCGCACTACGCAACAGCGGTAGTGCCTAGGGTGAGGTGGGATAATTTTTGTGGTGGTGGTAAATTTCCTTTTCGGCACGATTTATGTTTTTGGTATGAGGTTCCGCTCTGCGAGGAGGCAAGACCCCCCCGTATCCGGCGAGCTAAGCCGTGCCTCGCAAGCGTGCCAGGCCTCCAAGTAGAGCATCCTTTCCCTTCACATCCTTCCTTCCCTTCATTTCACTTTCCTTTCCTACATACCTACCTTCCTGTTTCCTGCGTTGGTTCTGTTTCCCTAACTTATCCTCATCCTACTTTCCATATCCTTTTCCTACCTTCCGTTTCCTTTACCATATCCCATCCAAATTCCCATCCTCTCCTTTCCCCTTCCTTTATACCCCCTTATATCAAATGGCGCCCAGACGTGTTGTCCTAGTTTTAGTTTTTGTTCGTTAATTTCCCATTTCCCTAGCAGTGACGTAACGAACCGTAAGTCATGTTCTGGAGAGCTTTTTAGCATGCCAGAACATTTGCGACGGGTGTTACGTTGTTGCTATTCCATATGTTTTTATGTTGTTGTTTGTACTGTGAGATCGGAATTCAGATATGTCTTCAAATGGAAGGTCCATGACGAACCATATGAACAGCGATCTGAATTCGGGTTTCATCAGTATAAGCAATCCCCCAATCTCTAAGTGGTAACACTGGTTCTTGTGTGTTTAGTTTGTGTTCTAATCGCGTCTTATTTATTTTCATTTATCTTGTGTAGTCTAATAATTTTAATTATAAACTGCAAGTTAAATAAGTGTTTAGAGTTCGTATCTTTGTTTAAAGTGTTAATTTTCTTTGTAAACTAATCTAAATTCTGTGTATTTACAAGTTTTTTTGCTTAGCTTCATTGTGTAGTGATTGGTAAGAAAAAGTTTTTTTTTACCCGTTCCCAATAATTGAGTGAAATTTGAGTTGTTTTCATTTTAATATTTGTCTCTCCCTTTAACTTCTTTGAATTCCTAATCTATCCTTTCTCCTCAAACTATAATTTCCTTCATTAACTTTATTTCATTTGTATAACTCTGAGAGCTCTTTATTATCGTCTGCTTGGTGCAGTTGGTAAAAGCGTTAATTCTTTTTGAATACTCACTAAGTAAACCATTCTAGGTTCAACTCCCAGTCGTTCCTAGAAATTTTTTTTTTTTTTTTTTTTTAATATTTTTCAAGTTTTTTTATTCTACTATCAATTACTTTTTTATTGGCTAATTATGGATTGTGCAGCAGTTAAATGTCTGGATAGCTCCAACTCACCTGTTTTTGTATGCTATGGTGTATGTGGTAATGCATTTCATGCAAAATGTATTGGGGCGAGCAATGCGCTTTTAGATAAATTGAATGCTTTTAAAAATGCATGTTGGTATTGTGATGATTGTAAAAAAATATCTCTCTCCCACTTAGCTATCAAAATGTCTACGTTCAAGCTAGATATTGAAAAGCTGTCAAAAGGTTTTGACCAGCTCTACAAAATTTTCAATAAATCGGTTTTGAACTTAGAATCATTTTCCTCTCCCTGTAGCTCTGTTGACATGTCTACATCTACAGAGGACTTAGAAATTCCAATTTCGAAAAAAACTCTTGACTTGAAGGAGATTAATGCTCAGTCTTCGTCTTCGGGAACTAAAAGCTCTGTCACGCTTCCAAATACGGGCACTAAAAGAAACCGTGAAGGAACAGTAGCTAGCAAAAACTTAAGCTCTCCTTCAAAGCGAAAGACATTGAGAAGCAACTCCGTCAAAGTTAATAGTCCTTCTGTCCCGATGGAACCAGTGGTTGAAGTAGTGGATCTCGAAAATAGATCGTTATCAACTAATCTCAATTCTGAACCACAGTCTGGTACATCTTTCACACCAATAGAGACGGTTCCAAAACCGAAATTAATTTTTGTGTCTCGACTTAGGCCAGATCTTAATGCAAACGATGTTTTGCATTATCTCGTTTCTAAGAAATTGATTCCTGATGAAAATTTTATTAAATGCAGTAAGATAAGCAAAACTGATAGCTTTGTTTCTTCGTTTAAATTGCTTGTCCCGCCCTCGTCCTTCGACTCTATTTGTGACAGTAACTCTTGGCCTGGTGGTGCTCTTGTTAAAGAATTTTCCATCAACAGGAGAGTTAAAAACAAATTAGTTACGAATACTGCTCCAAAAAACTAACTAGATTTTCCCTCTTTTATCAAAACGTAAGAGGTCTTCGCAGTAAAACTGCTGATTTATATGTTAACTCCCACGTTTTCAAACATGACGTGTTTGTTTTGACTGAAACTTGGCTAAGTCCAAGTTTCTTGAATTCCGAAATCTTGAGCCCTGAGTTCTCGGTCTACCGTAAAGATCGGCACATAGACAGGCCAGATGAGGTCGGTGGTGGTGTTTTGATTTCGGTCAGGAACACATATATGTCGTCTCGTATACTCTTTCCGTTTGAACTGTCTATTGATGTTGTTTGTGTGAAAGTCTGTACACTGTCTAAAAATATTTTTATCGTTAACGTTTACATTGTTCCAAAAAGTTCAGCCTCTGCTTATGCTGAACTGTCGCTAATTTTGGATCATATTTTTGAATTGTCGGACCTAGAAAGCCAAATTCTGTTACTAGGTGACTTTAATTTACCACATGTCCAATGGTTACCCTCTGACGATGGATCATTCCAAAAACCCTCTCTAACTTCACCGCAGCGTGAGCTTTCTTGTTTAGATAATGTTATATCTACTGACTTACAGCAAGTAAGCTGTATTAGAAATTTCCAAAATCGTATGTTAGACCTTGTTTTCTCTTCCGAAGCTATTAACACGGTTGTTCTTCAATCTAATTCAGGCATTACTAGAATTGATGATCTTCATCCCCCCTTAGATATTTTTGTGGAACTAAGCAACGCATCTCACGTTATTAATAATTCAAATGACTGTTTATATACTTTTGACTTTCGAAAAGCGAATTTCGATTTGCTCTCGAATGAATTAAGCAGGGCTGGTATTGAAAATATATCAACCCTTACAAATATTGACGAAGCAGTCGCTTGCTTTTACTCCGTTTTAGAAAATTGCATGGAAAAAACCATTCCCAAAAAGACGCTCAGAAATGATAGTTTTTGCCAACCGTGGTTTACCAAGGAACTAAAGGCTCTGAGGAATAAAAGAAACAAGGCTTGGAAGACCTATTTAATTACTCTTTCTCCAACTGACCACCAAATATTTATAAGTTTTTTTGAAGACTTCAAAACGCTTTCTCAGAATCTGTACTCTAGCTACGCCACCCAAATGGGCTGTTCTCTGAAAAACGATCCAAAAAGCTTTTGGTCCTTTGTAAATTCTAAAAAAAAATCAGATGGCTATCCAGCCAACTTTATTTATAATACCATATCTTTAAAAAATACTCCCGACATTTGCAATGCCTTTGCAGACCAATTTAATTGCTCTTTTTGTAATACAAATCTAGAAATTGATGAAAAATACTTTGAATATTTAACTCACTGCTCGCAAGTGAATTTTAATAATATCCCTATTCAAAGAGACAGAATTACTTACTACCTCTCTTCTCTCAAAGATGATGTTTCTTCTGGTCCGGACAGTATTCCGCCAATTGTTTTAAAGAAGTGTTCCGCACGATTATCCTCTCCACTTGAACATCTTTTCAAGCTTTCATTAAAATCTGGAATATTCCCCACTCTTTGGAAAAAATCTTTTATCATACCTGTTTTCAAAAAGGGTGAAAAATCCGATATAAAAAACTACAGACCTATTTCAAAGCTCTCATGTATACCTAAGGTATTTGAACAAGTAGTCTGCGAAAGCGTATCCTTTTTTTCAAGGAGTGTTGTCTGCCACCAGCAGCACGGATTTATGCAAAGAAGATCGACATCTACCAACCTCCTATCCTTTCATCATAAGTGTTCCAATGCTCTTGAATGTGGGAACGAGCTTGATTGCATTTACACTGACTTCTCTAAGGCGTTTGACCAACTGTCTCATAACGTCATACTTTATAAACTAAAAGCCTTTGGATTTCCCCCAGTATTTATTGCTTGGATAAGTTCCTACTTAAAAAATAGGTCTTATGAAGTCAAATTTCGTAACGTTTTGTCAAAACCTTTCAATGCTATGTCTGGCGTGCCACAAGGTAGTCATCTCGGCCCCTTGCTTTTCATTATTGCAATAAATGATGTAATTTCTTGCATCTCCTATAGCGACATTTTAATCTTTGCTGATGATATGAAAATTTTTAAAATCATCGAAAATGCTTCAGATCGCGACTTCTTACAAAAAGATATTGATAGTTTTGTTGTATGGTGTTCAATGAACGGACTAATTTTAAATACTTCCAAGTGCCAAAGTATGACCTTTTCCCGTAAAAGATCTCCTAGCATTGGAGAATATTCAATATCGCATCAATCCCTATCTCAAGTTTCTAGATTCCGGGACCTCGGTGTTCTTTTTAGTACCAACCTCGAATTTAATGAACACATCAACCTCATTATTAACAAAGCAAATTCAATGCTTGGCTTTATTAAGCGATGGGCTAAGGAATTTAATGACCCTTATGTTACCCTCTCTTTATACAACTGTTATGTTCGTCCCCATCTAGAGTATGCTTCTCAGGTGTGGTCACCATTTTATGATATTCATAAATCTCGAATCGAAGCAATACAGCACAGATTCATACGTTTCGCTCTCAAAGGTCTTCCTTGGGAAGATCCTTTCAATCTCCCTCCATATGAAAATCGTATTCGCTTATTAAATCTTCAAACCCTCTCACAGAGAAGAATCAATAATGATTTAGTGTTTTTTCATCAATTAATAACCGGTATAATTGATGCTCCCGACTTGCTCTCCCACGTAGGATTCAACTATCGCGGAGGGACTCACCAACTACGTAATTTAGAGTTTATACATCGCTCCCACCACCGAACTAACTATGGAATGCATGAGCCATTAGCACGCATGAGTAGGTTATTCAACTCTAATCCTTTTATTGTCGATTTCAACATTAGTAAAAGTAGTTTAAAATTAATATTAAGAACCAGTGTACCATCTGCATGATTCATGTTTAGTAGATTTTTTATTACTGTAGTTTAATTTCATTTTTTATTTATAACCTTGTTTCACTAGTTTAGTTTGTTCTCTTAATGTTAATTTAATTTAAGTTTTACTTTGTAATATTTTTGTAATGTTTTTTTATTTTTCCTCGTATACGTTCTCTTTGTGCTTGTGTTGGCGTTATTTACTAACCACTAACACTTGCATTAATGATGAAGAGCGTAGATAAGTGTGTACAGACGAGCTTGCTCTAAGTTCAGTGCCACTTAAGTCTCTGAGATGCAAAAAAAAAAAAAAAATCCCCCTCCAAATCAATCCTTAAAACGTTGTCATCCTAGGTGTCAACACTTCGTAAGTCGTGATTTGGATAGCTCTTTAGCAAGCCAAATCACTAGCGACGAAGATGTGGAGACTGAAGATGACAACAATATCCTTCCGAAGTAAAATGAATCTTTGTTGTCTAAAACGTTTCATTTCACCTCACTCTAGTTAAAAGAGATCAATACTTGAAAAATTAAAGCTGTCAGGTGTTACCTCCACGTCGAAAAAGTATCACCGTAAGCCACTGAAAATCGTCACACAACAACCCCCATATTTCATGCATAAAACATACATCTGTACAAATACAATCAAAATAGATTAACATATAAATTGAAGTCTTCGATAAATAAAACAGAACATAATATACATTACATACATATACACATATCTTACACATATAATATTAAAAAAATAAATCGTTGGGTTAGTTAATAACTTAATTGAATGTTTTATTAGTATTGTGTTTCTTTCCTTTTACAAGTCGTGTTTTGGTTGATTATTTTGTTTGTAGTGTTAAGTTAGTATTTACGTTGTTTTTTTTTGATCCTACATACATTCGTTTTCTTATTGTTTTTTTTAGGTTATCGTTCATAGTTGTTAGGATAGTTTTTGGTTGTTTTGAGAATAGTCTAGTTTAGTTTTTTGTAAGTTAGGATTAGTTTCCAGTTTAGTATAAGAATTTTGTTAGAAGAGTTTTGTTAGTGGTTAGTTTTAAATTCGCATTTTGTTTACTATTGCTGTAAAGGTTAGTTTTCTGTGCAAATATAATCGCTTCGAACAGCTGCTAATCCTTATCGGTCCTCAGGTGTTAGTCGTTGAGCGTTAGATTCCTGGTATGAACACTAAAAGGAAGACAAAAGGTTTAGTCCATATAGCTTAGAAAAAACAAGTGGTATAGTTACCCGTGCAGCTGCAAAAGCTAAAAAGATGTCTTTCGGCGGACGTTCCCCTGCTTCCAAGCTTCCTCCATCCAATGCCGGTCCGGAGGGAACTCAGGATCTGGTAGATGTATCGGTGCCTCCTCCTCCAGTCAATTTGGGTCGTGAATTCAGCGACACCTCTTTAGAGGCACCGACATATAGTCCTGTGAGCGGTGCAGGGGCAGCCTCTAAGGGAGCTGTAAGAAAAAATAAAAGTATTAGTAATGAATTTAGGACTGAGGAGGGTAGGTTAGATGAAGGTAACGAGTGCGGAAGCAGGGGAACAATCTCAGCTGAAATGAGTTCAGCCATAAGCTGTGCGGTCGAATCGGCACACGAATCGCTTGCTCGTGAATTAAAGGAGCAATTAGACAAGTCGTTGGACGAAAGGTTCACGGATTTGTTGAACCGGTTCACCGCAACCATGTTGCAAGGGCAGACTCCTCCCGAGGTCAGGCAGAAAATTCGTCACACCAGCAACAATCATAACAACATCAATACCAATGCACAGAACAGCGGTCACTCTCAACTGAACCCGTCGTCTAGGACGTTTGTCCCGGTGACACAACCAGCAGCAAACCCCGCTCCGATGTCAGAATATGAGACGTACCAGGCGAACTTCGTGCAACAAAGGTTCGAGTTCCAGAGAAATCCTCCATCGGGATTCCGTCCACAGGCAGCGTACGGTGCGCACGGAAGCGGGCGTTTCAAACCCCTTAGAATTGATAAGTGGGGAATAAAATTTACCGGCAAGCCTGAGGAACTAACGGTGGAGGATTTCATCTTTAGGGTGGAATCTCTGCAGTGTCAGCATGATTGCTCTTGGGCTGAGGTCTTGCGAGATTTTCATCTCCTCCTCTCGGGTGCTGCCTACGATTGGTTTTGGCAATACCAGCGATCCAACGGTCGGCCGGATTGGCCGATGTTGAAAAACGCCATCTCACGGCAATTTCGGAATTCGAAGTCGGATTTCGATATTGTGCGTGAGATCATGGACCGCAGGCAAGGCACCTGGGAGTCGAGCGACGAGTTCTTCGCCTCCGTAAACAAACTGAGATCTCAGCTCAGGATGCAGATCCCAGAGGACGAGCTGGTACGGATTTTAAAGAAGAATTTGAACGAGCGGGTCACGCAGCTGGTCTACCCACAGAACATATACTCCTTGGATCAGTTGAGAGTGGCGTGCAAGGAAGCTGAATACGCTTTTTCTGTCAGGGAAACTGAAGGTTTCAGGCAAAATAGGCTCCAAAAGAAGTTTGCGGTTCATGAAGTCGAGTACGACGAACCAGAGTACTGCGAGGAAGAAGTAGCGGCGTTCCAACACACGGGTGCGTGCCCTAGGGTAGGTCGTGTAGGGAATGACCCTAAAAATGTGACTTGCTGGAACTGCAGATTGCCTGGTCATTTATACCAGGACTGTGCAGAGGCGCGTAACATTTTCTGTTATAGGTGTGGGAAGTCGAATGTGATAACCCCCAAGTGTCCAGTTTGCAACCCGGAAAACCGGGCGAAGAGCGTGACATTTGCGGGGGAGTCACGTTCGACCCAAACCCAGTAACAGAACCCCGATGTCATACGCCACAAAACCAAGCAGTCAGAATATTAAAGAGACCTGAGAACGCCAAACCAAATGATAACGTAAAAAGAGTAGAAATTAGGCCATTGCACCAAAGAATAAGAGAGTATTATAAAGCCAGAAGAAGGATTTTCGGGACGAAATCAGGAGAACTTTCAAAAAGGATACTTAAAACTAGGGAAAGATATAGAGTAAGAAAACAAGTTAGGAAAAACATTTTAGCAACCGTGGTAGTCAATGATAATGATCCTAGGCCATATGCTAAAGTAACGATAGCCAAGAAACAGATTTTAGGATTGTTAGATAGTGGTGCGAGCATCAGCATTCTTGGAAAAAACTGCAAACAATTTATCGAAGAAAATAAGCTCCCTATACAGCGTCATGCGTTAGCGGTCAAAACAGCTGATGGAAAGGCCCAAGAGATAATAGGAAGAGTAGACGCTGAAGTTGAATTTAAAGGCCGAAAACAATTCATAAAGTTTTATTTGGTACCGAATCTAGACCAAGAACTTTACCTCGGGATAGATTTTTGGAAGGCGTTCCAAATCGCTCCAAGTGTGGTGAGTGAAGTCTCACTTATTCAAGACCCGGCAGATTTGTCCAACGCGCACCTACTGTCTTTCGAACAAAAATCGAAATTGGAAGCTGTTAGGGCGAAGTTTCTTGATTATGAACGTCACTGTCTTGGGAAAACGTCTTTGATTGAGCATTCTATAGATACCGGAGAGGCAGATCCTGTTAAGCAGCGTCACTACCCTGTTTCACCAGCGGTACAAGCCGTGCTGTATCAGGAAATCGACCGAATGCTGAATCTCGGTGTGATTGAGGAGAGTGAGAGTCCTTGGTGTTCACCCGTTGCACTCGTCAAGTAGCTAGGTGAAAACAACGCCGTAAAATACCGGTTTTGCCTAGATGCTCGAAGAGTCAACGCGGTGACGAAAAGGGACGCCAATCCACTGCCTCATATAGAGGGACTCCTCAGTCGACTTCCTGATACATACTTCTTATGTAGTGTTGACTTGAAGGAGGCTTTCTGGCAAATACCGCTGGAGAAAAACAGTAGAGAAAAGACTGCGTTTGCGGTTCCGGGGAGACCCTTGTACCAGTTTACGGTCATGCCCTTTGGGTTGTGTAATGCAGCTCAGAGGTTATGTCGTCTAATGGACAAGGTTATTCCTGCACGACTCAGGGACCGTGTCTTCGTGTACCTTGACGATTTGCTCATCATTGCACCGGATTTCGAGACCCATATCGACTTGCTGGGACAAGTAGCTGAATGCCTCAGGAAAGCCAACCTAACGATAAACTTGAAGAAATCGAAGTTCTGCTTCAAGGAACTTAAATATCTAGGGTTCATAGTACGTGGAGGCAAGTTAAAAACTGACCCGGCTAAGGTCGAGGCGGTTGTTGACTTTCCACTACCGAAAAATCCGAGACAGGTACGTCGGCTACTTGGACTAGCAGGTTGGTATCGACGTTTCATTAAAGATTTTTCTACCCTAACAGCCCCATTAACAGACACCCTAAAGAAAAACGCTAAGTTCGAAATGACAGAGGCAGCTTTAGCGGCGTTTGAAGCCTTAAAGAAAGCGGTGACAACTGCTCCGGTCTTGACTCACCCAGACTTCACAAAACGTTTCTATGTTCAATGTGATGCGTCCGAGTCCGGTATAGGTGCAGTGTTGTTTCAGAAGAAGAGTGAAGATGAGGAATGTTCCATATCATATTTCTCGCAAAAGCTCAACTCTTGTCAGCGAAACTATAGTGTGACCGAGAAAGAGTGTATGGCTGCGGTCATGGCTGTTAAGAAGTTCAGGCCCTATGTCGAAGGCATGGATTTCACTATCATCACAGACCATTCCAGCCTTAAATGGCTGATGACCATGAAGGACCTCAACGGTCGTCTGGCCAGGTGGAGTCTAGAGTTGCAATCCTATGCTTTCGACATAGAGCACCGAAAAGGAACCCTCAACGTCGTGCCAGACACACTTTCTCGGGCACACTTGGAGAGTTTAGAGCTGGAAGGAGTTGTACCCCTTGTGGACCTTGATTCAGAACAATTCCTAGAAGAAGAGTACACTAACTTGATAAAAACAGTAGAAGAAAACAAAGACCAGTTACCCGACTTGAAGGTTGAAGATAAATTTGTGTACAAGAGAGCGTTACCGATTGGTGTCAACGAAGAGTACACTAGAGAACATTCTTGGTTGTTGTGGATACCATCTGGTCTCACACACGAATTAATTGTAAAAGCTCATGAACCACCTCAAGCGGCTCATGGCGGAATCGCTAAAACGTTAGACCGTATCCGGCAATACTTCTATTGGCCGAATATGACAGTACAAATACGTCAATATGTGTCTAATTGTAGTATCTGTAAACAGTGTAAGTCTTCGAACCAAGTACAACGTCCACCCATAAGTAATAGTTATACCACCGATCGTCCTTTTCAAAAACTTTATGTTGATTTCCTTGGACCGTATCCAAGATCAAAAACAGGAAATGTCCACATTTTTGTTGTCTTAGATCATTTTTCCAAGTTTGTGTTTTTGAAAGCACTTAAGGTTGCAAATGCCACTAGCATTATTAACTATTTGCAGAAACAAGTGTTCAATACGTTTGGAGTGCCCGAAATCGTTCACTCTGATAACGGGAAACAATTTGTTGGGAAAGAGTTCCAAAACTTTCTAAAGAAGTATGGAATTCGCCATTTTAAGACGGCTAATTATTCTCCGCAGTCGAATGCCTCGGAAAGAGTCAACCGAACTTTGCTCGCAGCGATACGGTCTTATATAAAAGACGACCAGCGTGATTGGGATGCTCATCTCCATGAAATCACGGTAGCGCCCAGGAGCTCAGTTCATTCAGCTACTGGTGTGTCACCGAATTTTGCTCTCTTTGGAACAAACATGATGACTCACGGCAGTAGCTATGAACTGGCTCGAAAACTGACCGTGCTAGAAGACGGCGAGTTGGTAACTCTACCTAGGCATGCACGAAAGGGTTCGAGATTCTATATTGGAATCTATCGAAAGAAGCGCTAAAACGTATAATGTCAGAGCACGAGATGTTAGGTACCTGCCAGGGCAAGAAGTTTACCGTAGGAACTTCATATTGAGTGATTCCTCTAAGTACCTGAACTCTAAACTATGCCCAAAATACAGTAAGTGCAGAATAGTTAAGCCAGTAGGAAAATGCATGTACGAATTAGAGAACTTGAATGGTAAACGGTTGGGAATTTTCCATGCTAAAGACATTAAACAGTGAGAAGAGCGATGTGCAATATAAGCGGTACCTTTAAAACCTGTGTTAAAACCTGTGATAAGACCACCCTATCACACGATACTTCAAAATACTTCTGTGCAATATAATCTGACCACAAACTTTGAACAAATTTTTCCATCTGTGATACGACACCTGATCACGATTAAACAAACTCTTATCTGTGATTCAACATCACGATTTGATTCTCTATGAAGCTTTAAAAACTATCTGTGATACGACATCACGACTGAATTTTCGATGAAATAGCTTTAAATACCATCTGTGATACAACGTCACGATAACGACACCCTTCTGTGATATTATACTATAAGTATGAAATCAAACTACCGTTTGTGATATTGATTAAGTCACTATACACTATATAACATCTGTGATATTGACCTAGTCAAGAAAAACCATACCATCTGTGATACATACATCACGATAAAAAACAAAACAGGCGAAAGAAGGGTAGTGCAATAGAAATCCGTCTCGAATCTCTTAGGTGCAATGGACCTTAATACTCAGGCAGGTAGACAAATGGCTATATAATAAGTTTTCATGTATGTATATGTATATCTATGTTAATTTATTTTAGTTTGTTTAGAGATATATATAATTACTAGCTGACCCGCCCGGCGTTGCTCGGATCTAAGTTATTTAAAAAAATTGTCAGGAACACCCGCTGGACTAAGCTGAAAATAGCCGGAAAGTTTCTATATAATATATAAATGTTAATGGTAGATGGCCCTTATCACTAAGGGGTATGAAAAGTAGATAGTAGCCTATTCTCAGACCTACTGAATATGCGTATAAAATTTGGTAGAAATCGGTCAAGCCGTTTCGGAGGAGTTCAAGTTCGAACACCGTGACACGAGAATTTTATATATATGATACTATTTACCTATCTATGTTAATTTATTCTCGTCCGTTAAGAGATATCTATATTTATACTATTTATGTTAATTTATTTAGTCCTTCCAGATATTTATACTATTTACACTTATATGTTAACTTATTCAGTCTGTCCAAATAATCTATATTTATATCTATGTTAAATTATTGAGTCCGTTACAGAGTATTTATTAATTTATATTTTTATTTACACCTATAGAGTAGTTAGTAAGTATTTATTAAACCTAGTCTTGAGTATATAGTTTATTTATCTAGTATTTAAGTATTCTTAGCTTATGTGATATTTACAACCCTAGGTTAAGTATTTATTCAATGGTGATATAAGCAGTAAGTATATTAGGTTTATGTTAACACGCAATATCAGAGATTTATGTTATTTATTTATTTACGTACTTTATATGTTCAAATCTGTGATATTCGTGTTACCAATTTGTATCTTTGTTTATATGTTAAGAAATTTAATATGTTAATGCATGTTTTGATGTTTATATATATGTAGGGATTAAAAGCAATGTCACCATAACTTAATATATGTATATAGCCAATAGGAACCATAAATGCTATAATTGTCTTAAAGTCTACTTATTTAAACTCACGGTAATTCCAGTATAAATCCCCGAAAAGCGGAACGAACCAGGACCGATAGGTGATACACCGCGGCTGCAGGTCGTTGACCTTAAGCAGATCTTCATTGCAACTAACCACAAACAGCAGGTTCAATAAACCTAAACAAACAATTTGAGAATAAGGCTAATTACATAAGGGAAACGGAAACATACGTGATTAATCCTTACGGCCCGGCGTTTTTTTTTTTTTTGGGTTCTTCCCCACGTAGTGTTGTCCATGTTGTCCATATTTATTGTTTTTTTTGTTTAGGTCCCTCCTTTTCACATACCTTGGCGAGTAAAGCTACTCCCAAGTCATGTGTTTTGTTGCGGACACCTGCAAAGAAATTAAAAGTTTTCGTTGAAAATAAACAGGAAACGAAAGTATAAACCGAATGCTTACCGAGTTTGTTTTGTTTCTGATTTGGTCTTATGTCTCGTAGTTTGATGTCCTTGTACTATGTCTTCATGGTGGTGTCTGCAAATGGATGTTGATTTGAGGTTCCTTCAGAATGAATGTTGTATGGATGAGGTGTGTTGTGGTTCTGAGGTATGTTGAAGTAGTTGATGTCGTAGGTTTTGGTTGCTGTTGTGTCGACTGATTCGTGGGCAGGTAGGGATACCTAAAAAGTAAGTGCCTTTAATAAATGGCTGAGCTACGCGACCAGGGTTGTTGACCTCTCCTTGATCAGCTGTGAGCTGAGAATCAAGGGAGGTGCAGCAGTACCACTGGCCACGGGGGTTGGTTGCGGCAAGTTTTCCTTCGCTCCGTCACTTAAGGTGACAGAGTAGAAGGCGGTTTGCACCAACCACCCTCGGACAAAACAAATGGAAAAAAAAGGAATGGTACTTACCTGGGAATGTTTGTACAGCGTTGAGTGAGCGAATGTTTGTTTGATTGCCTGTTTTTGTTTCATAGAGCGCTGAGTGTGTGAAGGTTTGATTGATTCTTTTTTTTTGGTGAAGGTCTGAGCGTGTTTTTGGTACAGCCAAACTCATGATTTTCATTAACTTTTTGGGTTTTTAGGCTGTTTCTGCCAAGCTCGATATACCACGCTATCCGGCAATTTTAGTTGGGCAAAAGTCAAAATTTGGCGAAATGTCAGTCTGTGGATTGTATTCCACAGCTGTCAAAGAGAAAACGGATAAGGTGGAGTGTTGGAAAGACGTTGTTGTAAGGTTTGGAATGGTTTGTGTATTTGTTAAGTGTTGTTGGATGTTTGAATTTAAAGTTTGTGTTCAATGTCAAGTGGTCAGCAGGGTCGTTGACCAAGTAACTGGCCGAACGGTTACAACGGCCAAAAGTTGCATTGCAAACTTTGTAACTGCAATGAATCCGCTTGTTGAATTGCGAAATTATACCGAGGTTGGGGGTCGAATGAAAATTTTTTAAGACCACGGGAATATTCAAAGTTGAACTTTAAAGAGTGCGTGTCGCGTTTGACTAATCAATTGGATGTAAAGTGCGTAGAGTCTATAGTTTTTTGTCGTGTTAAGTAAATTTAATAATGTGTTTTTTTTGTAGCAGCGTAATAAAAAAAAAATCAAACAAAAAAAAAACTCAGTGGACAGTATACACTGTTGCATTAGCATAGACACCAAAATTGTGTAATATTTTATCCACGGGTAAGTTCTGTAATTGTGTTGAATCTGTGCCGTAGAGTGTAGTTGAATAAAGGTAGTATATGTGTAAATGGTGTTTTTGTTCAGTTGCAGGGAAATCCAGCAGTGGCCATCAGAGTAGATCCGCAATTGAAACTCATCCGCATGTATGCATAAGGAAAAGAAATTTCACGCTATTTCCCAGCGGGAAATATGACCATTTGGGTCCGTGGGAATCTCCGGACGCCACAAGTAAATTACGACAGTTTGTGTAAGCCCATAAAGAAAAGTCTGGGCATTTAAATACATTTATACCTATATATACGCACATATATTCGAAACGGTTTCAAGCCATAGCAAAAGCCACCCGATCTCTGCGACCGTGGCCCTAAAGAAATTACCTAAAATTATTTAAAGGTGTATAAGCGCACGAAATTTGCGAGAAAAGACATTCCAGGGGCGGAGCCCCAGAATTTGAATTGGCTGGCGGACCGCCAGTAAGAGGCAGCAGTACAGCGATTTTTTTTTTGATATTTAGTCGTGATTTGCTTTTTTTTAGAATAATTCTTTTTTTTTTGTATTTTATTGTTTTTTTTGGTGTTAAGTTTTTGTTTAAATTGATTTATTTTTGTTTTTTTTTTTTGATGAAAAATTCTTATTTTTTTTTTAGTACGAGTTCGATTAGGGGAACGGGAATAGGTGTGTCTTCTCCTCGAACTGGGTTGAGTGTTTGTGCCGTCCAATTGGACACCCCTGTTAGAGCTCTAATTAGGTAGGTTCTAAGGTAGCGTGGGCTGGTAAAAGTAAACGCCCTTGAGCACCCAGGTCAAGGTCGACCGCATTTGCATTCGCGAACCTTAACGTTCATCGGACCAAAATTTTATAAAAAATATATTAAAATAATTTCTAGTTTTAAGTTCTTTCTTTGAATAAGTCTTGTTTTCCTCTAAACATAATCGTTTCCTTTTTACTGTATTCCTGATTTTTTGTTGTTTTGAGAATTTGTTCTTTTTTTTTGGTCTTATGTAAAGTAAAGCTTCAAATAAATGAAAATTTGTGCATCACGCCTTCAAAAGGAAAAAAGATTTTTAATGTAGCATAAAGACGCCCGATGAAGGTGTAAATTCGAAATTTCAGGGGGTGAGAGTGTGACGACGTGGCTATGGTGAGTGGTGCCTGACAGCCCATTCGCGCAAGGGGGATCCCACCATCGTTGGCCGACGGGATCCCAGGTGGGGTGGGAAAAGGCCGCACTACGCAATAGCGGTAGTGCCTAGGGTGAGGTGGGATAATTTTTGTGGTGGTGGTAAATTTCCTTTTCGGCACGATTTATGTTTTTGGTATGAGGTTCCGCTCTGCGAGGAGGCAAGACCCCCCCGTATCCGGCGAGCTAAGCCGTGCCTCGCAAGCGTGCCAGGCCTCCAAGTAGAGCATCCTTTCCCTTCACATCCTTCCTTCCCTTCATTTCACTTTCCTTTCCTACATACCTACCTTCCTGTTTCCTGCGTTGGTTCTGTTTCCCTAACTTATCCTCATCCTACTTTCCATATCCTTTTCCTACCTTCCGTTTCCTTTACCATATCCCATCCAAATTCCCATCCTCTCCTTTCCCCTTCCTTTATATCCCCTTATATCAAAGAGTACACTGACATCTTCGCATCGGCAAAGGGGCAATATGGTAGGACACAGTTGGTGCAGCATCGCATCAACACAGGAGATGCAAGACCGATTCGTCAACCCGCAAGACGCCTTCCACTGGCCAAACAAGGTGAGGTTGAGGAAATGAAAACAACAATGAAGAAGGACGGTCTTATCGAAAATTCCAAAAGTCCTTGGGCATCACCAGTGGTTCTAGTGAAAAAGAAAGACGGGAGCACTCGTTTTTGTGTGGACTACCGAAGGCTGAATGATGTGACTAAAAAGGACAGCTATCCCCTGCCGAGAATCAGTGATACCCTGGATGCCATGAAGAGTGGATATTGGCAAGTTGACATCCATCCTGATGATCGGGAAAAGACGGCATTTTCTACAGGTAATGGGCTCTGGCAGTTTAAAGTTATGCCGTTTGGACTATGCAACGCTCCGGCAACATTCGAGCGTTTGATGGAGTGCGTTCTTCAAGGACTGACGTGGAAAGCGTGCCTTGTCTACTTGGGCGATGTCATTGTTTACGGCAAAACATTTGACCAACATTGCAAGAACCTAAAAGCCGTGTTTCAGAGACTTCGAGAGGCTAACCTTAAACTGAATCCAGAAAAATGTGCACTTTTCAAAACCGAAGTTAAGTATTTGGGACACATCATCTCTTCCCAAGGAGTGAAGACTGATCCTGAAAAAGTTGACTCCGTCAAAAATTGGCCAACACCACAGGACAAACATCAACTCCGAAGCTTTCTTGGTCTTGCCACATATTACCGACGTTTTGTTAAGAACTTTGCTGGAGTTGCAAAAAGTTTGAACCAGCTCACCGAAAAAGGGAAGCAGTTCAAATGGTAAGGTGAGTGTGAAAAATCTTTTCAGGAACTCAAATACCGCCTCTGTAACGCCCCAGTGCTGGCACATCCAACACCTGGCAAAACATTCCTTCTGCGGACAGACCATGGTGCTCTGAACTGGCTGTTGAACTTCAAAAATCCAGAAGGTCAAGTCGCAAGGTGGATAGAAAGACTGCAGACTTATGATTACCAGATTCAACGCCGCAGAGGAAAGTTGCACTCAAACGCCGACGCATTGTCCCGAAGACCTTGCAAGGAGGATTGCAAGCATTGTAGGCATCAAGAAAACAAAGAAAATATTACCGCTCAGCGACTAAGAGCTGACCCCATATGCGGATGAAGCAATGAGGAAGTGAGGACCGCTCAACAGGAGGATCCAGATATCGAACCCATTCTCGCATGGAAAGAAAATGAAGAGAAACCTGAATGGGGAGACATTTCTGACAGGAGTCCAGTTCTCAAAGCCTATTGGGCACAGTGGGACTCACTATATGTGCAAGAAGGTGTCCTCAGGCGAAGATGGGAGTCCGCTGACGGTAAATCATATGTGATGCAGCTGATCGTACCGCAATCGAAAGTCAGTGAAATTCTTCGGGAGATGCACGACTGACCTTCTGGAGGTCACCTGGGAGTTAACAAAACACTGGAGAAGGTGCGACATCGGTTCTACTGGTTACATGCTAGAGATGACGTGGAGAAGTGGTGCCGAACATGTGACAAGTGTGCTGCAACCAAAGAACCTGGTAGTAAGATTCAGGGGAAGATGCATCAGTACAACGTTGGATCACCTTTTGAGAGGATTGCAGTAGATGTGGCTGGGCCTTTTCCAGAGACCAACGCTGGAAACAAGTACATTCTGGTTATAATGGACTATTTTAGCAAGTGGCCTGAGGCGTATGCCATCCCAAATCAAGAAGCCAAAACGGTGGTCGACCAGATTGTGTTTAACTGGGTGAGTAGGTTTGGCGTGCCTATGGAACTCCATTCCGACCAAGGGAGGAACTTTGAGTCAAACATCTTCCAAGGAGTGTGCGGACTACTTGGCATCAAGAAGACCAGAACCACACCGCTTCATCCACAATCTGATGGGATGGTTTAAAGATTCAACCGGACCTTGAAAGAACACCTCACCAAGGTCGTAGGCGACTACCAAAGAGACTGGGATAGGCACGTATCGCTATTCCTGATGGCCTATAGAAGTGCAGTACATAGCTCGACAGGACAAACACCATCTGACATCCTGTTCGGGAAAACCATGCGGCTGCCCAGCGAACTTAAATTTGGATGCCCCACAGAGGAGCCACAGTACACGAACGAGTATGTGGATGACCTCAAGGAGAGACTCGCTGACATCCATAAAACAACAAGACACAGAAGCGACAACGGCAGGATTCCAAGCAGGAGATCGTGTGTGGCTTTATAATCCTCATCGTCAAAAGGGATTGTCACCGAAACTTCAGCAGAACTGGGAAGGTCCTTATACTGTTGTCACGAGGATTAACGACGTGGATTACCGCATCCAAAGAGGATTAAGAGGCAAGTTAAAAGTAGTTCATTGTGACCGGCTGCATCGATATAGTGGCGAGGCTGCAGATGGAATTATTCGGGACGAACAATCTTAAGGAGGGGGCAGTGTAATGAACACCCAACATTTATACCAATTTCCTAATCGAAAACGTTTAACCGAAAACACAACTGGCAGCACTATAATGGAATGGTATAAAATGATAGGCATTGCTTGTAAGCCAGTGTGTGTGAGTGTAGAGATTTTTGACAGCAAATGTGGAAACCATGGAGAAGAAACTGGAACGCTCTAGATGAGTGTTGTTCTATATAAATAGGACCGCTGACGCAACGAGCAGTCAGTTTTGATTATAGAGTGATAAAGTTAAGAGTGAAATGTTGTTAACCAGTGATAGTCCAACAGTCGAGTTGAGTTCGAATAAAGTATAGATACTGAATAAAGTGGTAGAAATAAATTAAAAAGTGAAGTTTTATTTTGCGAACTAAGCGCACGTTACACTATGAATAATAATAAATAAATTCTAATATAGGTCTATATACGTAAATATTGCGCTAAGTATGAGGTAGAAGAATGTATGTACGGTTGGATGTTATCGGAATCGTTAGGTGCTGGGTTTGGATCAGTGTTAGTTGAATGGAATTGGTGGGTTATTGTGTTAATGGGTTGGTAGGTTGTTGGGATCGCTAGTTATTGGGGTTGTTGGTTTGGTGAGTGGTGGTTGGGATTTTGGTTAGTTGGGTTGTTGGGATTGTTGGGTTATGGAATTGTTGGGTTTTGTGAGTGGTTGTTGGGATTTTGGTGAGTTGGGTTGTTGGGATTGTTGGGTTATGGAATTGTTGGGTTTTGTGAGTGGTTGTTGGGATTTTGGTTAGTTGGGTTGTTGGGATTGTTGGGTTATGGAATTGTTGGGTTTTTGGGTTATTGGGATTTCGGGTAATGGGATTGGTGGGATTTTGGGTATTGGGATTTTTGGGATTGATGGGATATGGAATTGGTTATCACAGTTGTCTATTGCTTAAGGTCCTTGCCGTGGAATATACCTAATGTTTTGCCATTCAAATTTTCAATTTCATATAAATTTTTACCCACTGGTTTAACTACTCTACATTTAACGTACTTAGGACAAAGTTTTGAGCTGAGGTATTTCGAAGAATCGCTCAAAAAAAAAACAGGGGAAGATGCATCAGTACAACGTTGGATCACCTTTTGAGAGGATTGCAGTAGATGTGGCTGGGCCTTTTCCAGAGTCCAACGCTGGAAACAAGTACATTCTGGTTATAATGGACTATTTTAGCAAGTGGCCTGAGGCGTATGCCATCCCGAATCAAGAAGCCAAAACGGTGGTCGACCAGATTGTGTTTAACTGGGTGAGTAGGTTTGGCGTGCCTATGGAACTCCATTCCGACCAAGGGAGGAACTTTGAGTCAAACATCTTCCAAGGAGTGTGCGGACTACTTGGCATCAAGAAGACCAGAACCACACCGCTTCATCCACAATCTGATGGGATGGTTGAAAGATTCAACCGGACCTTGAAAGAACACCTCACCAAGGTCGTAGGCGACTACCAAAGAGACTGGGATAGGCACGTACCGCTATTCCTGATGGCCTATAGAAGTGCAGTACATAGCTCGACAGGACAAACACCATCTGACATCCTGTTCGGGAAAACCATGCGGCTGCCCAGCGAACTTAAATTTGGATGCCCCACAGAGGAGCCACAGTACACGAACGAGTATGTGGATGACCTCAAGGAGAGACTCGCTGACATCCATAAAAGAACAAGACACAGAAGCGACAACGGCAGGATTCCAAGCAGGAGATCGTGTGTGGCTTTATAATCCTCATCGTCAAAAGGGATTGTCACCGAAACTTCAGCAGAACTGGGAAGGTCCTTATACTGTTGTCACGAGGATTAACGACGTGGTTTACCGCATCCAAAGAGGATTAAGAGGCAAGTTAAAAGTAGTTCATTGTGACCGGCTGCATCGATATAGTGGCGAGCCTGCAGATGGAATTATTCGGGACGAACAATCTTAAGGAGGGGGCAGTGTAATGAACACCCAACATTTATACCAATTTCCTAATCGAAAACGTTTAACCGAAAACACAACTGGCAGCACTATAATGGAATGGTATAAAATGACAGGCATTGCTTGTAAGCCAGTGTGTGTGAGTGTAGAGATTTTTGACAGCAAATGTGGAAACCATGGAGAAGAAACTGGAACGCTCTAGATGAGTGTTTTTCTATATAAATAGGACCGCTGACGCAACGAGCAGTCAGTTTTGATTATAGAGTGATAAAGTTAAGAGTGAAATGTTGTTAACCAGTGATAGTCCAACAGTCGAGTTGAGTTCGAATAAAGTATAGATACTGAATAAAGTGGTAGAAATAAATTAAAAAGTGAAGTTTTATTTTGCGAACTAAGCGCACGTTACACTATGAATAATAATAAATAAATTCTAATATAGGTCTATATACGTAAATATTGCGCTAAGTATGAGGTAGAAGAATGTATGTACGGTTGGATGTTATCGGAATCGTTAGGTGCTGGGTTTGGATCAGTGTTAGTTGAATGGAATTGGTGGGTTATTGTGTTAATGGGTTGGTAGGTTGTTGGGATCGCTAGTTATTGGGGTTGTTGGTTTGGTGAGTGGTGGTTGGGATTTTGGTTAGTTGGGTTGTTGGGATTGTTGGGTTATGGAATTGTTGGGTTTTGTGAGTGGTTGTTGGGATTTTGGTTAGTTGGGTTGTTGGGATTGTTGGGTTATGGAATTGTTGGGTTTTGTGAGTGGTTGTTGGGATTTTGGTTAGTTGGGTTGTTGGGATTGTTGGGTTATGGAATTGTTGGGTTTTTGGGTTATTGGGATTTCGGGTAATGGGATTGGTGGGATTTTGGGTATTGGGATTTTTGGGATTGATGGGATATGGAATTGGTTATCACAGTTGTCTATTGCTTAAGGTCCTTGCCGTGGGATATACCTAATGTTTTGCCATTCAAATTTTCAATTTCATATAAATTTTTACCCACTGGTTTAACTACTCTACATTTAACGTACTTAGGACAAAGTTTTGAGCTGAGGTATTTCGAAGAATCGCTAAAAAAAAAACAGGGGAAGATGCATCAGTACAACGTTGGATCACCTTTTGAGAGGATTGCAGTAGATGTGGCTGGGCCTTTTCCAGAGACCAACGCTGGAAACAAGTACATTCTGGTTATAATGGACTATTTTAGCAAGTGTCCTGAGGCGTATGCCATCCCAAATCAAGAAGCCAAAACGGTGGTCGACCAGATTGTGTTTAACTGGGTGAGTAGGTTTGGCGTGCCTATGGAACTCCATTCCGACCAAGGGAGGAACTTTGAGTCAAACATCTTCCAAGGAGTGTGCGGACTACTTGGCATCAAGAAGACCAGAACCACACCGCTTCATCCACAATCTGATGGGATGGTTGAAAGATTCAACCGGACCTTGAAAGAACACCTCACCAAGGTCGTAGGCGACTACCAAAGAGACTGGGATAGGTACGTACCGCCATTCCTGATGGCCTATAGAAGCGCAGTACATAGCTCGACAGGACAAACACCATCTGACATCCTGTTCGGGAAAACCATGCGGCTGCCCAGCGAACTTAAATTTGGATGCCCCACAGAGGAGCCACAGTACACGAACGAGTATGTGGATGACCTCAAGGAGAGACTCGCTGACATCCATAAAAGAACAAGACACAGAAGCGACAACGGCAGGATTCCAAGCAGGAGATCGTGTGTGGCTTTATAATCCTCATCGTCAAAAGGGATTGTCACCGAAACTTCAGCAGAACTGGGAAGGTCCTTATACTGTTGTCACGAGGATTAACGACGTGGTTTACCGCATCCAAAGAGGATTAAGAGGCAAGTTAAAAGTAGTTCATTGTGACCGGCTGCATCGATATAGTGGCGAGGCTGCAGATGGAATTATTCGGGACGAACAATCTTAAGGAGGGGGCAGTGTAATGAACACCCAACATTTATACCAATTTCCTAATCGAAAACGTTTAACCGAAAACACAACTGGCAGCACTATAATGGAATGGTATAAAATGACAGGCATTGCTTGTAAGCCAGTGTGTGTGAGTGTAGAGATTTTTGACAGCAAATGTGGAAACCATGGAGAAGAAACTGGAACGCTCTAGATGAGTGTTGTTCTATATAAATAGGACCGCTGACGCAACGAGCAGTCAGTTTTGATTATAGAGTGATAAAGTTAAGAGTGAAATGTTGTTAACCAGTGATAGTCCAACAGTCGAGTTGAGTTCGAATAAAGTATAGATACTGAATAAAGTGGTAGAAATAAATTAAAAAGTGAAGTTTTATTTTGCGAACTAAGCGCACGTTACACTATGAATAATAATAAATAAACTCTAATATAGGTCTATATACGTAAATATTGCGCTAAGTATGAGGTAGAAGAATGTATGTACGGTTGGATGTTATCGGAATCGTTAGGTGCTGGGTTTGGATCAGTGTTAGTTGAATGGAATTGGTGGGTTATTGTGTTAATGGGTTGGTAGGTTGTTGGGATCGCTAGTTATTGGGGTTGTTGGTTTGGTGAGTGGTGGTTGGGATTTTGGTTAGTTGGGTTGTTGGGATTGTTGGGTTATGGAATTGTTGGGTTTTGTGAGTGGTTGTTGGGATTTTGGTGAGTTGGGTTGTTGGGATTGTTGGGTTATGGAATTGTTGGGTTTTGTGAGTGGTTGTTGGGATTTTGGTTAGTTGGGTTGTTGGGATTGTTGGGTTATGGAATTGTTGGGTTTTTGGGTTATTGGGATTTCGGGTAATGGGATTGGTGGGATTTTGGGTATTAGGATTTTTGGGATTGATGGGATATGGAATTGGTTATCACAGTTGTCTATTGCTTAAGGTCCTTGCCGTGGAATATACCTAATGTTTTGCCATTCAAATTTTCAATTTCATATAAATTTTTACCCACTGGTTTAACTACTCTACATTTAACGTACTTAGGACAAAGTTTTGAGCTGAGGTATTTCGAAGAATCGCTAAAAAAAAAACAGGGGAAGATGCATCAGTACAACGTTGGATCACCTTTTGAGAGGATTGCAGTAGATGTGGCTGGGCCTTTTCCAGAGACCAACGCTGGTAACAAGTACATTCTGGTTATAATGGACTATTTTAGCAAGTTGCCTGAGGCGTATGCCATCCCAAATCAAGAAGCCAACAAGGTGGTCGACCAGATTGTGTTTAACTGGGTGAGTAGGTTTGGCGTGCCTATGGAACTCCATTCCGACCAAGGGAGGAACTTTGAGTCAAACATCTTCCAAGGAGTGTGCGGACTACTTGGCATCAAGAAGACCAGAACCACACCGCTTCATCCACAATCTGATGGGATGGTTGAAAGATTCAACCGGACCTTGAAAGAACACCTCACCAAGGTCGTAGGCGACTACCAAAGAGACTGGGATAGGCACGTACCGCTATTCCTGATGGCCTATAGAAGTGCAGTACATAGCTCGACAGGACAAACACCATCTGACATCCTGTTCGGGAAAACCATGCGGCTGCCCAGCGAACTTAAATTTGGATGCCCCACAGAGGAGCCACAGTACACGAACGAGTATGTGGATGACCTCAAGGAGAGACTCGCTGACATCCATAAAAGAACAAGACACAGAAGCGACAACGGCAGGATTCCAAGCAGGAGATCGTGTGTGGCTTTATAATCCTCATCGTCAAAAGGGATTGTCACCGAAACTTCAGCAGAACTGGGAAGGTCCTTATACTGTTGTCACGAGGATTAACGACGTGGTTTACCGCATCCAAAGAGGATTAAGAGGCAAGTTAAAAGTAGTTCATTGTGACCGGCTGCATCGATATAGTGGCGAGCCTGCAGATGGAATTATTCGGGACGAACAATCTTAAGGAGGGGGCAGTGTAATGAACACCCAACATTTATACCAATTTCCTAATCGAAAACGTTTAACCGAAAACACAACTGGCAGCACTATAATGGAATGGTATAAAATGACAGGCATTGCTTGTAAGCCAGTGTGTGTGAGTGTAGAGATTTTTGACAGCAAATGTGGAAACCATGGAGAAGAAACTGGAACGCTCTAGATGAGTGTTGTTCTATATAAATAGGACCGCTGACGCAACGAGCAGTCAGTTTTGATTATAGAGTGATAAAGTTAAGAGTGAAATGTTGTTAACCAGTGATAGTCCAACAGTCGAGTTGAGTTCGAATAAAGTATAGATACTGAATAAAGTGGTAGAAATAAATTAAAAAGTGAAGTTTTATTTTGCGAACTAAGCGCACGTTACACTATGAATAATAATAAATAAATTCTAATATAGGTCTATATACGTAAATATTGCGCTAAGTATGAGGTAGAAGAATGTATGTACGGTTGGATGTTATCGGAATCGTTAGGTGCTGGGTTCGGATCAGTGTTAGTTGAATGGAATTGGTGGGTTATTGTGTTAATGGGTTGGTAGGTTGTTGGGATCGCTAGTTATTGGGGTTGTTGGTTTGGTGAGTGGTGGTTGGGATTTTGGTTAGTTGGGTTGTTGGGATTGTTGGGTTATGGAATTGTTGGGTTTTGTGAGTGGTTGTTGGGATTTTGGTTAGTTGGGTTGTTGGGATTGTTGGGTTATGGAATTGTTGGGTTTTTGTGTTATTGGGATTTCGGGTAGTGGGATTGGTGGGATTTTGGGTATTGGGATTTTTGGGATTGATGGGATATGGAATTGGTTATCACAGTTGTCTATTGCTTAAGGTCCTTGCCGTGGAATATACCTAATGTTTTGCCATTCAAATTTTCAATTTCATATAAATTTTTACCCACTGGTTTAACTACTCTACATTTAACGTACTTAGGACAAAGTTTTGAGCTGAGGTATTTCGAAGAATCGCTCAAAACAAAATTTCTTCTAAAAACCTCCTGTCCTGGTAGATAGTTAACCTTTCGTGCCCTAATGTGATATGTTTTTGCGCCTTTATCGTTCGCGTTAAGAACCGATTTTCTTACTTGCTCGCGTATGCACTGCAGTTTGCTATGCTCTGGAATCGTCATTAGCTCACCATCTTCAGCTACATTCAGTTTTCGAGACAGCTCATAATTACTACCGTGGGTCATCATATTCATACCGAACAGTGCGAAATATGGTGATACCCCAGTAGCTGAATGTACTGAACTTCTCAATGAAGCTGCGATTTCGCTAATATGGGTATCCCAATTACGTTGATCGTCTTTCAAGTAAGAACGAATAGCTGCTAAGAGCGTTCTGTTAACTCTCTCAGAGGTGTTTGATTGAGGAGCGTAGTTGGCTGTTCTGAAATGACGAATTCCGTACTTTTGGAGAAAGCTTTGAAAATCTTTCGAAACAAACTGTTTTCCATTATCTGAATGGATAATTTCAGGCACTCCAAAGGCATTAAAAACTTCTTGGCTTAAAAATCGAATAACACTACACGAAATGGCTGACTTTAAAGGTTTTAAAAACACATATTTTGAAAAATGGTCTAACACGACAAAAATAATAATGTTTCCACTCTTCGATCTTGGATAAGGACCCAAGAAATCGACATACAATTTCTGAAATGGACGATCGGTACAAAACCTATTGGAAATGGGTGGACGCTGAATCTGGTTGACGGTTTACACTGTTTACAGATATCACACTTACTGACACAGTTTCGAATTTGAATGGTCATATTTGGCCAGTAGAAATACTGTCGAATTCTATGTAACTTCTTGGTGACTCCACCATGAGCAGATTCAGGTGGCTCATGGGCTCTTTTCCCCCATTTGGAATAGACTTCTTATACACGAAATTTTCTATTACCTTAAGGTCTGGCAATTCTTCTAGGTGTTCCTTTATCGTTTTTATTAGACTCGTATATTCTTCCAACAAGAACTGTTCTGATTCCAAATCTACCCTTGGAGCTACTTCTTCCATTTCTAAACTCTCCAAATGTGCCCGAGAAAGCGTGTCCGGCACGACGTTTAAAGCTCCTTTTCGGTGCTCTATGTTGAAGTTGTATGACTGCAGGTCTAAGCTCCACCTGGCTAATCTACCGTTAAGGTCTTTCATGTTCATCAACCATTTCAAACTGGAATGGTCGGTGATGACGGTGAAATCCATACCTTCAACATAGGGCCTGAACTTTTTAATAGCCATGACCGCAGCCATGCACTCCTTCTCGGTCACACTGTAATTCCTTTGGCAGGAATTCAGTTTTTGGGAGAAGTACGAGATCGGACATTCTTGATCTTCATCCTTTCTTTGAAAAAGAACAGCTAAGATACCGGAGTCTGACGCGTCACACTGAATGAAAAATCTTTGCCGTCAAGCTCGAAAAATCCTTAATAAAACGTCTATACCACCCTGCTAGACCAAGTAGCCGGCGAACTTGTCTTGGGTTATTAGGCAGAGTAAAATCGACGATCGCATCGACTTTGGCAGGATCAGTCTTTAATTTCCCTCCCCCGACGATAAAACCCGAATATTTTAGCTCTTTGAAGCAAAATTTTGGCTTCACAAGGTTGATCGTCAGGTTGGCTTTTCTTAGACAGTCGGCTACCTGTTCTAGCAGTGCGATATGTGTCTCAAAATCAGGGGCAATAATGAGTAGGTCGTCGAGATACACGAAAACCCGATCCCTGAGTCGTGCAGGAATAACTTTATCCATCAAACGGCACAACCTTTGCGCTGCATTACACAGTCCGAAGGGCATGACCGTGAATTGGTATAAAGGTCTCCCCGGAACCGCAAACGCAGTTTTCTCCTTACTCTGCTTCTCCAGCAGTATTTGCCAGAATGCTTCTTTTAGATCTACGCTGCTTATAAAATAGGTGTCAGGCAATCTGCTGAGTAGTCCTTCAATGTGCGGTAGAGGGTTGGCATCTTTTTTCGTGACCGCGTTCATTTTTCGAGCGTCTAAGCAAAACCTATACTTAATAACGTTGTTCTCACCTACTTTCTTTACAGGCGCCACCGGTGAACACCAAGGACTCTCGCTTTCTTCTATGACACCGATTTTCAACATTCTATCTATCTCCTGGTAGAGTAAAGCTTGAACCGCTGGTGAGACAGGATAATGACGCTGCTTGACAGGCTCCGCGTCTCCTGTATCTACAACATGCTCCATTATTGGTGTTTTACCCAGACCATGACGTTCATAGTCCAGGAATTTTCGCTTGACAACCTCCAACTTTGCACGCTGTTCTAAGGATAGGACATGAGCATTTGTTACATCAGCCGGTTCTTCTAAAATTGAAACTTCACTAACGACGCTTGGTGCTATGTGGAATAATTTCCAAAAATCTATACCTAAATATAGTTCCTGGTCTAGATTTGGAACTAAGTAAAATGTTATCTGTTCTTTATGCTCTTTATACACGACATCTACACATATTTTACCAACGATACTTTGCGTTTTACCATCCGCGGTTTTAACGCCGGATTTGTGAGGCAAAACTGAAATTCCTAAATCATTAACGAATTTTTCACATCCTTTTCCCAAAATGCTTATACTCGCCCCGCTATCCAATAATCCGAGTATTTCTCGACCTGCTATCTTGACCTTGGCGTATGGCCTAGGGTCATTATTATTACCGAAGATGGTCGCTAGTATACTCTTCTGTACTTCTTTCCTCAACTTGTACCTATTCCTAGTTTTAACAATTCTATTGGACACTACTCTTACATTGTTATTTAAAATCCTATCTCTAGCTGCATAATAATTTCTTAACCTAACATGTAACGGTATAATTTCAAATTTTTTCTTAATATTTTCTCCTTTCTCTCCAGACTCTCTTTGTAACACTGTTACCTTCCCTTCGCTACTGCTATCTTTCATGTGTATTTTCATTGCGGGGCTTGCGTCGAACGCGACTCCCCCGCTTGAATCGCATTCCCGCAACATTTCGGTGTGATCACCCCTTCCTTACCGCATCTGTAAAAGAAAATATTTCTGGCTGCAGAACAGTCTTGGTAGAAATGACCTGGCAGTCGACAGTTCTGTTATATTTTTTCCTAACAAGTCAGAGTCAGAACTCATGAACCAACCTCAGGAGCCATGAAATTACCAACGAACATCAATTGCCAACGGGACGAAACCCTCGAGTTAAATAAAGAACGTCAAAACAATTAAGTGTAATTTGCCTATTGTTAAAAGGATGGGAGTGGAGGATGGGGAGCAACATATTTTACGCAGCCTGTTGCGAGGTTAAAATGTTAGGCCCTTGGTGAGGCCGATTTGTTTGTCATACTTACTTGATTTGTGGTGGATATTGTTCCTTCTTATGAAATATTCCAAACTCCGGGTTAATTTTTAAATGCTTTTATTTAACTGTGCTAATTGCGCTACTTCACTGACATAATTTTCTCACTTGCTTTACTGACATCATTTTCATAATCTACTTTTGTTTATATAGCTTATTCTACTTACTTTATTTGGCCTCATAACCGCCAGCTGGTGTCGTCATTCGCCAGTCATCGTTTTAGTTCGCAGTCATCAGTTCGCAGTCATCATTTTTGTTTTTCAAACCACTGTGCCAATTGCATATATGGGTCATCAGTTCGCAGTCATCATTTTTGTTTTTCAAACCACTGTGCCAATTGCATATATGGGCTGCAGGTGTTTCATTTAAACCCATGTGTATTTGGGTCATAGTCGATTGGTTGTTTACTTTTTTGTATTCCCACAATGTCTTTTGTTTGACATGTGGGCCAATCAATCGATCTATGACTATACAACATTCCTCCCCATCGTAAAAAAGTGGCCAATTTCCGTTTTGGAGAGACGGAAATTGTTTCTTTGGGTGGTTGTTAGTGATCTACACTTTTGTTAGACAAGGTTTAATTTGGAGAAACTGGCAGTGTTCTTTTGTTTCTTTAAACTGGCGATCTCTCATGGAGAGTTTATTAGTGGTTGATGAATACTGGACTTTTGGCTTATTTATTTTCTTCCTTCTAATTCTTGTCTTTGGCGCGAGTTCTGCTTAGGTTGGAATAGGTCTATGAGGTGCCAAATAAAGTTCCCTTATTTTAGTGTTTCATAAAAAACTTGTAGTTACTTTCCATAATTTATTGCATTGATTTGATTTTTTCAGTACTTAAATTGTTGTTTATTTTTATTTAATATACATTAGTTTATAACATAAATCTATTCCTTAGATTAATTTGAATATCAACGAATTTATTTTATTAAAGATTTACTGTACAATTATATTTCTTTTATTTAATTGTCATTAATTTAATAACTAAAATTTTATTTTACATTATTGTAGGTTTATCATTATATTTGTTTCTATTGTTTTACTATATATCTTTTTTTTGTATATATATATTTTCATCTTTGTATAAGTGCAAAGATTATCTGTTGAGCTCTTTTTTATAACTCTTGGATTTGTCGATGTAATTTTATTTATGACTTTTTAGAACATAATTTTTAATTTTAAATTATGTAGTATTTGTGGTATAATTTGACACTGGAGTTTGGTTTATTTTTTGTTCAAGTTACATTTTCTTTTTTGTTGTTTTAAGTAAATAAATTTCCTTGTTCTTCTTCTTTTTTTTTTAAATGTACATTTATATGTATTTATGTTTATTGAATATTTTTGGGTACAATAATTTTACAAGAATTTGGGGTTTTAAATATTGTTATTATTTTTTTAAAAGTGTAAATTTAGGTACCTATTTGTATTTTGTATCAAAAATATATAAAAATTATTTTTTTTTTTTTTTTTTACAAGTGTATATTCATTTATTAAATTTTCTTTAATATTCTTAACTCTATTGTTACATTTATTCATGAAAGTTTATTTTTTAATTAACATAACATAATACAAGTTTATTTCTTTTTGATAGTATGTAGATATGTTACAAAGTATATTTTAATTTAAACTATTTCAAAAAGTTTTATTCTGTTCATTTAAATATTAAGTCTTATGAGATATATTTTTTATTCCTTGCAATTTATTATGAATTTATTTTGTGTTTACTTATAGTGAAAAAGTTAAGAAAAAAAAAACTTTAACCAACAATGAAAATATTTGTTGATGATTAATAAAAAAAATTTTGTATGCATCTATATGTGCATATGTATGTTTGAAGAATATTACTTTCCTTTAAATTTAACTTTTGTTTTGGAATGTAGTATAGGTATTTGTATACAGATATATTTTTAATATATATTAAATTCAATTTTAATTTTTTATGTTTAGTATATTTGTATATAAATATAAAAAAATTATTTTTTTTTGTCTTCTATAAAAAAGAATTTTATTTTTGAAGATGTTAATCTGTGTGTGTTAGTTTGTATGTGTATGTGTTTAATGTGTGTGTATTATTGTTTTAAGTCTATGTTTTTTGGAGCTCCTTAGGTCTCTCTTTTATTTATTATAAATTTTTTTTTTTTTTTTAATTTGGGGAATATGTTGAGATCATGTTTGAGAAAAATTAATTTCATATTTCTTTTTTGTTTTTTTTTTTTTTTTTTTTTTAATTTGGGGAATATGTTGATATCATGTGTGAGAAATATTAAATTTTTGTTTTGTTTTTTTTTTTTTTTTTTGATCTCGTTAGAATATTTTTTTCTTTTTTTTTTTTTTTTGTTTCCCTCTTTTTTCCCTCTTTTCAAAAAAACTTTTATTTTTTACATTTGGAACTTTTTATCTGGTAAATCTTTTTTATTTTGAACTCTGGGTAGTCTTTTATTCTGGTAAGGTTTTACTATATCTTCTATCTATCTCCTTTTTTCTTTGGTAAGTATTACTTCGAATATTTGTAATTCATCGATGAGTGGACTTTGGTTTTTTTTTTTTTTTTTAATTCCAATTTTCTTCTGCGGACTTTACTATGTTCGTGTGTTTTGTTATGTCATCTTTATATATTTCCGTTGTTGGGCTAGTGTAAAGATTGTGTTGAATAAACTAAACGTGTAGAATAATATTAATATGATTCATATCTTAAATGAACAAAATTTGTATGTTGAGTCCTACACTGCTTCCCTTTTCTTCTTTCTATATCTCTATATCTAATTCATTTCAAAATATTTGTTTGTCGTTATCTTCTCATTGCATTACATAACAACATGAACATAAAAACTGTCAACGTTTTTGGTGTGTGCCCTAGTATTCAGAAACCTAAATGCGGTGTTGCATCACATTTCATATGACACCATGACACTCAATTGTCCGACATAAAAAATGTCAATGTTTTTGGCGTGCGCCCTAGTAATCAAAAACCTAAATGCGGTGTTGCATCACATTCCTATGATACCATGACACTCAAATGTAAAAAATGTCAATGTTTTTGGCGTGCGCCCTAGTAATCAAAAACCTAAATGCGGTTTCTTTGATAAAAATGTTCTGGTTACTTGAGCTTCAAAATTGTTATGGGTCAAATGAATAGTATTTAGTCAACAATTTTTTTTTTGTTTATTTTGTAGTAGGTTGAACAACTTAAGCTTTTTTTTGCTTTGAACTTGAGCTGCTTCATTCTGAATGAAAAAAAAAAAAAATTACCTTTGGTGATAAATGTCTTGTAATCGTTGAATATGAGTGAATTTTGCTGATTGGAAATTTAACAAGGTGAAGTTCGTTTTTTTTTTTTTTTGTTATTCGTAGAAATGTTTTAAACGGTTATTATGAACAGTCACCTGTTTTTTCTTTATTTGAACTACACTATTGACGTCATTGATGATTTTTACTATTGTGTATGGGCCTTTCCAAACTTCGTCCAACTTGTGGTTTTTATTTGGATTCTTTATTAGGATTTTATCTCCTATATGGATAATATTGGGTCTTAGTTTTGCATCATGGTAGTTTTTGGAAGTTATTTTGCTCTGGAGAAGGTTTTTCCTAGCTATAGCGTAAGTTTTTTGGAGTTTGTGTCTTAGAACATAATAATAATTTTCGTGGTTGTTAGGGGTTCCCTTTTTAGATTGGAAGGTACACTAGAAGTAAAACCGTAAAGGCAATCCATTGGGGTTAGTTTGGTTCCCTCATGTATACTATTATTGTATACGAATGCCGCAGTTCTGAGATACTGATCCCAAGTTCTTGGACTGTCGTCACATATAGTACGGAGATATTCCACTAAAGGCCTATGAGCACGTTCAAGCGAACCATTTGATTGTGGGTGGTATGCAGTAGTCTGAAGCTTCTCGATCTGTAGGAGTTTACACACTCTTTTGAATAGTTTCCCTACGAAGTTCGCACCTTGGTCGGTTACTAGCTGCTTGGGTATTCTATATCTTGTAACTATTTGTTCAAAAAATATGTGCGCCACTGTTTCAGCTTCGGCGTTGGGCATAGCATACCAATCGACGAATTTTGTCAGATTATCTTGGAAAGTTAGGATGTACTTGTTTCCGATTTGAGAATCTGGAAGTGGTCCTACAATGTCGAGGTATACCTTGTCAAAAGGTAAATTACAGATATCTGTAATTACCATTGGCATTTTGGTTTCAAGACTTGACTTCATTTTCTGACATTTTTTGCATCTTTTTATGTAGTTGGCTATATCTTTGATCATATTGGGCCATTTATATTTTTCTCGGATTCTCTTATAGGTCTTAATAACACCTTGGTGTCCGCCAAATGGAGAGTTGTGGTAATCATTGAGAATGGTGGAAATGTCTTCTTGAGATTTTATGGTTTCATATCTTTTCTTTGTTACTTCTTCTACTGGGTGTATTATAGGAGGGGTATCTAAGTTGGTTTTTTCCGGTTCTTCATCGTTTTTTCGCGTTTGTGCTCGGGTTACAGCGAGAACAATATTGTTTGAGTTTTTGTCTTCACTATTTCCGGATTTAAAAATTATTTCTGTCTTTTTGTCAAACGTGTGTTCAACCGAATTATTGGGAATTCTACTAAGGGCGTCAGCGTTAGTATTATACTTCCCTGGTTTGTATTCGACTTTATAATCGAACTCGGAAAGTTTGTGATGAAACCTAACCAGTCGGGATGTTGGGTCCTTGACGCTAAAAATGCCTTTCAAAGGTTTGTGATCGGTATATATTGTCACTTGTCTCCCTAGCAGGTAGTACCTATAGTTTTTGGTTGCCCAAACGATAGCTAAAAGTTCCTTTTCGATTGTTGAATAATTTCTTTCGGCTTTGTTTAGCGTTCTACTTGCGTATGCGATTGGATGGTCTTTACCGACTTCTCCTTGAGACAATACCGCACCAATTGCGTCATTACTTGCATCAGTGGTTAGGTTAAAAGGTTGTTTAAAATCGGGATATATAAGTATAGGGGGTGAAATGAGCAGGTCTTTAACTTTCTGAGACGATTCTTGACATTTTTCTGTCCAGGTGAATTTTACATCTTTTCTTAACAGATTTGTCAAAGGTTTGACTACTTTTGAGAAATTCGGAATGAACTTTCGATAGTAATTTGCTAGGCCCAAAAAGGATTGCATTTGTCGAACAGTTTTTGGTACGGGAAAATCTTGTACACAACTGGTTTTACTGGGGTCAGGCTGTGCTCCAGCGGCGGATCATTTATGTCCCAAGTATACCACTTCTTTGCGCAAGAATTGGCATTTCTCCAGCTGTACTTTTAAATTGTGTTCTCGCAACCTATCGAGAACTAGTTGTAGTTTTCTATTATGGTCTACCAAATTCTTTCCGTAAACCACAATATCATCAAGGTAAACAAAGCATTCCAGACCTTGCAGTCCGGTTAAGATATAATTCATTAAACGTTGAAATGTTGCAGGAGCACCTTTTAGACCGAACGGCATCCTTTTGAACTCATAGTGCCCGTAAGATGTGCTAAATGCTGTTTTTGCCCTGTCCTTCGGGTCGACCAGCACTTGATGATATCCACTCGCCAAATCTAGCGTGGAAAAATATCTGGCATGTCCCAATTGGTCGAGAATGTCTTCGATTCGGGGTAGAGGAAAAGCATCTCCTATTGTAATTTCGTTGATTTTTCTAAAATCTACAACTACCCTCCATCGTACCTCACCGTTTGGGCCTGCCTTTTTTGAAACTACCAAAAGTGGAGAATTCCAAGGGCTCTTACTCGGTTGCACTATGTCGTTTTCAAGCATCTCGGCTAGTTGGTCATTGATGATATCTCGTTGCTTTTCAGGTAACCTATACATTTTGGTGTTGATAGGTGGTTGATCTTGTTTGGTAGGTATACTGTGTTTTATTGTAGAAGTATACGTTAGCTTATCACCTGGTAGAAAAAATATGTCGTTATATTCCATGCATAAGTTAATGATGGAATTTCTTTCCTCGTCATTTAGTGTTTCATCTAAAATGAGTTGCTCTCTAAGATTCTTTTCTCTGGTATTGTTCGTTGCCACGTTAGTATGGTAACACTTCGGTTCAGGGATACTTGTAATATTATTTGTTGATGTGTTTTCCAAAGGTACGTAATTTTTTAACTCTATTAGATGTAGTACAACTTGTTTGATAGTTGCATTGTGTTCTAGAGTGTTAATGATTGGAACAGACACCTTTTCTCGTCCTCCTGCTACTATGCAATTTCCAAGGAGGACTCCCTTTTGGATATGCTTTGATAAACAAATCATATCTTCGTTGAATTTGACCGGTAGTTCTACGATCATTTTTGATCTTCCTGGTATCTGTATTTTTTCTTTTAAAATTATTTTTATTTTACTACTTGTTTCTTCAGAAGTTTTTTCATTTTTATTTTTATTAATCGAGCCTCCTAGGGCTGGTTGTTCAATTTTAATTTTACAGTCAGATCCGCTTTGGGTTGACTTATCATTTACATGAATGTTTGAATCAGAGCCGCGTTGGGTTGATTTTATGTTATTTATTTTTGAGTCAGATCCGCGTTGGGTTGACTTATTATTTTTGATTTTTTGATCAGAGCCGCGTTGGGTTGACTTATTATTTTTAATTTTTGAATTGGAACCATGATTAATATGATTAATTTCTGCAAGGTCTATTTTCCTCTTTCCACAAGTGTCTTCTTTACTATGAGAATTGCCAAGATTATTACCAGAGCCTCTACGGGTTGGCATTTGTTTCTTTGTTCTGTCGATTACTAATTTTGTAAAACTTGGTTCATCTTGTGTAACGATTGAAGAGGTCTTAGCCATATCAGAAAATCTTTCTGCAAGTTCTATTTTCCTCTTTCCACAAGTGTCTTTTTCCTGATGGTTACAATGAGGTCCATAGGAGTTATCTCCAAGTTTTGTACTTGGTAATTCGTGAACCCCTGTTTTTGAATCTAACAGTGGAGTTATATATTCTTGCTTTTTGGTGATGAATTTTAAAATCTTGTTGGGACCCTCTACATTACAGTGTGGCCCAATGAAATTATACCCCAATATTCCGTCATCTGGAATAGGTAATTCATCTTCAACTACTTGAAAGTTGCAAGAAGGTTCCGTGGGTATATTGAATTTACCAGTACATTGTCCAAGTGTTTTACCTGAACCAAATGGAGTATTTATGGATACGTTTCTGGATTTGTCAATTTTTGTGTTTGGTTTTAACACCTTCCTCCTAATGAGGCTGACTTCAGATCCAGTATCCACTAACAGACGAACGGTTTTATTTTTAGTAAAATCTGTTGGGATTTCAACAGAAGGCAATTCATAGTTTTCGGAAAACTGTTGTGTTGCAGAATACCCTTTAAAATTTTTTCTATTTATCGTCGAGCCGGGGTTTTTTCGGTCGACGATGAAGCGTTTCCCGAAGTTTTGTTTTCCCACCTGAGTTTTAAACTACATTGATTAATGGAGTGTGAGTTTCTTCCGCAAAAATCACATTCAGAATTCATTTGAAAAACCCTCGCCCTAGGATTTAACTCGTTCCTATTTTGGGTTGAGAAATTGGGTTTGAAATTAGGCTCGTTATGAGTATTCCTAAATGGATTTGTGTGGTTTTGCTTTGGAACATACTCGTCTCTATTGTTTCTATTCCAGTTGTGATCTTGGAATTTAGTACTCTGATAATTTGAATTATTTTTTCTACGGCAGAGTCGTGTCTCATTTCCGTAGGTTTTACAGTTTTCACATACGGGTGTATTTTTTCTTTTTAAACAATCCTCGTATGTGTGACCTTTAAACTTGCAAAAACTGCAAGTAATTTGGGGTTTTGACTTGTGTTCTCTACTTTGGCTTTTCTCGAAGTCTTTATCTATAGGAATCGTTGCCTCGGACAAGTATGGTTGAAACATTTGCTTCTGTGCCGCCCCTTTTTGCAGTTTTTCCATCATGAAAGCTTTTTGTAGAATGCCTTCAAAAGTGGGTTCGGATAGCCCTAATAAATACTGCCCTAGATGGGGATTTAGAACCCCACTAGCGAAAGAGGATATGGCAAAATCTTCTAACTGAGTTTTCACAGTGTCCGCATTTTTAAGATATTTCATTTCTGCTGCTTCGCGGCACTGTGCCAACTTGTGGCGAAGTCTTGAAGCAAACTCTATTGTACTTTCTCGTCTTTCTTGTTTGCACGATATCAATCCCGTTACTAACTCGTTGTAGTTTTCAACAGGGAGGTATGTCCTACTCAGGAGATCCTCGGCTTCCCTAAAAGTTTCGGGTCTGGCTGTATCTATTAGGTCGTATGCTTCACCTCGCAATCTTGTGGTAAATAAACTTGTAAAAGCTTCCTTTTCCTCCTCTGAGAGACAGAACATCACCTGCCTACAACATCCGATGAATGTTTGTAGTTCTTGGGAGATTTTTGGGTGTCTCTCTCCGGAAAATAAAGGAACGACCTGAGCCGTAAGCTTGATAATTTTCGTGTAATCCACCGCCATGTTTAAATTAATGGTCTCACTTTCTGAATCAGAAAAATCTTGGAATTCCAAGTTAGTTTGAGACTGGTCCGAAAAGGAGATTTGGGGTGGAGTTTTTATTTGGGCTATACGATCAGTTAGCTTAGTACTACTTTGATTTAGAAGGATTCCCTGGAAAACAAGAGAATCTGTCTTTAACTTTGCTATCTGTTTTAGCCGTTCAAGCCTTTGTTTTTCTGAGGATGCTTCGAGTTGGTCTAAAGCCAGTAGGGATATATTTCCCGTGGATTGAGCCTTTTCATGAAGTGCTTTAACTTGCTCCAATATGGTCTTTTGTTTGCCGGGTTGGAGAGCAGCAGCTGTTGAGGTTGACGCTTTGTAGACTTTGCGTTGCCTCAGATTAAGATAGGTCTCGTTATTTGACTCTTCTGAGTCCGAATTTGACATTTGTTTGGAAAAAACTTTTTGTTTGGTACGGAAATGATGCCTCCTTTTATTCTTTATTGTTTAAACAACATGCGAGTTGCTAAACGAAAATCTAAAATTTGGATTTACTGAGATAAATCTCTAGCACCATCCTACCGGCTGCGCCATTTGTTATATTTTTTCCTAACAAGTCAGAGTCAGAACTCATGAACCAACCTCAGGAGCCATGAAATTACCAACGAACATCAATTGCCAACGGGACAAAACCCTCGAGTTAAATAAAGAACGTCAAAACAATTAAGTGTAATTTGCCTATTGTTAAAAGGATGGGAGTGGAGGATGGGGAGCAACATATTTTACGCAGCCTGTTGCGAGGTTAAAATGTTAGGCCCTTGGTGAGGCCGATTTGTTTGTCATACTTACTTGATTTGTGGTGGATATTGTTCCTTCTTATGAAATATTCCAAACTCCGGGTTAATTTTTAAATGCTTTTATTTAACTGTGCTAATTGCGCTACTTCACTGACATAATTTTCTCACTTGCTTTACTGACATCATTTTCATAATCTACTTTTGTTTATATAGCTTATTCTACTTACTTTATTTGGCCTCATAACAGCCAGCTGGTGTCTTCATTCGCCAGTCATCGTTTTAGTTCGCAGTCATCAGTTCGCAGTCATCATTTTTGTTTTTCAAACCACTGTGCCAATTGCAAATATGGGTCATCGGTTCGCAGTCATCATTTTTGTTTTTCAAACCACTGTGCCAATTGCATATATGGGCTGCAGGTGTTTCATTTAAACCCATGTGTATTTGGGTCATAGTCGATTGGTTGTTTACTTTTTTGTATTCCCACAATGTCTTTTGTTTGACATGTGGGCCAATCAATCGATCTATGACTATACAACAGTTCCAGCACTTAATAGCTTTCGGGTCAACCTGACCTCGACCTGCTTTAGGCCCAGCGCCGGAGTGCTGGAATGCTGCTACCTGGTCATCCGGAAACCGATATTCTTCCGTTTCCATATCTAGTTCACTGACTCCGTATCTAGGTGGTCTCGTTGGTTTGATTGGTTCACGCTCGCGATTGGGAAAAGCATATTCTGCCTCCTTACAAGCCATCCTCATTTGGTCCAAGGTAAAAATCGGCTGAGGTTACACAAGACGTCCAATCTTTTCGTTCTGGTTCTTCTTCATTATCCGAACCAATTCTCTCTCCGGAATTTGTATCCTGAGCTGAGATCGAAATTTTGAGATGGCTGCAAAATAATCATCGCAGGACTCCCAGGTGCCATGACGACGATCCATGATGTCTCTCATTATGTCAAAATCGGAACGAGAATTCCGAAAGTGCCTCATGAGCGCATCTCTTAACATCGGCCAATCCGGATTATAGTTTGACCTATGACATTGCCAATACCAATCATGTGCGGCACCTGAGAGTAAAAGATGAATATCTCTAATAATCTCCGCCTAGGTACAATCGTACTGGCATTGCAATGTCCCCAACCTAAAGATAAAATCTTCTACGGTAAGTTGTTCGATTTTCCCATTAAATTTTAACCCCCATTTGTCTACTTTTATAGGTCTGCTACTTGAGTGAGACGTATATATTATGGCATGATATACGCAATGCCAGTACTCGGAGGTTCTCTGTTGAACTGACGCATTTCCTGAAAATAATTGGCTTGATACCCCCTTGGATCTGACCTATTCTCCCTGTTAAGGTAAGCGTTCGGGTTTGGATTCGACCCAGCCACACCCGGTCTACCTGTGTGGTCCAGCTGAGGATATCTGTTTGTGGTCGCCTGCTCTTGATCGTTTGCACTAAGATTAATAGGATGTGGAATCCTTTCTTCCTGTGGTGGAGTAGGACGAATAGCGTGATTTATATCTTTCATGAAATCCTATTTCAGCTATTCTTCACCTGTTCCTTTACGGATTCGGAAATTTTCTCTTCCAGCGATTTGGTATATGAATCATACGCATTCACCACCGCTAAGTTAATAAGAGTCTTAAGCTCTGCTGAAATAAAATCGTTTCCTTGACTTGGATTTGCAACATCTTCCCTATCAACTAAATTTTCTTCACTAGCAACATCTTTACTACCAGCAGGTCGAGAAACATCATTATAAATTTATTTCTAGCTCGCCTCCTTGCTGTCCAGCAAGTCCACTCAACGGGCTGTATAGAGGTTGCTCTACTGAATCGACACTATCAGTTCTGAATCCAGCTCTTTCACTCAGAGGTGGCGGTGGAAACTGATATTGGGACTGCATATTGGTTGGGACTAGCGATATTATTGGTTGGTTTACCTTATTTTTCACAGGTGAGTGACCTGCGAATGGCATTGCTTTGCTTGGTTGGTTGACTTTCGCTTTGGCACGTGTAACTATTGTACTCTTGCCTTTACTCGAAACGCTGTTATTAATATCTTTCCCTTTTCCCTTACAGGTTTCATACCCTAGAAATGACGAGTGTAAACGAGAGGTGTTGGCCACGACAATGCAACAGCAACAGCTGAAGAGAAATAACAACAACAGTCGAAACGGCTTGGAATTCAGATTATGTAAAAGTATTTTAAGGTATGCCCTGTTAACTATTAATATTCTATTTTTTAATTCTATAACAAAACTATCTAACGATCTAACACTACATATAGCCTATAATATATCAATTGAAACCTAACAGTACTAATATCAAAACAACATAAGAAACTATAAAATGAAACTAAAAACCTATAAAAAGAAACTAAGAAACTATAAACTGAAACTAAAACTAAGAAATTATGAAATGAAACTAAGAAAATATAAAATGAAACTAAAACTCTATGAAATGAAACTAAGAAAACGAATTTCAAAAAAATAAAATAGTAAAAACAAAGACCAATTCAAATGAACTTTTTTTACTTCTTTTTTTTTTGATTGTTTTGTGATTTATATATGTTTATATTTTTTTGTTTTTGTGATTTGCTGTTTATTTGTTTGTTTCTGTTTATAATGCGGGGGTTGCTTGAGGTGGTACTTCAGTGACTTCTGGTATTTGTTCTTCGTTGAGGTATTATTAACAGCGGTATATGGCGTTTTAATTAAAAAAAAAAAAATTGAAACTTCACTAACGACGCTTGGTGCTATGTGGAATAATTTCCCAAAATCAATACCTAAATATAGTTCCTGGTCTAGATTTGGAACTAAGTAAAATGTTATCTGTTCTTTATGCTCTTTATACACGACATCTACACATATTTTACCAACGATACTTTGCGTTTTACCATCCGCGGTTTTAACGCCGGATTTGTGAGGCAAAACTGAAATTCCTAAATCATTAACGAATTTTTCACATCCTTTTCCCAAAATGCTTATACTCGCCCCGCTATCCAATAATCCGAGTATTTCGGATTATGCTATCTTGACCTTGGCGTATGGCCTAGGGTCATTATTATTACCGAAGATGGTCGCTAGTATACTCTTCTTTACTTCTTTCCTCAACTTGTACCTATTCCTAGTTTTAACAATTCTATTGGACACTACTCTTACATTGTTATTTAAAATCCTATCTCTAGCTGCATAATAATTTCTTAACCTAACATGTAACGGTATAATTTCAAATTTTTTCTTAATATTTTCTCCTTTCTCTCCAGACTCTCTTTGTAACACTGTTACCTTCCCTTCGCTACTGCTATCTTTCATGTGTATTTTCATTGCGGGGCTTGCGTCGAACGCGACTCCCCCGCTTGAATCGCATTCCCGCAACATTTCGGTGTGATCACCCCTTCCTTACCGCATCTGTAAAAGAAAATATTTCTGGCTGCAGAACAGTCTTGGTAGAAATGACCTGGCAGTCGACAGTTCCAGCACTTAATAGCCTTCGGGTCAACCTGACCTCGACCTGCTTTAGGCCCAGCGCCGGAGTGCTGGAATGCTGCTACCTGGTCATCCGGAAACCGATATTCTTCCGTTTCCATATCTAGTTCACTGACTCCGTATCTAGGTGGTCTCGTTGGTTTGATTGGTTCACGCTCGCGATTGGGAAAAGCATATTCTGCCTCCTTACAAGCCATCCTCAGCTGGTCCAAGGTAAAAATCGGCTGAGGGTACACAAGACGTCCAATCTTTTCTTTCAGGTTCTTCTTCATTATCCGAACCAATTCTCTCTCCGGAATTTGTATCCTGAGCTGAGATCAAAATTTTGAGATGGCGGTAAGTTGTTCGATTTTCCCATTAAATTTTAACCCCCATTTGTCTACTTTTATAGGTCTGCTACTTGAGTGAGACGTATATATTATGGCATGCTATACGCAATGCCAGTACTCGGAGGTTCTCTGTTGAACTGACGCATTTCCTGAAAATAATTGGCTTGATACCCCCTTGGATCTGACCTATTCTCCCTGTTAAGGTAAGCGTTCGGGTTTGGACTCGACCCAGCCACACCCGGTCTACCTGTGTGGTCCAGCTGAGGATATCTGTTTGCGGTCGCCTGCTCTTGATCGTTTGCCCTAAGATTAATAGGATGTGAAATCCTTTCTTCCTGTGGTGGAGTAGGACGAATAGTGTGATTTATATCTTTCATGAAATCCTATTTCAGCTATTCTTCACCTGTTCCTTTACGGATTCGGAAATTTTCTCTTCCAGTGATTTGGTATATGAATCATACGCATTCACCACCGCTAAGTTAATAAGAGTCTTAAGCTCTGCTGAAATAAAATCGTTTCTTTGACTTGGATTTGCAACATCTTCCCTATCAACTAAATTTTCTTCACTAGCAACATCTTTACTACCAGCAGGTCTAGAAACATCATTATTTGTTAATAAATTTATTTCTAGCTCGCCTCCTTGCTGTCCAGCAAGTCCACTCAACGGGCTGTATAGAGGTTGCTCTACTGAATCGACACTATCAGTTCTGAATCCAGCTCTTTCACTCAGAGGTGGCGGTGGAAACTGATATTGGGACTGCATATTGGTTGGGACTAGCGAATTTGGTTGGTTTACCTTATTTTTCACAGGTGAGTGACCTGCGAATGGCATTGCTTTGCTTGGTTGGTTGACTTTCGCTTTGGCACGTGTAACTATTGTACTCTTGCCTTTACTCGAAACGCTGTTATTAATATCTTTCCCTTTTCCCTTACAGGTTTCATACCCTAGAAATGACGAGTGTAAACGAGAGGTGTTGGCCACGACAATGCAACAGCAACAGCTGAAGAGAAATAACAACAACAGTCGAAACGGCTTGGAATTCAGATTATGTAAAAGTATTTTAAGGTATGCCCTGTTAACTATTAATATTCTTTTTTTTTTTCTTTTTTTTAATTCTATAACAAAACTATCTAACAATCTAATACTACATATAGCCTATAATATATCAATTGAAACCTAACAGTACTAATATCAAAACAACCTAAGAAACTATAAAATGAAACTAAAAACCTATAAAAAGAAACTAAGAAACTATAAACTGAAACTAAAACTAAGAAATTATGAAATGAAACTAAGAAAATATAAAATGAAACTAAAACTCTATGAAATGAAACTAAGAAAACGAATTTCAAAAAAATAAAATAGTAAAAACAAAGACCAATTCAAATGAACTTTTTTTACTTCTTTGTTTTTTGATTGTTTTGTGATTTATATATGTTTATATTTTTTTGTTTTTGTGATTTGCTGTTTATTTGTTCGTTTCTGTTTATAATGCGGGGGTTGCTTGAGGTGGTACTTCAGTGACTTCTGGTATTTGTTCTTCGTTGCGGTATTATTAGCAGCGGTATATGGCGTTTATGTTTTCTCGTTGTACCCTGGAATGTGGTGCACAAAAAGAACGACATAGGAAATTTACGAACACTAATTGTTGTTGTTGTTGGTATCAGTCCACTCGTCGCAAATGTTCAGGCTTGCTCAAAGCTATCCTGATCATGACATACGAAGTTTCTTGAACCATCACCAAAAACGGAGAGGTATTTGGGAAAGGTTGAGTTGTCAGTTCTCATTGTGACGTCTTGGGGTGCACTCACATTCGGGAGCTTTTTTTATTCTCATTCTCATTAAAGTCATAAGTATCAGTTTAATTGAAATCTTCTGTATTTTTCTTAAATGATGTCGTGTAGAATTTGCCGGAAAAAAACCATTGGGTCATAGCTTAAAGTAGAATGCAGTGATTGCAAAAAGTTTTTTCATGCCAAATGCGCTAAATTAACTGAAAATGATCTGGATTTCTTTGTAAAATCTAAAAAAAACCTGGAGATGCCCTTCTTGCAATATTCAACGGCGAGCCTCTTTGACTGGAGAGAATAACTTCCCGCCACCTCAAATCATCTCTCCACCTCGCTCTGTATCTACTTCCTCTCCGCCACCACCAACAGCGGACCCTTTGTCACCAGTACTTGCATCAATGCATCGCACACCAACAAATCTTCTACCAGTAAAGCCGCCTCTATTGTCAACATCGCCACCGCCAGCACTGCAACTGTCTCAAACGCTTCCACCTCCACCACCACCATCGCATCAATGGTAGGAAATAATTCAACTGTAACTCTGGAAATGGTTTACGCTGAAATTGTTTTACTAAAAGATTATCACCAAAAACAAATCGATGTGCTTTTAGCAAAAAATATTGAATACGAAACCAAAATTCTACAACTTGAGGAAAAGGTAAACAACCTGGAGCAACAGTTTTTATCAAACAGCATAGAGATAGTTAACATTCCCAACAACATCACTGACATGTCGAATGTTGACATTGTTCGCAAAGTCTCTCATGGCTTAAATGTGAATATTAACGAAGCTGACATCGACCAATGTTATATGAAAAAAATTAAAGCAAAGCGAACTAAAAATGTAAACTATAACAATTCCACCAATAACACCGCCAATGTTCTCCACATAAAATTTAATTCTCATTTTCTCAAAGAAAAAATTATGAAAGTAAAGAGAGAAAAAAGAGAGCTCTTAACAACGAACCTATTCGGCGGTGAACAAAGGAAAACAGAAAACATTTACTTGAACGACTTTTTAACTCATCAAACACGTAAGCTGCTTAACACAGCATTGTCACTAAAGGCTTCGAAGAGATTTAAGTATCTTTGGACCAGAAACGGGACAGTTTTTATGCTGAGAATTGAGGGTGACAATTCAGTGTGCTAAAGATTTTGAGAAAATTAAATGAATTTTGTTTCTACTGCTTTCTGTCCCAATTCAATCATGTGTGACTATCCAGCCAATGTACCTAGTGTTGAGACATGTCTATGTTTACAACAAAACATACGTAGTCTGAGAAAAAAATTTTATACTCTTTTAGCTCATATTGACTCACTCGCAAGCTTACCTGTGATAATAGTTGTAAGTGAAATTTGGATATATTATGAAGATGAACTTTGTTTATATAATGTACCGGGCTATTCGCTATTAGGTAATTGCAATCAATTATATCCATCGGGAGGTGTAGCTGTTTATGTGAGAGATGGTTTCGTATGTGAGTACTCTAAAATTGATATGTCTAGTGCAGATGTATTGTCGTTGTTGCTTTGTTATGAAGATGAATACTATACCTTGTAGTGTATATATAGGTTGCATGATTTTAGTAAGAGTATTTTTATTGATGAATTAAGCAATGTTCTTGGTATAATTAAGGCTAAAAATTTGATTTTGATAGGTGACATAAATATTGATATTTTGAATGAAATAGATAAAGACACGGAGAATTACTCATTTCTCTTGGCAGCAAATGGTCTTAAGAGTTACATAAACGAGCCAACTCGTGTGACAGAATCTTCAAGCACTTGTATCGATCACATATTCGCCAGATTTTCCAATAAACATGATAAAATCTCTTATGGAAGGGTGTATGATCTTATGCTATCTGACCATCACTTGATTGCTCTCAATACATTTTCGAATTCAACCTCAAAAAGTAGTAAAAAACCAATTAAAAAACCCAAAAAATGCATTGATTACTTGTCTTTATTGGAACTGTTAAAGTTTGAATTTGGGGAACCTGTTTATTTGGAAAGCAGCCCCTCTACTGCCTTTGATGTATTTATGTCAATTTTACAAAATCATGTATGTTCTTGTACTTATCTGTCATCTCAAAGCTCACCAGGCAATAAGCATTTAAAACACTGGATGACAAATACATTACTCAAACAGATTTCTAAGAAAAATATTTTGGGTGTTAAGTGTAAAAAACATCCCCAGAACAGAAATCTTAAAAATTATTATTTGTCTTTATGTAAAACCATCAAACATAAGATAGAAGAAACAAGGAACAACTACTATACCAGTTTATTTGAACAAGCAAATGGAAACATAAGAGAAGAATGGAAAGTGGTAGATCACATTTTTGGTAAGGATTTGCAGTTGGTAGAAATAGATAGCATACAATTCAATGATGTTTCCATAACTGACTTAAACTCTATTGCAAATAATTTCAACGAATACTTTACGGAAATTTCAGATAAACTAAAGCCTTCAGTTTTTCCTCGCACAAGTTGTAATTGTTCCTTATTTTCAAATTAAACATCTGATAGCATACAATCAAATAGTTTTGTGTTCAACTCCATAACTTCACGTGAAATTTATATGGCTATTTCATCATTGAAAAATAAAAATTCGTGTACTACTGATGGTATTTCTAGTATCATACTCAAGAAAATCGCTTTATATTGTAACGTGCGCTTAGTTCGCAAAATAAAACTTCACCTTTCAAATTATTTCTATCACTTTTATTCAGTATCTATACTTTATTCGAACTCAACTCGACTATTGGACTATCACTGGTTAACAACATTTCACTCTTAACTTTATCACTCTATAATCAAAACTGACTGCTCGTTGCGTCAGCGGTCCTATTTATATAGAACAACACTAATCTAGAGCGTTCCAGTTTCTTCTCCATGGTTTCCACATTTGCTGTCAAAAATCTCTACACTCACACACACTGGCTTACAAGCAATGCCTGTCATTTTATACCATTCCATTATAGTGCTGCCAGTTGTGTTTTCGGTTAAACGTTTTCGATTAAGAAATTGGTATAAATGTTGGGTGTTCATTACACTGCCCTCCTTAAGATTGTTCGTCCCGAATAATTCCATCTGCAGCCTCGCCACTATATCGATGCAGCCGGTCACAATGAACTACTTTTAACTTGCCTCTTAATCCTCTTTGGATGCGGTAACCCACGTCGTTAATCCTCGTGACAACAGTATAAGGACCTTCCCAGTTCTGCTGAAGTTTCGGTGACAATCCCTTTTGACGATGAGGATTATAAAGCCACACACGATCTCCTGCTTGGAATCCTGCCGTTGTCGCTTTTGTGTCGTACCGTGTCTTCATCCGGTCGCTGTAGGTTTTCATCCGTTCCCTTGTTCTTTTATGGATGTCAGCGAGTCTCTCCTTGAAATCATCCACATACTCGTTCGTGTCCTGTGGCTCCTCTGTGGGGCATCCAAATTTAAGTTCACTGGGCAGCCGCATGGTTTTCCCGAACAGGATGTCAGATGGTGTTTGTCCTGTCGAGCTATGTACTGCACTTCTATAGGCCATCAGGAATAGCGGTACGTGCCTATCCCAGTCTCTTTGGTAGTCGCCTACGACCTTGGTGAGGTGTTCTTTCAAGGTCCGGTTGAATCTTTCAACCATCCCATCAGATTGTGGATGAAGCGGTGTGGTTCTGGTCTTCTTGATGCCAAGTAGTCCGCACACTCCTTGGAAGATGTTTGACTCGAAGTTCCTCCCTTGGTCGGAATGGAGTTCCATAGGTACGCCAAACCTACTTACCCAGTTAAACACAATCTGGTCGACCACCGTTTTGGCTTCTTGATTTGGGATGGCATACGCCTCAGGCCATTTGCTAAAATAGTCCACTACTACCAGAATGTACTTGTTTCCAGCGTTGGTCTCTGGAAAAGGCCCAGCCACATCTACTGCAATCCTCTCAAAAGGCGATCCAACGTTGTACTGATGCATCTTACCTTGAATCTTCCTACCAGGTCCTTTGGTTGCAGCACACTTGTCACATGTTCGGCACCACTTCTACACGTCGTCTCTAGCATGTAACCAGTAGAACCGATGTCGCACCTTCTCCAGTGTTTCGTTAACTCCCAGGTGACCTCCAGAAGGTCCGTCGTGCATCTCCCGAAGAACTTCACTGACTTTCGATTGCGGTACGATCAGCTGCATCACATATGATTTACCGTCAACGGACTCCCATCTTCGCCTGAGGACACCTTCTTGCACATATAGTGAGTCCCACTGTCCCCAATAGGCTTTGAGAACTGGACTCCGGTCAGAAATGTCTCCCCATTCAGGTTTCTCTTCATTTTCTTTCCATGCGAGAATGGGTTCGATATCTGGATCCTCCTGTTGAGCGGTCCTCACTTCCTCATTGCTCCATCCGCATATGGGGTCAGCTCTTAGTCGCTGAGCGGTAATATTTTCTTTGTTTTCTTGTCGCCTACAATGCTTGCAATCCTCTTTGCAAGGTCTTCGGGACAATGCGTCAGCGTTTGAGTGCAGCTTTCCTCTGCGGTGTTGAATCTGGTAGTCATAAGACTGCAGTCTTCTATCCACCTTGCGACTTGACCTTCTGGATTTTTGAAGTTCAACAGCCAGTTCAGAGCACCATGGTCTGTCCGCAGAAGGAATTTCTGTCCATAGATGTGCTTTGTTGCCAAGATAAGAGCTAGCAGTTCCCTTCTGGTCACGCAGTAGTTTCTTTCAGGCTTCGAGAGGACCTTACTGTAATATGCCACCACTTTCTCTTCGCCATCATGCACTTGGGATAGTACCACCCCAATTCCAACGTTGCTTGCATCTGCGTCGATGATGAATGTTTTGCCAGGTGTTGGATGTGCCAGCACTGGAGCGTTACAGAGGCGGTATTTGAGTTCCTGAAAAGATTTTTCACACTCACCTGACCATTTGAACTGCTTCCCTTTTTCGGTGAGCTGATGCAAACTCTTTGCAACTCCAGCAAAGTTCTTAACGAAACGTCGGTAATATGTGGCAAGACCAAGAAAGCTTCGGAGTTGATGTTTGTCCTGTGGTGTTGGCCAATTTTTGACGGAGTCAACTTTTTCAGGATCAGTCTTCACTCCTTGGGAAGAGATGATGTGTCCCAAATACTTAACTTCGGTTTTGAAAAGTGCACATTTTTCCGGATTCAGTTTAAGGTTAGCCTCTCGAAGTCTCTGAAACACGGCTTTTAGATTCTTGCAATGTTGGTCAAATGTTTTCCCGTAAACAATGACATCGTCCAAGTAGACAAGTCACGCTTTCCACGTCAGTCCTTGAAGAACGCACTCCATCAAACGCTCGAATGTTGCCGGAGCGTTGCATAGCCCAAACGGCATAACTTTAAACTGCCAGAGCCCATTACCTGTAGAAAACGCCGTCTTTTCCCGATCATCAGGGTGGATGTCAACTTGCCAATATCCACTCTTCAAGTCCAGCGTCGAAAACCACTGGGCTCCCTCCATAGCATCCAGGGTATCGATTCTCGGCAGGGGATAGCTGTCCTTTTTAGTCACATCATTCAGCCTTCGGTAGTCCACACAAAAACGAGTGCTTCCGTCTTTCTTTTTCACTAGCACCACTGGTGAAGCCCAAGGACTTTTGGAATTTTCAAAAAGCCGTCCTTCTTCATTGCTGTTATCATTTCCTCAACCTCACCTTGTTTGGCCAGTGGAAGGCGTCTTGCTGGTTGACGAATCGGTCTTGCATCTCCTGTGTTGATGCGATGCTGCACCAACTGTGTCCTACCATATTGTCCCTTTTGCGATGCGAAGATGTCAGTGTACTCTTGTAGGAGATTTTCAGCCATCCTTGTTTGTTGGTGATCAAGGTTGGATGAATACAGTATTTTAGCTCTGATGGTTTTGAGCTCCTCCGGAGTTATAGTTTTTCTCGGGGCTTCGTCTGTGATCTTCGTAATTGCTGCAACCGATTCGCAACGTCCAACGACTTCTCCTTTCTTCAACCTTACATCGTACGGTCTGGTGTTTAGTAATCGTACGGGGACCATTTTGTTTTTCGGTGCTACTAGTGTTTTCCCAATGATGACGCTTTGGGAAGAACACTCTGGGTCTGGTTCCACCATTCGGTATCGAAGGCTTCCAAACTCACCTTCCAGTTTTGTCCAAACGAACACTTCAGAAGAAGGAGGCAGAATCAGATCTTCCGTGATGACAGTCCTCAGTGTCGGCGTACTCTCGTTCGAATAAGTCATTGGAAGTTCCTTATTTTGGTACTTCAAAACCTAATTACCGATGTCCAAAATAACTCCGTGCTGTTTCATAAAGTCGATTCCAACGATGCACTCGTCACATATATCTGCCACCAGGAATTGATGAGTAAACACTAGATCGGCCAGTCGGATCTTAAGACACACTTCTCCATATACTCTTGCTGCTTCTCCCGTTGCGGTTCTTAGACGGTAGCTATTGGTGTTATGAAGCCACGTCGTCTTTACCAGGTCTCGACGTACTATGGAGGCTGTGGCACCGGTGTCGATGGTAGCCACATGTTTGTTCCCGTTAATAGTAGTTTCCACAGTCAGACTTTTGTTGTCTCGTTTGGTCTGAGAGACCTGGATGGTGGTTCTGGGGCCATCGATACAAGAAACCAGCCTCTGCCCCTCGAAGTTGGTTCTTACTCGTTTCCCTGATGGGAAAAGGGGCTGATAGGCAACGCTGGTGTTGTTGTTACCTTGCTCCGGGTTGGATCTCTTGCTTCCACAATGTTGACAACCGGCTTTATTTGGTGGTAGTCGGCATTGACGCTGTAAGTGCCCGGTCTTGTTGCAGTTCCAACATCTTGCTAGTCCGCTCCGCTGGTTCTTTTGTATTTCAGCTCTTTGGCACGAGCACTTTTCGACTATGGCTTCTCTAAGTCGATGTACTCCATGAGAAGCTTGTTCTGCTGCTTCAATTGTCAATGCGAATGCTAAAGTTTCAGAAAGAGTACGTGTTCTAGCAGTTCGCACAGACCTCTGAAGATTTATATCCGAAATGGCACGGACGAAGGACTCAACAGCAAGCTGGTTGATGATTTCTTCTCCAGCATCCGGGTATGCCAGATGAACCAGTCTTTCGACGTCTGCTTGGAGCTGCTGTAGACTTTCACCCCTTTTCTGGACTCTGTTATTGAGTTGGACTCGGAAGACTTCTTTCAAGTGGCTATCGCCAAAGTGTTTATCTATAGCTGCCACGAGAGAACTGAAATCGCCGCCCTTACCAGCTGGAACTGTTTGAAGTAATTCAGCTGCTGGTCCTCTAAGAGCAAGAGTCAGTGCAATGTACTTGTCTTCGTCATCCCAGCCATTTGTTGTCGCGGCTGCCTCAAATTGTCTCTTGTAAACTGGCCAAGACGACTGTCCATCAAATGTTGGCGGTTTCATCTCCTTTTTCCTTGCAAGCTCTCCAGCAGATTCTCGAACTTTGATTTTCCGGATCTGGTCCAATTCCTTGGTCAGAACATCACATCGGCTTTCTACGCCTTCGAAACGATTCTCTACAACAGAAAGTTGTTTTTCCACACCTTCAACGCGTTCGTCAATGGCACATACATTTTTCTCAATGTTGCCCAATTTACCTTCTAGAATGTTTTTCTGACCTTCCAAAACATTCTGTTGCGCCTCAAGTCTTTCGAGAATATTCTGTTGTTCTTTCTTTTGTTCGTTTCGTTGTGCTTCCAGTTGCTCGAGAACATTCTGCTGTTCCTTCTTTTGCTCGTTTCGTCGTGCTTCAAGTTGTTCGAGAATATTCTGCTGTTCTTTCTTTTGTTCGTTTCGCTGTTCTAACAAAAGTTTCATCATACTAGAAAAATCTACAATTTCACTTACTTCCTCTTCCTCCACTTCTGTTTCAAAAACAAAAGTGTATACGTCTTCCCATTGCTGTTCCAAATAGTTGCGCAAGCGCAGGACGAGCTCATTTTTCGATCCCGCTCTAAAAAGATTTCGCTTACCTGACTCACTTTTAAGCTCAATGCAGTTGAGCTCTTCCAACAACTTACCCATTTTCACTGTATTTAACTTTTTTTTTTTTTTTACACTTTACTAGTCAAATAAGTTTTATTTACACTTCTGACACCAATGTAACGTGCGCTTAGTTCGCAAAATAAAACTTCACCTTTCAAATTATTTCTATCACTTTTATTCAGTATCTATACTTTATTCGAACTCAACTCGACTATTGGACTATCACTGGTTAACAACATTTCACTCTTAACTTTATCACTCTATAATCAAAACTGACTGCTCGTTGCGTCAGCGGTCCTATTTATATAGAACAACACTAATCTAGAGCGTTCCAGTTTCTTCTCCATGGTTTCCACATTTGCTGCCAAAAATCTCTACACTCACACACACTGGCTTACAAGCAATGCCTGTCATTTTATACCATTCCATTATAGTGCTGCCAGTTGTGTTTTCGGTTAAACGTTTTCGATTAGGAAATTGGTATAAATGTTGGGTGTTCATTACAATATGTAGTGGATATATTAAGTTACCTATTTAACTTGAGTGTTGAAAATGGTTGTTTGCCCAAAAACCTAAAGTGTGCAGAAGTTATTCCTCTGTTCAAAAAAGGTAATAGAAAAAAGGTTTCGGACTATAGACCTATTTCTCTGCTTCCGACTTTCTCAAAGCTTTTTGAAAAACTTATAAAGGTGAGAATAATTTCTTTCTTGGACAAAAATAAATTTTTCAGTGATAATCAATTTGGGTTTCGATCAGGAAAGTCTACAGAAGATGCTATTTTAAGGCTGTGTACGCAGTTATATAGCAGTTTAAATTGTAAAAAAAACTACCATGGCTCTTTTTGTGGACATGACTAAGGCATTTGATATGGTTGACCATGACATTTTGCTAAACAAACTGTATAATGCTGGTTTTCGAGGTGTTATGTTCAAATGGCTTCAATCCTACTTAAAGGATAGAGAAGAAAAAGTTAATATAGACGGAACTTTTAGTAATCCTCTATTTCTAAGAAATGGGGTCCCTCAAGGCTCCATTCTTGGCCCACTATTTTTTTTAGTTTACATAAATTCTCTTTTCAATCTTAAATTAAACGGTTCTCCAACTGCTTTTGCAGATGACGTAGCATATACATATCAATTTAAAGCCTTGGCCAAACCAACGCGGTGAGATCGTACGATGCGATTGCGATAAGTCAAATCCCTATGCATTAAGTCAAACGTCCATAAACGTTTGACTTAATGCATAGGGATTTGACTTATCACAATCGCATCGTACGATCTCACCGCGTTGGTTTGGCCAAGGCTTAATACTACTTTTGATTGCGTTGCCAAAATTTAAGAAGATTTAGAAATCCTGAGGACATGGTTTGCAGCTCATAATCTAATTTTGAGCGAAAAAACAAAATTAGTAGCTTTTAAAATTTCTGATAACAGCCTTTTTGATTATAACCTTCGTTTTCATGCTCATAATTGTAAACAATTTTGCTTACCGATTCATAAATGTGGTGAACGCATTTTCTGCTCTCATGATTTATGTTCCGATAGTTGCTTTAAAATTGAGTCAGTGATGAAATTCAAATACCTGGGAGTTTTAATCGATTTCAACTTAAATTGGGAAGAACATATTCGCTCTCTGAAGTCATATATGATGGTGGTTACTCGTAAAATGTACCTAATAAAACCATTTTGCTCAAAAAAATTTTAAAACTAATCTACAACGGTTGCTCATTCAAAGCTTCAATATGGAATTTCTAGCTGGGGGGGATCTTATACGAATACTTTCAGACCCCTCATGATAGCTCAAAAACATGTTATAAGAATAATTTGTAATAAAAATCGTTTTGCTGAAAGTTGGCCATTATACAAGGAATTGCAAATTTTACAAATAAGACACCTCTATGTTTTCAAAGTTTTAAGAGAGTTCTTTAAACAAAGTGGCAATATTCCATCTAGAAACTCGCAGCCTTACAGTCTCCGTATAAATAACGCGCATCTTGTTAATGTACCGTTTGCACGAAGTACACACTTCTCTCTTTTTTTCTCAGTTACAGCTCCGAAACTTTTCAATAAATTGCCGCTATCTATAAGACAAACTTCTTTTAGTTTATTTATGAAAAAATTTAAAGACTGGCTATTCACACATGACTATGAATGTATTGAATCTTTTTTAAGAATCTTATCCTATTGATCGTTAATACTCATAGTAAAACTTTTCGTTAAAATTAAAGTATATAATTTTGGTTATGTTAAGTTTATATTTTTGAAATAATAACTTTTTTCTATTGTTCGCTTTTAATTTATAATTTTTTTTAAATACTTTTATACTGGTTGCCACCCCACACTAGATATTTAATTGTATTAAAATTTTTATAATCGTGTCATTCATCACTAACTTTCATAGTCACTGAATGTACACATTTCATTCAATATTAAAACATTGTACATATTGCATTTATAGTTGTTAAATTGTATGAATGAATAATAAAACCATCTATATATCTAATCTATCTCTTGTTCTGGTTGTTAAGTTTTTAAAATTTGTGTCGCAATCCGAATGGTACGTCTGAAACCTTCCAGTCGAAGACATACACGCTTTTATGTAACTCAACAACCATTACAACAGTAGACAAAACAACAATTGGAAAGGATTACCATATAAGAAACTAAACTAAGAAACTAGTCGTCTCAAATGTTTCGGCATGCTCACGAGCTATCCAAAACATGACTTACGACTTGTTTCAAGGTTGTGAAGGATAGGTAGGTATAACGACATTCGGGACTAGGACAACACATTTGACAACACGTCTGGGCGCCATTTGATATGAAAGCAATAGGAGAGGATTTGGGAAGTTGGATTTTTGGAAAGGAAACGGAAGGACTGAACAGGATGTGGATAAGGTAAGGAATATGCCGGCAGAAGAAAAATAATAGGAAAGTAGGTATAGAAAGGAAAAGAAGAATGAAAGAAGGAAGGTGAAAGAAGGAGGAGTAGGACACGGAAATAGGATTAAAGAGTTAGGAAAATAGAAATTGAAAAGAAAAGGAAGCCGACGGGAAAGGGATGTTGAATGGGAACAGAGAAGACCTGGCACGCTAGCGACGCACGGCTCAGCTCGTCGGATTAAGGGGGGGTCTTGTCCCCGCTGCTACCCCTAGCCTCAATCAAAACATTCATCGTGCCAAAACCGACCACCACAACACTCCACATTCCAGGCACTGCAGTTGGTTGCGCAGTGTGGCCTCTAACCCACTCTACCTGGAACCCTTTCAGCCGATGTGGTAGGATTCCCCTAACGCCATTCCGCTGCTAACACCACTTACCTAGTCACTTCACCATCCTCTCGCTTCCCCCTGAAAATTTCAATTTAATTTAAAAAAAGGAATATTGCAAAAAAACAAGAAATATAAAAAACTATTGAAAAATGTATTAGGTGTGTGTGAATCACAACACTCGAACGCAAATTAAGAAAAAAAAACCAATAAAATAAATAAATAAATAACAAAATAAATAGCTATAATAAAATTAAATTAATACTAAAAATATCAAACAAAATGAAATCAACGAAAACGAGGAAGATATGGCCCTCAAGGACACCGCCAAAACTCAACACAAAAAGATTGAAAAAACAAGAAGTTGCTCGATCCTCCACTAAACCTTTGGCGGATTCAATCTCACGCCCTCTACTCTAAATCTACCTAAAAACAGCTCTCTTTACGTAGCGGGCCTTCACAGTAGCTTTGACCCCCAAGTACTATGAAGGTCAGGAAAGGGTTCGAGGAATTTCCGCTTTTTTTTTCTCGAATGGTGCACTATGTTAAATATAGATGTATTTTGTTTGGCTTAGCTCGACCACAGGTTCCCCCTTTCGAACAATAAAAGTTTTAAAACAAATTCACTTAAAAAAATTAAAGCGAAAAATTATAAAAAATCGAGAAAAAAACAAATTTAACAAAAAAAACACTATCAGAAAAAGAAAAAAAAAATCACGCCAAAAATCTCTTAAACAAAAAAGGTCTCGTAACGGGCTCCAATAGGCCCTTGAAAATATTGCGGTGCTTCGGAGATCCCCTACTGTCCCCTCAGGTACGGTTTTACTGTCGTCCGGTATTTTTTCCTATTCCGGCACTTTTTTAATACCCCAGGCATCCAAGGATTGAAAATTCTTTTTGGTGCCTGGGTTTCACTTCTTCCGCGCGGAGGGACTCCACGCATTATTTTTTTTTTTTTTTTTGAAACTATTTTAAATCTAAATTTTTATTTTGTAAGAGAGTCCAGAAGTATTTCACTCGTGAATTAAAATTCACATACCTTTTTTTTTATTTTTTTTTGGCTGTTTCGTTTCACTTGCTTTCTCATTTACCCTTGTTTTATTTTTTTTTCATCCTAGTTTTTCTTAGTTTGTAAGTCTAAGTACCACTTTGTTTTCATTTTGCATTTTTATTTCCTTTTTTTTGTAATAAATGTGAATCACGCTGTTCATTTATGAAAATTTGGGTGTTTGAATCATGTTCATTTCCGGGTGATAATGCTCACTGACGAGTAGTAATCACATGGGGTGGGTAAGAAGGTGGTAGTGATGCTGTGGTGAGGTTGCTGACGGTTTCGCAAGTTTTGTTGGGGAATTCCAAATCATCGGCCGTCGGAGTCCCAGGCTGGGAGGGATACAGGCCATGCTGCATCAAGATCAGCAGCTCCTGGAGTGTGGGGTTTATCGGTGGTGGTTTTAGAAGGCATGTTTTATTTTGTTTTTGGTCGAGGTGAGGTGCGACCGGGAAGTCAAGTCCCCCCCCCCTACATCCGGCGAGCTAAGCCGTGCTAGCCAGCATGCCAGACTTCCCGGCGTACATTCCGTCCCTTTCCTTACCCTTCCTTTTCGTCCACATCCTCTTTTCCTACCCTTCCTTCTCCTAATTTAAAGTTCCCTTCTCTTACCTTGTCTGTGTTGCATCCTTACCTACCGTTTCCTTCATTCGAAATTTCCTATCCCACCATACCTACCTTATTCATTTCCTTCCGATCCAATTTCCTACTTCCTTTCTCAAATCCTACCCTTCCTTACCCATTAATCCTCTCCATTTGCCTTGTATCAGCTTGAATAAAAAAAAGTTAATATTTGTGTTTTATTTCTGATACATTGCTTCAATTTTCATTTGAAAAATGTGAGCAAACCACTACTTCTAGTATGAAAAATGTTAGCAAGCCACCAGATCTTCATCACCTGATTACGGGACAGATAGATCTCAAAATTTATCAAAAGGAAGTTGTGGGGCACGAGAACTAATGGTTTTCGCTCTTGTATTTTTTCTCTGTGGTGTATGGTTTGGCCTCTTGTTTAGCCCTTTGGGATGGGTACGCATAGGTTACGTTAATTTAAAATTTCAAGGAGTTTGTCTAATTTTTCTTTGACGAAAATATGTTTTCGATTAGAACTGCATTTAAGGCAGGAAATGACATTCTTCGCGTATTCACAAATCTCAATAGGTATTTGCAAATCAATGTTTATTAAATTAGTTTAAGTGATTTTTTGGTTTCACACAAAGTGTTCTCCATCATCGATATGCTGCTGGATCAAAAAGCCTCGAGGAAAGAGTTGGCCTACCACCCAAACCAAAAAAACCTCTGACACCCTTCTTTCGTTTCATCAAACAACTACGGCCAATAATTATAGTTCAAAATCCTCATTACAAAGCCACCGATGTTATCAAAGAGATTTCTAAAAAGTGGGAAACTGTCGATCCTGCGCTTAAGGAAAAATTTCAGGATGAATATAGAAAGGAGAAAGTTATTTATGTTGAGACACGTGCTAAATACGATTGCCAAATAACTGAAGAACAGCGCTCTGAGATGAAGCAATTAAAAAAGCAAGCTATTGCTGCCAAAGAAAGACTTATGACAAGAAAACGCATTGCTCAGTTAGAGCGACCAAAGAAACCAGCATCCGCTTTTTTAATGTATATATCGAAACAGAGAGAACTAACTCCTCCAGCTCCCAATCAAACCTATCGGGAATGGCACGCCAGTATGACTCAGAAATGGTCAAGTCTAAGCGATATAGAAAAACAAACTTATTTTCAAATGTTTCGTGACAGACTGGTCAACTACAAGTAAGTAAATTCCAGATCGTTACATATGCACAAGATGTTAAGATACTAAAATAGTCATATTTCAGAGAAAACATTGCTATCTGGGAAGAAAAAATGATTAGAATGGGGAACATGGATGTTGTTCGACACGAAATTCTAATGAACCCCCCAACTTTAAAAAAAATCAGACCAGGAAAATAAAAGTAGACACTAAAACGCGCCAAATCTTGTATTATATCATTATATCATCTTTAAACCCTGAATTCTTTCAGAAAATATTTGTTTTTAAGATTAAAGCACCCTACACGCAGTCATTGTTGTTTGAAAATATTACTTGAAAGAGCTTCTGTTCAAGTTCAAGTAAAATGGATCGTTTCACATAGGGGTATTTGCCTCGAAAAACCGCTCATGAAATTTTTTTTCTCTGAGTGAAGTGATACTTGGCTAAAACAAATGCAAAAGGGTTGTGAAGCTAGTTTCTAATGAATTAAGGTATATACCTATATGAACTTTTTTTTTTTCCTTCTTTCTACTTTATTGAGCAAATAGATCTCAAGATAATCTAATTTGGCTTAAAAAACATTCTCTTCACACTCATTCATAACATCATATAGGTGTTTTTTTTTTTTGTAAAAACACGCAATCCAAATGAGAAATGACCCTTTAAAGTAAGGTTTATTTTTCTTTGGCGGCAGTGGTGCAGTGGTTGGAAGAGAGGCCGGATGCGTGGGTTCGAATCCCGCTCTGGGCATCTACTTTTCTTTCAGCCTCCCAGTTTCACATGGACGCCGCCCATGAGGTTATATATGTGAAATTAATAACAACTTATTTCCAACTACTGCAACACAAAAAAAAGGGAAGGCTCCTACTCTGGTAGTACAATGAACTGGATATTAGGTCTGAGTTCTCCAGATTAGCTAAGCCTCCAGATTAGATAAGCCTCCTCTTTTTCATAAAAAAAGGTTTATTTTTGGATGATAAAAAGTTATTTATTTTCACAAAATTAGGTATACATAAGGGACGAAAAAATTTCGAGGGGCAATTATGGGCAGGGTTTTTTTTTTGTTTTCGCTTTGTGACATCTTCCTCTTTAAGCTGATATCAAACATATTGCTGGATAACACGGAATGATATAACAAAAGGTCCATTGAAAAAAATAAATGAAAAAAAAACTGCCCTTTTTCATACATTTCAATAAATTCATTTTCCATTAAATTAAAGCTCCGAACGCTATGAAAATAGCTTTATAAAAAGGTACACACCTGCAACTGAAACTTCCATAACAAAAGTTGTAAGTGCAATAGCAAAAAACCAAAAAAAAAAAAAAATTTATTAGTGAAATAATTTTTCTCAGCAAAACTGATCAACATCAAAAGCTTACGATCGATGACTTCCAACAGATGCTGTGCGGCAGTGAGTGCCTTAAAAAAAAAAAAGCAATTGCGGTGCATTTTTCTATGGGTATTTAACTACAGCTAAGAAAAAAATCACTTCTCAATTTTACATTTTCCGAAAAACTTATATGAGCGGTTTTTCGAGGCAAATAGGTACCCCTATGTGCGTTTGTTGGCTATTCAATCATTCAATGTTACTGTCAAGTAAAATTGAAAAATTGACGAAAATAATCTGATTTGGTTTTCAACAAGTTTCCTGTCACTCCTGTTATTGGGGGTGTTCATAAAAAGTAAAGATTTCAAGATTAACTAACTTTTCTCGGCCGCTGATTGACCAGACGTTGAGTTTTTCACACAGAGTATAACCAGAGAGTCCACTGCAGCAAGGTAGTGCGTTTTGCCTACAAGCTAAACTAAACCGGATGACCCCACCCGGATGATCTCACTGGCCTTAACTTACCACAGCCGCCATTGTGTGTGGCCACAGAACAAAGCTTAGATTAATAAAGAACAAGATGGAAAACCACACTAACACATTGATACCTCCCCACAAGCTGGTTCACGCACTCATTCACAAAATTTCACTAGCACTACTTTATATTCGGATCTCAACACTGGGCTTACACAAAATCTCACTAGCACCACTTTATATTCGGATCTCAACACTGGGCTTACACAAAATTGTACCGTAGTATTGGTATTCTCGTCTGGGAACCGGTTTTTGTTTTTTTTTTTTTACTTTTAGTCACCTTAAGGCTACGTCTGGCAGAATTTTTGGAATTAAAACTTTTTTTTGGGTTTGTAAATAAAATTTATTTGTGATTATATACTTTTTAAGTATTTGGAAATAAAAATTTAAGTATCAAAATATTAAAATATTTTCTTTTTTGTTAAACATTTCTCTGAGTAGTCTCCTCCCTTCTATTTCCTCTTTTTTTAAAAACGTTTCTTAAAAGAAATAGACAGAAAAGTATGATTGTTAAAAAAATATATACTAAAGCAATACAGTAACCAATAAATATGAATTCATTTTTCATTTGTTTGATGAAAGAGATTCCAACTTAAGTTTTCGATTCTCTTCTTGAAGCTGTGTTGAAAATTTAAGAAGTTAATTGATTGAATTAAAAAAAAAGACAAAAGTAAAATAATTGAAAGCGGATATCAAACTATGTAGACATTTTTTGAAAAACTTATCTCAATCAAAATATTGAAATGCAGAAATCTTGTAGATATTATGGAGAGCTCAGAAAGCCTTCATTCATCTCTGTAGCACAATTATTTACAAAGCACCAACACTTTTAGTTTTAATTTTTTTGAACAAATTGAAAGTGGACATTAAACTATGTACACATTTTTTGAAAAACTTATCTCAGTCAAAATATTGAAATGCAGCAATCTTGTAGACATTATGGAGAGCTCAGAAAGCCTTCATTCATCTCTGTAACGCAATTATTAACAAAGCACCAGCACTTTTAGTTTTTAATTTTTCTTAACACAAAAAAAAATTAAAACTTAAAGTGTTGGTGCTTCGTTAATAATTGAGCTACAGAGATGAATGAAGGCTTTCTGAGCTCTCCATAATGTCTACAAGATTGCTGCATTTAAAGATTTTGATTGAGACAAGTTTTTAAAAAATTTTCTACCGAGCTTTTAATAAAAACAAAAAATCAAAACTAAAAGTGTTGGTGCTTTGTTAATAATTGTGCTACAGAGATGAATGAAAGCTTTCTGAGCTCTCCATAATGTCTATAAGATTGCTGCATTTAAAGATTTTGGCTAAAATAATTTTTTCAAAAAATGTGTGCATAGTTTCATGTCCACTTTCAATTTGTTCAAAAAAATTAAAACTTAAAGTGTTGGTGCTTCGTTAATAATTGCCCTACAGATATAAATGAAGGCTTTCTGAGCTCTCCATAATGTCTACAAGATTGCTGCATTTAAAGATTTTGGCTAAAATAAGTTTTTCAAAAAAATGTCTACATAGTTTTATATTTAAGTTTTGGTATTAATAAAAAGTTAAGACAAATAACCGAGCTGAGGGAGTGAATCACAATATAATGAGTCCCAATAGAATCAGTATAGTTGCATTTTTATGAGTTTTCACATTTTGGCCAGCTTTACAAAAAAAAATTGAGTTTTTAAAAAACTATAACTTTGGTGTTGTTCAAACCCTGCCCTTAAGAATTTTTCAGTGTGGTGAAAATTAAATTTCAGGTTATGTTTTAAATTGACAAGCAAAAACAAGTAAACAATAATCAGAGTTACAAAGTTTCAAACAAAAAAGTTTGTGCTCTAAATTGTGTTTGTCATCAAGCGTCGACGATTTTTTCTTTTTCAGAATTAACATGACTTTCATTTCAGTAAAAGGAGTATATTTAGTTCCGATGAAGTTGTTTGCTGCAACTGCTTTAAAATCTCTTAAAGAAAACATCAAAAAAAAGCTAAGGAGTACCAAGGACATTTACAATTTAAGCAGGAACTTCATTTCAATAAAAAGATTTAGTTTTTTTGGTGCAATTTAATAAGTGAAAGCATAATGTTCATTTGTAGTAAAAATATATCTTTCATACTTATAAAGGTTCTCCCAAACCAAAGCTTTATTGCCGTCGCGGCAGCGGCATTTGCAGTCGCGACAACGTGCCGCTCTGAGTGCGGCAGAGTATACCCACACCGAAGCGTTTTTTGCAGCGACAAGGCAACTCATTTTTGACATTTGTGACTTGTGTGTATTTAATTAAAGATTTTTTGTTCGTCGCACCAAATTTGTTCGGCAAGAAGTATTATTAACTATATTTACTTCTCAAAAACCAAGAAGAATGAAAGTAAGTACGCAGTTAACATTTTTCTTTATAAATATTAATATATTAAATCCATTTAAAAACTCATTGGTTCTAATAATCTGTTATCTTTTCTTCAAGGCAAATCGAAAAGGAGCTGTGTACCAGAATAGAATACCTGGAGCGATCCAGCCCCGGTGAGCAAAAATGTTCCAGCTCAGCTGGAGGAGATGTCTCAGGCTATAATTCGTGGTGTGATGGACGAAAGTGGCGAACAGTTCTTCACCTAGTTTTTACCTATAGTATCCATTTTAGAGAAACGTCGCGAGGACTTTGTTATGAGATCATTTAGGTATAAAGAAGACGAAGAATACGAATATAAAATCGCAAGGGAGTACACATGGAATGTCAAAAGTAAAACATCGAAAGATTACGAATAAAATTAAATTGTGTTATGAGCAAAGACGGTGTCTACTACAACGAATTGGAAACACGAGTTTGTATTAGCAAACGTCGTGTCAAACCTGGTCAGCAACCTACCAATACCAATTTTTTTGCCTTTGGATGCACAGGAACATCGTATTCAAAAGTATCGCGAGAAGCAGCTTGAACCAGCTGGTGACGACGGCGAAGAAGAAGAAGTGAAGCAGCCCAAGCTGAAAGAGATCGTGTTTCACCACGTTCACGTAGTGGCTCCAAGTCTGCGTTAAAATCGCACTCCCGCTTGCATTCAAATTCAAAATTGGGATCCCGGTCGCGATCTAAAAGTTCCTCGCCCAGCGGTTCGGGTTCCGGCAGTGGCTATGACGAAGAACAAACGTTTCGAATATCGTAATACCTATAACCATTTATTATAATGAAACGAATGTTCAATAAAAAAAACAAGAAAATTTCTTTTAATTGCAAACCACACAGCAAACTTTTATTTACGGAAACTAAAACTATATCACCATAAGATCATACACCACTTTGCAGTCACATGCTCCGTACGAGTGCAGATTTACAATCCTATCACCAAACTTGTTGCAAAAAATCTATCTAAATTTCAAGAGAATGCATATGGTGGCAGTTTTCGACAAAACGGTCGACTCTTAGTTGCAGGAGACGAACAGGGATCAGTAAAATTGTTTGACACGACTAGTAAAAATGTGCTCCGGCTTTTCAAGGGTCATAAGGCGCCTACGCATAGAACATTTTTTACACCCGACTTGTTAAACATATTAGAACTTCAAGGAGGATTGGAAGTACTCGTCGCCGCCAGCAGTATTTCGTCGGGTGAAACAAACGATTGTGCTATGAGTTTCATAGAAACCGAGAAACATCCAGGTATGAAACAATCTGAAATGGCCAAAGAGTCCTCTATTCTTACAGTTTAACATATGGATGAAAAATAAAATGATATGCTAAAAAAACATTAGTTTTTGTTAATTTTTATTACAATCCTATGCTTTCTCTGTTTTTTTTTTTGCAAATGGTTGCAAATCAGTTAATCGAACCCAAGAAAAATTTAAACAAATTATGTAACAATGATATAAGATAGTAAGTAAACAAAACAATTTCTTCGAACTTCCCTTCATTCAATCTCGTCAAGTTGATGTGACCTTGAATTGTTAATGTCGATATGTGGGCAAATTGCTTACTGCAGTATTTGCAAGATTTCAGGTTACCGCTGTGAACCTCTTTGTGTCTCAATAAGTGCCTTTTCGTCTTAAAACGCAAAGCACAATCTGGACATGCGAATGGTCTTTCCCAAGTGTGCACACTTTTGTGATTGTTTAATTCGCTAGTTGAGTGAAATCTCTTATCGCACTTTTCACACTTGTAATTTTTTATACCCAAATGCCAGTCCATGTGGTAACGCAGAACAGTGTGGAGCTTGAACGCTTTTCCACATTTTTCACATACGTAGGGCTTGTAATCAGTGTGTACACGATGATGAAGATTTCTTTGGGCAGCTGATGCAAATAATTTTTCACAATACTTGCATTTAAAAGGCTTTTCGCCAGTGTGATGTCTCCGAATATAAAATCATTCCATCTTTGGTGGTTGTTACTTTTCCACACGTTGGACATGCCCATTTAGTTTCACTAGAGTGTCTCCATTTGTGACAAATCACATATCTCGTCCTTTTCAGTATGTTGAATTGCTGAGGAGGTGCTAATGATTGAAATAGAAGCCGAATGTGAGTTCAACGATTTTTCTAACAAAACTTCGGTGTAAGTTGCATACCTACTCTTTTTCAACAAAACTGCTACCATCAAAAGATTCTTCAAGTTTTATTTCTTCTGCTTTATATTCAAACAAAGCTTTTTTGTCCTCCTCAATTAGTTCCTAAAAAAAAAACTAATAAGAGTATGTTACAAGTGAATGAATCAAAGCCGTCCCTACCGACTCTTCATCTTAGTAACCTTCTTCTCCTACATTCGATATACATACAAGTCTCTTGCTTGCACTATTTTGAAAAACATCTTGAAATTGATGGCCAATGCCATATGTTCAATAAATATATCAAAGAACTCAAAATCATGATCACACGCTGTACACACAAAAAGACACCGACATTCTAATTCCAATTCCAGCTTTTAAGCGTCCTTGGAATTCACCAGGGATTTCATCACTCTCTGTGCAATGCAAGAACTAAAACAATAGACAGATGAACATATGAACACGTTGGATCAAAAGCGATATACATCGATGGCTCTTCCATTTGTTATTTGGGGATTGAACTAATCTTTAGCACGATTTTTGCAAAAAAAAAAAAGGTAATTAAAAATGGTTTATATGTAGTTCCACAACAAATTCCAAAACGAATTTGACAAATGACAATTTATTGACAAAAGGGAGCGGCAGCGGCGAAAACGCTGCACGTATGAGTGTCGCTGCTCTTCGCCGCGTTGGTGTGGGTACTCTCATATGCCGCTGTGCAAACTAATTTTGACAACTGCAAATGCCGCTGCCACAACTGCAAAAACGCTTTGGTTTGGGAGAACCTTAATACATTCTTTCTTGTTGTATCTAAACATGCAATTTCATTTTATGACGACAATTAAATTCATTTTGCATTGTACACATTTGTTCTTCTTTCTTTTTGTTAAATATATGATTGGTTATTATTGGTCGTTACACACAGCACAGGTCAATCTTTTCGAATGAAGTGTTACACCCATTTGCCAGTTCTCAGTGTGCTTTCAATAATTTTGCCTTCTAGATCTTCAAGATACGTTGTGTATCTCATTTTGAAATAGTTGACTCCTTCCATTTCTTCTTTGTCAGAATTCTGCAATACCAATCAAACAAATGAGTGTTTGGTTTTTTCTCAGAATGTAATTGATTTGACTTACCCTCGTCCACTTTCAAAAATAATTTTTAGAAAGATTGGTAGCAATACTAGCAATCACAGAGGAGAAAAAAAATGAGCAATAAAGTTTAGATCTTCTACACTTTCCGTATTACGCGTTTTCTCTTTTCTCGTTTCGATGGAAGCTATGGACTGTGTTCAACTTAGTTTGTTTAGTTTGGTTTGTCTTCTTCTTTGACCTCATTCAGTGGTTGAACTATGAGTTTGGGGTGGGCATTGACTTCCATTGTATGTTCTACGGTTTCATCCGGGTTCTCTTCAGATTTGATTTCAGGTGGTGCGTGAGCTGTATTTTGAAAGTAGTCGACGGGAAACAAATTTATCCTGACAATTATCCTTTGTGCACAGATAGCAGGAATCTGAGTGTATTCGTTGAAGTACTTTGAGAAAAACAAACGTGAACAGCAAATTGAAGGAACGCAAAAATAATATACATGACACCAGCGTTTAAATGATAGTCTGCAAACAAAACTTTCGGTTCCATGCCTCGAAAATTGCACTGTAACCTATAAAAAACAAAAACAAATAATAAATCAATGAAAAACTTTATTCTCGTACCTTTCGTTCGTAAATTTTTCAACGTTTAAGTTCTTTTTTCGATTTTTGTTTTGCTTCAACTTATGAACTGAAAATTACAGAGGAGATAACTTCTTTATTCCTCAAAGGCTGAAAATAAATAAAATGACTGAAATCTGAAACGTCAAATGAAAATAAACTCACCACACATATACTTCCACAACTTTTTTGCGCCATTTTTTTTCAGCTCACACGTATTCACAGATAGATGCTGCGATTACAAAAACAACAATGTAAACAAATGGAAGTTGCGGGGCAAGAGAGGTAATGGTTTTCCATCTTGTTCTTTATTAATCTAAGGAACAAAGTCAGTTGAGTTTGAAAATTAAAAAAAAATTTTTTGGTTGCAAAAAAATCAATAATTTTTAATTTTCATACAGCTTAGAACTTAGAAAAATGAATTTAAGTTGCAGGGATTAACTTTTTTTTCCATTTTGACCAGTATTTCACTGAAAAAGACAAAAATTAGTAAAAAATTTCATACCGATGCAGGCGTTTTGTTAAGTTTCACAAAATATTCCAGTGTGCACATAGCCTTAAACTCCCCACACGATAGCACCGGTGTGGTAGGTCATTATGACAGACAAGCAAAGCAAAACCAAAACAAATTTGTTCGTGAGTACAAAATATTTTTGTCGAAAAGTTTCTGGAAAATATTTCGATCGTGAGGTACTGTAGACTGTACAAATTCTATTTTAATTGGTGTGGTTATTTGCACAATAATTTTAGGCGAAGAACTACCAAAAGAAGATGAGATCTACACAATTATCATTTCGCTTAAAGTTGTTTCGATATTGTTTTCCTGTCACAACTTGAATCCGTGGAATCTTTTTGATTGTTTTTACCAAGACATTGAGGAGAGTCAGACAAAGGAGAACTCTGGTCGCGAATTGCCAAACGAGGCTTTGGTTTACTGCATCGAAGCGTGTTACTTTTCATTGACTTGGGGCTTGTTTTACTTGGAAAACCGATGTGAGATTTCAAGTGTCCAAAGTGGATGTGCAGAGCTTCGAACAAATTTACATAAATACATGAACTCTTGTTGTGAGCTCACTTGAAACGGACCAACGCAGTAAATTCCGGAATCTGTAAATTCAGTCTTTAAATACTGACTGGGAGGGTAGTTTCTCAAATTTTTTTTATAGGCATATCAATCAGAGTGCGACCTTCTCATATCTTTTCCGACCAACTGTCTACAAATGAAAATGAGCACATAAGGGTGCTGGAATACAAATCAGCTCTAGACGAACAGTTGATTTTGAACAACTTTGTTCAACACTATGTCTTCTCTCTCAAACAAAAAGGTACCAACTTTCTGATTTATATGTTTGGGTTCATTTAATCTTTTTTCTTTTTTGCAACAATAGAGTGTCATGATGAAACACGGATCGAAGAACTTCATAAAAAAAGGAACTTTTAGCATCTTATTGTAAATTGATTGTTTACAATATAATTCCTACAAAAAGTGCAGCCCGTCTTTTCAAGATTTCGATATCCTTTCGGCAGAAATATTTAATCCAGCAGATGAAGAGTTCAACCATGTTCAATAAAAAAAACCAGCATACCATAATTCATCTTTATTCTTAGCGTTGTACAAAATGTTTATTGACATAAGTATTCCTTCTTTGAATTACAAATTGAAGTTTGATATAGTTAATTTAAAATGGCTTAAGCTTCTTTCGTTTAAAGTTTATGTATTCAGTAAACTAAAAACAAAAATAAAATAAAATCTGCTGAATGTATGTAGAGAAATCTTTTGGTTCTTGTTTGGTATTCTTGACCCAAACCAGAGTTTAGAGAACCAATGAGATCGGATATAGATTTTCTTTCGACACAAATTTCCGGTGTTAGTATATAATCTCCGATCTGTGAAAAAATACACGCAACTTAAATGAAGACAATTTGATCTGGTTTCGTTTTCTTACTGTGATTGTAACTGGGAGTACTTCAATGCCTCGTTTATGAATGAGACATGGCAGATCAGAGCGAAACTCTCTCATGTCAACAATTACTTTTGGGGATTCGATTACAGCTTCAGTTTGTTGACCACCAGCTTTGCGCGTGCTCTCATTGTCTACCTCATCGACGTGCTTGTAATGCTTGAGCAGTCCAAACGCTTCATCAGTTTTACCATCTTGATACTCAGGAATCACCATTTTCTGTAATTAGTCACATAAGATTTGCTTTTCATTTGCTTCATTATAAGATTCTTACGCTCTTCGTGTCTATAATTAGTTCAAACGCCTGTTTTTCTCTCCTCAATCCAGTCAAGTATGACTGCTCCTTAACTGTTTGTCGTCTTGTTTGGGTCGTCTCAATCGAGCTTCGTATACTTCCAACTGCCTTATTGCTGCAATGTTACAATGGTACATGATCACATACTGGGGTTCGATTTCGGACATTATTCTATCCAATCCCATGACACCTTCACGTTCAGTCTTAAATGTCTGGATGCAAATCAGTGGTTGTTTGTTATTGGTGACTGTGGCCGTGATATTGAGGTTTTCCATCTGAAGGTGTGCCAAATATAAGAACAACTATCAGAATATGAATACCACTCAACTTACTTCTGGAAAAGGTTCAAACACTGACGCATCCACTGTGGTATCTTTCTCTTCTTCATGGGCTGATTCGGTTTTATCAAAACCTTGTTGCTTCATCGTCAACATATAACTTTCCTGGAAAACATCTTTATCGGGATTTACGTCATTGGCAAGTAGCTGAGTTAATTCATCTTGGTTGTCTTCGGCAGGTTCTTTCACAGTCGTTTCAAGTTTTTTCTTTCCCGTCGCATCAGGCAATTTGATAGTTGGTACCTTCTGATATGACTTTGACAATTTGCCAATGGGAATTGAGTTTCTCATTGCAGTGTACAGGAGAAGATGCTCACCACCTCCACCTCCAGATAAAAGAACTTCTGCTTTTATATCAAACTCGACAATTGGCACAAGAAACCACGCTAGCTATTTCACTGCGTCAAGCTTGACAAACTGTCTGAAATAAAATAAACCTAAATATCGAACGTTTAAACAAAATTGTATTTGGCATTATAATTACCTCTTACACCATCAATCTCAGAAGCAAGAGCTCTCATTAGGAAGCAAGATTTGACAAAACAGTGCTATGGGATGTGTGCAGACGTTCTATAATGCATTGCAGGCCATTCAGCTCGATAACCCTTGCACATCCTTCCTCGAAGTTGCGCACCAAAGACGATATATCATGCAAACTACTACTGGCAACGTCTCCGTCTGTATCAAACACCATGTCTGTGTATCAAACACCATTATCTTGAAGAGCGCCAGCTTGAAGAAAATGTTTCTAGCAGAATTGATTGTTTTGTGACAGTTCAGATTTCACGTATACCAGCGCAGACACAAAGCTTGGTGTTCTTACTTCTAAGACATTCGAAGACAACTTTTGAACCACCAATTTGTATGAAATTGTTTGCAAAATCTATGTTTCCTGCAAGATCTCGAACAATATTAAAGGCTTCTATTTTATTTTTTACTGTAAAATGTGTATAGCTTTTTCCATTTCGCCAATTACATCTACGGTCATGTTTTTGATTGCATTTTCCAGAAACTACTGTTTCTATTGAAGAAGATAGTGGAAATGAATATGTGTTAGTATAATAATAATAATAATTTAGTTATACTTACAATAAATAAAATATATTAAGATTTCTTCATTGTTTCGACTTCCAAGGTCCAAGCTTTATTCTAAAATGAAAAATATCAAAGATGTCATGTTTTTTTTTCTTCTCTATTGACGTTTAGAATCTTACCACTACTCCATTTTTTTATCAGGAAATAGGAAGCCATTTTGAATTCATGTTGAAAAATTTTTTGCGGGTGTTTCGGGTTGAAGGGGTGGAAGTGGATACTCTGTATTATCTACTCTGTGGTTTTTCAGTTGACAATTCATCAGCTGTTATGTCGATTTCCTTTGCAAAAACAAAAGCACTCTAAAAAAGTGCTTTTTTCGTGTTCACTGGAACAGAAAAGAGAAAATTCTTTTTTTATCTTTGTATGTGTGCTATTTTTGACAGTCAACTCCTCCCGTTTGTTTTGTTCTGCCATTTATATGGAAAGAATGTTTTCGAAACTTTATTAGTAAGTGCACTAGGGAGAAACCCCCTCATCCGAATAATTGTACACAACACTTTGAACAAAGTTATTCACAGAATGCCTGTCGTTTTGTGTAAGCAATTTCAGAATTTCAAACACTTCTTCGTCAGAATCGGAACTAGATGACGACTCATATATATTTTGATAATTTCAGCTAAAATTGAGCGATGCATTTTCACAAAATAGTTTATTGTTTATTTTTACTATCTTTCTTTCACAATCCTTTAACCAAAAATGCAAAATAATCAAACTGCAAACTGGTAAACGTCAAATGTTTTGTGTTGGTGTACGTGAAAGTGCGTGTAAATCATGCCTCTGAATAGGGCTTTTCGCGAAGCTATCTCTTTCTAATTATACCTCGTATTTCTTAAACGTCAAATTGTCACTTGTATGAAAATATTGCTGGCGGCAGTACGTAGAAATATGAAATATGTAGTTTAAATTAGTTTTTCAAAGACGTAGGTTCATGAAAAAAGGAAAAAAATTGTGTTTATCAAAACTGTGACGTTTTAAAAACAAAACAATCTAAAAGTGTTGTGAAGATGCCCGCGAATCGCTGTCTAAAACAATGTTCAAACCATACAATGAAGACAGAAATCCGTAGATCCTATAGTTTTCCTCGAGTATAAAACAGAATTTCTAAGTTCTCTCAGAGGAAAGGCACAGAATGTGGTAAGAGGAAACATCTGAAGCATCTGAACACTAAATTGGCTCGTGTCTGTTCCAGACATTTCATTTCAGGAAGGTAAATATCTGGTTGAAGGTTGTATACAAGTAGATCATTAATAAAAACTCCAGGGAAGAATGCAAAACTTTTGGATAATCTAATTCCAGATTGGGTACCAAGCTTATACACGCAAAAATTCAGAAATCTAGATAAACAATACCCAATCTGTATTTAGATTGTTCTTACTAGGAGTTCTTACTATAATCAAGCATCTAATATACCTTATAACCATGTTTACATAGGTACCTGAAATGAAATGTGTGGAACAGAAACAAGCCAATTTAATGTTCAGATGTTTGATAGGAGCCAACAACGGCCTGCGCCTTTCCTCTTAGCGATTTTTCAATCTAGGAGTTCTATTCCACAGTCGTGGAAAACTGAAGTCTACAGTTTTCTGTGTTCACTGTATGGTTTGAACCAATTTGAACACTGTTTCACACAACAACTCAAGGGTATTTTCACAAAACTTTTATATTATTTTGTTCTTAAGAGTTCGCAATTTCGATATACACACTGTTTCAATTTTTTTATTTCAAATTCACTTCACTAAATAACAATTCTGAAACAATTTTATGTTTTTGCCTAGTACCGCCAAGAATGTTTTCATACAAGTGACTTTAGCTGTCAATTTTTTTTTCTCTCTCTTATGACAGTGACACTATCGCGAAAAGCCCTATCGAGATTCATAAAAGTGCTTTTTCGGGGCAAAAAAAAGTGATCTAGTGTATACATGAAAGGTATTTCGAGCAAAAAAGCACTTTTAAAATTGCTTTTGTGTACCACCAGAGATAAGAAATTAATTAGATGGCAAACCTTTACTTCTCTTGCCCCGCAACAACCATTTGTTTACATTGTTGTTTTTGTAATCACATCCTCTGTCTGTGAATTGACTTTACACAAGATCTCACTACTACCACTTTGAGTACAGCTTCCAACACATTCCCCCATTTTATTTCTATAAATTCCATCTTAAGGCCACGTCTGGCTGCCGTTTTGTATTTTGAAAGCGTTTTACTATCCTAGAAACATTTAGTAAAAACTTTTGTTTTTATTTTCACACTACACACGCGGCTGCTGCCAGCCGCTGGTAGCAGCAGCAAGCAGCGGCTGGCAGTGCGGTCACACTTAGCTGCTAGCCACTCGTCAAATCACACACTGACAGCTAACCGATTGACAGCAGCTGCCATTTGCCATATTTCAACTTCAATTTATTGTATTTGCTGATTGCTGTTTAGAATAGACTTTTTCTAGTGATTTTTTTCTAAAAGCTATCCAACAACTATTGATTTAGCAAACAGAAGAATTATGGAACACATTTGAAGGCAGCAATGGTTCGCTTACGTTTGTGTGAAACACTGGCGTTGCAGGCGTTTCAGAGCCAGAGTTCCCAGGGTATTTGCTGTTGGAACAATTTCAAGCGCAGGCAATTAAAATAATCAAAAAGAATTCAGCAATTACAAAATTTATATATACTCTTCTGTTTTTAGGTTGGAGATGCTCTTCGACCAGCTTTCTCATCAGATACACCATCGCATGTAACAGTAGCCGCGTGTGAGGTGTGCTTTGCTTGAATAGGTTCGGGTGTAGCACGGGATCTTAATGATCTTCGACGAGTGCATCAGTTGCTGGTGTCTAGCCTAAACAAACTGCATACCAAGACCAACAGCACGGAAAGAAACCTGCTGAGCTTATAATTGGCAGTGGTTCGGATAGTAAAATAAATAAAATACAAGACAATTACGAACAAGATTACAAAATTAAAAAGCTAGTGGGTAGTGATATAACTCTCACTTGGGACAAATCCAGTGATGTTGATAAAATAGTAGGATTATTTGAATCAAGTAATCTGCAAATGATAGCAATATACTCAAAAGGACTTGCGATTTGGCCAGGAAACTCAAAACCTTCAAGTGACCAAATAACCTGTAGGTTTATCGCAAATAATGAAAAGCAAGCTATTACAAATAGTGATGTAAATAACTGAAGTTTTGGGGCTCAGATGACAAAAAATGCGGTTATTGTTCCTGTTGGTGCAAAGGGTGGATTTGTAATAAAGCAATCTTATAAAGATAAGAATATTTTAAGAGAGAAAAGTGTTGAGTGCTATAAGAGTTTTATTAGAGGAATGCTTTATATTACTGATAACGTGGTTGATGGTGATGTAAAGGGTAAGTGAAATTTTGATTAATTGGCAATTTTTTTAAAAAATATACATTTCAATCTCTGCGTTGCACTTTGACCGTCAAACGCGTCATTCCGTTTTCTTTTTTATATATACCTATATCGGTATATACATATCGTGTTGGTTGAAGCGGTTCTTGAGATATTCATCTTTCCAACTCAGTAGTTTGACTTTCATTCATTTTTTGAAATTTTCAAGCAACTTCAATAAACGCGATTTGGTTGTGTTCCCCAGTTCTTTTTTTGGTGTTATAGGAAATTTTAATAGACTGTCTTCCTCTTTGAAGGAGTCTGCGTTTTTATCGCGTGTTAATTTTTCTTTCGTTCGTGCAGCACACATCGTTCATAACGGTGTATACAAGCCGGGGTGGTTGGCCCCCAGTAGAATCTATCAAGCCGTCTGAAGATTCTAGAGCTTCTAAATTTTGACTTTTTTAATATTTAAATTTAAATTTTGACCTTTTTTGAAATTTTTCTCTCGTTCGTTACGGTGTATTCAAGCCGGGGTGGTTGGCCCCTAGTAGAATCTATCAAGCCTGTTGAAGATTCTTGCGCTTTAAAATTTTAACTTTTTTTGAAATTTTTAGAATACTTCAAGCCTTTTGAAGATTCTTGCGCTTTAAAATTTTAACTTTTTTTGAAATTTAGAATCCTTCAAGCCTTTTGAAGATTCTTACTTTTTTTCTCGTTCGTGTCGCACACACCGTTCGTAACGGTGTATCCAAGCCGGGGTGGTTGGCCCCCAGTAGAATCTGTCAAGCCTGTTGAAGATTCTTGTGCTTCAAAATTTTGATTTTTTTTGAAATTTTTAAATTTAAAATCTTTTACTTTTGAAATTGTTTCTCTCTTTCGTGCCGCACACACCGTTCGTTACGGTGTATCCAAGCTGGGGTGGTTGGCCCCCAGTAGAATCCTTCAAGCCTTTTGAAGATTCTTGGGCTTTAAAATTTTAACTTTTTTGAAATTTTTAGAATCTTTCAAGCCTTTTGGAGATTCTTGCGCTTTAAATTTCGATTTTTACTTTTGAAATTTTTTCTCTCGTTCGTGCCGCACGCACCGTTCGTTACGGTGTATCCAAGCCGGGGTGGTTGGCCCCCAGTAGAATCTATCAAGCCTGTTGAAGATTCTTGCGCTTTGAAATTTTAACTTTTTTTGAAATTTTTAGAATACTTCAAGCCTTTTGAAGATTCTTGCGCTTTAAAATTTTAACTTTTTTTGAAATTTTTAGAATCCTTCAAGCCTTTTGAAGATTCTTACCTTTTTTCTCGTTCGTGCCGCACACACCGTTCGTAACGGTGTATCCAAGCCGGGGTGGTTGGCCCCCAGTAGAATCCTTCAAGCCTTTTGAAGATTCTTGCGCTTTAAAATTTTAACTTTTTTGAAATTTTTAGAATCTTTCAAGCCTTTTAGAGATTCTTGCGCTTTAAATTTCGATTTTTTACTTTTGAAATTTTTTCTCTCGTTCGTGACGCACGCACCGTTCGTTACGGTGTATCCAAGCCGGGGTGGTTGGCCCCCAGTAGAATCTATCAAGCCTGTTGAAGATTCTTGCGCTTTAAAATTTTAACTTTCTTGAAAATTTTAGAATCATTCAAGCCTTTTGAAGATTCGTGCGCTTTAAATTTCGATTTTTTTTACTTTTGAAATTTTTTTTTCTCTCGTTCGTGCCGCACACACCGTTCGTTACGGTGTATCCAAGCCGGGGTGGTTGGCCCCCAGTAGAATCTATCAAGCCCTTTGAAGATTCTAGAGCTTCAAAATTTTGACTTTTTTTGAAATTTTAAATTTAAATTTTTGACTTTTTGAGAGTCTCGTTTTGTTTTGTAAGTGCTCTAAGCCACGAGTTTTTAAAATTCTTGGTTTCGTGTCGCTTCCTTGTCATTTATACAATTTTAAACGCACTTTGTGATGGCTTTGATGGAAGACTTCATTTTCGCGACTGATCAATTGGTCAAGTTTCACCAAGCGGCGAAAGAGGTGCCGGATCAGGGGCACACACTGTCCGCTCTCGAAGTCAGAAAGTCAGAGTTAAGAGAAATCCGGCTCGAAGGACCAAATGCTCATGTGGCTCACAAATTAATAGCTGCTCCACAACCACGAACCAGGTTAAAGATGATTCAGCGACCACAAATGCAAATGACGCTAACCAAAATTGCCCCACCAAGAATTCTTCTCTCCGCAGTGAAACAAATTTTGTTATTTTTTCTTTCTTTTGTTATATTACTTTATTACACGTACGATTGTCGTTCTTTTATTATTTGATGTACACAAAATAAGGATTTTCTTAGAAACAATTAAGGCCGAAAAGGTGAAATTTATAATTTTGAAGATAAAAAAATCGTAAAAGAAAACCAACAAAAAATGGCAGATGGCCCAAGAGAATTTAATTTTGATCTGTGCTGGATGGTGGTTGAAAATATAATGCCGTCCCGTCGCTATGCGACGAAACACTTTTCAGGCAAAATGTAGTAGAATTTTACTTTAGATGAAGTTATTTTAGAGGGCGAACTATCAGATGCCTTGATTTTGAGTAAGGCACTGTTCACACTGGAGTTGTATGAACAGTGAAATAATTCCACCAGAGAATGTGATTAGGTATGATGAAGACGATCCATACTTGTTAGTTGCAGCAGATAAAGGCACTGCTTCATTTTCTGATTATGCCAACCAGATAGCCTCTGAATACAATTTTTGGCTTGGCGATGCATTTGCATCTGGTGGATCAGCAGGTTATGATCACAAAAAAATGGGTATTACAGCCAGAGGTGCATGGATTGCAGTTACCATTTTCAACTTGGATGGATTAGAATTCGAATATCTTTGTTATGAGAGGAATAGCAGGCTACCTGCATATAATTTCAGCTATAGAGCATCCTTCAATTCTTAATTCTGCATGTAATCCATATATTTTTAATACCTGTTAATCAGGAGGGCATTGTACATCCTTCCAACTCTAAAGACTGCAAAAATTACATCAAAGCTAAGAAATGTGTTGTTTAAAAAAGCTTTATGTATATTTGAAAAAATATAAAATTTTATTTGTATAAAACCAATAAAAAAAAACATTAGAATTCCAATAAACTTTCTCTTAATTATAAAAGTAAAGTTGAAACAGTTTCTTCTTGCATCGCTTTCATCCCCGGCTTCGATTGAACGTTTTTCCACGTGTTTTTATTCGATGGGGAAAGGTGGAGTTCTTTTTCTTGGTTCTCTACAACTGCCGCATTATCTTTTTTTCTGGTTTTCCTTAGGCGAACTTTCATCTTCAAATTTCTTCATTTCAGACCTTTCAATTTCAGCTTGGTTTGTTGGCGATGTATTAGACTTTAAAATTTCTCTAAGAAACATCGTTGCATACACTGAAGCTGGTAAGCAAAAGTCCGGTACGAATGCTAAAAATTTACTTTCAACATCAGGTACACTTTTCTTTTCGTTATGCTTCTCGAAATGTGACAAGATAACATCTTCTTGAGGAGAATTGTACGTTTAAAAGTACCACGACATATTTTGTGGTTTTATCAAAAGTTTTCTGTAAGCTTCTGCCAAAGAGAATATTTTAACACCCATTTTCAACTTCTCAGAGTTGAGGTCCTCTTCGGCAAGAATATCTGGGTACCATTTCGCTACTTTGTTTGCTGGGTAAGTAATGTCGTGTCCCAGAAGAGGGAGAACAACATCAAATATGGTATACCCCGCATTCGAAATATATTCTTCCGATAAAGACTTTACTTTCTGTTTAAAGCCGACTCTGCCTCTTTTGGTTTGGAAACTTCTTCTTCATTTTTATAAACTGCGTCTCCATCAACGACAGGCACATCATTATCTGCGTCCAAAGCCATCTCGTCTAGTTCGTCTTGATTCCGATAAACTAATGCCGTTTTCGTTTGGGAAAAAAGAGTACCCTAACGGCTCGCGTACACTAAATCAGACATCGTCCGAATTATAATCGGCCGTTGTCGGCCGAACTCTGACGTTTGAACCAAACATGTGTTAAACAGAGAGAGCACGTACACCACTACAACCGACAACGTCAGATGTCGTCCGATGTCGTCCGACTTCATCCGATCAACAGACGAATCCGAACTTGTTTGGATTTATCGGACGTCGGACGTCAGTTTGCCTATAGAAGTACACAATGGATAGTGAAAAGTTAGTAAATTTCGTTTTAGTAGAACACCACTGACTGTGGAATAAGTTTTCTAAGGCGTATAATATTATAGATGTCACTAAAAATCTATAGAAAAAAGTTTCAATTGAACTGAAATAAATAAATTCAATAACAGGCTGTCTGTCAGTTATCGTCAGAGATCGGCAGAAGTGTAGGAAGACGAACGTCCGAGATTGTCGTCCAAAAAGTTCCGTACCGATATCGGCCGATAAATCGGATTCAGTGTACGCGAGCCGTAAGGGTACTCTTTTTGCTGTCAGAGTGACGTTGTGTTCGTTTGGCTGCTCTCAGGGTAATCTGAAATTACCCTCAGAGCAAGTTTTGCTACTCTAGAAATTTTTTCAGAGTAAACTCACACCAACATAAATGACATTTCTCGTTTGTCATTCTTGGCATCTCATTTCGAATTTTGTGTTCAACGGGCGAATTTATATTTATTGTAAATAAAATTAAATTAAAGTTTAAAATGAATTCTTTAAGTCAATAGCTGCTTCCATAGTTTTAAATTATTTTAATAATTTGTTTAAGCTAAGTGTACACGATTGGTAGGTCTGACAATCATTGTCAGATCTGCAAACGTCTGACAATGTGAACAAATGAGCTGACAATGAGGGTGAAAATTGAATTTGTGTGTACACGGCTTGCAGAAATCTACAAATATCTGTAAGTTTATTGCCAGCTATTTGGCTGACAATGTCGACACACTAATTTGGACAAATAGCTGGAAATAGATTTGCAGATATTTGTAAATTTCTGCAAACCGTGTACACACAAATTCCATTTGTGGATCTGCAAATTCATTTTCAGTTCATTGTCTCATCGCATCTGTCAAAAAAATTTTATTTTAAAGCTAAAAGTGAAAACAACATAGATTTCGTTTTCAATCGTTTAATATTCAACTTAAAGTGAAATATCAAAAAATAATATAAATGGATAAAAACGTTGCAATCGCAACTATTTTGACGGCGTATTTGTTAGAAAGCAGCGATGATGAAAGAGCCAAATAGCAAATAGAAGGATTGGGTGGCCCGTCGTGAGCAGGAGGGATTCTACGCAAAATTGATGGTGGAATTACGAGCAGAGAAACCAGAACTCTACCGAAATTTTTTACGAATGGATTACAAGCAATTTGATCACCTTTTAGCTTTGGTTGCTCCACATATACAAAAAAAGATACGAATATGCAATGGAAAGCAACATTATTTGAGAACTACTCCAAGGTTTTTTCTTATGTCGTTTTCATGAAGTTTTCAAAGATCTACAGAAAAAATAAGTTTTCAATCGGTCCGAATGGAAAGCTAGCGTTAAGATTAGATTTCCGAGAATAGAATACAAATACTAGTACAACAAAATATATCCCTTTGTTTTATTTCGATTTTACGTTAACCGGCCAGCGGATTACATACAAATTTAGCTAATTTTTTGATGCACCGCAGTCTGAATTCATAGCAAGACTTTTTCGCCTCTGTGAGCTCACCTGGAGCATTATAAATTTGATTACGAGGTGTCATAAATACTCGTCGTCTGAGATCTTCTGCTACAGATTGCAAATCTGAATGAAAACTACTTGCAGCTTCGTCTAGAAAACATTGGTATGAATATTGATTCAATACGGAAAATAAATTCACTTACCAGTGACTTCTGGTATCAAAAAAGAGTTAACAATCTTCTCTGAGTCGGAAACATTCGATGAACTTCTTTTGTTCATCTGTTTCACCAATGAATATTTTGACTTTGGTTTCTGCTTTTTTGGTTTGGTTGGCTTAGCATTTTGTGTTGCATTTGTTTCTCTGTGTCCAGGAAATCTATCCGCTTGGCTCGGTTTTTTATGAACAAGACGTTTGGATATTAATCCTCAACAAACGGCTTCGTATCCTGATTAGGTTTAGTTGTTTCCGCCATCTGGAATAATCGCACTAGATTCATGTGGAAATGGTCGTTCTGCAGAAAGATCATAAAAGACATACAGAAAGGAATAAAATGATGTTATGCATGTCATCCATTTCACTGGTTATCTCAACTTTTTTATATCAGTTAGCATCCATAACTAAAAAAATGTTCACGTAATTAACACATTTTCTATAAAAACAAAAATCACCTTTAAATTTTCGATGAGTTTTGTAGTTGACAATGTAGAGATAATTCAAGTGTTTTTTTTGCTTGTAATCCTTCTCAGATTTGTCTGCCAATGAATAAATTTGAAAATGTTTCTGAGACTGGGTCTGCAAATTTATTTATTGCCAGACATTTGCAGAAGCGTCAGAAAATGAACAAAATTTGTGTACACACGATTTCCACATTTGCTAATTAATTTGTCTTCAAAATGATTGATGAGCAAATTTTTCTGCAAAAAAATTTGGTGTGTACACGGTTGTCAGCTTGCGTGTACACGATTGCCAGATATCTGCAAATTAATTAGCAGATATTTGTCTACAAATTAGCAGCCAAATAGTTTTTCTGCAAATTCATTTGGTGTGTACACGATTGTCAGCCATTCGAGACAAATTTTTCACTGACAGATCTTGCAATATTTGCAGATCAGGCAATCGTGTACACTTAGCTTTATAGTAACGGTATCAACGCGGGCGTTCACAAACCTATCGGTTTTGGTTCGCATAACTTGTCCATTCTGTTTTTGTTGTTGTCCGAGCTCAAAAAAATTCTTATTGCCTTAAATTACCATTGTATAAATTCAATCTGGACATTTATGAAGTTTATTACGTATCTTTTTTAGTTATAAATTCTTTTTGTCAGTTTTTACTCCATTCAAAAAATGTTTACTTAATTGCTCATGAAATACGCAGAGATATGTTTCTGAACGTAGTCAATTGCATTGAAAGCAAACTATAATGTCAAACGCACACATACATTGACAAAAACGGAGTACTCTGATTTCATGTTCGTTTGAATTGTCAAAACTCAGGGTACTCTACAAAAAAAAGGGTACTCTAGTTTTACCAAACGAAAACGGCATAAATCACCAACAACTAATTTCAGACCGTGCTCCTTAATTCTTTTGGTGTACATCAAAAGCATGTTTCTCGGAATCTATAATTTGTTTTTCATTAAACATTGTACACTCAAAAGAAAATGTGTTTTAATTACCTTCCGCAGAGCATTAGCGTAGTCTCTCCATATTCAGACAAATGTGTTTCAAAGCTTTATTTCCAACAACAACAAAGTTACAAAGACTTTTATTCGTAAAAACTGAAAATACAAACATCTATATAAAAACCTTAAAATAAAATTTTTTAATCTACGCGTGCTGTTTACAATTTGTTTATAAATTGAAATGAGCAAAAATGTCAAATCAATTCGCTGCTACTTACCAGCCGATGTGGTCAGATTGCGCTACTAGCTGCCAGCCGCCGCTACTTGCTACCAAAAGTTGAACATGTTCAACTTCGCCAGCCGCTGCTAAACACTCGCCGGCTGCCAGGGCTGGTTGCGAATTTTGTGGTCACACAAAGCTGATACTCAATTTGCCGCTGGCAACCAGCCGTGTGTGACCCGTGCTTAACTGGCTGCGTTCGAGAATGGTATCCGAATAGCTTGTTGTTGTTGTTTACGTGTAAAGCATTTAGCAAAGATGCAAACCATTTCTGTCAAATAGAGAAACCAAAGCCATCTGTGAATTTTCGGTATACCTCAGATACCTTAGCGAACAGCTGATACAAACATATAGAAAATTTATTTTTATTTCTTTTCATGTTGATTTTTTGTTTTGGTGTGCATTTATTTTAGCATAAGAGTCTTTTAAAACGAATGGGAAATCGAAAAAACTAAGTTATAATCGTCTAGCAATGATATTTTGAATGTTTTTCTGTTTTCAAAAGTCGAATTTTAATATTTCACAGCTGTTGTCCGCAGCTATCTGGATCGTTCGAAAAGGTATCCAAGATACGGCTATCCGAGATAGGCTATCCGATAGGTTCTCGAACGCGCCCAGGCTGAACACAATGGGGGCGTTCGAGAATCGTATCCGGATAGCTTGTTGTTGTTGTTGTTTACGTGTTGAACTTTTAGCAGAGTCACACACCCATTTCAACTAAAAAGCTATCTAAAGGTATCCGAGTATTTTTGGTATACCTTTCTATTCAAGTGATCAGCTGATAGAAAATTTATTTTTATTTCTTTTCATGTTGATTTTTTGTTTTGGTTTGCATTTATTTCAGCGTAAGAGTCTTTTAAAACGCAATGAAAATCGAAAAGAATAAGTTATAATCGTCAAGCAATGATATTTTCAATGTTTTTCTATTTTCAAAAGTCGAATTTTAATATTTCACAGCGGTTGTCTGCAGCAATCTGGAAAAGATATCTGGATCGTTCAAAAAGGTATCCAAGATACGGCTATCCGAGATAGACTATCCGATAGGTTTTCGAACGCGCCCAATGCAGACGGAGCTGCAACTGGAGCTGGAACTGGAACAGCTGTCAAATTATTGAATACACACAAATTCAATAGCGCGAACACAATGACTGCTATTATAGTGTGAAATTTGTTGCACGAAACTGTTCGAACACCATAGGTGCAAAAGAGAACGAAAGTTCGAAAAACAGAGATGGACAATGTGCTACCGTGTGTCGCATGACTGCTATTATACGGTGAAATTTGTTTCACGAAACAGTTCGAACACTATAAGTGCAAAAGAGAACGAAAGTTCGAAAAAGAGAGATGGACAATAAGCTACCCTGTGTCGCATGGGCTATGGTTTCGTAAAACAGCTATGACGTTTCTCTTTGGGCGCGTTCGAGAGCCTATCGGATAGCCTATTTCGGATAGCCGTATCTTGGATACCTTTTTGAACGATAGGGCTTTTCGCGAAGCTATCTCTTTCTAATTATACCTCGTATTTCTTAAACGTCAAATTGTCACTTGTATGAAAATATTGCTGGCGGCAGTACGTAGAAATATGAAATATGTAGTTTAAATTAGTTTTTAAAAGACGTAGGTTCATGAAAAAAGGAAAAAAATTGTGTTTATCAAAACTGTGACGTTTTAAAAACAAAACAATATAAAAGTGTTGTGAAGATGCCCGCGAATCGCTGTCTAAAACAATGTTCAAACCATACAATGAAGACAGAAATCCGTAGATCCTATAGTTTACCTCGAGTATAAAACAGAATTTCTAAGTTCTCTCAGACGAAAGGCACAGAATGTGGTTAGAGGAAACATCTGAAACATCTGAACACTAAATTGGCTCGTGTCTGTACCAGACATTTCATTTCAAGAAGGTAAATATCTGGTTGAAGGTTGTATACAAGTAGATCATTAATAAAAACTCCATGGAAGAATGTAAAACTTTTGGATAATCTAATTCCAGATTGGGTACCAAGCTTATACACGCAAAAATTCAGAAATCTAGATAAACAATACCCAATCTGTATTTAGATTGTTCTTACTAGGAGTTCTTACTATAATCAAGCATCTAATATACCTTATAACCATGTTTACATAGGTACCTGAAATGAAATGTGTGGAACAGAAACAAGCCAATTTAATGTTCAGATGTTTGATAGGAGTCAACAACGGCCTGCGCCTTTCCTCTTAGCGATTTTTTAATCTAGGAGTTCTATTCCACAGTCGTGGAAAACTGAAGTCTACAGTTTTCTGTGTTCACTGTATGGTTTGAACCAATTTGAACACTGTTTCACACAACAACTCAAGGGTATTTTCACAAAACTTTTATATTATTTTGTTCTTAAGAGTTCGCAATTTCGATATACACACTGTTTCAATTTTTTTATTTCAAATTCACTTCACTAAATAACAATTCTGAAACAATTTTATGTTTTTGCCTAGTACCGCCAAGAATGTTTTCATACAAGTGACTTTAGCTGTCAATTTTTTTTTCTCTCTCTTATGACAGTGACACTATCGCGAAAAGCCCTATCTGCTGTGAAATATTAAAAATCGACTTTTGAAAATAGAAAAACATTCAAAATATCATTGCAAGACGATTATAACTTATTTTTTTCGATTTCCCATGCGTTTTAAAAGACTCTTATGCTGAAATAAATGCACACCAAAACAAAAAATCAACATGAAAAGAAATAAAAATAAATTTTCTATCAGCTGATCACTTGAATAGAAAGGTATACCAAAAATACTCGGATACCTTTAGATAGCTTTTTAGTTGAAGTGGGTGTGTGACTCTGCTAAAAGTTTAACAAGTAAACAACAACAACAAGCTATCCGGATACGATTCTCGAACGCCCCCTTTGTCTTTGTTCGTGTTTTTGTTTATTCTGTTTCATTTGGTTCAAAAATAAGAAATAATACTAACAATAATGACTTTTTTGTTTTTCAATTGCCAATAAAAGAGGTTTGGAAGCAACCAGGCACTGCTAGATAACTATTTTTCCCCAAAAATAAAAACACCGAATGAAAGATAAAGAGAAATGTGAAACTAGTTTCATGAAACTGGATTTCATCGTGTAATTACACTTGCGACACGGAATGACAGAACAAAGAAGAATTCGAAGTTGTTTCGTGAAACAAATTTCACCGTATAATAGCAGTTATGGTTTCGTGAAACAGCTTTTGACGTTTCTCTTTGGGCGCGTTCGAGAACCTATCGGATAGCCTATCTCGGATAGCCGTATCTTGGATATCTTTTCAAACGATCCAGATATCTTTTTCCAGATTGCTGCAGACAACAGCTGTGAAATATTAAAATTCGACTTTTGAAAATAGAAAAACATTTAAAATATCATTGCTAGACGATTATAACTTATTTTTTTCAACTTCCCATCCGTTTTAAAAGACTTATGCTGAAATAAATGCACACTAAAACAAAAAATCAACATGAAAAGAAATAAAAATAAATTTTCTATCAGCTGATTACTTGATTAGAAAGGTATAACGAAAATACTCGGATACCTTTAGATAGCTTTTTAGTTGAAATGGGTGTGTGACTCTGTTAAAAGTTTAACACGTAAACAACAACAACAAGCTATCCGGATACGATTCTCGAACGCCCCCTTTGTCTTTGTTCGTGTTTCTGTTTATTCTGCTTCATTTGGTTCAATAATAAGTAATAATACTGTAACGTGAACCCAACATTTAATACCAATTTCATAATCGAAAACGTTCAACCGAAAAACACATCTGGGAGCACTAGTGTAAGTGTAGAAATTCTAGGAGAGAAAATGTTTGACAGCCAAAACAGTGGAGAGTTGCAGACCATGTGGAAGCTACTGGAGAGTTCTAGATGAAATGTCATTCGATATAAATAGCCCGCCCGAGGCAACCAGAGGACAGTTCTGATTATAGAGTGATAAAGTTAAGAGTGAATTGTTGTGAACAAGTGATAGTCCAAAAGTCGAGTTGAGTTCGAATAAAGTATTGATACTGAATAAAAGTGGTAGAAATAAATAGAAAAGTGAAGTTTTATTTTTGCGAACTAAGCGCACGTTACATTGGTGTCAGAAGTGTAAATAAAACTTATTTGATAAAAAAAAAAAGAAAAAAAAAACTAGTTTAGTGCAAAAAAAAAAAAAAAAAAGTTAAATACAGTGAAAATGGGTAAGTTGTTGGAAGAGCTCAACTGCACTGAGCTTAAAAGTGAGTTAGGTAAGCGAAATCTTTCTAGAGCGGGATCGAAGAATGAGCTCGTCCTGCGCTTGCGCAACTATTTGGAACAGCAAGGGGAAGACGTAAGCACTTTTGTTTTTGAAACAGAAGTGGAAAAAGAGGAAGAAAGTGAAAGTGTAGATTTTTCTAGTGTGATGAAGCTTTTATTAGAACAACAAAAGAAGCTGATTGAAGAGCAACTGCAGAATATTCTCGGACGTCTGGAAGAGCAACGAAACGATCAAAAGAAGGAACAGCTGAATGTTCTCGAACAACTTGAAACACAACGAAACGAGCAAAAGAAAGAACAGCAGAATGTTCTCGAAGAACTTAAAGCACAACGAAACGAGCAAAAGAAGGAACAGCAGAATGTTCTCGAACAACTTGAAGCACAACGAACCGAACAAAAGAAGGAACAACAGAATATTCTCGAAAGATTTGAGGCGCAACAGAATGTTTTAGAAGGTCAGAAAAACATTCTAGAAGGAAAATTGGGTAACATTGAGAAAAATGTATGTGCCCTTGACGAACGAGTTGAAGGTGTGGAAAAACAGGTTTCTGTTGTAGAGAATCGTTTGGAAAGCCGATGCGGTAACCAGTTCTCTGTTCTGTCCAAGGAATTAGACCAAATACGGAAAATAAAAATTCGAGAATCTGCTGGAGAGTTTGCAAGGAAAAAGGAGATGAAACCCCCAACATTTGATGGGCAGTCTTCTTGGCCAGTCTACAAGAGACAATTTGAGGCAGCCGCGACAACAAATGGCTGGGATGACGAAGAAAAATACATTGCACTGACTCTTGCTCTTAGAGGACCAGCAGCTGAATTGCTTCAAACAGTTCCAGCTGGTACGAGCGGCGATTTCTGTTCTCTCGTGGCAGCTATTGATAAACGCTTTGGAGATAGCCACTTGAAAGAAGTCTTCCGAGTCCAACTCAATAACAGAGTCGAGAAAAGGGGTGAAAGTCTACAGCAGCTCCAAGCAGACGTCGAAAGACTGGTTCACCTGGCATACCCGGATGCTGGAGAAGAAATCATCAACCAGCTTGCTGTTGAGTCCTTCGTTCGTGCCATTTCCGATATACATCTTCAGAGGTCTGTGCGAACTGCTAGAACACGTACTCTTTCTGAAACTTTAGCATTCGCATTGACAATCGAAGCAGCAGAACAGGCTTCTCATGGAGTACATCGACTTAGAGAGGCCATAGTCGAAGAATGCTCGTGCCAAAGATCAGAAATACAAAAGAACCAGCGGAGTGGACCAGCAAGATGTTGGAACTGCAACAAGACCGGGCACTTACAGCGTCAATGCCGGCTGCCACCAAATAAAACCGGTTGTCAACAATGTGGAAGCAAGAGATCCAACCCGGAGCAAGGTAACAACAACACCAGCGTTGCCTATCAGCCCCTTTTCCCATCAGGGAAACGAGTAAGAACCAACTTCGAGGGGCAGAGGCTGGTTTCTTGTATCGATGGCCCCAAAACCACCATCCAGGTCTCCCACACCAAACGCGACAACAAAAGTCTGACTGTGGAGACTACTATTAACGGGAACAAACATGTGGCTACCATTGACACCGGTGCCACAGCATCCATAGTACGTCGAGACCTGGTAAAGATGACGTGGCTCCATAACACCAATAGCTACCGTCTAAGAACCGCAACGGGGGAAGCAGCAAGAGTATATGGAGAAGTGTGTCTCAAGATCCGACTGGCCGATCTAGTGTTTACTCATCAATTCCTGGTGGCAGATATATGTGACGAGTGCATCATTGGAATCGACTTTATGAAACAGCACGGAGTTATTTTGGATATCGGTAATCAAGTTTTGAAATACCAAAATAAAGAAATTCCAATGACCTATTCGAATGAAAATACGTCAACACTGAGAACTGTCATCACGGAAGATCTGATTCTGCCTCCTTCTTCTGAAGTGTTCGTTTGGACAAAACTGGAAGGTGAGTTTGGAAGCCTTCGATACCTCATGGTGGAACCAGATCCAGAGTGTTCCTCCCAAAGCGTCATCATTGGGAAAACACTGGTAGCACCGAAAAACAAAATGGTCCCCGTACGATTACTAAATATCAGACCGTACGATGTAAAGTTGAAGAAAGGAGAAGTCGTTGGACGTTGCGAGTCGGTTGCAGCAATTACGAAGATCACAGACGAGGCCCCGAGAGAAACGTTAACCCCGGAGGAGCTCATAACCATCAGAGCTAAAATACTGAGTTCATCCAACCTTGATCACCAACAAACAAGGATGGCTGAAAATCTCCTACAAAATACACTGACATCTTCGCATCGCAAAAGGGACAATACGGTAGGACACAGTTGGTGCAGCATCGCATCAACACAGGAGATGCAAGACCGATTCGTCAACCCACAAGACGTCTTCCACTGGCCAAACAAGGTGAGGTTGAGGAAATGATAACAACAATGAAGAAGGACGGCTTTTTGAAAATTCCAAAAGTCCTTGGGCGTCACCAGTGGTTCTAGTGAAAAAGAAAGACGGAAGCACTCGTTTTTGTGTGGACTACCGAAGGCTGAACGATGTGACTAAGAAGGACAGCTATCCCCTGCCGAGAATCAGTGATACCCTGGATGCCATGGAGGGAGCCCAGTGGTTTTCGACGCTGGACTTGAAGAGTGGATATTGGCAAGTTGACATCCACCCTGATGATCGGGAAAAGACGGCGTTTTCTACAGGTAATGGGCTCTGGCAGTTTAAAGTTATGCCGTTTGGGCTATGCAACGCTCCGGCAACATTCGAGCGTTTGATGGAGTGCGTTCTTCAAGGACTGACGTGGAAAGCGTGCCTTGTCTACTTGGACGATGTCATTGTTTACGGGAAAACATTTGACCAACATTGCAAGAATCTAAAAGCCGTGTTTCAGAGACTTCGAGAGGCTAACCTTAAACTGAATCCAGAAAAATGTGCACTTTTCAAAACCGAAGTTAAGTATTTGGGACACATCATCTCTTCCCAAGGAGTGAAGACTGATCCTGAAAAAGTTGACTCCGTCAAAAATTGGCCAACACCACAGGACAAACATCAACTCCGAAGCTTTCTTGGTCTTGCAACATACTACCGACGTTTTGTTAAGAACTTTGCTGGAGTTGCAAAGAGTTTGCATCAGCTCACCGAAAAAGGGAAGCAGTTTAAATGGTCAGGTGAGTGTGAGAAATCTTTTCAGGAACTTAAATACCGCCTCTGTAGCGCTCCAGTGCTGGCACATCCAACACCTGGAAAAACATTCATCATCGACGCAGATGCAAGCAACGTTGGAATCAGGGTGGTACTATCCCAAGTGCACGATGGCGAAGAGAAAGTGGTGGCATACTACAGCAAGGTCCACTCAAAACCCGAAAGAAACTACTGCGTGACCAGAAGGGAACTGCTAGCTCTTATCTTGGCAACAAAGCACTTCCATAAGTACATCTATGGACAGAAATTCCTTCTGCGGACAGACCATGGTGCTCTGAACTGGCTGTTGAACTTCAAAAATCCAGAAGGTCAAGTCGCAAGGTGGATAGAAAGACTGCAGACTTATGATTACCAGATTCAACACCGCAGAGGAAAGTTGCACTCAAACGCTGACGCATTATCCCGAAGACCTTGCAAAGTGGATTGTAAGCATTGTAGGCGGCAAGAAGACAAAGAAAATATTACCGCTCAGCGACTAAGAGCTGACCCAATAAGCGGATGGAGCAATGAGGAAGTGAGGACTGCTCAACAGGAGGATCCAGATATCGAACCCATTCTCGCATGGAAAGAAAATGAAGAGAAACCTGAATGGGGAGACATTTCTGACAGGAGTCCAGTTCTCAAAGCCTATTGGGCACAGTGGGACTCACTATATGTGCAAGAAGGTGTCCTCAGGCGAAGATGGGAATCCGCTGACGGTAAATCATATGTGATGCAGCTGATCGTACCGCAATCGAAAGTCAGTGAAGTTCTTCGGGAGATGCACGACGGACCTTCTGGAGGTCACCTGGGAGTTAACAAAACACTGGAGAAGGTGCGACATCGGTTCTACTGGTTACATGCTAGAGATGACGTGGAGAAGTGGTGCTGAACATGTGACAAGTATGCTGCAACCAAAGGACCTGGTAGGAAGATTCAAGGTAAGATGCATCAGTACAACACGTTGGATCGCCTTTTGAGAGAATTGCAGTAGATGTGACTGGGTCTTTTCCAGAGACCAACGCTGGAAACAAGTACATTCTGGTTGTAATGGACTATTTTAGCAAATGGCCTGAGGCGTATGCCATCCCAAATCAAGAAGCCAAAACGGTGGTCGACCAGATTGTGTTTAACTGGGTGAGTTGGTTTGGCGTACCAATGGAACTCCATTCCGACCAAGGGAGGAACTTCGACTCAAACATCTTCCAAGGAGTGTGCGGACTACTTGGCATCAAGAAGACCAGAACCACACCGCTTCATCCACAATCTGATGGGATGGTTGAAAGATTCAACCGGACCTTGAAAGAACACCTCACCAAGGTCGTAGGCGACTACCAAAGAGACTGGGATAGGCACGTACCGCTATTCCTGATGGCCTATAGAAGTGCAGTACATAGCTCGACAGGGCAAACACCATCTGACATCCTGTTCGGGAAAACCATGCGGCTGCCCAGCGAACTTAAATTTGGATGCCCCACAGAGGAGCCACAGGACACAAACGAGTATGTGGACGACCTCAAGGAGAGACTCGCTGACATCCATAAAAGAACAAGGGAACGGATGAAAACCTACAGCGACCGGATGAAGACACGGTACGACACAAAAGCGACAACGTCAGGATTCCAAGCAGGAGATCATGTGTGGCTTTATAATCCTCATCGTCAAAAGGGATTGTCACCGAAACTTCAGCAAAACTGGGAAGGTCCTTATACTGTTGTCACGAGGATTAACGACGTGGTTTACCGCATCCAAAGAGGACTAAGAGGCAAGTTAAAAGTGGTTCATTGTGACCGGCTGCATCGATGTAGTGGCGAGGCTGCAGATGGAATTATTCGGGACGAACAATCTTAAGGAGGGGGCAGTGTAACGTGAACCCAACATTTAATACCAATTTCCTAATCGAAAACGTTCAACCGAAAAACACATCTGGGAGCACTAGTGTAAGTGTAGAAATTCTAGGAGAGAAAATGTTTGACAGCCAAAACAGTGGAGAGTTGCTGACCATGTGGAAGCTACTGGAGAGTTCTAGATGAAATGTCATTCGATATAAATAGCCCGCCCGAGGCAACCAGAGGACAGTTCTGATTATAGAGTGATAAAGTTAAGAGTGAATTGTTGTGAACAAGTGATAGTCCAAAAGTCGAGTTGAGTTCGAATAAAGTATTGATACTGAATAAAAGTGGTAGAAATAAATAGAAAAGTGAAGTTTTATTTTTGCGAACTAAGCGCACGTTACAATACTAATAATAATGACTTTTTTGTTTTTCAATTGCCAATAAAAGAGGTTTTGAAGCAACCAGGCACTACCAGATATATACTTTTCCCCAAAAATAAAAACACCGAATGAAAGATAAAGAGAAATGTGAAACTAGTTTCATGAAACTGGATTTCATCATGTAATAACACTTGCGACACAGGATGACAGAACAAAGAAGAATTCGAAGTAGTTTCGTGCAACAAATTTCACCGTATAATAGCAGTCAATGCGACGGAGCTGCATACGGAACTGGAATCGGAACTGGACAAGTTGACGAACTTTTAACTTTTGCTGTACAGCAAATTTTACGTTTATGGTTTTGAAGAAAAAAAAAACATTTTGTGTGTAAATTATTGTGTGACAGCTAAGTACAATTTCGTTCGTCTCTCTTGATACAAGGGCCGCACCCACCACCTCCTATTTCTTTTTTCATAGTACTTTAAATACAAAAAAGCATTCTGATAATTGAAACAAGCAACACAATAGCCGTGTTTTATTTTCCTCTGTGATCTGATCCGGATCAGATCTGAAAATAAAACAACTTGGATCAGAAAAAAATTTATTTCTAAACGTTGGCTGCATCGCTTCTTGAGCTTGACAGATAGCCTTTGGAGCAAACACAAATGAGAAATTAATTTCAAAAGCAAACTAGCTTTGACAACATCCAAAGCAATGGCTATTGGCTATGGAGCCACCAAACTTGGTCAGTCTTTTTTAAATTTTCAATAGGCTATTGTTTTAATTGAAATATTTATTTTCAGCTGATTACGGAATACACGACGAATCCTTTTCAATCTGATGGAAAAGAAAAGAAACATTCAAGAGTGTCCAAAGCAATCCTTCATCTCTTCCATCAGACAAAGTTATAAACTATGCTCTTCCAAAGTATTTTTAAGCTTCGTTTAACAGATTTCAGAATAAAACTTTATACAAATTCAATGAATTTAACGTTTAGACTTCACTACTGAAAGGAATGGGAGGATATCAACGTTCTGTAAACGAGGCTCGTTAAAATGTTAGCTGGCAGTTGAACGTTCGCTTCGATACTCATAATCACAGAATAGAATCAGAAAGTCAACTGCGACAGGACATTGAAATCTTTCCTACAAGTCACAGAATAGAATCATCTTCTCTGTGCTACAAACTGAATTCGAACGGGAACACTATTCCCATTTATTTTTTTTTTTTTTTTTTTTTTTTTTTTCAATTTGGAAAGGACGTTTTTTCTCTTTCTTTTCAAAACTGCCGCGGTAAACATTGTTTGTCATCAAACAGAAAACTACATTAAAAAGTGGAAATAGTGCAACTTAATTGCCTACAATTTAATGCCGATTACGACAGCTATTTTACAAAGCGATTTTCATGTTTGATGATTCTAGGATTTTAACCTCGGAACCTCCCACGTAACCAGTCGACAAGGTAACCACTATGCCACGGACACCACTGGGTCAAAGGAGTGGTAGTTTGTCTTAGTGATCCAGTTGAAACCGCTATAAACATTTTTCTCTCTTCGATTAGTGGTTGATAAAATTCTCAGAACCTTCTTTCCACTTATATTACAAACAAATCTGTGACATAATTGTGAAGATATTTCTAATGGCGCAACAGGCGTTCGTTTTTCATCGATGTCATTGCTCTATTTATAAGAAGTACATACATACGAAATGATGGTTCTCGATTGCTTATGGTTGACAAATATGAATCGACACAGAAGATACGTAACATTAGAATCTATCCAACACCAGTGATAATGAAATTCAATTCACTACATAATACTACACCTTAGTTCGTCTAATTGCAGATCAGCCAATCCCAATCATAGCGACAAGTTTCCCTGCTACTTCATCTTACAAATAAGTTTGTGCACAAATATCCATCTGTATAAATGGAGTATTATAACTCATATAAATATACACCTTTGAAATGGTAAAAAAAACATCACACAGTTATTTGGTTTCTTGAAAAGCTATACAATATAGCTTAATTTTATTTAAATACCATACGTATGATTTGATAATTCTACACACGCTTTGTTCTCTTAAGTTATTTTACTCAGATGCACCTTAAAGTTATCTTCATTACTTGCTGACCCAGGCGTACTTGCCAACCCGATGAGTTGTATTTCTTTGTCATTTTCATTTGGGTCAACCATCCTATGGATTCGAATAAAGTCCTATGATTCATATGACATACATTAAGGAGTCAGATTAGTGTTTATGGGGCTTGGCTTCTACCTCGTTCAGATGCATTCCTATAGTTCAGACACGACCATAGCGAGAGTAGAAATACAACAGTGGGAAAACGATTGCTCACCACACAACGACAGGTATTTTGTAATTCACATTGTTCTTTCTAGACATACTATGGTCTCGCGGTATTACGAACAATGTGAGCTTTAGGTTGTCATGTTCGATTCATATGTATGTACCTATATACCTGTAGCTGTAAAAGATAAGTAAATAGTTAAAAGTACCTACTAAATAAGCACACAAACAAGCAAACCTGAAAAATTACGAAGATTGTTAAGTATTTTGCTAAGCTTTTACTTGAGTTTCATATGATTTAGAAAGCATCGATTGAGAAAGCATATTTGTCTCGATGTTGTTATGTGTTCTTTCTAAAATCATCGATTTTCTCAATTCCAATAAAAATTTTGGCTTCGCTTCTGTTGGTTTACCCTATCAAGTGTAATGTAAATGTAACCCTTCGGTTATATGTCAAAATGTTAATTTATGTAAATACTTTCTATTCTTATAATAACTCTCTCCATCTGTATCACTCATCGTGTAATAAACGTGTTTCGTCTTAATTAATTTTCTTATAGGTTATGGGCCCAGATCGAAAAAAAATAAAAGAAAAGTTTTCTTGTTAATATAATGCGATTAATTAAATAAAATTTCAAGTATTTTTTGTATTAAATTAAAAAAAAAAAAAAAAAAATAAAAGGTAAAATGTTTAAATCGGAAGCAAGTGGTAGCATTTCCATTGACAGACTGCGAGGTAGGGAAAACTACCCAACGTGGAAAATCACGGCGCAGGCATTCTTGGATCTGGACAACCTCTGGACAACTACAATTGCCTATGAGCTGGATGCAGATGGAAGTCCTAAAACGGCTGTGGATCCCGAGAAAGACAGAAAAGCAAGAAGCAAATTAACACTAATGATGGATCCCTTGTGCTACGTCTACATTCAGGGGGCAAATACGGCGAAGGAGTTGTGGCAGCAGCTAGCAAGTGCCTACGAGGATAGTGGGTTAACGCGTCGGGTAGCACTTTTGCGTAAGCTAATTACAACATCCCTTGCTAATTGCGGCTCCATGGATATTTTTGTAAAGGAGATCATAACTACAGCTCAATCGCTAAATGGTATTGGTTTTCCTATCAATGAAGAGTGGGTTGGCTCTTTGCTTCTCGCTGGTTTGCCGGACGACTATCGTCCTATGATAATGGCTTTGGAAAATTCGAATACAAAAATAAATGGTGATGTTATTAAAACAAAATTGCTGCAAGATGTGCGACCTGGTAGCGAAGTCTCATCGGCCTTTCACACATATGGTCGCCATATGCAATCAAAACATCAGAAAAAAGGTCCCAGGTGTAGAATCTGCAACAATTTTGGTCACATTGCGAAGAACTGTCGAAAAAGCCAAGGTCAAACAAATAAAAGCAAAAATTACGAAGCTTTAAGTTGTGTTTTGTCCGCCTCCGCAGCGTGTTCACAGGATAAAAGAGACGCATGGTACTTTGATTCGGGGGCCACATCACATATGAGTTTCGACAAAAACTTGTTTGATGAGCTTCGTGTGGATGGTGGAACAGTGGTTGCGGCAAACAGTGGCAAGATGCAGGTAAAAGGTAGTGGTACGACTACACTGAGACCAGCATGCAGTTCGTCAGCACTCAAAGTGAACGACGTCAAATTCATCCCTAATTTATCAGTCAACCTTTTGTCAGTCGGTCGCATCGTCCAGCAGGGACACACGGTGGAGTTCAACAATAAAAGTGTCAAAGTTAAAAACTCGAAAAAATCAAGTGATAGCAACTGGTACGAACGTTGATGACCTGTTTAAACTTGACACAGAGCCGTCCAAAGATGTTGCGTTTACGTGTGGATCGAAAAGCTCCAAAGAGCTATGGCACCGAAGAATGGGTCACCTCAACAAAGAAAGTCTAGACAAATTGAACAGTGGACTGGCCACTGGAATCAGTTTCACGAATAAAACTGAAAAAGATTGTAAAATTTGTGCTATCGGAAAGCAGACGAGGTTGCCGTTCAACAAGTGCGGCAGCAGAGCCAGTCAGCTGCTTGAGGTCGTCCACACAGATATCTGTGGACCGATGGAAAATACATCGCTTGGTGGAAATAGGTATTTCCTGACCTTCGTGGATGACAAATCACGAAAAATTTTTGTTTATCTTCTCAAAACAAAAATGGATTGGGAAGTGCTGTCAAAATTTGAAGATTTCCGTGCGCTCGCAGAAAATCAAAGTGGCCATAAGATTAAAACCCTACGTTCTGATAACGGAAAAGAGTTCTTAAACAAAAAATTCCAAGACTTACTTCAAAAAAATGGAATTCATCACCAAACAAGTAATGTGCACATTCCGGAACAAAATGGCCTGGCCGAACGAAACAATCGGTCGATTGTTGAAAAGGCAAGGTGTTTACTCGCTGATTCTAAATTGCCTAAGATATTTTGGGCCGAAGCTGTTGGATACTCGGTGTACCTCCTGAACCGGTCGCCGTCAAAGGGAACAGGTAAGACACCGGTAGAAGCGTGGAGTGGTAAAGTACCCAACTTAGCACACATCAAAGTGTTTGGCACTACGACGATGGCACTCATCCCAAAAGCCAATCGAAGAAAATGGGATCCAAAAGCCAAAGAAACCATTCTTGTCGGATATGACGAGCACACAAAAGGCTACCGTCTTTACGATCCAGTAAAGAATTGTGTGTTCAAAAGCAGAGACATTTCCTTCATCAACGAAGACTCCAGCGTTGCCGAAACTTTAACATCAGAGAAGGCAAAACCACTTCAGGTTAAATTTCATCATCACGAGGTCGCCGAAAAAATTGTTGCAGAACCTGTTATGCACCAGATCGACGACGAGAAAGACGAGTCGCAGCTGATCGATACAAGCATTTTTGAAGATGCTATTTCCAGTGATACGTCAGATGAAGCAGATATTTCTGCGCTCCCTCAGCAATCTAACTCTAACCCACTGCAGCAGCAGGTGTTGAGGCGCTGCGAAAGGGAGCGCAAAATACCAGGCAAGCACAATGATTTTGTTTTAGAAAACGATGATTCTTCCTCATTTTCTAACCCTTAAAATAGCGAAAATCCAGAGTTTAACATGTCACCACAGCATACGATGGAGAGTTCATTGGACGAAATGGAATCACTTCATGGTTTCTCAGGACTTGTCGCATCTCCATCGCACCAGAATCGACCAAACTTGGTTACGAACCAGAATGTGTCTAAGCCCACCGAACAGCAATAAAGTGCAAATGGGTCTTACGCACTAAGCTCGATGTTACTGGACAAATTGATCGCTATAAGGCAAGGCTAGTGATAAAAGGCTACTCACAGCGAAAGGGGGTAGATTACGACGAAACGTACTCCCCTGTCGTTCGTCACAGTTCGCTGCGCTACCTTTTTGCTCTGGCTGCTGAGTTTGGATTAAACGTCTCACAAATGGACGCCATCACAGCCTTTTTGCAAGGACAACTCACAGAAGAGATTTACATGGAACAACCCAAATTCTACAAAGACAAAAATAACCCTTCCATGGTTTGTCGATTGAATAGGGCTCTCTATGGCCTTAAACAGTCCAGCAGAGTCTGGAATCAAAAATTAGACGCTGTACTCCAATCTTTAGGACTACAGAGATCCAAATATGACCATTGCGTATACCATTCAACAGACGAACATATAATACTCTTCGTTGCAGTATATGTTGACGATCTCTTGTTTTTTACAAACAACGAGAAACAATTAAAAGTGATTAAATATGAATTACATAGAGTGTTTCAAATGAAGGAACTTGGTTTAGCAACGCAAGTGCTCGGAATGCGCATAACCTACAGCCAAGAATCGATTGCACTAGACCAGGAGCAATATATTGAAAAGATTCTTGAGAAGTTCAACATGAAAAATGCCAATCCAGTGAAAACTCCCATGAACTCAAGTGAAAAACCGTGCTTAGAAGATGGTCCAGCTAATTCTGAAGAAGCTGAAGAAATGAAAAGCATTCCATACCAAGAAGCCATCGGCTGTCTAATGTACCTTTCTCAATGTACACGCCCAGACATATGTTTTGCTGTCAACTGTCTCAGCCGATTCAATTCAAATCCTGGACCCCGTCATTGGCTTGCCGTGAAGCATCTATTACGATATCTGCGAGGAACATCATCACTGAAACTTCGATTCAACAAAGGTGGACATGATGACATCGTTGGCTATACCGATACGGACTGGGCATCAAATATTGACGACCGCAAATCCACAACCGGATTCGTTTTTATAGCTCAAGGTGGAGCTATATCTTGGTGCTCCAAAAGGCAAAGCACCGTGGCTCTTTCATCATGTGAGGCTGAGTTCATGGCCCTTTCCGCCACCGTCCAAGAAGCTCTTTGGTGGAATGGACTGAAACATCAGCTTAGTAAACGACAGCAGCCGCTCCGAATACTGTGTGACAACCAGAGTGCTATCGCGATTGCAACAAATGGTGGTTTTCATCCAAGGTCAAAGCATATTGACATTCGTCACTACTTTGTACAAGACACGATTAATAAAGGCAACATCAAACTCGATAACATCAGGACCGATCATCAAATCGCTGATGCTCTTACTAAACCTTTGGACAGAATCAAAATTTCATCATTCCGAGACTCCATGGGGATTAGACCGTAACACTCAGGTTAAGGAGGAGTGTTGGTTTACCCTATCAAGTGTAATGTAAATGTAACCCTTCGGTTATATGTCAAAATGTTAATTTATGTAAATACTTTCTATTCTTATAATAACTCTCTCCATCTGTATCACTCATCGTGTAATAAACGTGTTTCGCCTTAATTAATTTTCTTATAGCTTCTGGTGGTTTCAAGCAACAAGTCATTGATTCCATTAGAATGATCGGTCAACTCCATTAATTTGTTTTCCAACTTGTGTTTGATCCTTTCCCGACTGCGAAAAGCTCGATTTTAATGTCTTCAATTTCAGCGACCCGCAACTCGCATTACAATTTTTTCACACAAACTTTTTTCAGTTTGACATTTAGTTTTTTTTTTCACTCACTTTGAAATAAAGGCGACAACATTTGCGATGAAAAAGTAACTCTAGATGTAAAACTTGAAACTAAAAACTGGATTTGCAATTGTGATAAAAAAAAAAGTGGGATCTTGTGTTGTTTTTGCATATACATATATTTTTCAAAGCAAATCTGATCTGGATCAGATCACGAGGAAAATAAAATACGGCTAATATCATTTATTTCCTCATCCATAGTAACAATATCAAATTTGTTTTGTTTATAAAATACTCAAACCGACTTTAGAAAATACAAAATAATGTGTCAAATGATGGAAATGTCAAAAGCTGTACAGCTGCATTGTGGGCCGATTAAAATCGAAACGTACAGCAATTTTGACAGCTCATCCAGCTCCGATTTCGCAGTCCAGCTCCGTTTTTGCATTGTGTTCAGCCAGTAAAAGAAGGCTGAAAATCTAGATTCAGTTTATTAAGCTGTCAGATGCGATACGTGACATAACAAAATTATACTTGGCAAATGAAGTTGATTTTGTTGTGCGTGATTTTTATTGAAAAAATAGCATTAATTAATTCTAACTACATTACTGATTGTTTTTTACGCTAGTGAAATGTTCATCGCAGTAAAGTCAGCAAGCTAATGAATTTTTTTACCCCTATTACATGATGTCTCACGAGCCCAGTCTCAAATGAATACGGAAAAGAAATTAGATGATGATTTCACATCTCCTCTCTTTTTCGCACTCCGCCTGGGCTCGTGATACATAAAGCCTTTTCGGGAATTCCTTAGGAAATATTTTAAACAATAAAATGTTTCCCTTCCCGTGAAGAAGTTCCTACTATCGGGAACTCCCCACAGATTTTTTTTCCCATGGAAGCAACTTTTTTTCAAGGAAAAACACAATCAGCTCTATCGGGAATTCCTTGGGAAATATTTCTCCCGCGGAATTTTACTCTTCTCGAGAATACATTCCTCCTATCAGGAATTCCTCGTGGAATGCTTTTCTTTGGGAACAAGTTTTACCAACATAAAAATGAGGAAAAATATTTGCACATAGTTTTAGAGTATTTTGACATTTCATTTTAAAGAAAAAAACAAAGAATTTAGGCTGTATAAAAGTTTCAATTAATAAAAAAGCAAAGATCATCAGTGTTATTGTTATCAGAAGAAGAAGAAGAACAAAGAAGGCAAAATGAGTCGAGAGCCATACGACGTGGTTTAAGAGATCACTGAAATCCTTTGAAGTTACCACAAGCACTTTATGTTAAAATAGCTATTCAATCAAAAACATTATTGAAATCATTTACCGCCTAATTTTTTCCACTCGGCAATTGATTTCATAGTGGGCCCAATACAGTTGAGGTTTTGCTTAAGCTGTTTCCAAAATTTTTGGACATCATCCATATGGCCGGGAGGAAAGGTAATAATCGAGGTGCGCCCCTGTTGAGGAAAAATATGGACAATATGCTAAGGGAAGTCATTTTCTTTTATTACATCTCGAAACGTGCTAGATAGTGGTGACATTCTTTCTACTTTCTATTAAAGAAAAATTAATAACTTTTAAAGATAAAGCAGAAATATAAATCATAGCGGAAACGTAATCGTTTAAAACGTTTTTTTTTCGGTATTTTTGTGTACCAAATTGAGGAAAGTTCTCTCGGCTACGCCAGGAGCACCGGAAAATCGAGAAAAAAAAAGACAGAAGCATCGTACACCGTACATGCGGGTAAAAAATTTTTTTGTCTAAAGGAGTACTTCGGTTCAGGTAAGGAGACGAAGGATGTTGTTAGAGAGGTATAACTAATGTAGTAACGTTATTCAGGCCACACCACATTACTGCAATTGAATTTTAGGCGGCGCCAGCTTGTCTGCATGTGGCAGGGGAACGCTGGGCCGCCACATCATTAAAAATAAATCTGTTTTTCGTTGACTCCCGCTTACTCAACGGAGGCGTAAGGGGAGGAGGGTCGGTCGGTAGACAACCACACCCAACGTGGGAAACTAGCTAGGAGTTCGCTTTCGAGGTTACTGAGGTAATCGGCCGAGAATCGTGTAGCCAGGCCCCAAACGACCACCCGACTGGGATTAACGTTCCTGCACGGCGTAACACCCAGGTAATGGGTGCACCAGGTGATTTATAAAAGAAACAAAAAGAAAATATATATATATACTATATACGTATTACTAGCGGTGGATTTAAGAATAAAATAAGAAAAAAACCTATTACGCTCTCGATAAATTTTCTTTTATATATGGAATACAGTAGAGGCCCTCCTAAGAAGACCCTACTAAACTTTTATAGAGTAAAGCTTTTGGGGAACCAAGTCCCAAGGGGTCGTCTACCCCCGCGGTTTAAAACTTTGATTTGACATACTAATAAATACAGCGTGAGCGTAAATGAATTTTAGCGATTTGATTAAAGCTCGTTTGACCTATCAGAAATTATTATAACGTCATAAGCATTTGAGTATCCTAAGTAAATTCTTAAAATCTATCGAAATTAAGTTAGCGTTTAAGAATTAGATTAACTACTAAGAATCGATCGTAACGATTACGATAATTGAATAATATCCTATTTCCAGATTCCGGTCTTGGTATAAATATGTAATTATATTGTAGACATTATCCTTCGTTTTGATTTATATAAAATCGTAATATTTCTTTATCGACAACCAGTGTAAGTGAGGCGGGTGATTCTTTGGGGACTATTGTTAGGGCTAACCATTCCGAGGTAGGGACAATACGCGTTACCCATTCCACTTTCAAAGAGCTCTTAGGAGGTAGGTAGGGGTTAGAAACCGGTTAGATTTTGTCGGGTTTAACGATAGCCCTTGGGGAGAATACTTTCGCTCACGTCGTTTAATAATTGAGTAATTTTGTTCTGGTCTCTGGTTAAGGATATTATGAAGTGGATCAACGATATCCATTTAGAAGAGAATTCGTAAGCATTTGCTAATGCGTTTATGTGAATTTATAATAGATTTTTTTTGTAAGAATTCACAAAAGAGTTATTAGAATTTATAAGAGTTTTTTTTTGTAATAATTTGCGAGAGAGCTTATGTAAATTTACAAGAAATAAATGTTTAGCCTCGACTAATGTAATGAACGAGAATCAGTAGTACTTTTCTTGGTGAGTCCTCCACAGAGGGATATGACCGGCTGAGAAGGATAATCAGGGGCGGGGTGAGTGGCGACGGCGAGGAGACATGAGGTAGACTGAAAGCAGGTAAAAATAAATAGTTAGGGGGAATCCAAATCGAGCCCGCGGATTCCCAAGGTAGGGTGGGATAGGGCATACTGCCTCAACAACTGCAGTACCCGGAAGTGGTGATAGTCCGTCTGTGGTCCAACTTTAGTGTAGCCTAATTATAACCGGCCTGATATATGTTTATTGCTTGCGGTTGAGGGTGTGTTCCGGGGGCAAGATCCCCCCCATTCCGGCGAGTTGAGCTGAGCACCCACAAGCAGGCCACGTCCCTCGGAACATAACAGTTATATTTTTTTTTTTGGTTCGATTCCTCTAGTACAAACCGTAACACGATTTGCTTGGAATTTGAAGAATTTGACCTTAAAAACCAATCATTTTAGTGAGTTTTTTTTTTAGTCTTCATTTATTTACTTATTTTTTCTAGAAATAACTTACTTTGCTGATAACTTTTGTGATTCCCTTGCAAAACTGTAACGGAATATTCCAGGAGAAAGAGAAGAAAATTTCCCATAAAAAAATAGTTCATGATAGGTAAACATTTCTCGCGGAATTTTTCCCTTATTTCGAAATCAGTTCATGATACCTCTTTTTCGAATAAGGGAAAAATTTCTTGGGAAATGCGATTCACGATATCCCTGAATCTTGTTTCATCTTAAATTTCACAGAGAGCTTTGAAAAGTAACAGCAAGCTTTCACGTTGAGCACCATCTTGTTGCTGAATATATGTATACAGTAACTTACACTCAAAGTGGGACACCTAAGAAATAAAATCTTCAATAAACTTCTTTACGAAAAAAATGCAGAGTTGCTCACTTTTTTAAATAATTTTTATTTTTATTGCTTAATATTGACCTCAAATTATTATAAAATAAAAAAAAATATCAAAAAACAACCCCGATTTGTTTAAAAAAAAGATGAATATGATCTGTTTAGTATTTTTTTTTAATGCAGGTCACACTCAAAGTGGGACACCTGCTGTTTTCTAAGAAAACTAACTGTAATTGCCATGTTATCTATATTATTTAGTTGCAGTTTTTGTAGAGCTTTCATTGTGATAGCATTAAAAAGAAATCGAAATGTCAAGGCAAACAACCTTTGAAGAAAGGCAATTTGATTTTCAATTACCAAAAAGGAAAATCCGTTCGCAAAATAAGTGAAGTTGTTAAAAAAGTAAATCTATGGTGTTTAGTGTAATAAAACGGTTTCTAAAGGTCGAATAAAAAATAAACCAAAAAGTGTTGAAAGTACAAAAAAAAAAAAATTAACGATAGAGGTGGGTGGTTTCTTTTAAGAAAAATAAGAAGTTATCCCTTTCTGTCCGCCATTGACCTTAAAAAAATGTTAAAGGACACTGAAAATGTTGATTTTTGTGCAGAAACAGTTTGCCCGTTTCTAAGGAGAAACGAATTGAGCGGCTGAGTTGCGTCCAAAAAACTGTTAGTATAAGAAAAGAATCGTCGTTTAATAATTCAATTGTCCAAAGAAATATCAGAAAAGAATAGTCGTTTAAGAATACAATTCGCCAAAGCAAATGTGACAAAGGATATGAGTTTCTGGTCAAAGGTAAGTCGCATTTTGTTCTCCAACTTCAATCATAATGTTATGTATAAAATTCCCAAATAAATAGAAGACAACCGCGTACTTGTATGGTCTAATCACAACTCGACTTATCGTGTCATAGAACCGATCGCGAACTCCAAGTTCAACATTGGATAGCCGATGCGTTTGAAAACTCAGCACAATTTGATGACTAAAATGCATACACGTTTTACCCAATGCATGGCATTGGGCAATCGATGTGCAACGAGTCAACTCAAATTTCATTGAGTTCAACGCACGACGACTTCCTCTGAAGGTGTGGGAAATCAAAGCACAACATCCCTCCCTACCTGGGAAAAGTTCGCGACCAGCCGAATGACAATCGATAATCGACTTACTTTTATTACAAAAAGAGATATTATGTATAATAGTATATATAATATATAATATAATATATAATGGTATAATAATATTATGTCTAATAATAATAACAAAATAAATAATTACTTAAATCTAAATCAAAACTTTTAAAATTTAAATATTTTCTATTCCTAATTTGGAATATCTCCCAACGAACTTCTATATATTTATATATATTATGTATATATTTTTTATTTGAAGTTTTACAAAACATTTCATCAAAATATTACCTAAATCTATTCTAAATTTATAAATTCTTTTTATTTTTATATTGCTTAGTTACTAACTAATCTAATTCGAAGTTACATAATGAAATTTTTACACTATTTAAATCTTTTTCCGAAATTTATAAAACAAAATTTTTTTTTTTATTTAATTTAGTTCTAAAAAATTTAAAGATTTTTGTAAAATTATTCACAAGTAATTAAAATTACATGGTAATATAAAATTAGATGAACCTAGCTAGATAGGCTATTGGTTCTGATTATATACAACTTAGATGTTAATATTGGCTTTACTTATAAATTCAGCAATGATTTCGATGTTTGTGTAGTTTGGTTCTTTCAAAATATCATAAATAGGTCTGTTTTTCGATAAGTTTTTAAATGTACAGAACAATTTTCAAATATATGTATTAAATCTAAGATGACATTACAATAATTGCAAGTTGGTGGACTGTTTTTTGTGAGAAGATATTTGTGTGAAGTAGCAGTGTGACCAAGTCTGAGGCGAACGAAGTTTGAAATTTTTAGCTTAGGAGTATTTACGGGATAACGTAGTTGGAGTCTTTCGGGGGTTTGCCTTTTTGTAGTGATGGTGGTAAGGACTCCAGTCATGCTTTAAATTTGATGTTGTTACTTTCTGTATATATTTTACAACATCCAGTTTTGTGTATGTATCAAATAGAAATACAGGAGCGTTGTTAGCGAGGTTTGCAGCAAGGTCAGCATTTTCGTTACCGACAATCCCAACGTGACCAGGAGTCCACATCAGTTTAATGCTGTTTGGTGATTTTGTTAGTTCGTGTCGGATTTCTGATATAAGCTCATTATTGTTGTTTGTACGGATATACTATCGGGGCATATGATATGTTTGCCTGGCTTATTAGTTACCGTTTTCGTAGCTTGCAGAATTGCGAAAGCTTCTGCTGTAAAGATTGAAACGATGTTTGGGAGACTGCCATTGGAGTACCGTTTTCGAGAGCTACAGTATACGATGTATTTGTCGAGGTCTTTGATCCGTCCGTGAATACAAAATTCCACCCTTCAGATTTTAATTCCGATGAGACGCTTGCGAATAGTTGGCGATAGGTTGTATTACTTGTATTTATTTTCCTATATTCGGCTAAGGTCGGTATCAAGGAATTGGGATTGAGAAAATGTATTTGCCGCTCGGAGAAGCATAAACGCATTTCCCACTTCACCTATCAAAAATATCCTTGTTGAAGCAGGACTCCCAAGCATCGAGGATCGAAGAGATTCGGCAACATTAAAGCTCTTCGCCAAACTCATGTTCTGTACTAACTCCTATATTTAAAAACTTTTCCCAGGTAGGTAGGGATGTTATGCTTTAATTTCCCATACCTTCAGAGAAAGTCGTCGTGCGTTGAACCCAATGCAATTTGAGTTGACTCGTTGCACATCGATTGCCCAATGCCTTGCATTGGGTAAAACGTGTATGCATTCTAGTCACCAAATTGTGCTGAGTTTTCAAACGCATCGGCTATCCAATGTTGAACTTGGAGTTCGCGATCGGTTCTATGACACGATAAGTCGAGTTGTGATTAGACCATACAAGTACGCGGTTGTCTTCTATTTATTTGGGAATTTTATACATAACATTTTGGCGCAGCCGGTTCGTGAACCACACACGTTTTCAAGTTTAAACAGTTTAGTAATTAAATACAATGCGTTTGTTCTCCGATATTTAAAATAATAAAGTAGACAAACGAGTGTAGCAAAAAAAAAAAAAAAAGAATTCTGTTCGTGTTTGTGTTTTCGTATTTTCTTGGTAAAGAAAATTGATTAAAAACTTGGACTGTACTTATTTGAAATTTCAAAAAGAAGAGATAATAATCAAATGCAGAAAGCGGTTCAAGCGGAAAAACAAAAACACTCCAAAATTGTGTTTGAGTAAATAAGTTTCACCAAAAACAACGCAAACAAAGACGAAAAAATTGTTCAAGGTAAGTACCTATACCTTTATTTTGCTTTATTTTTTCTATTGTTGTCTGTTTATTTTATAAAACATTCGTAACATTTGTTCTATGGTTGGTGTAATTTTTTTTGGTTGTTGAGTGTGTTTGCTGTAGACTAAGAAAAATAATAAATAGATTCAACTGGGTTAAGCAATCCAAATTTTACAAAAAACATGAACTACGAAGCGTATTTACACAACATCAATCATCATTACCATCAAACATCACCTCATACACAGTACCCACCTCAACAGATATTCGACCCTCATATGTATCCTTTCTCGAATGCATCTCCATCTACACACTCAACTGCGTACATTGCAACTCCCTTGCCTGGTGTGTCACCTGGGACAAGCGGGAGCAACTGTTTTCAGACTGCCCAGGTCAAGGAAAAACATACCAGGACACAAGGGCAAGACTTTAAAGTAAAATGCGGATTCTGTAATAAGGCCAATCACACTTATGCAGAATGCCGGCAAAGAAGGAGCACACCTTATTGTGGAGCGTGTGCCTCCTATGGGCACAGTAGAGATGTGTGCCCAAAGTCTAATATTTTCACCATAAAACGCACGACGCAAAAGCCGCAAGTGAAGTGCAAGTGGTGTTCTAGACTGGGACATGTGGAGGATGAGTGTTTTTCGAAAAAAAATTACCTTCGAGAGCATTCGGGAAACGACCCGGGGGTCAGTCCAAGAAGGTAGACTGTGCCCCAAAAAATGTATCCTCCTCATTAAGAAAACAAAGAAGTCACTCTCCAGCTTCGTTGATATCGTCAGAAATGTGCAATAATGAGTTGCCTACGATATCAAAAGCAGAAGAGACTTCTATAAAAAATAAATCAAAAACCAACGTAAAAGGGCCAACACAGCGCTCAAATAACGAACAACATCCGAAAGTGAACAGCGACTCAAAGGTAAACGACCGAGAGTCAAATTTCTTCACCTTTCAGTCAGTTCGTAAAACCAAACACACAGCTAAAGCGTCAGTATCTGAAGCTAAAGTTAACCTAAGTCAGGCTGATCTCTGGTTACTCGTTGTGAGTGTTTGCTTGGTTTTGAATGAGTGCTGCGTTAAAATTAGAACTTTATTAACACAAGCAGTTGATAAGCTTAGGTTTTTTGTTGGTTTATTTTCTAATAGTTGGTTGATTTGGGGTATAGCGAACAAGGGACAGAAAGGCAGCAAAAATGTATTTGCATACAACAACATTCGTAAGCACGATGTCTTTGTTGAATTACCGATGTCATTGGCCAAGTCTGGAAAAGTTCTGGTGCTTGTAGACACAGGAGCAGACTCGAGCTTAATAAAACGAAGTTGTTTAGCAAATGCATGCAATATAAATACCCGAGACACTAAGCAATTGGGTGGTGTTTTTGGTGGAGTAGGCACAACGGTTGGTTCGGTTAAGACTTATTTACCTTTCCCAAAGAAAATTTTCACGAAATGGAACGTTATCGACGGCTTAGACCACATGCCCGCTGATGGTATACTAGGCCGTGATATTCTCTGGAATCACACGATTATCGATGCGGTATCCAAGAAAATTAAATTTTTGGAAGGTAATAAAGTTTTGATTGATTTACCTCTTAAGTGTTTACCTTCGAATTCAACTTTCTTGTCCCCATTAAATGAACAAAGCAAGCAGTGCAAAATTGGAGCTCGTACACAAACAATTGTTAAGCTCGAAATTCCAAATTCTAAATCGAATGAATTACTAGTTCATTCACATGAAATAGATTGCGGAATTTATTTGGGAAGCACAATTGTTCAAGCGAAGAACAATTACGTCCATGTCCCAGTTATGAATAGTACAACAAGAGACTACTTCTTGGACAACAACTTCGTCCCGAGCTACTCCAATTTTAAAAACTATAAATTTGTTGATAATAGTCCGGGAAACAAAATATTGGCAAATTTTACAAGAAAATGCGAAAATGAACGGATAAGTCTTCTGTTGAATTCCTTAAATATGGATGAAAATCTAACCAACGAAGAAAAGAAGTCCGTAGAGCAGCTATGCATACAATACAATGATGTATTTTTACTAGAAGGCGATCCTCTCACTTACACACCCGTTTTGGCACATAGCATACGTATCAAGTCTGATCAAGCACCTATAAATACTAAGCAATATAGAACTCCAGAGGTGCATAAAAAAGAAATGGAGAGGCAAGTCCAGGATATGCTTGCTCAAGACATAATTTCTGAAAGTAAGTCTCCTTGGAATTCTCCATTGCTCATTGTACCCAAGAAGTCTGTCGAAGGTCAAAAAAGATGGAGGGTTGTCGTTGACTTCAGAAAACTGAATGAAGTCACAATTAAAGACGCGTTTCCCTTACCAAGAATAGAAGAAATTCTTGACCAATTTGGACACTGCCAGTTTTTCACTGCTATGGACTTAGCAAGTGGTTACCATCAGGTATTGATCGATCCAGCCGATCGAGCGAAAACCGCGTTCAGCACTAGTACAGGGCATTACGAGTTCAATAGAATGCCTTTTGGTCTAACCGGTGCTCCGGCAACATTTCAAAGGATCATGAATCACATCCTGACTGCTTTGAATGGCATTGATTGTTTCGTATATCTCGATGACATCGTGGTATATGGTAAAAACTAAGAGCAACACAATCAAAGACTTTCAAAGATATTGGCCAAACTCAGACAACATAATCTTAAATTGAATACTGAGAAGTGCAATTTCTTACGCCGTGAGGTGACATATTTGGGACACATATGCTCAGAAGCCGGTGCATTGCCGGACCCAGCTAAAACTCAATGTGTCACAGATTTCCCGGTACCTTCAACTATTAAACAGGTGCAATCATTTCTGGGACTCGCGAATTACTACAGGAAATTTATACCTCAATTTTCTAAAATTGCTGCTCCAATCAATAAGCTACTGAGAATCGACAGTGTTTTCGAATGGTCTCCAGACTGTGAGAGATCATTTCAGTCTCTCAAAAAAGCAATTTGTTCCCCTCCCATACTTATCAATCCAGATTTTACAAAACCTTTTATTTTAACTACTGATGCCAGCAACGAAGCATTAGGTGCCGTTTTGTCTCAGGGTAAAGTGGGTGAAGATAAGCCTATTGCGTATGCAAGCCGACAACTTGGAAAATCGGAAAAGAGATACTCTACAATAGAAAAGGAACTGCTTGCGATAGTGTGGGCATGCAAACATTTTCGTACATACCTTCTTGGTCGCCATTTCACAGTTTTTACAGATCACCGTCCCTTTATAGGAGTTTTCAATGTAAAAGATCCAACTACTAGACTTATTAGATTCCATCACAAGCTATCTGAGTATGATTACAAAATTATTTTCAAACCAGGCAGAACCAATTGTAATGCGGACGCACTCAGCCGAATTCAGACGGATCCCGAAGAAATTAAGGTGGTTCAGACAAGGGGTAAAGCGAAATTGAACATAGAAAGCACAAAGGTACCTACAGACGAAATGAACAAGAATGACATTGTTGTGACAGAGCAAATCCCTGAAGGTGAAAAAACAAAAACAGACTGTACAAAGGAGTCATCGTTCATTACCTTAACGGATCCTGCTGAAATTGAAACTGTTCTTCATGATTTTCATGAGTCTGCACTCGGTGGACATCAGGGAGTAAACAAGACATATATGCGTATCCGAAATCAGTTTAGATGGAAACATATGCAAAAAGATATTAATCAATACATAAAAAATTCCGAAAAGTGCCAAAAGAATAAGTTCTCGAAAATTACCAAAATGCCCATGCAACTGACTGATACTCCTAGTCGACCTTTCGACAAGGTATATATGGACATGGTGGGTATTTTGCCACTAACTTATTCTGGCAATAGGTACACATTAACATTCCAAGATGACCTGACTAAGTACATGGCTTGCGTGGCGATCCCGGATGCAGAGGCATCTACAGTGGCCAGAGCTTTCTATTCGGAAATAATTACACGTTTTCGTATACCCAAAATGCTCGTTACGGATAATGGCTCTAACTTTACTTCCAGATTGTTTTCTGAAACATGTAAACTGTTGGGAGTTAAGAAAGTCCATATAACCGCCTACCACCCACAGGCCAACGGTTCGTTAGAACGGAGTCACAGACCCTTAGCGGAATATCTAAGGAGTTTCGTTGACAATGACGACCGAAATTGGGATCAATGGCTTAGTCAGGCCATGCATATACATAACAATACACAGCATTCTTCCACTAAATTGACACCATTGAACAGTCTTTACGGCTTTGAGTTCGAAATGCCTACAAACTTGAAAAAAAGCCCGTCCCTTTATATAATACCGAAGACTATCCGCAACAGTTGCGATTTCAAATTCAGAAATCGCATGAAATAGCTAGAAAAAATTTGGACAATGCTATGCTTATGTTTAAAAAGTTTTACGATCGGCATGTTAACTCCGCATCATTTGCTCCAGGGCAAAAGGTATTATTGAAAAACCCGGCCCGTAAAAACAAGTTTTCTTCAATTTGGTTGGGACCATATGAGGTGTTGTCTGTCGGCGGAGAGGTGAATACCCACATAAGAGTAGGAAAACATACAAAAAGAGTTCATAACAACCAACTGAAATTATTCCACTCATAAGCACTAATTAACATTAACTTAATTGTTTTCAGGCTTCACAGATGCTAAGACCTTTTGGAAAATATATAAATATATATCTTGATTGAATAAATAATCAAACACGTTTATATTTTCAGATATCCAAGAAGCTTAACACAAAAAATTAAAAATAAAATTTTTCATCTGGTAGTTTTTTTTTATCTACACATAAACTCCCAACGGACTTATAACTAAGAACTAATATTATCAGATATTTGGCTTGTAAAGGGAGTAATGTACACATTAATACTCTTTCAAATATTACAAAAATGTTAGTTTTAAGTAAAATAGACTACGGACTATGCATATATGGACAATGCCCGAAATCAACACTAAACATCATCAAACCTGTCTACCACCAAGCCGCTCGGAGAAGCATAAACGCATTTCCCACTTCACCTATCAAAAATATCCTTGTTGAAGCAGGACTCCCAAGCATCGAGGATCGAAGAGATTCGGCAACATTAAAGCTCTTCGCCAAACTCATGTTCTCTAGAAACTCCATCATAGATACCGATATCAATAGAACAAAACACCACAAACTTGCAAAGAGAATCCCATCCGCAATCGCTACCGTGATTGACAAAGCAAAGATAATCAATCTTTCACTAGCGCGACACCAGTATGCCACTCCACGAGACCCTCCATGGAATCTCAATCCCAATTCCTTGATACCGACCTTAGCCGAATATAGGAAAATAAATACAAGTAATACAACCTATCGCCAACTATTCGCAAGCGTCTCATCGGAATTAAAATCTGAAGGGTGGAATTTTGTATTCACGGACGGATCAAAGACCTCGACAAATACATCGTATACTGTAGCTCTCGAAAACGGTACTCCAATGGCAGTCTCCCAAACATCGTTTCAATCTTTACAGCAGAAGCTTTCGCAATTCTGCAAGCTACGAAAACGGTAACTAATAAGCCAGGCAAACATATCATATGCCCCGATAGTATATCCGTACAAACAACAATAATGAGCTTATATCAGAAATCCGACACGAACTTACAAAATCACCAAACAGCATTAAACTGATGTGGACTCCTGGTCACGTTGGGATTGTCGGTAATGAGATTGTTGACCTTGCTGAAAACCTCGCCAACAACGCTCCTGTATTTCTATTTGATACATACACAAAACTGGATGTTATAAAATATATACAGAAAGCACAACAATAATTCGGTCAATTCATTAAAAGTCCTTTTAACGGACGAAACCAAAACTAATCTCTTTGATTCTGATGTCACATACTCTTTGGCGAATTGCATTCTTAAACGACTATTCTTTTCTGACATTAACGGCGTTTTGTGTGCAACTCCGCCACTCAAATCGTTTCTCCTAACAAACCGGCGAACTCTTTCTGCCCTTAAGTCAACATTTTAAATGTCCTTTAACATTTTTTAAAGGCCAATGGCGGACAGCAAAGAATCACTTCTTATTTTTCTCAAAAGAAACCGAGCATTTCTATCGCAAATTTTTGTTTTGCTTTCAACACTTTGGTTTATTTCTTATTCGACCTTCCCGAAACCGTTATATTACACTAAACACCATAGATCTACTTTTTTAACAACTTCACTTATTTTGCGAACGGATTTTCCTTTTTGGTAATTGAAAATCACAATTTGCCTTTCTTCAAAGGTTGTTTGCCTTGACATTTCGATTTTTTTTTTTAATGCTATCACAATGAAAGCTCTACAAAAACTGCAACTAAATAATATAGATAATGTGGCAATTACAGTTAGTTTTCTTAGAAAACAGCAGGTGTCCCACTTTGAGTGTGACTTGCATTAAAAAAAAATTACTAGACAGATCATTTTCATCTTTTTTTTTAAACAAATCGGGTTGTTTTTTGATATTTTTTTTTATTTTATAATAATTTGAGGTCAATATTAAGCAATAAAAATAAAAATTATTTAAAAAAGTGAGCAACTCTGCATTTTTTTTCGTAAAGAAGTTTATTGAAGATTTTATTTCTTAGGTGTCCCACTTTGAGTGTGAGTGACTGTAACTGAAAATACTGTGGATAGATCGTTTTTTTTTTCAACTGGAATGATGTACTATATACTAGCATAAAAAAACGCAATTAATAAGTGCGTTATTTTTATGCTAGTATATAGTACAGCATTCGAGTTAAAAAAAACGATTTATGGTGGATTTACATGCATCTGCAAGTGCAGATGAAAATCGGAGAAAGACACAAGATGTAAAATTCATTTTTGTCTGATAGATAGGGAAGGCATCTTCCGCACTTCCTTAGTTATGGTTGCAGATGAAAAATTATGGGTGCAGATGAACATGTTCATCTGCACCCATAATTTTTCATCTGCAACCATAATTTTATTCGTTCAGGTGCTTCCTTTTCAGGAAAAAAAAAATTTGTTCTAAAAACTAGCCCCCTGAACTGGACGACATACGAAACGTCAAACTTCATCGGTTTTTTTGTTTATTTTTATTTGGATAATCGAAAAGGGCGGTAAGTGAATTCTTTTCTTAACTTTTTCATTACAAATTTTTTTCCTAGGTCGACGAAATCCTGTATGGAACGCATATGTCAAATGTCTCCGAATTTAATCTTGGCCAGTCAGAGACAAAGTCGATGTCGTTCTGTACAAACACAAATGGGCGATGGTGCTTTGAACAACAAGGTATCTTCTTCTTGCAGATCGTTGGAGAGATTATTCCGTAGACCAGGAAGAGTGTCCATGTGGGGCGACCAGGCACCGTTGCAAGTACCACACCCATTTCAAGGAGCATTGGGAAGTCAAATTGTGTGCAACGGATGTGGATTTAAGTCAACAGTGCGCTATGATAAGTTCGATGGCATCACTCTTCATCTACCAGACCAACGTAGATCTGGGCTCAGTTTGGGTCATTTATTAAGTGAATTTATTGCTTCAGAGAACTTATACCCCTATTACGATTGGCGAATCGAATTTTCGATGTGAGTTTTTTTCATTGGCGAACTAAAGCATTCGACATACTATGGTTGGCGAACTTCAAGGTTCGAGTTCGAAATTCAGAAGTACAGTAAAAAAAAAAATATCAAACGTCAAATCATTGAAGATAACTTGCAAATAACAAAATTTCCACAAATAGAAAGTGTTTTGTTTATTTAATAAGTGAGAAATGAAGTAATAATAAGAAATGATTAGTAGTATAGATTTATTTTTTAATGATGGTGAATCTCACAGAAAAAAAATAAGAATGCTTCGACTCCGAAGGAGTATACGAGACAACTCCAACGTGTTGGAACTGCCTGATCATCTGTATGTAGGAACAATAATTATTTGTCTTTAGTGTAAATTCTTTTACAACTTTTGAATTTTTGAAGTTTCAGATCATATTTTAGGCTGAATAAGGAGGCTTCTGTGTTCGTGCTAAGGAAATTAGAGGCAGAATTCCGAAATACAAGCACCTCTTCAATTCCTCCTATTGTTAAATTGGCTTGTGCTCTAAGATTTTTTGCGAGTGGGAGTTATCAAAGCAGCGTTGGAAATGATTTTGACTGGTTGGTTTGTCACAACCCTCTGTTTCCATAGTGCTGAAGGAGGTGGTGTCTGCAATTGAAGACAAGCTATGTTCTACTTGGATTAGTGTAGACATGTCTCTCAATGAAAAACAAAACGCACGCAACTACTTCTTTTCAACATCCAGGTTACGAGGAGTAGTTGGATGTGTTGATGGGACTCATATAGGAATCGTTGCGTCATCAATATCTAAATAGAAAAGGATATTACAGTTTGAACGCTATGATAGTAAGTATCTTTTATAGTTTGTTTTTTGGTTTTAATTGCAAAGTTTTAAGGCATGTGACCATAACATGTGCATACGCTATGTTGACTCAAGATATCCTGGATCGACTCATGATTCCTTTGTGTGGAACTCCAGCCATCTTAAGTCAGTTCTTGAATTATGGTTTCAAAGAGGAGAACGTGCAATGTACCTTGGTAGGTTGAAATTCATTTCTTATGTTATTTATTCGTTCAATAGTCTTTTCTTATTTTTAGGAGACGCCGGTTACCCGCTTTCGCCTTGCTTGCTTACTCCTAACAGGAACGTGAGCACTGGATCGAGACAGGCTTTATTTAAAAAGCAGCACGCCAAAGCGAGGAATATTATAGAAAGGACTATTGGTGTCCTAAAGAGCCGATTTCGCTGCTTTTTGAATGAAAGGAAAATGCACTACGCTCCTTCAAAGGCAAAACAAATTGTAAATGCGTGCTGTGCATTAAACAATATTTGTTTACGATATCGAATAGAAGAACCAGAGATAGTAGTAGAGGAAATAATTCCACCAGTAGAAGATCGACAGCTCGAAGCAATAAGCAACACAGAAGCCGTACGCCGAAGAGATGAGATAATGGAAATGCTGTAAATCAAACAACATTAGATTGTATTTCATTTTAAATCATGTATTTGTGATTCTTAAAACGAAAATAAATAAATAAAATATTTTTTCAAAAATAAGTCTTCGACTCTTCACTTATGACTAAAAACTGAAAAGGATAAAAACTAAAAGAATTAATTCACAACAAAAACTATAACACAAAAAAAGTAACTTAACAATAACACAAAAAAAGATATTAAAAACGATCAATTTTTTAAATCAAATTTCAGTCTTTCCAACTCCAGCTTTTGGCTTCCATTTCTAGGTATTCCACGTGCCGTCGGTTTTTCTCTATGTTCTCTTTTTCTTTGCGCTTCTTGGCGGCTTTTAACAAACATAATTTTTCTTTTTTTACTTCGTAAGACTTACGCGTATATTTGGCGATGTCGGCCAAGGAACTCTTTTTTTTAATTTTCGATTTTGATTATGTCTGCCTGTGTTTTTGTTTGTTGTTGCAACAAGCAAAGGCGTTCCTTTTCGGTGCTGTCATTTTTTCCAGTCCTTTTGACTGGAGGTGGTGGCGGTGGTTTTATGTCGACTTCCACAGAATCTTCCTGTGGAATTACTTGGGCATCCAGTGGTACATCTCCAGACAGCTCAAAGACTTGGATGGATGAACCAAAGCACACACCTTCCGGATTGACTGCTTGCTGAAGTCCGAGTAATTCATCGACATCCTGCTCCAAGGTGTCAATGCAATTTGCGAGTATGGACCCCCACCAGTTGCTACCTTCTTGCTACTTCGGCTTTGTTTAGCGATAGTTTTTTTTATTTTTTGTTTGTAATCAAGCCAAACCTGTTGAATAAAGAAGTTTTGTTTTGATATTGTTTTAAGAATGTTTTTAATAAATATATATATATCAATTACCTTTAAAAATAAAATAAATAGGGTGGCGCTACAGAGCGAGGAGCCCCTGGGCCTAGCGCATTTCTCACAACCATGTCTTGTGAGGGAATGGAAATTGAAAATATCAATTACCTTATGCCATTCTTTTCCCGTGCGACTAGGTGGCCCAAGTGAGTTGAGGGTTGTGGCAAATTGGTCCCAATATTCTTTCTGATTCCTTTTCGAGGAACCAAACTCTCCGACACCTCTTGCCAAGTCGGTGTTGGACCTCATTAATTCGACCAGCTTTTCGAATTGAACTCTGTTAGTTCTCTTGCAGCTGAAAAATAAAATAATTAATTTATGTCGCTAATATTACAAAATGCAATATGTATGTATTTACATTTTTCTGTTTTCCGACATTTTCCCTGGCTCCTTATCGGTCGACTTCTTTTCACGCTATGCTCGTTGTTCGACAAAAAACAACATGAAGGGCGTTCAATTTAACGAACGTTCGTTTACCACAATAGGGTGAGATCACATTTCGAAAATCATTCGACATTTAAGTCGAATCACAGGGGTGTGAGTTCGTCAACCGTAGTACCGATTCCTAACACTCACACGTTTTTTCGTTCGACTCGCCAATCGCAATAGGGGTATTAACGGGAGTTAAATGTGACTTGTAGCGAAACAACCAATCACACAAAATCACTCACATTTGCCAAACTACCAGCTTGCTTATGCATTCACATTTCCCATACCGTGTGGCTACCAACTGGACAAGTATGCAAGCGACAAGATTATGTACATTTTCCAGAAAGCCTCTCGATGGCTCCCTATTACCCTTTTCACACCGCACCGAAATCCAGATTTTAATTTTGATTTGGGTGGTACTAGATTTAACCCATTCACACCGCCGAAAGACCTAGATAGATTTTGTTTGACATTTGACACTGACACCTCACACCTCACAGCTCACACAAAATTAATAATTGAAATTTTCGTGTACATTTCGTGGTTCTTTTAAGAAAAGAAAATAATTAAATCGAAGATAAGTGAAAACTCCGTTGTGTACCTAAAATAAAGAAATATTAAAGCTTTATTAAAAGGGCTGCTTCCATGTACAAACAAGTTGTCGTTATAATTTCAATAAACAAACAAATGGTTTTTGGTGTTTCGAGATTTTTTTAAGATTATTAAGGAGTTAACTGAGGAATTTACCTTAAAAATCAATCCCCAGAACCGAGAGACCTTTAACATGGAAAGTGGTATTAAAAATAAGCCAAACAAATTATACAAAAAGTGAGTATTACCTAAATTTATTTTTACTCTTGTCTCCGAATCGAAATTCACAAAAATACTTTTTAGAGATCCCATCAAATAATTGAAGGAGAAACTGGAACCATTCTACAAGGACCGCAACGCACAAATTGATTGGGTCACAAAGCTTACACGAAGCCCTAAGAGCTTGCTCCGAAGTAGATTCATCAATGTTTCAATCCAATGACTCTAGGTATGAGTTTGAATGCCTAAGATTTGAAGAGTTGTGTTCTTCACTTCTTGCTCATTTCAGGAAATTGGCTTCGAATATGACGAGTTCAAGTGAATCAACTAACTCCATTGGCTCGTCTAAAGCTGCCGAACCCGATTTAATACTTTATTTAAAATTTTTCAAATGGTGGCAGCACAGATGCCAAACTATCCGATGCAAGAAACCATTCAACGCCTTTTCGTTGACCATCCAAAAATACCAACTGCGTCACCGCCAGCTAGTACTGCGTTCAGTCAGGACAACCCAGATGATGATTGCGAGATATGACCCTATATCGAAACTCTAGAGCAGTTTTTGAAGTATCACGCCCTAGAAGCTCTCAGAAGGAAACTACAGTATTCAAAGAATTACTTATAAGTTTGTTCGCATCGATTTTCCTTGTATTTGGTGTGGTGTTCCTGGTCCTATCGGTAGGAATATACGTATGAATGTAGAAATGTTGCATCCGTAGATATTAAGAACTTTATTTTGTCGAAGACCTCAGAATAATAAATCCAATTCCAAACACGAAAAAAACCTTATTCAATTACTTTATTTGTGAATAAAATATATTCATAAAAAATCATGCACGTAAAGTGAGAAATGGATTTTCTATTTTTATTTTTAGAAAACCAAACACTTATCAATAATTTGACGAGACAACTTGTTTGATTTATTTTTTATATTCTTGTTTCCATAATCTCTTTTGAGGCTTAACAATATATGTGTTAAGTAAAATAGTAACTGATATTAAATACTTTAAAATATAATGTTTATGCTTCAAACCCAAACTATCAACAGACAACATGATTTTTGGATTAGATTCGCACACGATCAGTCTTTTGTGGAGGTTGCGCTCTAACCCACAAGCCCTGCCTTTTGTCGACACTTTTGCATGATTGCACGCAACATGAATTGTTTACGGGACAATTGGCGAACATGTTTCAGAAAGGCTTCCAAATCAATAATGCCGCTCCGCAAAGCCTCTCCAAGGTAATAGATGGAATCTTCGATAGCTTTTTCTTCAGCATATGCGTTAAGCAGTCTTGGTAGAAAAAAGATTACAATAATAGATTTGTTTGAGATCCAGCGATAAATAATCTTACTGTTTGTATAGTGGTGCAGTGATCACAACAGTCTCGTCAACATCAATTCCGTCTGCCTGCTCAAGCGATTCTAGAGATTTATCTAATTCTTGCTCTTTATCACGTAAAATAAGAATAATCTTCTTCAGTTCGTTCTGAAAGATTTATTTGGGTTGGGGTCGAAATCCTGACTAACAAAATCCCGATTCCCAAAATCCCGACTCCCAAAATCCCGAATCCCAAAATCCCGACTTCCAAAATCCCGATTCCCAAATTCCCGACTCCCAAAATCCCGAAAAGTACTATAATTTACACTACTTTATGTTTTCCATATGATTTTGTACTATCAAACGATGAGAATCAACAAGAACTAAGTTTTAGTAGCTTTTTCATAAAATAAGACCGCACTGGTGGCAATTTTCTAGTACTATTTAGCATGGTAAATTAAAAGTATAAGAGAAATGGTCTCACACAGGAAAATTCAGTTCTTGACAGAAGGCTTTCAAATAATAGCTCCAAATTCACGCTAATTTGAAGCTATTATTTTCAACAACTCGAAAAACCTCCTTTTAGAGATATTTGACAGAAGGCTTTCAAATAATAGCTCCAAATTCACGCTAATTTGAAGCTATTATTTTCAACAACTCGAAAAACCTCCTTTTAGAGAGATTTGACAGAAGGCTTTCAAATAATAGCTCCAAATTCACGCTAATTTGAAGCTATTATTTTCAACAACTCGAAAAACCTCCTTTTAGAGAGATTTGACAGAAGGCTTTCAAATAATAGCTCCAAATTCACGCTAATTTGAAGCTATTATTTTCAACAACTCGAAAAACCTCCTTTTGGAGAGATTTGACAGAAGGCTTTCCGAGTTTTTGAAAATAATAGCTCCAAATTCACGCTTATTTGAAGCTATTATTTTTAACAACTCGAAAAACCTCCTTTTAGAGAGATTTGACAGAAGGCTTTCAAATAATAGCTCCAAATTCACGCTAATTTGAAGCTATTATTTTCAACAACTCGAAAAACCTCCTTTTAGAGAGATTTGACAGAAGGCTTTCAAATAATAGCTCCAAATTCACGCTAATTTGAAGCTATTATTTTCAACAACTCGAAAAACCTCCTTTTAGAGAGATTTGACAGAAGGCTTTCCAATAATAGCTCCAAATTTACGCTAATTTGAAGCTATTATTTTCAACAACTCGAAAAACCTCCTTTTAGAGAGATTTGACAGAAGGCTTTCAAATAATAGCTCCAAATTAACGCTAATTTGAAGCTATTATTTTAAACAACTCGAAAAACCTCCTTTTAGAGAGATTTGACAGAAGACTTTCAAATAATAGCTTCAAATTCACGCTAATTTGAAGCTATTATTTTCAACAACTCGAAAAACCTCCTTTTAGAGAGATTTGACAGAAGGCTTTCAAATAATAGCTCCAAATTCACGCTAATTTGAAGCTATTATTTTCAACAACTCGAAAAACCTCCTTTTGGAGAGATTTGACAGAAGGCTTTCCGAGTTTTTGAAAATAATAGCTCCAAATTCACGCTTATTTGAAGCTATTATTTTTAACAACTCGAAAAACCTCCTTTTAGAGAGATTTGACAGAAGGCTTTTCGAGTTTTTGAAAATAATAGCCGTATGCAACAGCTTTCCGCATGGCCCGCTTCGCGGGGCTCATTATTTGAAACCTGTTTCCGCAGGGTTAGGCTGCTCATGCTAAATATGAAAATAGATATTAGTTTCCGTATGCAACAGCTTTCCGCATGGCCCGCTTCGCGGGGCTCATTATTTGAACCCTGTTTCCGCAGGGTTAGGCTGCTCATGCTAAATATGAAAATAGATATTAGTTTCCGTATGCAACAGCTTTCCGCATGGTCCGCTTCGCGGGGCTCATTATTTGAACCCTGTTTCCGCAGGGTAAGGCTGCTCATGCTAAATATGAAAATAGCAAATAATTTCCGTATGCAACAGCTTTCCGCATGGCCCGCTTCGCGGGGCTCATTATTTTAACCCTGTTTCCGCAGGGTTAGGCTGCTCATGCTAAATATGAAAATAAAAATTAATTTCCGCATGCAACAGCTTTCCGCATGGCCCGCTTCGCGGTAATCATTATTTTAACCCTGTTTCCGCAGGCTTAGGCTGCTCATGCTAAATAAGAAAATAGCAAATAATTTCCGTATGCAACAGCTTTCCGCATGGCTCGCTTCGCGGGGCTCATTATTTGAACCCTTTTTCCGCAGCGTGAAGCTGCTCATGCTACATATGAAAATAGCAATTAATTTCCGCATGCAACAGCTTTCCGCATGACATTCGCGCGAATTTGAAGCTATTGTTTTCAAAAACTCGAAAAACCTTCTCTTAGAGAGATTTGACAGAAGGCATTTCAAATTTTTGAAAATAATAGCTCCAAACTTGCACAAAATTAGAGCAAATATTTTCAAAAACCCAAAAAAAAAAAATTTTTTTTTTGAATTTTGCTACACGCTGCTCGATTGCCATTTCGAAGCGTTTAAACGCTCTCCGGCCGAAAAAAGTCGAAAAACGAAAAAGTTTTTTCAGCTCAGAAAAGTCCATACAAATTTTGCATTTTTTTTCCCCAAAATTAAGTTCTTGAAGATATTATCTATCATTTCCAACTATTCCCATGCGATTTGAGCTTCTAGAACGCTTACAATAGCATTTCAAAGTGACCCAAGTCACGTCCTGCATTTTCTTAAAAAATGCACCTTATTCTTCCACGTACAAAATGCTCTCATGTATTAAATGCCACTCGAAGTTATGAGAATCTACAAGCACCATATAAAAGTGCATTATTTTAGGCCACACCCCTAACAATTAAAAGTATAAAAGAAATGGTCTCACCAGCGTTGCCGCTGTGCCACTTTAGTGTCAGATTGCCACTTTTTTTTAGGCTGTGCCACCGAGCCACCACCTTTCAGTCTGTGCCACTTTTTAGCATTCACCACAAGTATATCTAAAGTTAGCAGTTCACCATGTCATTTTACCATACCTTTTCATATCTTTCATGCGTACAAAAGTTACTTAAAGTACTCAAAGTTATAAATTTCAACATAACACACACATTGAACAAAACTCATTTAAAAAAACGAATCCCGAATATTTGGCACATAGGCTGTGTAAGTCACTCCTTAGCTTAAGTCAACGAATCAGCGGCCGCGAAATATAGAGGAATTTCGTCGAAGTGTTTCTGAAGGTTTTAGGCAAGGTGACAAACTGTTATGCGATTTCTTCAACATCATACTTGAAAAGATTGTAAGAAACTCTAACGTCAACACGAGAGGAACAATCTTTCAAAAGTCTGTACAATTATTCGCCTACGCAGACGATATTGACGTAATGTGAAAAAGAAGCGTGATGTCATAGATGCTTTTGCGAGTATTTAAACAGAAGCGGCAAAAATGGGTTTGATGGTCAATGAGGGAAAAACGAAGTTTATGTTGTCATCAAACAAGGACACTGAACATCGAACAAGGACAAGGAAACTGAACATCAGTGCGGAAATCAAATAACTCTTGCCAACCGTTGCTTCTTTGGGTTAAGAAGGCAATTAAGGAACAAAACCCTCTCCAGAAAAATCAAGGTAACCCTGTATAAGACCTTAATCATCCCAGTCCTGCTTTACTGCGCGGAAGCATGGACCTTATCGAAAACGGGATAAAGTCCATGCTTCCGCGCCGTAAAGCCGTAAGCCCTTGGTCTTTTCGAAAGAAAAATTCTGCGAATGATCTTTGGTCCCGTATGCGAAGACAATGTGTGGAGAAGAAGATACAACAACGAGCTGCATGAGCATGGGCATAGCCAGAAGAGTATACGCATCTTGAGGCTACGATGGTTGGCCCATGTATAGCGGATGAACCCAAACGCTCCGGCTCGACGGGTTTTCGAAAGATTATTGCAGGGAAATAGCGGAAGGGGAATACCTCGTATATATACTTTGGTTCTGAAGCCGAAAATTGTATTGTAAGTCAAAGATTAACGGAAAGTGAACTTGTTGAAATTGAGAAAAATATTCCAAGCTAGCTATTATAAAATACTTTGGGATGAAATATTTAATCGATTTGACATCAAAAATGAAAAACTTTCTATTTGGAGGCATTAAGACCCCAAAGTTATCAAGTCGAAATAAGAGTTCACTTATTTTAAACTAGTTTCCGTTCTTAGTAATTCTCCCATAAGTCCCGAAAAGGTAATCGAAAAATATAAATTTTTTGGTTTGAAATGGGTAACATTAAAAATAGTTCGAATGAATACCTATTTTCCGACTTATATGAATTTGTTGCAAAAATATGAACCTTGCCTCATAGCAGTGCCTGCGCTGAGAAGGTTTTTTCCAAGATAACTTTGATGAAAAGTAAACTCACCAACAGATTATAAACTGAAACTTGCGAAAATATGTTGGATTCCTTAAATTTAGTAAGCAAATTTGACACTGCTGAATGGAGTCCTGATGAGCTTCTTATAAAAAAATAAAGTGAAACAACTATCACAAGAAAGTAAAGTGTAATACGAATTCTTTTTAATAAATTATTATTTATCTCTTTTTTATTATTTATTCAAACTTCTATTTATTTATTTGTGTTGAATTATCAATAAAAAATGAGCTGTTAAACTTTTAGTTTTTATCTTACGTTGCAATAAACCTTAAAATGATTGTTAATTTTATGTGATTTCTTCAACTCCTATGAATTCGTTGAGATGTGTGAGATTTTTTCATACATTATATGGTGTTGTTTCGTTTTTAATTTCAAGTGCCACCTTTTTTTCTCGAGTGCCCCTTTTTTTGCTACTTTTCCAAAATATCCAACGGTAACGCTGGGTCTCACACAGGAAAATTCAGTTAAAATCGTTAGGAAAATTCAGTTCTTGTCAGAACTCCGACCAGGTAGGTCGTGTGCTGGCAGTGAATAGTTCTTATAAGAACTTTGTAGGGGAATATAAAATGGATTTTGATTGGCTGGTAGTGGTTGCCGGTAGGTAGCTTGTGCTGGTAAGCTAGTCAGAAAATTTTTTCGGACTCGCTTAACAGTACAGTTAAGCTATGTGGCATTCACTCGCTCCCTGCTCTTTTCAGAGCTATTAAATTTTTTTTAAAGAAATATGATTTTTGTTAATTTTACATGCTCTCCAAAAAAAACGCTCCCTGCCTATCAATAAGCTAAAAAATATATATTTCTCAATATTTCTTAAATTTGATTAAAATTGATTTCCAAACGCTCCCTGCCTGTTGGTAAGCTATTTCTCAAAACGCTGCCTGTCATGTTAGTTAGCTAGTCCTTTACCGCCTTCCATCAATTCATATCAAAATCCTCAGAGAAAACGCTCCCAATCTGAAAAGTACCTCAATACTACTATTAACAAGCTTAAAAGTACTATGCGGCAACTGAAAAGGAGCAAACACAAAAATCCCGACTGTATCAGAAATAAAAAGTCGGGATTTTGTCCACCTCAATTTTCGGCGAAAATTCTTCTAAATTGTGTCGGGATTTCGTCGGTCGGGATTTTATAAGTCGGGATTTTGTCCCTTTCCCGATTTATTTTTATTCAAATAAATCAAGAAGTTTTTCGATCCGACTAAAGATCCTCACCTGTTCTCTTTGTAAACGGCCGATTATTGCTTCGATTTTGGAACTTCCTTCGACCAGTTCCTGTTTTGTTCGATTAAGGGTTTCGATTTCAGCTTAACACTGATTTACCTTCTCTTGAATGCGACGTCTTAGTTACTCTTCTACGGCACTAATGAGGGATGCTTTAATGTGTTCTTCGGTGATGGTTTCTGCTTGACTTAGATTACCCGGATTCTGAAAGAAAATAACTATATAAAAACAAAGATGCTGACTACATCATAACTCATGTGATTGTTAAATACAGAATATACTTTATTAGAAAACAAAAAAAAATATGAACGAAAATCTACACCTCATATAGCACAGAGTTCAAAGATATTTACAAACTAATAACCATTTATATTAAACGTATAAAATACTTACATATGTACATATCCGGAATTATACCCAGGAACTTGAGGAAAAATCATATATGGAGGGTAGCTTGTATTCTCCGAAGGTCCAGTTGAGGGTCCTTGGCCAGTTGCAGCTGTATTTGGCATATACGGAGGATATTGCCCAAAGTTATTGTTTGGAGGAAAAGAAGGAAAAGCACTACCCCCTCCACCAGTTGGATACGGCAAGAATGATCCAGGACTACCACCAGGTTGAGGCATAAATGCTAAAATGCAATGAGTCCTTTGCCGTTTCCATTTAAAAATATTTGTTAAAAGACTGTACTTACAAGATTGTGGATAGGGTGTTGTTTCTTTTGGTTTGGAATATACAGGTGGCTGGTCGCCAAATGTGACTAGCATAGCTTGAATCAAACCCAGCAAATCTGAACATTGCTAAAAAAGAGGAATTGAAAATTTACATGGTACAAATGTTGTTTTCATACTTACCGGCTGCCAATCATGCAAATATGGAAGATAAATTTTTCCATTGTGATCAACGTACATATAGAAACCTTAATTTGCATATTTGGGGTCGGCTTAACAAAACACATTGGAGCATTCTGGGGATGAGTGTCGGTCAACCAAATGCATATTGGAATATGATACGTATTACCTAGAATAAATTTGTAATAGTCTAAAACTTGTACCATGCACCGTGGGCATTAAGATAATTAACTAAAATGACAACAGATAGGCACCAAAGACCCTGCCGCAGTGACTTCACAACAGAAATTTGGCGACCAAGACTTCTATGGACAGAACAGCAACTTACACCAGAAAACGGAGAAAACACATTTGTGGCCTGTTTTACACTAAAAATAACCAGCATTATGTGCGCATATTTTGAAGCAATTGAATCTGTAAGAAACAACATCAACACAATTAATTATATAAAAACCGAGCAACAAAACTTACAAGAGAAATATTTTTCTAAAAACAAATATACTTCTGACACTACCGCATGTCGTCATTTGAATTGTTCGATTACTATACAAAATGCAAATTTTCGATGACAAGTGTCAGGTTTCTTAAGCATTGTTGTTGTTTTTTCTGAGAGTTCATTTTGTATGGAGAAACTAGTCGATTTTTTTGAGATTTCGGCTTTTTATTACTTTTTTCGCTCGAAATCGGGATTTCGGCGCAGTGTGAAACCGGTATATAGTTTTGTGCAACCACACTTGAATAGTCAAATAAGTGTTTCAACGAAATCACCTGAGAGCTTTATATTTTTTCACCACTTTGTTTTAATTTCTTAACAAAAATTCCAGGCCAACACATCTTGTGGATCTACCATGTCACTTTTTTCATCGAGTGTCCCAACAGCCAACAATATTGACACCTTTGGCAACTATTCGACTTTTGGGTCGATGTTTCCTCGGAATTTGTATCGATTACTGGCCGTGGTTGTGAATTCCGGAGAAGCGAACAGTGGACACTTTGTCACCTATCGAAGAGGAGCATTGCGCAGCTCTCATAGGTAAGAAGATAAAGTTATTTCGAAAGTATTTGATTAATAACAAATTGCGCTTCCCAGATGGTTTTATACATCGGATACAGTGGTGCGAGAAGTCTCCATCGAAGAGGTGCTCAATGTTCCAGCTTATCTACTTTTCTACGACCGTGGTCCACAAAAAATGCCCGGCTCAATGAACATGCGCTGAATACCAAAAATAAGAACCAACAAAAACAAGTCAAAAACTCTGCTTTACAAACAGATAATAGTGTTTTACAACGACCCACCAAACTGCGTCGTCTTCAGCGGATTCAATCAAATCAAAAGCAGATTTTGTACTTTTTAAAAGAGACTATTTAATTAGAAGTTATAACTGTTGTAACGCGAACTTGGTAGCACAGGCTGCTATCGAAAAATCGAGCCGTTAGCCAACGATAGCCACCAAAAATTGGCAGCCATCTTTTTTTTTGTAAGAAAAAGGGCAGCCATCTTTTTGCCCTAATAAAATTAATTTTTCTCTGAGACGTAAGCGCGAGCACAACCAAAATCATCCTAAGAAATAGAAAATTAAATAGCTTAACCTAAAGAAGAATTTAATAAACAAAAAGTATAGTAGAACTAAACAAAAACAAATCAAAGCATATTAAAAGTAAAAAAAAAAACAAAAGGAGAACTAAACGTAAGAAAAATCTTTAATCTATGTACTTAAATATATAAGTTAACCTAATAAATCCTTCCCTAGGAATTTTAAAGCTTTCATTCATACGAATAAAACTGAAAACTTCAAATTATCTCCTTTATATATTGATGGAATCAAAAAAAGCTTTAAAATTCGTTTAACGAATTCACAACTGCGTCTGAAGAAAAATTCAACAGGAGAAATTCATCAGTCACGTTGCAGCCATAGCCTCAACCACCACCAACACCATCGGCATTTCGATTCCACAGCAACCTCAACATCATCCACAACCATCGGCATTTCTTTGCAAGCAAAACAAATTTCATCCAATTTCGCAGACAGCTACTAATCAACAGGAGAAATTCATCAGTAACCATAACCTCAACATCATCCACCACCAACCATCGGCATTTCTTTTCCACAGCAAATTTCATCCAATTTCGCAGACAGCTACTAAATAAAAGCAAAGAAATAAAACATCGTTGTTACGATTTAATTCACGGACGATTTTCAGCGCAACTAAAACCATCAGATTGAAGGTAAGTCAGAATGTCTCATAATCATAGTAGTGTTGGTAGTCGTAGTTCAGGGTCTCGCATTCACAATACTCCAGCAAGTAGGGTTAGGAAAAACTATAATTGCAAAAAATGCAAAGAACCAGATGAGGCGGCGCCTATGGTACAGTGTGGTACGTGTGGCGACTGGTTTCATTTTCCATGCGTAGGTGTATCCGCGGAAATAGAAAACGTAGATTGGCATTGCAATAAGTACATAGGGATGCTAACAGCTGATCCCACTACAACTAAAGGAAAAAATAAAAAGAAAACTCGCGTTACGAATGAGACAGGTGCGACGACGAAAGTAGGTAGGGATAGTGCTATCGTTAGTGATGCTAGGCGGAACGTGGACGCAGGTGATGAATGTATTCCACCAAAGCATTGCACACCCGTATTAAACGTTGGAAGTGTACGCCGTTCGTCAGCCAGGAGTTCAACCTCAACCTCAAAATCTAAAAACGTTCGACTGCAACTTCTAAAGTTAGAAGAAGAACGAAAATTACAAGAAAGCCGCGATAAAGAGTATATTGAAAAAAAATATGCAATTCTTGAACTTGAATCTGACGTGAACGACGGTGACGTGTCAAAGTCAAATTCATCTGACAGCGGTGTGCGCGTTCACGAATGGATAGAAAATTCAAACCTACAGGGAGGTACTAGAGTTACATTTGATGAAAAAAGAACGGACTTAGGGGTAACACGAAATTTAGAAAAATCTCAAATCGCGGCTAGGCAATTTATGTCGAAAGAACCAATGCATTTTACAGGGCGATCGGAAGAGTGGCCGCTTTTTATAAGTTGGTGGCAAAATACATCCGACGCTTGTGGTTTTAGTAAGAGCGAAAATATGCTTCGTCTGCAACGATGCCTGAAAGGCAAAGCACTTGAGGCAGTGCAGTATAGGCTGCTGCACCCAGACCAAGTCGAGGATGTCTGAGGTTACGTGGACCGTTCCAAACTCATTCGATAAGAATAGGAACAAAAAATCAAAAGTCTGTATCAACGTTCATCAAGAAACAAAACCTAAAGATGATAACAAGTGCATTACGTGCAAAGGTGCGTGTAAATCGTTAGCCACCTGTGAGAAGTTTTTAAAACTGCCACTTTCTGAAAGATGGAAGGTTATCAAAAGTTTTTTCGTTTGGCGAATTTGTCTGAGTCGCCATGGTTCTCGACATTGTTTATCAACCCAACAGTGCGGCATTGCTGGATGCTCCTTCCGACACAATACATTGTTGCATAATTACAGTACCGAAACAAGGACGCAACAAAAAATTAATAATTGTGTAGCTCAACCCGCTTATTATAGTGGAACAACTCGGCGTTCTAGCAAAAAGCTTACATTATTTAAAGTCATTCCAGTGAGGTTACATTTCAAAGAAAAATTTATCGACACTTACGCCTTCATTGACGATGGGTCTTCGGTAACGCTTATCGATGATTAGCTTGCCGAATCGCTCGACGCCAGTGGAACGAAAGAACCGTTGTGTCTAAGATGGACAGCGAATACACATCGGAGAGAGGAATCTTCAAGAAAAATTACTTTTGAAATATCAGCTATTGGTGGCAATCAGAAGTACTTACTCCCAAATGCACATACTGTGAAGTCATTAGATCTTCCGCGAAAGTCGCTTGATTTCAACAGCTTGAAGCAACGATACGACCATTTGAAAGGGCTACCACTAAAGCCTTACTTCAACGCGAAACCACAAATTCTCATTGGGCTTCAACACTGGCGGTTAGGAATACCGTTAAAAAGTAGGGAAGGTAAGGATTCCCAGCCAGCTGCTATCAAAACCAGACTAGGCTGGACCCTCTTCGGCGTTACATCAGACGATTCATCGGAACAAAACCACAATGCCAACATTAATATTCATCTTTGCGAGTGTCAAAGCCAAATAGATCTTAATCTGCATGAGACAGTAAAGCAGTATTTCTCCTTAGAAAATGCAGGCACGAAAATTATAAAAAGAGAGCTGTCCGATGAAGATTGCAAAGCAGTGCAGCTGTTGGACAAAAAGGCAGTCTTCTTAGGGGATTCGTATGCAGTCCCACTACTTTGGAAATACGAACAAATAAACTTGCCAGAAGCAAAAATGATGGCTGAGAGAAGACTACGCTGCCTTGAAAAGCGTCTTTTGAGCCAACCTCAAATGATGACCAGGATCAACTCGCAACTTAAAGAATATATTGAAAAGGGCTACGCAAAGCAGCTTGCAGAGAGTGAGGTAAATAATCCTAAGTCACGTGTCTGGTATCTACCGATATTTCCAGTTTTGAACGTAAACAAACCCGATAATCTGAGAATAGTTTGGGATGCGGCAGCAAAGGTTGGAGGAGTCTCTTTGAACTCGTGCTTAATGACAGGTCCAGACAATGTACCGCTACTGCCATCAATCTTATTCCGTTTTCGGGAGAGGAAGGTCGCCATATCAGCGGATATACGCGAAATGTTTCATCAAATAAAAATTCTTGAAGAGGAAAGGTATGCCCAAAGGTTCTTGGGGCGGAACATCGAAAATGGAAACATCGAAGTGTACCAGATGCAAGTCATGACCTTCGGTTCCACTTGTTCACCATTCTGTGTGCAGTACATAAAAAATAGGAACGCTATGAGGTTTGAGCATAAATATCCAAGGGCAGTCAAAGCAATTGTTGAAAACCACTATGTGGATGATTTGTTAGACAGCGTGGACACTGAAGAGGAGGCCATCACTCTAGCAAGAGAGGTTATATATATTCATGAGCAGATCGGATTCGAAATAAGAAATTTCATCTCAAATTCTCCAAGCGTTTTAAACGCTTTACAATCCAAAGCTATAAAACCCCTGAAAACATTTAACGAAAACGCTCAAACTGAATTCGAAAAACTTCTTGGTATGTGGTGGTCGCCAAGTACAGATTCGTTCGTCTATACCTTCAAGTCAGGTAAAATGCAAGATGATCTTATGAGTGGCAAGCTGGTCCCGACAAAACGTGAGGTACTGCGAACTCTGATGGGCGTCTTCGATCCTCTGCGCTTAATTGCAAATTTCACGATCCGATTGAAGATCATCCTCCAAGAAATTTGGCGCTCTGCCGTAGAGTGGGATGAGAAAATAAAAGATCGTCAGTTTCAAAAATGGAAAACGTGGTTGAGCCTTATTCCTGATATAAAAAATATATCTATAGATAGAAGATATTTATTATTATTGTATTAGCTCCTAGTTATTTTTTAATTTAAATAAAGTTTAAAGTTGATATAAAAAGCATAAGTGCGCTAAAACTCCTTATTAAGCACTCAATTTGAAACCTTTTAAAAAAAACTCAGCTGAAAACTGCTTTTTATTATTGATAAATTAATTTACGAGAAATTTTCTGTCTGGAGAACAAATTTTCATAGATGTACCGCAAACGTCCTATAACTGAAATTTCACCAGAACATAACACTACCAGCAAAAAGATCCCAGTTAGCAAAGCACCCATAATGGAAGTAGGAAGTCTCTCTGTTGCTGAACTAAAAACCATCCTCAACGATACACTTGCTGAAAAGCTCAAAGATGTAGCCACAAAAAATGATTTATTGACACTTTCGAGCGAACTAATTTCGATAAAGGCTATAAACACTCAATTAAACAGTAAACTTATGGTTATGACAGAGCGATGCGAACTACTTGAAACACAACTGGAAATATTGTCACGCAAAATGAATGAAAAGTCTATTGTGGTACACCTTCCTTTAGACTCACAAACCGATGCAATCAAATTTGCAAAACAGACTTGCAAGGGGCTTCTAAAGTTAAACGAAGGTGAAGACATTGAAGTTAAAAGTGCCCGGCAAATACGCACCAACAACACGCAAAGAGGCACTGTAATCATGGAACTTAACTCAGCCGATGCTACCGAGAAAATTATAGCCACCGCACACACGCTTAAAGGTTCCGGAATCAGTGTATTTCGCGAACAATCACTTGTATACCGCAAAAAGAGACAATCTTTAGTTGCTCTAAAAAACAAATTGTTGCAGATAAATCCGAAAGTGAAAATTTTAATTAAAGGAGACAACAAGGTTGAAATAAACAACCACCTCTTTGTTGACAAAATATCACGAGGTTTGATTGTCAAAACCGCAGCGGAGTTGACATTTGTGAAGGAAGCGTTTGGTGACAGTTGCTACGAGTTCTTTGACTGCAGCGAGGGATTGAAGTTGGCTCCGGTTTCAGATGGCTCTTCTTGCTCTGAACCACATCGCGCGCCACCTGTCAGTCGGATGAAACAACATGTTGCTGCTAAAAAACAATAGGTAAATACTGTCGTCTGCCAAAATCAATTCAATTTTTTAAATTTAAACATATGTTGTTATAATATTACTGGCCTCAAAAGTAAATTGCTGCAAGCAGATTTTTTTAAGTATTTATAGCAATTTGATATTATTATTCTTATTGAGACTTTTGTAGAGCAAGATAATGAAAATCAATTTTTAAAATATTTTAAAGATATAGTTTACACCTGCAGTAAGAACAAATCTGCATGTGCGAGCCAGTGGGGGTATGTTATATGGAATCAAAAAACGCTTATTGGGTAAATGTGTTAAATTTAAGATTGTTGAAAGGAAAATTATTTTTAATGTAGTATGTAACAACTTAAATTATTATATTATTCCTGTATACTTAAATTGCAACAATTGGCAAAACGAATTTGATGATCTTGTAGATTTTATGAACAGCACAACATTTGAAAATGCAATGCTCATTGGGGACTTAAATGCTAGAATTGGTAAAAATCAGAATTCATCTCTGCCACATTGCTTACAATCGCAAGTTGCGCTAAACAATAACAGAAGTTCTAAAGATGAAATTTTTAACAGCAATGGCCGAAAATTAATGGAATTTTTTGAATTATTTGGGTTTTTAATACTGAATGGGGCTTCAAATAGTGATGCCTCAGGTGAATTTACATTTGTTAGTGGTCAGGGGCAGTCAGTTATTGATTTTGCTGCGTTGACGGATAATTTCTTGAATGCGTTCGAAGATTTCGAAGTTAATTTGGTTAACTTCTCGGGTCACTTTCCAATAGTTGTCAAATTAAAGTTTACTGAAATGGTCATGCAAGCTAATTCTTTCAACCCGAACAAATTAAGATGGTCAGATAAAAATGCACCTCTTTACAAAAGGCTTCTAAACCACCACTCCCAGTCTCTGCGACATCAATCAACTAACACGATTGAGGAGACGTGTGAAAATTTGGTTCGAGTCATTAAAGCTTCAGCTCCCTTCGCGCTCATAAGCGCAAATACATTTATACCTATTAACAAATGGTTTGATATAGATTGCAGAAAGCTCCGGAAGCTTTCTTTTACATATCTTAAGCTTTTCAGATCAACGAACTCCCAGTTTTTTAAAAATATCTACCTCCGCATTAATGTTGAATATAAAAACATGTGTTCAGATAAAAGAACTGATTATCTTAAAAAACGGGCAAAAAGCCTGGAAAATTGTAAGGACTCCAAACTTTTTTGGGATACTGTTCGTGAACTTGGTGGGCGAAACGATCGTATGAAGTACTCCTTGGAAGCTGATACGCTAGCAGCTCATTTTAAAACTCTGCTGTCAGCTGACGAGGACCTTCATACTTTTGACTACGCATTACCTAACTCAGTGGTTACTGAACTAGACGCGGATATTTCGCTTTGCGAATTGGAAGCAACATTGCATAAGGTGAAGAACAATAAAGCTCCAGGCATAGACGGTATTACAGCTGAGTTCTATAAAAATAGTACTACCGACTTCAAAACTCATCTCGTTACATTTTTTAATAGATTGTACAAAGATGCGTGTATACCTAGCAGTTTTAATTCAGCCATGATTTTCGCTATTTATAAGAAAGGTGATGCAAATGTTGCAGAAAATTATAGAGGAATTTCGATTTTAAATTCGTTAAGAAAAATTTTCTCTGCAATTCTAAATGAAAGGCTTACAAACTGGATTGAGGGGAGCAATCGTTTAAATATATTTCAAGCTGGTTTCCGCCCAGGGTTTTCGACTATGGACCATATCTTTGCTATTTCCAGCATCGCAAGAAAGTTCATCGAAAATAAAAAGAAGCTGTATACGTGCTTTATCGATTTCAAAGCTGCCTTTGATAAAGTCAATAGACAGGCTTTAATCTATAAATTATCATGTTTAGGTTTATCACGAAAGTTTCTTATGATGTATTCTAAATTAGTTTCATCGTCAAATGCAAAGGTTTGGGATGGGTCTGAGTTCTCGAGTACCTTTGAAACAACAGCAGGTGTTCCTCAAGGATGTGTCCTCAGCCCACTACTATTCGCTCTGTTCATCGATGAAATCAGTGACCTTCTTCCTGGCGGAGTTCTTTTCGCTAACACGTTGATTAAAGTCTTGCTATATGCAGACGATTTGGTGATGTTTGCTGACAACCCATTTTCGCTGCAGTTGCAAATAAACAGACTCAACTCTTTTTGTGAGACCTGGGTTTTGCATATCAATACAGATAAAACTAAAATTATTATTTTTGAATCGAGAAGCACTGGATGACTCCCAGAAGAAAGATGGTCCCTTAATTCCACACACATTGAGGTTGTGCAAGAGTTTAAATATTTGGGAGTTCTGTTGACTTACAATCTTAGCTTTGTAAAACACGCTAATGAGAAAAGCAATCAAGCTAAACTAGCCCTAAATATGATGTGGACAAATTTTTTTTCCAACCAAAGTATTGATTTGAAGTCCAAATACCGAGTCTTTCATGCAACGGTTAATACATGTATGTGCTATGGTGTACAAGTGTTTGGATATATTAAACTTGAAGCTTTCGAAAGTCTACAAAGACATTTCTTCAAACGCTTATTTCGGTTACCAAACTCAACCCCAAATTATGCAATTTATGTAGAGTCAGGTATAACACCAATATACATACAAAACCTAAAAGCTAACGCAGACTTCATTATTAAAATAATGAAAAGAAATAATACTTGTCTACACAAAATAATTTTGAAAAAATTGCTTCAAACCAATGCCTCTCCTTTCCGGGAATGGAATGAGCTAGCTTTAAGCCATGACTCTTCTCTATATTTGACAGAGTTAAACGTTGATGATTGGCCAGTTCAGTTTGCAGATGTGATTGCAAAAGTTGACCATAAAACGTTTATAGAAAATCTCGCTAGAGCAAATTTGTCTCCATCCAGAAACATATACAGGCAGTTAAATCACCAAATAACTTCGGATGCAGGTTATTTTCGAAGAGAATATTCAGCTGTCGAAATAGGGACCATTTTTCGAGCTAGAGTTGAAATTTTACATCTTAACTTCATACCATACCGAGATGATTTACCGCAAAATTGTAGTCTTTGTAACAGAAGAGAGAAAGAAGATATTTATCACTTCTTGGCTATTTGTCCAATGTTAAAGGAAATTCGTCGTTTATATTTCCAGGAGAGTTTTATGACATTATCACGACTTTATGAGGTTTTGAATGGCTCTCTGGGTTGGATTACTTTGTTTAAGTTTTGCAAACATGCGCTTATTTATCGCAACAGTTTCCCATAAGTCAGCGAATTTTCTTTTTCAGTTGTTGCAGTTTCTTTTATACAAATCCCGTTTTATATTCTAAATTGCTTTTTGTTTGTGTTTCAAATCACGTAAAATTGAATGTTACATATCACTTAAAATTGATTATTCTTTTGTGTTTCAAATCACGTAAAATTGAAAACTTTATTCTATTATGAGTATCAAACTATGTACTTTAATTAATAATTTTCTTTGTGTTTCAAATCATGTAAAAATTGATAGAATGCTTTCATTAAAGTTTCAAATCGTTCGAAAACTGTTATTTCCATACATTTTTAAATTAAAAAATGCATAATTTATGCCAGTACCAAGTCTTAATCTATTCAAGTAACTATTGTATTTTTATTTATTTTAGTAAAAATTACATTTTTACATTTTTCCTATTTTTATTCTTTAAAAATCATACGAAATGTCATTTCAGGCAGACGGCAGTTTTGCCATGTCCTTATTCTTAAAAAAACCTTATTGTTAAACTATTGATGAAATAAAGAATTTATCTAATCTAATCTAATCTAGAAGATATTTCACCAATTTGAAATTCGGAAACGGAAGCCGTGTAGAGCTCCATGTCTTCGTTGACGCAGGAGAGGAAGCTATGGCTGCAGTAGCATATATGAGAGTTTCTACAAAAGACGACGTCGAATGTTCGCTCATTAGCTCCAAAACTAAGGTAGCTCCCATAAAGACACTCTCAATTCCACGACTTGAACTGGAGGCAGCAGTGTTAGGAGCCAGGCTTTCCAAATTCATACAAAATGGTCACACAATTCAATTTAACAGCACTACATTCCAGCCTGATTCTCGGGTTGTACTCATCTGGATTAAATCAACTAGTAAAAAATTTAAAAGCTTCGTGGCCGTCCGCATAGGAGAGATCCTGGAATCCACAAACGCAAACGAATGGAATTGGGTTTCCAGTAAAGAAAACGTGGCAGACGATGCATCGAAATATAAAAGCAACTGTGATTTCAAATCAACAAGTAGGTGGTATAAGGGGCCAAGCCTTCTATACGAAAACCCTACCTCAGTTACAACTGAAACTTCAGAACTTCACTCAGACGATGAAGGAGCTGAAGAAATAAAAGAATGTTATGTTCATTCCACGACCAAAACAACGCTTGTGTTAGACTACAACCGATTTTCAAGATGGAAAAGCCTTCTTAAGACTATGATGTACATATTCCGCTTCGTAAAATTTTTTTTGTTAAAATGGGGGACCCAGAAGGTTCCAAATGGATCCGTATTCGAAGAAAAAGACGCAGCAAAAACATATCTCTACAAGCAATGTCAGCAGGAGGGCTTTCCTGATGATTATAAAGCATTAACGAGAGCAAAAAACTCTGGAAGTGAAGTGTCTTTAAGTAAATCTAGTATGCTATATAAGCTTTCACCATACCTCGATGAGAATGGAGTTGTCCGTATAGCCGGGCGAATCGACGCCATTAGTAACGTCTCCATCGAAACTGAACGACCAATAATTCTTCCAAAACATCATAAGATAACGCATCTAATAATTTACGAATATCACGTTAAAATTCACCACATGTTCAACGAAACCGTAGTGAACGAGCTTCGAAAGCATTACTACATCCCAAATTTGAGACGTACTCTAAAAAAATTCAACGGCAATGCCAATATTGCAAAAACAGCAAAGCTGTACCTCTGCCTCCACGCATGGCGGGTCTACCCAGCACTCGTCTTCAACCATTTCAAAGGCCATTTTCCTATACTGGAGTGGATTACTTCGGCCCACTGTATGTCAAGGTCGGAAGACATCTAGAGAAAAGATGGGGCATGCTATTAACGTGCATGACCCTACGAGCAATTCATATTGAAATAGTGCACAGTCTTTCTAGGGACTCTTGTATCATGGGTCTAAAAAGATTTATCTCGAGGTATATTCTGACAACGGAACCAATTTTCGAGGTGCCAGTAACGAGCTGAAACAGACCTTGATCGAGTTGAACCGTCACGCAGTAGCTAAAGAGTTTGAGTTAGAGTTTACATGGAATTTCATACCTCCAGTAACACCCCACATGGGTGGGTGCTGGGAGCGTATGGTCAGATCAGTTAAACAAGTTCTGGCCGAAATATCGCCAATTAGTAACCCTTGCGACGAATTGCTGTTGAGCATGATGACAGAAATAGAGAGTATTGTGAATTCGCGTCCCCTGACCTACATACGTACCGCTAGACTGTGAGAATAATGAGGCGCTGACTCCAAATCACGGAGACGGCGCTGCCATCAAAAGAAATTGGTTAGCAGCTGGTAAGTACGCGCAAAACTTCTGGCAATGATGGGTTCGCGAATATTTGCCTGACTTGACTCGACGCAATAAGTGGTATGAACAACGGAGACAACTTCAAGAGGGCGACATCGTTATCGTGGTGGACCCAAATAGTACGAGGTAAACGTGGCCAAAAGGCAGAGTTCTGAAGGTGGTAGCTGGCAGAGATGGGGTAGTTCGTAATGCGGTGGTGCAAACATTAGAAGGAATTTACACACGCCCGGTCGTAAGGCTGGCAGCGCTTGACGTATACCAGTTCGTAGAGGGCGGTAATCCAGGTTTCGCACCCGGTTACCAGGGGGACTGTAACGCGAACTTGGTAGCACAGGCTGCTATCGAAAAATCGAGCCGGTAGCCAACGATAGCCACCAAAAATAGGCAGCCATTTTTTTTTTGTAAGAAAAAGGGCAGCCATCTTTTTGCCCTACTTAAATTATTTATTATTATATATTTTTCTCTGAGACGTAAGGGCGAGCACAACCAAAATCATCCTAAGAAATAGAAAACTAAATAGCTTAACCTAAAGAATTTAATAAACAAAGAGTATAGTAGAACTAAACAAAAAACAAATCAAAGCATATTAAAAGTAAAAAAAAACCAAAGGAGAACTAAACGTAAGAAATATCTTTGATCTATGTACTTGAATATATAAGTTAACCTAATAAATCCTTCCATAGGAATTTTAAAGTTTTCATTCATACTGTAACGTACGCTTAGTTCGCAAAATAAAACTTCACTTTTCAATTTATTTCTACCACTTTTATTCAGTATCTATACTTTATTCGATCTCAACTCGACTTTTGGACTATCACTTGTTAACAACAATTCACTCTTAACTTTATCACTCTATAATCAAAACTGACTGCTCGTTGCGTCAGTGGTCCTATTTATATAGAAAAACACTCATCTACAGCGTTCCAGTTTCTTCTCCATGGTTTCCACATTTGCTGTCAAGCATCTCTACACTCACACACACTAGCTTACAAGCAATGCCTGTCATTTATACCATTCCATTATAGTGTTGCCAGTTGTGTTTTCGGTTAAACGTTTTCGATTAGGAAATTGGTATAAATGTTGGGTGTTCATTACACTGCCCCCTCCTTAAGATTGTTCGTCCCGAATAATTCCATCTGCAGGCTCGCCACTATATCGATGCAGCCGGTCACAATGAACTACTTTTAATTTGTCTCTTAATCCTCTTTGGATGCGGTAAACCACGTCGTTAATCCTCGTGACAACAGTATAAGGACCTTCCCAGTTCTGCTGAAGTTTCGGTGACAATCCCTTTTGACGATGAGGATTATAAAGCCACACACGATCTCCTGCTTGGAATCCTGCCGTTGTCGCTTTTGTGTCGTACCGTGTATTCATCCGGTCGCTGTAGGTTTTCATCCGTTCCCTTGTTCTTTTATGGATGTCAGCGAGTCTCTCCTTCGTCGTCGAGGTCGTCCACATACTCGTTCGTGTCCTGTGGCTCCTCTGTGGGGCATCCAAATTTAAGTTCGCTGCGCAGCCACATGGTTTTCCCGAACAGGATGTCAGATGGTGTTTGTCCTGTCGAGCTATGTACTGCACTTCTATAGGCCATCAGGAATAGCGGTACGTGCCTATCCCAGTCTCTTTGGTAGTCGCCTACGACCTTGGTGAGGTGTTCTTTCAAGGTCCGGTTGAATCTTTCAACCATCCCATCAGATTGTTGATGAAGCGGTGTGGTTCTGGTCTTCTTGATGCCAAGTAGTCCGCACACTCCTTGGAAGATGTTTGACTCAAAGTTCCTCCCTTGGTCGGAATGGAGTTCCATAGGCACGCCAAACCTACTCACCCAGTTAAACACAATCTGGTCGACCACCGTTTTGGCTTCTTGATTTGGGATGGCATACGCCTCAGGCCACTTGCTAAAATAGTCCATTATAACCAGAATGTACTTGTTTCCAGCGTTGGTCTCTGGAAAAGGCCCAGCCACATCTACTGCAATCCTCTCAAAAGGTGATCCAACGTTGTACTGATGCATCTTCCCCTGTTTTTTTTTTGAGCGATTCTTCGAAATACCTCAGCTCAAAACTTTGTCCTAAGTACGTTAAATGTAGAGTAGTTAAACCAGTGGGTAAAAATTTATATGAAATTGAAAATTTGAATGGCAAAACATTAAGTATATTCCACGGCAAGGACCTTAAGCAATAGACAACTGTGATAACCAATTCCATATCCCATCAATCCCAAAAATCCCAATACCCAAAATCCCACCAATCCCATTACCCGAAATCCCAATAACCCAAAAACCCAACAATTCCATAACCCAACAATCCCAACAACCCAACTAACCAAAATCCCAACAACCACTCACAAAACCCAACAATTCCATAACACAACAATCCCAACAACCCAACTAACCAAAATCCCAACAACCACTCACAAAACCCAACAATTCCATAACCCAACAATCCCAACAACCCAACTAACCAAAATCCCAACCACCACTCACCAAACCAACAACCCCAATAACTAGCGATCCCAACAACCTACCAACCCATTAACACAATAACCCACCAATTCCACTCAACTAACACTGATCCAAACCCAGCACCTAACGATTCCGATAACATCCAACCGTACATACATTCTTCTACCTCATACTTAGCGCAATATTTACGTATATAGACCTATATTAGAATTTATTTATTATTATTCATAGTGTAACGTGCGCTTAGTTCGCAAAATAAAACTTCACTTTTTAATTTATTTCTACCACTTTATTCAGTATCTATACTTTATTCGAACTCAACTCGACTGTTGGACTATCACTGGTTAACAACATTTCACTCTTAACTTTATCACTCTATAATCAAAACTGACTGCTCGTTGCGTCAGCGGTCCTATTTATATAGAACAACACTCATCTAGAGCGTTCCAGTTTCTTCTCCATGGTTTCCACATTTGCTGTCAAAAATCTCTACACTCACACACACTGGCTTACAAGCAATGCCTGTCATTTTATACCATTCCATTATAGTGCTGCCAGTTGTGTTTTCGGTTAAACGTTTTCGATTAGGAAATTGGTATAAATGTTGGGTGTTCATTACACTGCCTCCTCCTTAAGATTGTTCGTCCCGAATAATTCCATCTGCAGCCTCGCCACTATATCGATGCAGCCGGTCACAATGAACTACTTTTAACTTGCCTCTTAATCCTCTTTGGATGCGGTTAACCACGTCGTTAATCCTCGTGACAACAGTATAAGGACCTTCCCAGTTCTGCTGAAGTTTCGATGACAATCCCTTTTGACGATGAGGATTATAAAGCCACACACGATCTCCTGCTTGGAATCCTGCCGTTGTCGCTTCTGTGTCTTGTTCTTTTATGGATGTCAGCGAGTCTCTCCTTGAGGTCATCCACTTACTCGTTCGTGTCCTGTGGCTCCTCTGTGGGGCATCCAAATTTAAGTTCGCTGGGCAGCCGCATGGTTTTCCCGAACAGGATGTCAGATGGTGTTTGTCCTGTCGAGCTATGTACTGCACTTCTATAGGCCATCAGGAATAGCGGTACGTGCCTATCCCAGTCTCTTTGGTAGTCGCCTTCGACCTTGGTGAGGTGTTCTTTCAAGGTCCGGTTGAATCTTTCAACCATCCCATCAGATTGTGGATGAAGCGGTGTGGTTCTGGTCTTCTTGATGCCAAGTAGTCCGCACACTCCTTGGAAGATGTTTGACTCGAAGTTCCTCCCTTGGTCGGAATGGAGTTCCATAGGTACGCCAAACCTACTCACCCAGTTAAACACAATCTGGTCGACCACCGTTTTGGATTCTTGATTTGGGATGAATACGCCTCAGGCCATTTGCTAAAATAGTCCATTACAACCAGAATGTACCTGTTTCCAGCGTTGGTCTCTGGAAAAGGCCCAGCCACATCTACTGCAATCCTCTCAAAAGGCGATCCAACTTTGTACTGACGCATCTTACCTTGAATCTTCCTACCAGGTCCTTTGGTTGCAGCACACTTGTCACATGTTCGGCACCACTTCTCCACGTCGTCTCTAGCATGTAACCAGTAGAACCAATGTCGCACCTTCTCCAGTGTTTTGTTAACTCCCAGGTGACCTCCAGAAGGTCCGTCGTGCATCTCCCGAAGAACTTCACTGACTTTTGATTGCGGTACGATCAGCTGCATCACATATGATTTACCGTCAGCGGACTCCCATCTTCGCCTGAGGACACCTTCTTGCACATATAGTGAGTCCCACTGTGCCCAATAGGCTTTGAGAACTGGACTCCTGTCAGAAATGTCTCCCCATTCAGGTTTCTTTTCATTTTCTTTCCATGCGAGAATGGGTTCGATATCTGGATCCTCCTGTTGAGCGGTCCTCACTTCCTCATTGCTCCATCCGCATATGGGGTCTGCTCTTAGTCGCTGAGCGGTAATATTTACTTTGTTTTCTTGTCGCCTACAATGCTTGCAATCCTCTTTGCAAGGTCTTCGGGACAATGCGTCGGCGTTTGAGTGCAGCTTTCCTCTGCGGTGTTGAATCTGGTAATCATAAGTCTGCAGTCTTTCTATCCACCTTGCGACTTGACCTTCTGGATTTTTGAAGTTCAACAGACAGTTCAGAGCACCATGGTCTGTCCGCAGAAGGAATTTCTGTCCATAGATGTACTTATGGAAGTGCTTTGTTGCCAAGATAAGAGCTAGCAGTTCCCTTCTGGTCACGCAGTAGTTTCTTTCAGGCTTCGAGAGGACCTTACTGTAATATGCCACCACTTTCTCTTCGCCATCATGCACTTGCGATAGTACCGCCCCGATTCCAACGTTGCTTGCATCTGCGTCGATGATGAATGTTTTGCCAGGTGTTGGATGTGCCAGCACTGGAGCGTTACAGAGGCGGTATTTGAGTTCCTAAAAAGATTTTTCACACTCCCCTGACCATTTGAACTGCTTCCCTTTTTCGGTGAGCTGATGCAAACTATTTGCAACTCCAGCAAAGTTCTTAACAAAACGTCAGTAATATGTGGCAAGACCAAGAAAGCTTCGGAGTTGATGTTTGTCCTGTGGTGTTGGCCAATTTTTGACGGAGTCAACTTTTTCAGGATCAGTCTTCACTCCTTGGGAAGAGATGATGTGTCCCAAATACTTAACTTCGGTTTTGAAAAATGCACATTTTTCTGGATTCAGTTTAAGGTTAGCCTCTCGAAATCTCTGAAACACGGCTTTTAGATTCTTGAAATGTTGGTCAAATGTTTTCCCGTAAACAATGACATCGTCCAAGAAGACAAGGCACGTTTTCCACGTCAGTCCTTGAAGAACGCACTCCATCAAACGCTCGAATGTTGCCGGAGCGTTGCATAGCCCAAACGGCATAACTTTAAACTGCCAGAGCCCATTACCTGTAGAAAATAACGTCTTTTCCCAATCATCAGGGTGGATGTCAACTTGCCAATATCCACTCTTCAAGTCCAGCGTCGAAAACCACTGGGCTCCCTCCATAGCATTCAGGGTATCACTGATTCTCGGCAGGGGATAGCTGTCCTTTTTAGTCACATCATTCAGCCTTCGGTAGTCCACACAAAAACGAGTGCTTCCGTCTTTCTTTTTCACTAGCACCACTGGTGAAGCCCAAGGACTTTTGGAATTTTCAATAAGACCGTCCTTCTTCATTGCTGTTATCATTTCCTCAACCTTACCTTGTTTGGCCAGTGGAAGGCGTCTCATTGGAAGTTCCTTATTTTGGTACTTCAAAACCTGATTACCGATGTCCAAAATAACTCCGTGCTGTTTCATAAAGTCGATTCCAATGATGCACTCGTCACATATATCTGCCACCAGGAATTGATGAGTAAACACTAGATCGGCCAGTCGGATCTTAAGACACACTTCTCCATATACTCTTGCTGCTTCTCCCGTTGCGGTTCTTAGACGGTAGCTATTGGTGTTATGAAACGTCGTCTTTACCAGGTCTCGACGTACTATGGAGGCTGTGGCACCGGTGTCGATGGTAGCCACATGTTTGGTCCCGTTAATAGTAGTCTCCACAGTCAGACTTTTGTTGTCTCGTTTGGTTTGTGAAACCTGGATGGTTGTTCTGGGGCCATCGATACAAGAAACCCGCCTCTGCCCCTCGAAGTTGGATTGAAAGGCAACGTTGGTGTTGTTGTTACCTTGCTCTGGGTTGGATCTCTTGCTTCCACAATGTTGACAAGCGGCTTTATTTGGTGGTAGTCGGCATTGACGCTGTAAGTGCCCGGTCTTGTTGCAGTTCCAACATCTTGTTAGTCCCCTCCGCTGGTTCTTTTGTATTTCGTCTTTTTGGCACGAGCACTCTTCGACTATGGCTTCTCTAAGTCGATGTACTCCATGAGAAGCTTGTTCTGCTGCTTCAATTGTCAATGCGAATGCTAAAGTTTCAGAAAGAGTACGTGTTCTAGCAGTTCGCACAGAACTCTGAAGATTTATATCCGAAATGGCACGAACGAAGGACTCACAAGCAAGCTGGTTGATGATTTCTTCTCCAGCATCCGGGTATGCCAGGTGAACCAGTCTTTCGACGTCTGCTTGGAGCTGCTGTAGACTTTCACCCCTTTTCTGGACTCTGTTATTGAGTTGGACTCGGAAGACTTCTTTCAAGTGGCTATCGCCAAAGTGTTTATCTATAGCTGCCACGAGAGAACAGAAATCGCCGCTCGTACCAGCTGGAACTGTTTGAAGTAATTCAGCTGCTGGTCCTCTAAGAGCAAGAGTCAGTGCAATGTACTTGTCTTCGTCATCCCAGCCATTTGTTGTCGAGGCTGCCTCAAATTGTCTCTTGTAAACTGGCCAAGACGACTGTCCATCAAATGTTGGCGGTTTCATCTCGTTTTTCCTTGCAAACTCTCCAGCAGATTCTCGAACTTTGATTTTCCGGATCTGGTCCAATTCTTTGGTTAGAACAGAGAACTGTTTATCGCATCGGCTTTCCAAACGATTCTCTACAACAGAAAGCTGTTTTTCCACACCGTCAACGCGTTTGTCTAGGGCACATACATTTTTCTCAATGTTACCCAATTTGCCTTCTAGAATGTTTTTCTGACCTTCCAAAACATTCTGTTGCGCCTCAAGTCTTTCGAGAACATTCTGCTGTTCCTTCTTTTGCTCGTTTCGCTGTTCTAACAAAAGTTTCATCATACTAGAAAAATCTACAGTTTCACTTACTTCCTCTTCCACCACTTCTGTTTCAAAAACAAAAGTGCTTACGTCTTCCCCTTGCTGTTCCAAATAGTTGCGCAAGCACAGGACGATCTCATTTTTCGATCCCGCTCTAGAAAGATTTCGCTTACCTAACTCACTTTTAAGCTCAATGCAGTTGAGCTCTTCCAACAACTTACCCATTTTCACTCCGCCGTATTAATGAACGCAGAATAACTGGGAAATACTTATTCCATGGATTAAGTTACCATTATACCATTTTCCATTTAATTAAAGCCACCATTATACCATTTTCCACTTAATCCATGGAATAAGGCTTAGCCCAGCTATTCCACGTTTATTAATACGGCGGACTGTATTTAACTTTTTTTTTTTTTTTTTTACACTTTACTAGTCAAATAAGTTTTATCCCACTTCTGCCACCAATGTAACGTGCGTAGTTCGCAAAATAAAACTTCACTTATCAATTTATTTCTACCACTTTTATTCAGTATCTATACTTTAAAAACAATTCACTCTTAACTTTATCACTCTATAATCAAAACTGACTGCTCTTTGCGTCAGCGGCCTATTTATATGGAACAACACTCATCTAGAGCGTTCCAGTTTCTTCTCCATGGTTTCCACATTTGCTGTCAAGCATCTCTACACTCACACACACTGGCTTACAAGCAATGCCTGTCACTTATACCATTCCATTATAGTGCTGCCAGTTGTGTTTTCGGATAAACGTTTTCGATTAGGAAATTGGTATAAATGTTGGGTGTTCATTACAATACGAATAAAACTGAAAACTTCAAATTATCTCCTTTATTTATTGATGGAATCAACAACTGTTATTATTTATAGTTTAGGCCATTTGCGATGTTTTAAGCATTTAAAAAAATAACAACAACAACTAGGACTCAATTGTTCTTTTGTACTGACGCAAAGCATATATGAAAGTTTTTTCTTACATTTTCTCTTTCTTTTCCTAGTTTCTAAGGTTTATATATTTTTAGAATTTGTTTCAATCAGGGATAAAATTACGTTTGCTTTTCTGTGGAATCACATTATGGCTTTTGGATTTAGATGCAAGCAAAGCTTTGTTTTTTGTTATCTAGTCGCAATTTTAGAAATTCTTTATACTTAAGAGAGAAACATATTAAAATGTTATCGCTTAGAGATTGTTTAAGGAAATTATTATACCGTTTATAAAATATACTGAATTGAGGAACTTTCAGTCATTAATATTCAAACTTCTTGTATTCAACCATAGAACAAACAAACCACTACAAATAAAAATTATATAACTGTAACGTGCGCTTAGTTCGCAAAATAAAACTTCACTTTTTATTTATTTATTTCTACCACTTTATTCAGTATCTATACTTTATTCGAACTCAACTCGACTATTGGACTATCACTGGTTAACAACGTTTCACTCTTAACTTTATCACTCTATAATCAAAACTGACTGCTCGTTGCGTCAGCGGTCCTATTTATATAGAACAACACTCATCTAGAGCGTTCCAGTTTCTTCTCCATGGTCTCCACATTTGCTGTCAAAAATCTCTACACTCACACACACTGGCTCACAAGCAATGCCTGTCATTTTATACCATTCCATTATAGTGTTGCCAGTTGTGTTTTCGGTTGAACCTTTTCGATTAGGAAATTGGTATAAATGTTGGGTGTTCATTACACTGCCTCCTCCTTAAGATTGTTCGTCCCGAATAATTCCATCTGCAGCCTTGCCACTATATCGATGCAGCCGGTCACAATGAACTACTTTTAACTTACCTCTTAATCCTCTTTGGATGCGGTAAACCACGTCGTTAATCCTCGTGACAACAGTATAAGGACCTTCCCAGTTCTGCTGAAGTTTCGGTGACAATCCCTTTTGACGATGAGGATTATAAAGCCACACACGATCTCCTGCTTGGAATCCGGCCTTTGTCGCTTTTGTGTCATACCGGGTCTTCATCCGGTCGCCATACACTGTGACCCATGTCCCTGTTCTATTAGGTCTATCTGTAAGCCTACCCACCTCTATGTTTGAATCACAGACATAACAATTTCGGAACCACTTCTCCACGTCACTTCTAACATGCAGCCAGTAAAAGCGTTTTCGCACGTTCTTCAGCGTCTTGTTGACTCCCAGGTGGCTTCCTGTAGGGCTTCTATGCATCTTTTGTAAAACCTCCTTGATTTTCGATTGAATAACAATAAGCTGCATTACAAAAGATTTACCGTCAGGAGATTCCCATTTGCGCTGGAGTACTCCTTCTTGCACGCGAAGCGAATCCCACTGTGCCCAATAGGCTTTGACAACAGGGCTTTGGTCAGAAATGTCGTCCCAGTCAGGTTTCGTGTTGTTCTCTTTCCATTTGAGAATCGGTCCGATGTCTGGATCCTTCGTTTGAGCAGACCTCAATTCTTCCTTGTTCCATCCGAATATGGGTTCCATTCTCATCCGCTGAGTCTCGGTCTCTACTTTCCCCCAGCAATTCCATTGGGGGTTTTCTACCTGATGTCCAATTCGGTATTGATAAGTCTGCGGTCTTACTCTACAGCTCACGGATTGATTTTCTTGGACTTCACAACGTCGACAAGAAGTTTCAGTTTTAATTGGTGGAAACCGGCATTGTCGCTGTAAGTGCCCCGTCTTATTACAATTCCAACATCTGGCAAGTCCGTTCCGCTGGTTCCTTTGTAGCTTAACTCCTGGGCATGATCCAGCCTCGAATATGGCTTCTCTTTGACATTGTACCATTTGAGAAGCTTGCTCAGATGCTTCCATCATTAATGCAAACTCTAGAGTTTCAGAAAGAGTTCGTGTTCTAGCAGTTCGCACTGATCTCTGAAGATGTTTGTCAGAAATGGCACGAACGAAGGACTCAACAGCCAGATGGTTGATGATTTCTTCTCCAGCATCCGGGTATGCCAGGTGAACCAGTCTTTCGACGTCTGCTTGGAGCTGCTGTAGACTTTCACCCCTTTTCTGGACTCTGTTATTGAGTTGGACTCGGAAGACTTCTTTCAAGTGGCTATCACCAAAGCGTTTATCTATAGCTGCCACGAGAGAACTGAAATCGTTGCTCTTACCAGCTGGAACAGTTTGAAGTAATTCAGCTGCTGGTCCTCTAAGAGCAAGAGTCAGTGCTGTGTATTTGTCTTCGTCACCCCAGCCATTTGCTGTCGCAGCTGCCTCGAATTGTCTCCTGTAAACTGACCAAGACGACTGTCCATCGAATGTTGGAGGTTGTATTTCTCTTTGCTTTAGACAATCTCCACAAGTTTTCCGTAGCTCCATTTTCCGCATCTGGTCTAGTTCCTTAGCCATGCTTTCGATTCGTTTCTCCAAAGTGGCAAGCTGACTTTCGCATTGACTCTCAAGCTTGGAAAATCGTTTCTCAACACATTCAATGCGTTTTTCTAGGCCACAAACATTTTTCTCAATGTTACCCAATTTGCTTTCTAGAATGTTTTTCTGACCTTCCAAAACATTCTGTTGCGCCTCAAGTCTTTCGAGAATATTCTGTTGTTCCTTATTTTGCTTGCGTCGTTGCTCTTCAATCAGCTTCTTTTGTTCGTTTCTTTGTGTTTCAAGTTGTTCGAGAACATTCTGCTGTTCCTTCTTTTGCTCGTTTCGTTGTGCTTCCAGTTGTTCGAGAACATTCTGCTGTTCCTTCTTTTGATCGTTTCTCTGCTCTTCCAGACGTCCGAGAATATTCTGCTGTTGCTCTTCAATCAGCTTCTTTTGTTGTACTTCGAGTCGTTCGAGAACATTCTGCTGTTCCTTCTTTTGCTCGTTTCGCTGTTCTAACAAAAGTTTCATCATACTAGAAAAATCTACACTTTCACTTACTTCCTCTTCTTCCACTTCTATTTCAAAAACAAAAGTGTTTACGTCTTCCCCTTGCTGTTCCAAATAGTTACGCAAACGCAGGACGAGCTCATTTTTCGATCCCGCTCTAGAAAGATTTCGCTTACCTAACTCACTTTTAAGCTCAATGCAGTTGAGCTCTTCTAACAACTTACCCATTTTCACTGTATATAATTATTATTTTTCTTTTTACTTTTACTTTTTTTTTTTTTTTTTACACTTTATTAGTCAAATAAGTTTTATGTAACCAATGTAACGTGCGCTTAGTTCGCAAAATAAAACTTCACTTTTTATTTATTTATTTCTACCACTTTATTCAGTATCTATACTTTATTCGAACTCAACTCGACTATAGGACTATCACTGGTTAACAACGTTTCACTCTTAACTTTATCACTCTATAATCAAAACTGACTGCTCGTTGCGTCAGCGGTCCTATTCATATAGAACAACACTCATCTAGAGCGTTCCAGTTTCTTCTCCATGGTTTCCACATTTGCTGTCAAAAATCTCTACACTCACACACACTGGCTTACAAGCAATGCCTGTCATTTTATACCATTCCATTATAGTGTTGCCAGTTGTGTTTTCGGTTGAACCTTTTCGATTAGGAAATTGGTATAAATGTTGGGTGTTCATTACATAACTAAGGCCGTATTTGAATTGCGTTAAAATATGTGTTAAAATTTAACCCGCGTTAAAATTTAACACTAATGAAGTGAATAAAATGGGTTAAAATTTATTGAGCTGTGGAGCAGGTTAAAGTGTGTTAAAATTTGACGTTTCTAGTGATAGAGAAATTTGCTCTTGCTTTTGCATTCAATTCAAACAACGAAATATGAATCAAGAAAAAAAAAACGATGGCAGGCTGGAAAACTATAGGTACATTAAAATGTTAGTTTGAAATCAATTAATTTATATAAATTCAATGCTTTTGTTTTCTAGGGTTTCACGGAAAAAAAACTAATTGAAATTAGAAATAAAATACTTTAAATTTGTCATTTTTCTAAACCAAATACGAATTTATTGTCTTGTTTCTTTTGAAATGTATGAAAGATATCAGCCATGAAAACTAATTTTCAGTGTTACTACACCGAATAAATCAATGAATTTTGTTTGAATATTTTTTATCGTTGTTTTAAAATATGACATTAGAATCGAGAACGATAAATAAAAAGATTTTTTTCAGTTTCAGAGATTTTTTATTAACCCAGTTTTCTTAAAAATATGTTTTGTAAGAGAAATTATTTTTCCGTGAAAAGAAAACTAATTTTTGTTCAGGGAAATTCCTTAAATTATCGAAGGAAATTTTCTTAACCTACGCAGAAATCTTGGTTAAAATAATTGTTTTAACGCAATTCACCCAGCAAATGGCTAAATTTGATCCCACTTCAAACAAGACGTCAAATTTTAATATTAAATTAACATTTTTTAATTTTGGTAGAAGTTTTAACGCAAATTTTAACGCAATTCACACACGGCCTAAGGCCGTTAAAACAATTATTCTAACCAAGATTTCTGCGTAGGTTAAAAAAATTTCCTTTGTTAACCCTTTGAAACATCCACAATGAAATCCAAAAACGGGCTCTGGCATGGATTCAAAACGAAGGAGGGCGCTTTGAGCACTTGTTATAATTGTATTTGTATTAAATACATAAAAAAACTACTAAAAGTGATCATATTATTGTTTTATTCAAACAAACCTCAAAGCAAAAACTTTTTTTTATTTTTTTTTTTATTTTTCCCATTTTGTATTTTTCCAAGTATCATAAAATGTATGGGTTTTTGAGCTAACTTAATGCTGAGTTTTTTCTTTATTATTGTTTTGTTCATCTGTAAAAAAATAAAGAAACTCTATGTTTATCAGGCCTTTTCTCCAAAAATATAACCTCAAAGTCAAAACTTTGTTTTGTTAAGAAAATTTGAACACCACTTAAAATTGAAAATCTGGCAACCCTAAACCTATGGAAGCCTAATTTAAATACAGTCTTAAAGATTGTTATTTCTTCAAAAAATTGAGTTTAAGATTAGGTTCCTATCATCAGTTTCGACAGAGATATCGAATTTAACAAAGGTCAGGGTACACCAAAGTTAGCCTTTTTTTAAGTTGTCAAAAAGTGATGTCAAACTTGAGAAACGGACTTTACTGTCAATTAATTTTCTTGTTAGAATATGACCAAGAATCATATCCCAAAGTATTTAAAACGAATTACGGGACACCCTGTATATAGCTTTTTTCTTTTTCTGTGCGTTATTCAATTTTCTGGAAAAATACCCTACTGATTTTTATATATTATTTTCAGGTTGAGGCTGCTTCAAAACTGCTCCTAATCCTTGAATACTTCCATCTGTATATATTCTGACTGGTAAATCTGGATCATAAATTGCCAGCACTGGCTCGGTACAAAGGAATTTTTTTAGAAATATAGATGCATTTTCGCATTCTTGCGACCAGATGAATTTTTGATTGTCAGGAATTACACGATGTATCGTGAGACTTGTCTCATTTTTGACGTTCCTTTTAAATTTCCATCCCGTGAGACAATCGCAATTACACGACAATTTTGCAGGCTCACGTCTCAAATTTGACAATTCTTCATTTCGCTTTGAATGCTTATTCTCGTTCGTTTTTATAACGTTCAAAGTTATCTTTTCCTCTATGATACATAAGACGTTCATCTCACCAACACGGAAAAACGAATAAAGCAACATAGCAAAAAGAGAAAATGAGAAAAGAAAAACGCAAATGAGCCTGCTAAAAATCGGCCCGGTACTCACCGAAAAGTTTTTTTCGCATCTCATTTCCTCACATCTCCTTTCTTTTTCGCACTCATGTGAGACTTGTCTCACCATACCTCGTGTAATTCCTGACTTATTTTTGCGTAGTAAATTATGTAAGGGCTCAAGCACAATAGCGTTTTTTGGTACATATTCGTGGTAAAAATTTATTTTACGTAAAAATTGACGAATGTTTTTTTGGTTTGTCGGCGTCGGAAAGTCGCGAATTGCTTTCAAATTATCTTTTATGGGCTTGACCGTATTTTTGCTAATGACGTGACCTAGGTATTGTACTGTATCTGAGGCAAACAAGCATTTAGAGATTTTTAATCTAAAGCCCTCTTCTAGAATTGCACTCAGTAATCGTTCCAGATGTTCTAGATGTTCTTCGAAAGCTTTTGAGAATACTAATATGTCGTCTATGTAATTGATGGTAAAATCTGATAGTTCATTCTTTCTTATAATATTACTCAGAACCCTTTGAAAGATGGCTGGTGCTGTTTTTAGGCCAAACGGGAGGCATGTCCATTGGTAGTGTCCATCCTCCGTGACGAATCCAGTTTTTCGCTTGTCTTCTACTCTTAATGGAATAGACCAAAAGGCCGAGTTGATGTCTAGTTTCGAGAAATAATTGCAGTTTCTTGTTCTTGTCACCAGGTCTTCAATACGAGGGAAGGGTTGTGACTGTGGTACTACTATTTTGTTTAAATCTCTGAAATCTATACAGAGTCTTGATTTTTTGTTTTCATCTTTTTTAAATGCTAAGGTGACCGGTGCCCCAAAAGGACTGTAGGATTCTTCTATTAAATTTTTTTTCAGTAATTCTGAAATTTGTTTTTCTATTTCTATTGTGCACCTATAGGGTCTCTTGCTGCAGTAATTCTCTACAGTTAAATATATTCTGGCCTCGTATTCTTTTACTGTGCCAATATCGAATTTATTTTTTGCAAATATTTTTTCATATTGACTTACCAATTTCAAAATTGATTCTTTTTCTTTGTTTTTTAAATGTTCTGTTATTATTGAGAATTGGTCTGTATCCAAATTCTCATTAAAATTGACCTCGAAATTTTTGCTGTCAACTTCTTTTTTGATATTACTTATTAATTTAGGATTTTTTATCGTAGTCTCCTCTGTGTCGTATGTAGCAACTCCATCATCTTGAATTACATATAATTTACTGTCGTGGCTTAGCTTAAATATCTTTATTAAGTCTAGCCCGACCAAAAATTCATGTTTAAAATTTTCATTGTTTACTACAAACACATAGACTTCTTTTTCTATGTTCATGATTTTTGCTTTTATTTTGATCATGCATTCTGCCTTATTAACACCATTAATTGATTTTATACTGAGGTTATGTTTTGTCTTATGCTTATTTAATATCTTTAGCTTTAATATTCTCGCATTAATGAGTGACACATTTGACCCTGGGTCATATAGCCCTTTTGTTTCAAAGTCACCATTTAACATAACCCTCAATTAATGGTGTGTGTCCAAGTTTTTTGGATCTTCACTGTTTACTTCTAGCTCTAGAAAATTTTTATTTACCTTTTTTTCAGGTTCTGTTTTATCTTTGAACCAACAATCCTGAGCCTGGTGAAACCTGGTTTTATTTTTTTTCTTGCAAATTTCACAGGGTGTTTTTATTTTATTGTACTCAGTCTTTTTCTTCTCTTCTTTAATGTTGTTTTTTTTTGTGAACCAGGTGTTCCAATTTTCCTAATTCATTATATAAGTCTTCTGGTTCCATCAAGGCATCTCTATCTATTTTATCACTCACATAATTTGGTAGACTTACGGCTATAAGATCAAGTAAGGTTCCTATATCAATTGTTTTTCTTGTCTCGAGAAGTAACTTCTCTTTTTTCAAAGCAAATTCTACCAAAGAGCCCGTTTCATATTTAAATGCCATAGCGTACCTTATTGTAGACCAGCCTTTGTTGGCAAATGTATCACAGAACTTTTTTTTCCATTCATTCCACTCTGAGTTTATGGTTAGTTTAATCAATACACATTCATACCAGTCCATACAGTTTTTCTCTAAAAAGAATTTTAATATCTCAATCTTCTTTTTATCTTGAGTTATATTAAATCTCTTGCATTCATCTTCATATTGTGTCAACCACTGGTGAGTGTTCACTGTTTTATTATCAAATTTTTGTAGGATAAATTCCTTCGCTATTTTGTCTGCAGATTTTTCATCTTTTCTATTTGCCTCCAATAGTTTCTGTAATAATTCTTCTACTGCAGAGGGTTCTGTAGTTGTTAATTTTTCTAATGGACTCTTTGTGATTTCTTCTAAAAAATAATCATTGAATTGTAGATTTCTATCATCATCGAAGTACACTTTTTCCAATTTTTCATCCAATGTTATCCATATTTTTCGGTACTGGTTTCTCTTCGTAAGCGTCTTCTTTTCTTTTGCAAAAGTTGCGTTTTCCATTATTTCTTTGTGCATAGTTGCCGGCTGCATTTCGTCTGGCAAGCTCGTCGTCGTGTATTGCATGCGTTGATCTGTCATTCCTTACTCTCCTGTCATTCCTTATTCGCTCGCTCTTCTGGAGCTCTGTAGTACCGACTCACCGAGTTCAGGCGGGGAGACTCGAACATGTAGGAGCTGATTCCTTACACATATATATTTTCCAACTAACTATATAAGTTCGTACTTTATTGTCTACAGTTTAGTTCTTTCACACACACACTGTTTATGAAAAAAGTCACTTAATTGTTTATGAAAAACGGCTCAAAGAAGGACCAAAATGATCTGACTAGGTCTCCTATTTTGGGAGCTTCTTGAACTTGAGTCCATTTCGGACGTTGCTGCAACCGTGCAAGGTATTCGGAACTCCACTTTTTCCAAAACCCTTACGCCAGCGCTTGTACTCTTTTCCATCGGGAGATGGAAGAATTGCCGTTCCAGACACATGAAACTGAGGAGAACATCGCATGCGACGCGCATTTCGACGAACACACGAGACGCTTTCCTGACGGGCGTTATGAAGTGAAGCTGCCGTTTAAAAGTGGATGTCTTCCAGCGATGGGATCCAGTAAGCAGAGCGCGATCCGACGATTCCTGCATTTGGAGAAGAGGCTGGAGGCAAACCCAACTCTTCGGGCAGATTATGCCAAATGCATACAGGAATATGCAACCCTAGGGCATATGGAAGAAATTCACGTCAGCGACTCGGTGTTGGCAACCCCATACCACTATTTTTTGCCTCACCAACTTTGGATGGAAGTTCGCTCAATGATCGACTTTTGGTGGGCCCAAAATTACAGTCGAGCATTATTGATCTGGTTCTTCAATGGCGAACCCACAGAATCACGTTTACGGCTGACATCGAGAAGATGTATAGGCAGGTGTTAGTGGATACACCGGATACTTACTATCAGTTGATCCTGTGGAGAAACGATCGTTCATCTCCAATCAAGATGTTTCGGCCGTATCTTGCCATAAAAATTCTGAAGCGTGTAGCTGAAGATGAAGAATTGAACCTGCCGGAGGGCGCGAAGGTTGTCCGAGAGGACATGTATGTGGACGATCTCATCAGTGGTGCCGATACTGTGGAAGAAGCACGAACAAAACGCGACCAAGCGAATCAACTTCTGGCGTCCGCGGGCTTCAATTTACGAAAAAGGTCAAGCAACGTGAAAGAACTCGTCGAAGACATACCAGCAGCAGATCGAGAGTTAGACTTTGAGGTGCCGTTCAACATGTCAAATCATGTCAAAACCCTTGGCATCAAATGGTTCCCGATAGACGACTACTTTTCGTACCAAAATGTGCAACAGTCATCAGAAGCCACAACAAAAAGGTCAATGTTGTCCACCATAGCCAAACTGTTCGACCCCCTTGGCTGGATATCACCATGCGTCATGACGGCAAAGTTAATGATGCAGCGGCTTTGGGAACTAATTTGTGATTGGGATGATCCGGTTCCAGCTACCTTGAAGAAGGATTGGAATGCTTTTCATGGAGAACTTCCTATGATCGAGACGCTTCGAATACCACGCTGGACTCAGATAAGCAAAACCAACAAGGATATCGAGCTACACGGATTCTGTGATGCGTCCATGAAAGCATACGGTGCGGTAGTATACGTTCGTGTGCTTGACAGTGATGGCAGCATCCATGTTAACTTGCTCCTGGCAAAGACGAAGGTAGCTCCAAGTCAGCGTACGATCACGCTTCCACGTTTGGAACTTTGCGGAGCAGTAGTTTTAGCGCAGTTGATGCAATATACTAAGGACGTTTTGGCTGTTCCCAACATCAAGATGTTTACTTGGACCGACTCAACCATCGCGCTCGCGTGGATACGAGCCACTCCCGCCAAATGGACTACGTTCGTGGCCAACAGAGTGTCCAAAATTCAGCGTTTAGTGGGGATCGATTGCTGGGGACATGTTGCAACGCTTCATAACCCAGCCGATCTGGCGTTCAGAGGGGTGTATCCAGCTGAAATGACGTCATTGAAGACTTGGTGGATTGGTCCTGAACTTTTACGCACTCAAAGGGCTTTCGATGTTCCGTATCAACCTGTTGACATCTAAACTGACGAGGAACGACGTACGGTTAAGGTACTAAGCGCTCAAGTCAGTCAGGATGATCGCATACTTCAAACCATCTGCGACTGTTCCAGTTTGTTGAGGGTGATTCGAGTTGTCGCCACATGTTGTCGTTTCGCAATAAAATGTCGACGAAAACAGTTTCTGATGGCCCGTTTAGTCCAAACGAATTGGAAGCAGCGCGTATCATCGTCGTGAAGGCCGCACAGAAGGAGATGTTCAAAACAGAGCTTCAACAAATCGTGGAAACATAGAAAATACCCAAGTCACTCAAGACGTTGAACGCATTCGTTGATGCTGAAGGACTTTTGAGAGTTGGACTACGCTTAGAGAATTCTCTCCTCCCCTACGACGCGCAACATCCGATACTTCTTCGAAACAGTCACCATTTTACCAACCTGGTTGTCAGAGATGCCCATAAGAACACCTTGCATGGCGGCATCCAACAGATGATCAATTACATCCGTCAAAAGTATTGGATTGGCCAGATACGAAGAAGCGTAAAATATCAACTTCATAGATGCACTTCTTGCTACCGGCAGAGGGCATCGGAAATACAGCAGTTGATGGCGAATCTACCTGCACCTAGAGTACAGATGTCACGACCGTTCAGTCATACTGGAGTTGACTACGCAGGACCCATCGAAATAAAAAGCTGGAAAGCTCGAGGTGCTAAAATACTTAAGGGGTATTTTGCAGTATTTATCTGTTTGGCAACAGAGGCCATTCACTTGGAAGTCGTGTCTGACCTGACAACCCAAGCATTTTTAGCAGCATTTCGACGGTTTACGGCCAGGAGAGGTAGCTGCAAACAAATCTACTGCCATTGTGGATCAAATTTCGTCGGCGCTAATAACGAATTAGCCAAAATGTTGAAGGACGCGAAGCACGATTGGAAGGAGATTGCCGAAAACCTTGCAAATCATGGTACAAATTTGCACTTTATTCCCCCAGCTTCTCCACACTTTGGTGGATTATGGGAAGCGGGAGTGAAATCGGTGAAATACCATTTAAAACGAGTTGTTGGAAACGAAAGGCTTACTTTTGAGGAGCTCACAACGCTTCTAGCTCAGATAGAAGCGTGCTTGAATTTGAGACCCTTATGCCCGCTCTCCGACAGCTTAGATGATTTGGATGCGCTAACTCCTGCGCATTTTTTGGTTGGCGAATCTTTACACGCTGTGCCACAAGGCGAACTCAACAACAACATCACGTATATCGACCGATGGAAAAGAGTACAAGCGCTGGCGGAAGGGTTTTGGAAAAAGTGGAGTTCCGAATACCTTGCACGGTTGCAGCAACGTCCGAAATGGACTCAAGTTCAAGAAGCTCCCAAAGTAGGAGACCTAGTCTAGCTCAAGGATGAGCGGCTTGCACCGACTTACTGGAGTCTTGCCCGAATCGAGGACACTCATGCGGGAACGGATGGACTTGTACGCGTTGTCACGGTTAAAACACAAAACGGAAACTTCAAACGACCCATCGCGAAAATTTGTTATTTACCGTCAAACAAATACCCGGAACAATCGGCGTTAATATAAAAAATGTATTCCTGAAATGTATGCTGTTCTTCAAAACCACGAAAATTTAAATTCAAATCAAAATTTCATACAATTCACCATTCTACACAGCAATCAACCCATCTGTACAGAACAAAAGTTAAAACACGTCATCCTTCAAAACAGCAATCAACCCATCTTTAAAACACCTGTAACGCTGTTCAAAACACATCATTCAACACATCTTTAAACCACCTGGAAAGCTGTTACGAAGAAGAGTAAAACAAACAAGAACTTTTAAAATCATCTTTATTTAAAGCCATAACAATTTACAAAATTGCCCGAAAGGCAATCAAAGCAGTTCATCTTTAATACTGTGCTGCAACAATGCACACACAAAATCAAACTTAAAATATAAAATGAACTGCAAAACACAACTTATTATAAAAAACTTAATATACAAAATCAAATTTTGAAAATACAGCAGTTTTAAAATACATCGAAAACCAAGAAACACCGCACGTCGAAGACAAATTCCCGTCGGCAAAACAAAAAAAAAAAATCGTCGTCGACAAGACACATTTTAATAAAAATTTTTGTGCACTGCAACAAACACATACACAATATAATTGATATTAAAACATGCTCACAAGTTAACAAATTAATAAATTATTACGGGTATAAAACACAAATGCACTGCCATTTTAAAAACAAAAAAAAAAATCACGATCCACATCACATAGAAAATGAAAAACGCGAAATGTCAAATGCTGTCGGCAAATGCATTCGACCATTTTGTACATAGGTCTGATTAATTTTAAGACCAAATATACAGTCCACTGAATTTAAGTTAATAAGCACTTAATAAATTTAATGAATTCAAAACACACCTACAACTTAAGCAAACTTATAAAATTCGCGAAACATTTCCGAAATAAATCGCGGTTTGTTTGCAATCAAAATGTAAACAACAATTCTAGTTTCTAGAGAAGGATGGCACTAGGTCACATTAAATTGGCCATTACTATTGTGCATTCTAGCACACCGCGTATACCCATACACACACACACGCAGTATATATTCATATAATAAAATAAAAACTCTTTCACGCGCGACACCGAATACCGAAATCCGCCAATTAAATGCAAAACCTTGCATAAAGCCACACACACATACACAAATCTACGCACGCTACAAAAATTGAAATTAGAATTTAATATAAAATTGAACATGCACGAGATTGAATACAAATAACATACAAAATCACACACAAAACAAATGAATTTTAATAAAAAGGATTTAAAGCAAATAGATTGAAAAAAAAAGAAAAAAAAAAAGGGAAGGGAACTCATCCTGAATTATGTGGGTAGGCACACATATACAAACACCACTCATAAACCCAAGATGAAAGTTGCGGGAAATCCTTTGCAACTTATCCAAAATTCCCAGCAACAGTACGCAGCAACTCCAATATATCACCGCAGCAATCAATTCAACGCACTGAACTTATTATTATCACTATTTAAAACAAAACTCATTTAATAAAATTCGCGAAATATCGAAGAACGCATGCCGGCACCATGCTTCTTCTTCACACCTTCAATTCAACAATTGAATTGAATTAATTACATACTGCTACAATTACTAAATGATGGAATGGAAACTGGAACCACAACCACCACCGGTGAGTGAACACCATTCATCAATGATATTGCTGTACTACGCTAACTACCAGCAACCCATCAGAATTTCATTCACGCTTGATGGCACTAGGTCACATTAAATTGGCCATTACTATTGTGCATTCTAGCACACCGCGTATACCCATACACACACACACGCAGTTTATGAAAAAAGTCACTTAATTGTTTATGAAAAACGGCTCTAAGAAGGACCAAAATGATCTGACTAGGTTTTATTTAATACAAAAAAACTAGGGAAAAAAAAGATTATAAACTTTCCAAGAAAAGTAAAAGAAAACACGTCCACTTTGCAATCGTTATAATTCGGTTGTATTTACATTATGTATTTAATATGCCATTTTCTACGTTTTTGTTTACATTAGGTTTTGACATATATTTTTTGTGGATTCTATTTGAATTTATAGTGTTGTTTCATTTAATAATTTAAGTTTAACATTTCTTAGTTACATTTTTAAATAATCATTGTACATTCGTACACGGTCACAATGAACTACTTTTAACTTGCCTCTTAATCCTCTTTGGATGCGGTAAACCACGTCGTTAATCCTCGTGACAACAGTATAAGGACCTTCCCAGTTCTGCTGAAGTTTCGGTGACAATCCCTTTTGACGATGAGGATTATAAAGCCACACACGATCTCCTGCTTGGAATCCTGCCGTTGTCGCTTTTGTGTCGTACCGTGTCTTCATCCGGTCGCTGTAGGTTATCATCCGTTCCCTTGTTCTTTTATGGATGTCAGCGAGTCTCTCCTTGAGGTCATCCACATACTCGTTCGTGTCCTGTGGCTCCTCTGTGGGGCATCCAAATTTAAGTTCGCTGGGCAGACGCATGATTTTCCCGAACAGGATGTCTGGAAAAGGCCCAGCCACATCTACTGCAATCCTCTCAAAAGGTGATCCAACGTTGTACTGATGCATCTTACCTTGAATCTTCCTACCAGGTCCTTTGGTTGCAGCACACTTGTCACATGTTCGGCACCACTTCTCCACGTCATCTCTAGTGTGTAACCAGTAGAACCGATGTCGCACCTTCTCCAGTGTTTTGTTAACTCCCATATGGCCTCCAGAAGGTCCGTCGTGCATCTCCCGAAGAACTTCACTGACTTTCGATTGCGGTACGATCAGCTGCATCACATATGACTTACCGTCAGCGGATTCCCATCTTCGCCTGAGGACACCTTCTGGCACATATAGTGAGTCCCACTGTGCCCAATAGGCTTTGAGAACTAGACTCCTGTCAGAAATATCTCCCCATTCAGGTTTCTCTTCATTTTCTATCCATGCGAGAATGGGTTCGATATCTGGATCCTCCTGTTGAGCGGTCCTCACTTCCTCATTGCTCCATCCGCATATGGGGTTAGCTCTTAGTCGCTGAGCGGTAGTATTTTCTTTGTTTTCTTGTCGCCTACAATGCTTGCAATCCTCTTTGCAAGGTCTTCGGGACAATGCGTCGGCGTTTGAGTGCAGCTTTCCTCTGCGGTGTTGAATCTGGTAATCATAAGTCTGCAGTCTTTCTATCCACCTTGCGACTTGACCTTCTGGATTTTTGAAGTTCAACAGACAGTTCAGAGCACCATGGTCTGTCCGCAGAAGGAATTTCTGTCCATAGATGTACTTATGGAAGTGCTTTGTTGCCAAGATAAGAGCTAGCAGTTCCCTTCTGGTCACGCAGTAGTTTCTTTCAGGCTTCGAGAGGACCTTACTGTAATATGCCACCACTTTCTCTTCGCCATCATGCACTTGGGATAGTACCGCCCCGATTCCAACGTTGCTTGCATCTGCGTCGATGATGAATGTTCTGCCAGGTGTTGGATGTGCCAGCACTGGAGCGTTACAGAGGCGGTATTTGAGTTTCTGAAAAGATTTCTCACACTCACCTGACCATTTGAACTGCTTCCCTTTTTCGGTGAGCTGATGCAAACTTTTTGCAACTCCAGCAAAGTTCTTAACAAAACGTCAGTAATATGTGGCAAGACCAAGAAAGCTTCGGAGTTGATGTTTGTCCTGTGGTGTTGGCCAATTTTTGACGGAGTCAACTTTTTCAGGATCAGTCTTCACTCCTTGGGAAGAGATGATGTGTCCCAAATACTTAACTTCGGTTTTGAAAAGTGCACATTTTTCTGGATTCAGTTTAAGGTTAGCCTCTCGAAGTCTCTGAAACACGGCTTTCAGATTCTTGCAATGTTGGTCAAATGTTTTTCCGTAAACAATGACATCGTCCAAGTAGACAAGGCACGCTTTCCACGTCAGTTGGAATAGCCCAAACGCTGTCTTTTCCCGATCATTAGGGTGGATGTCAACTTGCCAATATCCACTCTTCAAGTCCACCGTCGAAAACCACTGGGCTCCCTCCATAGCATCCAGGGTATCACTGATTCTCGGCAGGGGATAGCTGTCCTTTTTAGTCACATCATTCAGCCTTCGGTAGTCCACACAAAAACGAGTGCTTCCGTCTTTCTTTTTCACTAGCACCACTGGTGAAGCCCAAGGACTTTTGGAATTTTCAATAAGACCGTCCTTCTTCATTGCTGTTATCATTTCCTCAACCTCATCTTGTTTGGCCAGTGGAAGGCGTCTTGCGGGTTGACGAATCGGTCTTGCATCTCCTGTGTTGATGCGATGCTGCACCAACTGTGTCCTACCATATTGTCCCTTTTGCGATGCGAAGATGTCAGTGTACTCTTGTAGGAGATTTTCAGCCATCCTTATTTGTTGGTGATCAAGGTTGGATGAATACAGTATTTTAGCTCTGATGGTTTTGAGCTCCTCCGTAGTTATAGTTTTTCTCGGGGCTTCGTCTGTGATCCTCGTAATTGCTGCAACCGATTCGCAACGTCCAACGACTTCTCCTTTCTTCAACCTTACATCGTACGGTCTGGTGTTTAGTAATCGTACGGGGACCATTTTGTTTTTCGGTGCTACTAGTGTTTTCAAAATGATGACGCTTTGGGAGGAACACTCTGGGTCTGGTTCCACCATAAGGTATCGAAGGCTTCCAAACTCACCTTCCAGTTTTGTCCAAACGAACACTTCAGAAGAAGGAGGCAGAATCAGATCTTCCGTGATGACAGTCCTCAGTGTCGACGTACTTTCGTTCGAATAGGGCATTGGAATTTCTTTATTTTGGTACTTCAAAACCTGATTACCGATGTCCAAAATAACTCCGTGCTGTTTCATAAAGTCGATTCCAATGATGCACTCGTCACATATATCTGCCACCAGGAATTGATGAGTAAACACTAGATCGGCCAGTCGGATCTTAAGACACACTTCTCCATATACTCTTGCTGCTTCTCCCGTTGCGGTTCTTAGACGGTAGCTACTGGTGTTATGAAGCCACGTCGTCTTTACCAGGTCTCAACGTACTATGGAGGCTGTGGCACCGCTGTCGATGGTAGCCACATGTTTGTTCCCGTTAATAGTAGTTTCCACCGTCAGACTTTTGTTGTCTCGTTTGGTCTGAGAGACCTGGATGGTGGTTCTGGGGCCATCGATACAAGAAACCAGCCTCTGCCCCTCGAAGTTGGTTCTTACTCGTTTCCCTGATGGGAAACGGGCTGATAAGTAACGCTGGTGTTGTTGTTACCTTGTTCTGGGTTGGATCTCTTGCTTCCACAATGTTGACAAGCGGCTTTATTTGGTGGTAGTCGGCATTGACGCTGTAAGTGCCCGGTCTTGTTACAGTTCCAACATCTTGCTAGTCCGCTCCGCTGGTTCTTTTGTATTTCAGCTCTTTGGCACGAGCACTCTTCGACTATGGCTTCTCTACGTCGATGTACTCCATGAGAAGCTTGTTCTGCTGCTTCAATTGTCAATGCGAATGCTAAAGTTTCAGAAAGAGTACGTGTTCTAGCAGTTCGCACAGACCTCTGAAGATTTATATCCGAAATGGCACGAACGAAGGACTCAACAGCAAGCTGGTTGATGATTTCTTCTAAAGCATCCGGGTATGCCAGGTGAACCAGTCTTTCGACGTCTGATTGGAGCTGCTGTAGACTTTCAGCCCTTTTCTGAACTCTGTTATTGAGTTGGACTCGGAAGACTTCTTTCAAGTGGCTATCTCCAAACCGTTTATCTATTGCTGCCACGAGAGAACTGAAATCACCGCTCTTACCAGCTGGAACAGTTTGAAGTAATTCCTCTATTCCTCTAGACCTCTAAGAGCAAGAGTCAGTGTACTTGTCTTCGTCATCCCAGCCATTTGTTGTCGCGGCTGCCTCAAATTGTCTCTTGTAAACTGGCCAAGAAGACTGTCCATCAAATGTTGGGGGTTTCATTTCCTTTTTCCTTGCAAACTCCGGGCAGATTCTCGAATTTTGATTTTCCGGATCTGGTCTAATTCCTTGGACAGAACAGAGAACTGTTTATCGCATCGGCTTTCCAAACGATTCTCTACAACAGAAAGCTGTTTTTCCACACCTTCAACGCGTTCGGGCACATACATTTTTCTCAATGTTACCCAATTTACCTTCTAGAATGTTTTTCTGACCTTCTTAAACATTCTGTTGCGCCTCAAGTCTTTCGAGAATATTCTGTTGTTCTTTCTTTTGTTCGTTTCGTTGTGCTTCCAGTTGTTCGAGAACATTTTGCTGTTGCTTCTTTTGCTCGTTTCGTTGTGCTTCAAGTTGTTCAAGAACATTCTGCTGTTCCTTCTTTTGCTCGTTTCGTTGTGCTTCAAGTTGTTCAAGAACATTCTGCTGTTCCTTCTTTTGTTCGCTTCGTTGTTCTTCAACCAGCTTCTTTTGCTCGCTTCGTTGTGCTTCAAGTTGTTCCAGAACCTTCTGCTGTTCCGTCTTTTGTTCTAATAAAAGCTTCATTATACTAGAAAAATCTACACTTTCACTTACTTCCTCTTCCTCCACTTCTGTTTCAAAAACAAAAGTACTTACGTCTTCCCCTTGCTGTTCCAAATAGTTGCGCAAGCGCAGGACGAGCTCATTTTTCGATCCCGCTCTAGAAAGATTTCGCTTACCTAACTCACTCTTGAGCTCAATGTAGTTGAGCTCTTCCAACAACTTACCCATTTTCACTGTATTTAACTTTTTTTTTTTTTACACTTTACTTGTCTTTTATTTCTTTATCAAATAAGTTTTATTTACACTTCTGACACCAATGTAACGTGCGCTTTGTTCGCAAAATAAAACTTCACTTTTCAATTTATTTCTACCACTTTTATTCAGTATCTATACTTTATTCGATCTCAACTCGACTTTTGGACTATCACTTGTTCATAACAATTCACTCTTAACTTTATCACTCTATAATCAAAACTGACTGCTCGTTGCTTCAGCGGCCTATTTATATAGAACAACACTCATCTACAGCGTTCCAGTTTCTTCTCCATGGTTTCCACATTTGCTGTCAAGCATCTCTACACTCACACACACTGGCTTACAAGCAATGCCTGTCATTTATACCATTCCATTATAGTGCTGCCAGCTGTGTTTTCGGTTAAACGTTTTCGAATAGGAAATTGGTATAAATGTTGGGTGTTCATTACAGTTTGATTTTCATACATATATCTTTCCCTTTTGATAATTTTCTGCTGCTTTGTTTTATTTGTATTTTACTTGCATTAGGCTATATTTTTAGTCAAATAATTCCATGAGGAAAGTTATTAGCTTCAGCAAAAAATAACTATTGCAAAATCCTGTGTTAAGAACACCACCAGGTGAAATTTTATTTCTTTAATTTTTAATCGAGAGAAAAAATTTCCTTGCAAATACTACATTTTTTTTGAACACGTCCTTTCGAAAAGCTTTGATCTTAGAGGAAAAAATAACAAGAGGGAAAACCACACTAACACATTGATACCTCCCCACAAGCTGGTGCACGCACGCATTCAGAAAATTTCACTAGAACCACTCTCCTCCCTTCTATTTCTCTTTTTTTTCAAACGTTTCTTAGCTAAGTGTACACGATTGGTAGGTCTGACAATCATTGTCAGATCTGCAAACGTCTGACAATGTGGGCAAATGAGCTGACAATGGGGGTGAAAATGGAATTTGTGTGTACACGGCTTGCAGAAATCTACAAATATCTGCAAGTTTATTGCCAGCTATTTGGCTGACAATGGGTGCGTTCGAAAAAAAAATGGGTAGCATAACTAGGATACCTTTGTATCCGGGTAAGTTTTCGAACGATTAAGAAACAGAAACAGCTGATAAATCGAAGTGGAAACAAACCAAACCAAATGTGTTTTAAAAACTGCAAACAACACGTACCACTTATTATTCGATTGCAAACTTCTTCACAATCGTTTACTTCGTAAACAACGTCGTTTAGATTAATTAGGAGCACCATATTTTAAATTTTATGTTTACAAAAAACAATTTTGCAACAAAGCACTATGACAGAAAGCAAAACAAAAATGAATCCAAGTCAGCTGTTCTCAAATTTCAAATTGGGTAGCTTGCTATACCATGATTTTTAAGGTACCTTTGGATCGCTTTCCCCTCAAAAGATGTTTTGCAGTCAGCTGCTTTTTAACATGGGATTACACTAACAACAAATGTCACGAAAGGAATCTAGTTCGTCTTAGGTAAAAATCCGAACGCAGCCAATGTCGACAAACTAAATTGGGCAAACAGCTGGCAATAGATTTGCAGATATTTGTAGATTTATGCAAACCGTGTACACACAAGTTTATTTGTGGATCTGCAAATTCATTTTCAGTTCATTGTCACATCGCATCTGTCAAAAAAATTTAAAGCTAAAAGTGAAGAGAACATAGATTTTGTTTTTAATCGTTTAATATTCAACTAAAAGTGAAATATCAAAAAACAATATAAATGGATAAAAACGTTGCAATCGCAACTATTTTGACGGCGTATTTGTTACAAAGCAGCGATGCGATGATGAAACAGCCAAACAGCCGAAAAAGATGTGTCGTAAGATATGGACGAAGATGGGACGAAGGATTGGGTGGCCTGCCGTGATCAGGAGGGATTCTACGCAAAATTTATGGTGGAGTTGCGAGCAGAGGAACCAGAACTGTACCGAAATTTATTGCTAATGGATTACAAGCAATTTGATCACCTTTTAGCTTTGGTGGCTCCATATACAAGAAAATATACGAATATGCATTATTTGAGAACCACTCCAAGGTTTTTTCTTATGTCGTTTTCATAGATCTACAGAAAAAATTAGTTTTCATTCGGTCCGAATGGGAAGCTAGCGTTAAGATTAGATTTCCGAGAATAGAATACAAATACGAGTACAACAAAATATTTCCCTGTGTTTTATTTCGATTTTACGTTAACCGGCCAGCGGATTACATACAAATTTAGCTAATTTTTTGATGCACCGCAGTCTGCATTCATCGCAAGACTTTTTCGTCTCTGCGAGCTCACCTGAAGCATTATAAATTTGATTAAGCGGTGTCATAAATACTCGTCGTCTGAGATCTTCTGCTACAGATTGCAAATCTGAATGAAAACTACTTGCAGCTTCTAGAAAACATTGGTATGAATATTGATTCAATACCGAAAATAAATTCACTTACCAGTGACTTCTGGTATCAAAAAAGAGTTAACAATCTTCTCTGAGTCGGAAACATTCGAGAACTTCTTTTGTTCATCTGTTTCACCAAAGAATATTTTGAGTTTGGTTTCTGCTTTTTTGGTTTGGTTGGCTGTCTTGCATTTGTTTCTCTGTGTCCAGGAAATCTATCCGCTTGGCTCGGTTTTTTATGAACAAGACGTTTGGATATTAATCCTCAACAAACGGCTTCGTATCCTGATTAGGTTTAGTTGTTTCAGCCATCTGGAATAATCGCACTAGATTCATGTGGAAATGGTCGTTCTGCAGAAAGATCATTAAGTGACATACAGAAAGGAATATAATGATACAGAAAAGAAAGGAATATAATCATACCGATGCAGGCGTTTTGTTAAGTTTCACAGAACATACCAGTGCGCGTATAGCCTTAAACTCCCCACACGATACCACCTGGTGTGGTGGGCCAAATAATTGACAGACCAGAAAATTGAAAAACAAACATTTTATCCAATTTCGTTCGCGTAGTATATTTTTAGAAATAAATTGTATCTAAACAAAAATGTTTCATTATTATCGCGTATCGGAGTACCTATAGCCTAAGTTTTGGGTACAACAGTTGGATATCCCTACACCAAAATTCGTAGCTAGCTGAGACAATTGGAAGAGACACAAAAAATCTTGTATTGGAAGCTCAAGGAACAGTCATCATTGCCTCGCATCGCAAGGTGGTGTAAGTATTGATAAAGTTGTTGCTGCAAACACATGCATGCTATCCTAGTTTATATCTTCTAGGTATACGATGTGATGTCATTGCTGAGGGTATCATTGCCGCTGGCAAGGATCCTAACAAAAGATCTAAATTTTATGACATGGCAGGTCTACTGGTCTGATGGAAGAAGACTGGTCAGATGGAAGAAGACTGGTTTGATGGAAGAAGACTGGTCTGATTTAAGCAGACAGGTCGATACATGATTTTCTCTGTTTGAAAATCGAGCAATTTCTAAACGTTTTAGTATCATGACTGCTGCCAGTGCTTCCTACTACGACGTCGCGAATCCTCAGCTCCAAGTCACATACTACTTGGGGTTTAGTAGAAAAGATATGGTTTCTTGAGAAATACGATTCATATCCAACAACAGGAGCCTCTGCCAATTTGTTTCCATACCGTCAATACCTCAGTCAAGAGACCATTATGATAATGTCACTAACTACAGAATTTAGTGTCATCCACAAGAAGCATTCCTTTAGCAGCGTTAATAAACTTCAGCGAACGATCTTTCGGAGCATTTTCTTTAAAGACGGCAGCCTTAATTCAAGTTGTATTTTTGTAATTCTTGATGTGTTTGGTTTGAATCAGGGGAAGATACATGCCCTACGTGCTCTCTGCTCGGAATTGGGCACACTTCTTCGATTTATTTGTGCAGTTATATTAAATATTCAAAACATGGTTCCAAATGATTTCGACAGTTAAGAAAATATAAAGATTTTAACATCAGGGACATTTTTCGACACAAAAAAGAAAAAAGTAAACAACTTGAAACCCTTAAATAATAGGCCCTTATTGCGAGTGTCGTTTGGCTTTCGATACACGACGGTTGTCGATAGTCGAACATCGAAATTGAAATTCGGTATTGCGTATTCTTATTGTGAATGGTTCTTTCGATGCAATATTCGATCGTTAGCGTCTGTATTTTTGCGTTCGACGGCTTTGCAACAAGTTGGATTTCGTGGACAAAAATGTAATTGGTTTATATTTATTTATTTTTGTTTACAATAAAATATTTAAATTTATTTCAACAACAGGGCGAAGTTCGTAAGTAACAGAAGGCAGATGGAAAAGCTGGTTTCATTGATGCAAGAAAATCCAGATATCGCAAAAGGAATTTGCGGAAAAGTCCTATAAAAAAAAAGATGGGAGAAGTTTGCTATTGAGCTTAATAGTATCGGACCTCCCATATGTACGTGCGAAAAATGGATCAAGGTTATTATTTTGCAAAGGTTTAAAAGCTTTTTTAATGTCCTTTTTTCCAATAGGTTTGGGCTTATCTTAAATGTTAAATTAAAAAGAAAAAAACAGAAAACAAAACCGAAATCCAAGCGACAAGCGGTGGGCCAAACCGCTTGCACAGTTTCAGCTCTTTGGAGGAAAATGTTGTAGGAATACTCTCCATGGACTCCTCCATAGATCAACCGGGGTTGAGTTCGGACAGGAGATTGTGAGCAACATAGAAAACGAAGAGAATAATGTAAAGGCGTGCAATCTACTTGTCGAAGAAGAAGAAGGAGTAGAAACAATCGGTCCACCAAGGAGCCCAACTTTAAGAAACACTGCAAAAAAAACAAAAAAAAATAAGGAAGTGGAAGAAAAAATTGAACTTATAAAGCAACAGACGACATCCCAGGAGGAATTTCACAACGAAATTAAAAAAAAAGTTTCAGTGTTAGAAGAGTTGGTTAGGAAGGTTTACTACCAAAACAAAGAAAACCAAAGAGAGCTGCTAAAAATCAAAAAAGAAAAGTTCCAGCTCTTTAAAGAGGAAGTTAGAAGTCGACAAAACTACAGGGCAGCGAATCTCCGACTAATCCAACAAAAGCTGGAACTAAAAAAACGAATACATAGTTGAAATGCAGTCGGGGGAGACTGAATAGTTTTTAGTTTCGTTTTGTTTTTTGTTTTTGTTGTTTTCGTTTGCTGTTTTTTTATTATGTTTTTAAGAAATGTATTTTGCTCGTTAGTTTTCCGAGTTTATTTTTGTTAATAGGTTATAAAAAAAATGAAGTCATGTTCCTAATAAAAGAATTTATTTATTTAAAAAAAAAAATATCCAATACTTTTAATTTACGCATCCATCATTGAAATTAGAATTTGGTTTCGAATATCAACAGCTTCTTCGTTTGTTGTGTGTTCTCTATCATTTGTATCTTGAAGGCTTGAAAAGTCATCTTCGGGTTCACTTATTGGGTCTTCAAGTACAGGAGTATTATAGAAGAGGCAAAGGTTGTGTAAGGCTGCACACACGTTTGCAATTTGGGTTGCTTTTTCCGGTGTATAGTGTAGCTCTCTTGCTCGAAGCAAACACCTAAATCGATTTTTAAGCACCCCTATTGTCCTTTCTATAATATTCCTTGCTTGTGCATGTTTTTTGTTAAATGCACTTTCCAATTATGCTAATTCAGGATTACGATACGGAGTCAATAGATACAGTTTCAAAGGATATCCTGCGTCTCTTAAGTGATAAATGTTACATTAATTCGGTTGTTCTGTAAACTCCATTCTGTATTTGTAAACTTTACCTAGAAGCCAAGTGTTCGTTTGTCCCCTTTGGATTTCTCTTTCTAAAATTGCTCTTAAAGTTGACATGTTGAAAACATTGGAGTCATGTGTTGAACCCGGGTATTTCGCATTGATGAAACGGATTTTCATCGTGTCATCACAAACCTAAAAAAATACAAAAAAATAACAAAAAACTAAAATAACTCCATAATTTCATGTCTCACAAATAATCGGACACTTGTTACTGATGCACTGTAGAGTACTCAGTAACAGTACTTTTCCCGTCAAATTGCGGTAGGCTTAAGTATTCTTCATTCGCTACTCACTTTCAGTAGGTTTCATGAAAAGTTTTGTGTTTAATTTAAAAATGGCTCCCAAAGGCAAACAGACATCGGTTGAAATACGAAAATTGGTAATAACGCATAGTCAGGATGGAAAATCAGTTCGTGAAATAGCCAAAATTGTCCAACGGAGCCGTTCAACTGTTCATGATATAATTTCACGGCATAAAAATGAAAACAGGATTCTTAATGTAAGCAGGATAGGACAAGGGAAAAAGTTGACTGCGTATGAAGAAAAGCTGCTTGTTCGGGAAGTGAAGGAAAATCCTTTCTTATCCTCGGAATCTCTGAAGGTTTTTTTGAAGGAGACCAGGAATAAGGAAGTGAGTAACGAAACAATCCGAAGAGTTCTGAGAAAGCAAAATTTGAATGGCCGCGTGGCTCGAAAGAAGCCATTCATAAGTGAAAAAAATAGAAAGGAAAGGCTAACATTTGCAAGGGAACATTTAACTAAGGATTCTTCGTTCTGGAATAAGGTAAATTTTCTTAAATTTATATTGTTTGCGTACGGTTAGGCTTTAAAACATCAAATAATAGGTTTTGTTTACGGATGAAAGTAAATTTAACTTGAAAGGATCGGACGGAAGAAAGTTTGTGTGGAGAAAAGCAAACGAAGAATTTTTCCATAAACATACACGGGCAACTGTGAAACATGGCGGTGGTTCGGTCATGGTATGGGGATGCATGTCGAGTTCTGGTGTTGGCAACTTAAGCTTTGTGGAAGGCAAAATGGACCAAAAGGGTTACATTGACATTTTAAAGCAAAATTTGGTGCCAAGTGTCAACAAGCTGGGAATAAAAGACAATTTTATCTTCTATCAAGACAACGACCCCAAGCACACATCTTATACAGCAAGGTCGTGGTTGCTGTATAATTGTCCCAAAGTGCTCAAAACTCCTGCACAGTCTCCCGACCTTAATGCAATTGAGCATATTTGGGATGAACTGGGGCGTCGAATGGCTAAACGAAACTTTAGAAACATTCAGGAGCTTAAGACTGGTCTCCAAGAAGAATGGGCAAAAATACCGGCAGAGGTTTGTACAAAACTTGTGTCTTCAATGCCTCGACGCCTTGAGGAAGTAATTAAAGCAAAAGGCTACGCCACAAGGTATTAAATAGAATGTGTCCGATTATTTGTGAGACATGAAATTATGGAATAATTTTAGTTTTTGTTATTTGTTTTTTAGTAAAGTTTGAAAATGTTGTTTTTGCTTTTTTGAAATAAATATGAATTCCGTTATGATGATATATGATGTTTTATTTTCACACCACCCATACATTTTCATAGAGAAATTGCACTATCAAAATTCTTCTTTTAAATGTCCGATTAGTCATGGGAGTCACGGTAGATAAGTAAAAATAAAGTTATCGCTATTGAATCAAACTCTTTCCTTACGATCATAGCGTTTATGCTGTAAAAACCTTTTCGGTTGTAGTACGCATGTTGCAGTTCCTTTTTTGGAGACGCAATTTTGATGTCCATCGACACAACCTATGATCCCAGGTATATGGCTGCGTTCAATAAAGTTCATTTTAGCACGCGATTTTTTCGGCTTCGGTATAGTTAAAGCTAATCCATTTGGGACAAATGATATTTTCCAAAACGTTTAAGACCTCTTTGAGCACTAGAGATACAGTAGACTGTGCAAGGCCGAGGCAGTACTCATTACCTACACTAAATTGGTAAGATCCATGAGCGCATAATCGCAGTGCTGTGGCCAGTTTAACAATGTTTGGTATTGCAGTTTTTCTTTTTCCTGGTTTCAGATGGTTATCGATGTCCGCTAATAGTTGGAGGAAGGCTGGCTTTGATAAACGAAAGTGTTTCAAAAATCTTCAATAAGCAATATAGGTTTGTACAAGAACAAATTGTTTATCTAATTAACTTACATATTTTCTTCAAGCTCCAGAGGATTTGAAGCGTCTCTTAATAGTCTTCTGTTCCTGGCAATCATTAGAAGTTCCTCGTGTGTTGGTTCATCATCTGAGTCGTCAAAATATAGTTCGATAGAACTCATCATAAACTTTTCTAAGAATTTGTTTTATTAGTTATTTGTTTGCACAACATTACTTACTAAAAATTATTTCTCTGTGCATAAACGAAAGCTAAATCAAAAACATTGATCAGTGATAGTAGGGGTACTCGTACATGTAAACAAAAATTAAAAAAAAAGTACCTTTGGTCCTTAAAATAAATCCTTTTTTGTTCCTCATTCAGACGAACTTTACACAACGAAAACATACATTTTTCATTCAGATTTGGATGGACAATACATAAGATATTCCTTTTAACAGGGTACTTTTGATTTTTGTTCAAATAATGTACTCGCACATAAATACAGTTTTAAAAAAAATACCAGTATTTCCTCCCAATATTTTTACGCAAGGAAATATTAACTTCATGAACTATCACTGGAACTAATTCAAATGTCAAATTATAGGATTTATTCACAATGACCACTTTCATTATTCACAATAACAGAAATCCTTGTCGATAGAGATACGCAATACCAAAAAGGAAATTTATCGATGCTTTCGAATATTGTCGCATGGAACGTTGAACGACACTCGCAATAAGGGCCATAGCTTTACTGTTTATGCAAACCAATTTTGTATAAATTCAATAGAAACCGTGTAAATAAATGTGGTTGATCGCCTTTATCAGCACTTAATGATGAATCATTCATTTCAGACGTCTTTTGTGTCTTTGCTTTGTTGTTATAAATGCTAAGCCTGAGGTAGATTTTAAATGATAGGCTTCGTTTGTTTATTGCTGCTGCTGGTGGATTTTGTATGATTTCGCTGTTCTTATTTAATCTAGTTGTGTAGATGCAAACTGAATTTAGAACTTAAATGACCTCGCAATTAAGGCTGCAGTTGCTTGTGTTTTGTTTTCGTAATTCAGATATAACATCATTCCGTTTGAAACCCAATTTGACGAGGTCATTGACATCGGCTTCTGTGAATTTTTCATCATCATTTTTCCAATTTGTAGATTTTGATGTCGACGGTGTGAATCGAATTCAAATACATTAAATTTAGTTTGTTAAAATAATAAAAATAAACAAACAGACCAGTGTCCATTTTTCGTCGGGTCCGCCTGATAAGCGGGCGCATGCTGGCAGTTCGTTTTCTGGCAAGAACGGAGTTTCTGTTCCAGTGGTACCAATGCGTAGAACATTTTGAACACTTTGGAGATCAATGTTCATCTTTAAAAAAAGAAATTCAAAAGTTAAAATAGCAGTTTAAATAGAAAGAGGAGCAAGGCAGAAAGACAGAGGAAGCGGAAGATAAAGAGAATAGGGGGAGGGAGGAAGGGAGAGGAAAAGATAGCGAGTGGAAGAAAAAGAGAGAGTGAAGTTGGAAGAGAGAAAAAGAACGTGTGAGCTTCTATAAATGGATTGCATATTGGCTCCGCAATCGGTGTCAATAGCGGAAATTGCTTGATAGGCAGACACGCCTCAATACTCTGCGTTCCATCGCACGACATCTGCAGAAACTGTTTAAAAAAAACTGCACCTCCGAGAAATCTCGATGATGATCTTTGCGATCAGAGGAGTACAGATGCCCTTTACTTCTAAGGCTAGTCAGAGTCGGTTGGTTTCTGACAGCCATTTAAACATAACTTAACTTGACCATATCCTAAAGAGTAAATCACATCCAGGTCCTTAGAAGACCCATTTCGTATCGAATTGTAATTTCAGTTCAAGGCGTTCTGTAATACTTGGAGAATTAGACAACAATTGAATTAGTTTTAACAAACTTACTTGTTTCCATTGTAATTGGCACTCCAGAAACGCAGGTTTAGTTATTCCATGAGTGATAAGTAGATCTAATGATCTAGTTAGAAACACTAACCGAAGCGTTTTTTTTTGGATATCGTGTTATGTAAATAACAGTTGTTTGAAAAAAACACGCCTTATATAGACATTTTTTGGAAAACTTATCTCAGTCAAAATATTGAAATGCAGCAATCTTGTAGATATTAAGCAGAGTTCAGAAAGCCTTCATTCATCTCTGTAGCGCAATTATTAACAAAGCACCAACACTTAAAATTTTGATTTTTTTTTTTATTGAAAGCTCGGTAGAAAATTTTTGAAAAACTTGTCTCAATCAAAATCTTTAAATGTGGAATTTTTGTCCACATTGTGTTGAGCTCAGAAAGCCTTCATTCATCTCAGTAGCACAATTATTAACAAAGCGCCAACACATAAAGTTTTAAATTTTTCTCAACGCAAAAAAAAATTAAAACTTAAAGTGTTGGCGCTTTGTAAGTAATTGTGCTACAGAGATGAATGAAGGCTTTCTGAACTCTGCATAATATCTACAAGATTGCTACATTCCAATACATTGTGTTGAATAAGTTTTTCAAAAAATGTCAACATAGTTTGATATCCGCTTTCAATTATTTTACTTTTGATTTTTTTTTTAAATTCAGTTAATTGCTTAAATTTTCAACACAGCTTCAAGAAGAGAATCGAAAACTTAAGTTGCAATCACTTTCATCAAACAAATGCAAAATGAATTCATATTTATTTGTTACTGTTTTGCTTTAGTACATATTTTTTAAGCAGTCATATTTTGATGCTGAAATTGTTATTTCCAAATCCTTAAAAAAGTATATAATCACAAATAAATTTTATTTACAAACCAAAAAAAAAAGTTTTAATTCCAGTTTTAATTGCCCAGCTTTACAAAAAAAATTAGTTTTTAAGAAACAATAAGTTTGGTGTTGTTCAAACCCTCCCCTTAAGAATTTTTCAGTAGTGTGGCGAAAATTAAATTTCAGGTTATGTTTTAAATTGCCAAGCGTCAAATGGAAATAAACTCACCGCACATATACTTCTACAAATTTTTCGCGCCTTTTTGCTGCAGCTCACACGTATTCACAGATGGAAGCTGCGATTACAAAAACAACAATGTAAGCAAATGGAAGTTGCGGGGCAAGAGACGTAATGGTTTTCCCTCTTGTTATTTTTTCCTCTAAGGCTTTGATGAACTGAAATCAATGGTGGTGCCATCTTATTTTCAAAGCTGGAAACTATTAATCCACAGCAATGCCATCTCTGTTTTACTGTGGAAAATTACGACAATTAAATGATGTGTTGTTGTTCCCCAAGGGAAATTTTTACTGTACTATAAACTAGCATAAAAAAACGCACCTTATAGAATTGTAAAGCGACTAGGGATCTCAGACAGTCAGATTATTCAATTGATTGCTGATATGATAAACGTCATTCAAAATATTTGCGCAAGCATTTTACAATGCATTTATGAACACTTTTTCGGATTTGCGTCATCTGTCAAAGAATTAAAAGAATTTTGTCTGTGTACACAGTTCCATTAATTACTTTTCTTTCTTTTTCCATCCAAAAAACAGTTTATTTATTTAATTCAGTTCTTTTTTGTTTATATCTCACCTGTGCCCCTGTTCTGTAACTATCGCCTCGACAAAAGCAGGCGATAAACGGTGGAAAATGCAAGAAAATCCTACTAAATTCATAGAATTTCTTTCCATTTTCCAAGGTTTATCGCCGAGGCGATAGTTACAGAACAGGGGCACTGGAGCCTGAAGAGTTTTCATCAATTTTTTTGTACTTTTACTTTGTTTTGTATTTTTTTTTCGCGGTAATTTATAGCGAGGTACTTGCCTTCGTGATACCCGTGGTGCGGTGGTGGTGCATGTCCACCTGCTAACCCAGAGGTTCGAGGTTCGAATCCCAGCAGAGGCAAAAATAAAATGTTTTTCCCCGGGTATCGCCTTTCGCGAGGAATTGGCAAGTCCTCCGTTAGTAAATTCATGCCATGAAAAGCGCTTTCTCAATTAGCCGTTCGGATCCGGCATAAAATTGTAGGTCCCCTCCATTCCCTCACCAGGCATGGTTGTGAAAAATGCGCTAGGCCCAGGGGCTCCTCGCTCTGTAGCACCACCCTATTTATTTTTTTACTTGCCTTCTTGAAATCTGACATTTGAAAAGAAAATAGTTGTGTTTTCTCTCTTTCTCTGAAGATGTAAACCGAAAAGCAAACGAATTAAAACATTTGCACATTTGCGCTGCAAATATTTGCGTTTTCCTTTAATGAAACTATTACGTTCAATATTCCAAGAAGGAGGAGCTAAACATACGCACACATGTCTGCGTATGCCTGTTGCTCTATTGAATATTCCAAGAAGGATGTGCCAGCTGTTGGTGTAAAATTTTGAAGATCGTCTATCGATCGATGCGATACAGTGGTCAGTGTAAATACTGTGTTGAAATAAATAGGACATGCTGTCCCCAGAAATAAAATTACTGTGTGTGTTAAGTTTTTTATATTAAGATTTTAATACAGTCCATTGCAAAAATAATATTGAACAATTACATTTGTCATTTGCATTTATGAACGTTATGCATTGGTCAGACTAACGCAACTATGCAATTATGAAAGCACTCATGGACTGCAACCCAATAAATCCACGGCCTGGGCATGTCATGCCAATGCCAATCAATATCCGGAGTTCCATCAAAACAAAGTCCCCTATTACATGATGTCTCACGAGCCCAGTCTCACATGAGTGCGAAAAAGAAAGGAGATGTGAGGAAATGAGATGCACAAAAAAATTCCCGATGAGTACCGTGCCGATTTTTAGCAGTCTCATATTGACGTTTCTCTTTTCCCATATTCGTTTTTGCTATGTTGCTTTAATGTATTTTTTGTGTTGGTCAAATGAGCGTCAACTAAATGTTTTTTCATTTTTGTTGTGGTCTTGTTTTTTATTTTTCAAATCAAAAGTTGTAAAACCAATTTGTTATTTTTGTAATTTTATCAAGCAACTTACTTTATGTAAGCACTCTATTTAATCCAACTTCTTTTTAATGAAAAAAACACAAATGCATATCTTTTCTGTGAACACTTTATTTCCACGTCCGATCTCTACAGAAGTATAAGTTAGACTGACTGCTGTCGTTCGAACAAAGCAGACCAGTAGATACATACGAGATACGATATGATGAATACTAATACAATGATATTTTTTATATACCCGATACGTCCCGATTGACCTGTCTACTGAACTCATATACGGTTTCAAGTTAGCTACCTCCCATATCCCTGAATAAGGTATCTGAGTCAATTGGAACCCTTCTACATCTTTTATTAAGTACCTATCATTTGGCAGTATTTTTTGTACTTCATACGGCCCCTTAAACTTTGGAATGATCTTCTTACAGACTCCTGGTTGGCTCACAAAGTTTTTGACCATGACATAATCACCAACTTCATATGTTTTACTAACTCTGTTCTTATTTTTAATCTGCTTATTATAGTCTTGCTTCTTCATTATTCCTTCAGACGCCCTTCTCCTAATTCCTACTAAGTCTCTCTCTTTTGTATCTTCATTAATTTCCTCTAACTTTTCTCTCATTTGATCTATTATCTCTCCTCTTTGTTTAAGCCCAAAAAGTAATTCACTTGCGCATGCACCCATACTCTTATTAAACGTATTGTAATGAACACCCAACATTTATACCAATTTCCTAATCGAAAACGTTTAACCGAAAACACAACTGGCAACACTATAACGGAATGGTATAAATGAGAGGCATTGCTTGTAACCCAGTGTGTGTGAGTGTAGAGATGCTTGACAGCAAATGTGGAAACCATGGAGAAGAAACTGGAACGCTCTAGATGAGTGTTGTTCTATATAAATAGGACCGCTGACGCAACGAGCACTCAGTTTTGATTATAGAGTGATAAAGTTAAGAGTGAAATGTTGTTAACCAGTGATAGTCCAATAGTCGAGTTGAGTTAGAATAAAGTATAGATACTGAATAAAGTGGTAGAAATAAATTAAAAAGTGAAGTTTTATTTTGCGAACTAAGCGCACGTTACATTGGTGTCAGAAGTGTAAATAAAACTTATTTGACTAATAAAGTGTAAAAAAAAAAGTAAAAAGAAAAATAATAATTATATACAGTGAAAATGGGTAAGTTGTTAGAAGAGCTCAACTGCATTGAGCTTAAAAGTGAGTTAGGTAAGCGAAATCTTTCTAGAGCGGGATCGAAAAATGAGCTCGTCCTGCGCTTGCGTAACTATTTGGAACAGCAAGGGGAAGACGTAAACACTTTTGTTTTTGAAATAGAAGTGGAAGAAGAGGAAGTAAATGAAAGTGTAGATTTTTCTAGTATAATGAAGATTTTATTAGAACAAAACAAGCAACAGCAGAATATTCTCGGACGTCTGGAAGAGCAACGAAACGATCAAAAGAAGGAACAACAGAATATTCTCGAAAGACTTGAGGCGCAACAGAATGTTTTGGAAGGTCAGAAAAACATTCTAGAAGGTAAATTGGGTAACATTGAGAAAAATGTATGTGCCCTAGACGAACGCGTTTTTAGCTGTTAAGAAACAGCTTTCTGTTGTAGAGAATCGTTTCGAAATCGTAGAAACCCGATGTGATAAACAGTTCTATGATCTGACCAAGGAATTGGACCAGATTCGGAAAATAAAAATTCGAGAGTCTGCTGGGGAGTTTGCAAAGAAAAAGGAGATGAAACCCCCAACATCTGATGGACAGTCTTCTTGGCCAGTCTACAAGAGACAATTTGAGGCAGCCGCGACAACAAATGACTGGGATGACGAAGACAAGTACATTGCACTGACTCTTGCTCTTAGAGGACCAGCAGCTGAATTACTTCAAACAGTTCCAGCTGGTAAGAGCGGTGATTTCAGTTCTCTCGTGGCAGCTATAGATAAACGCTTTGGAGATAGCCACTTGAAAGAAGTCTTCCGAGTCCAACTCAATAACAGAGTCGAGAAAAGGGGTGAAAGTTTACAGCAGCTCCAAGCAGACGTCGAAAGAATGGTTCACCTGGCATACCCGGATGCTGGAGAAGAAATCATCGACCAGCTTGCTGTTGAGTCCTTCGTTCGTGCCATTTCCAATATACATCTTCAGAGGTCTGTGCGAACTGCTAGAACACGTACTCTTTCCGAAACTTTAGCATTCGCAATGACAATTGAAGCAGCAGAACAGGCTTCTCAGGGAGTACATCGACTTAGAGAAGCCATAGTCGAAGAGTGCTCGTGCCAAAGAGCTGAAATACAAAAGAACCAGCGGAGCGGACTAGCAAGATGTTGGAACTGTAACAAGACCGGGCACTTACAGCGTCAATGCCGACTACCACCAAATAAAGCCGCTTGTCAACATTGTGGAAGCAAGAGATCCAACCCAGAACAAGGTAACAACAACACCAGCGTACAACAACACGTACGAGTAAGAACCAACTTCGAGGGGCAGAGGCTGGTTTCTTGTATCGATGGCCCCAGAACCACCATCCAGATCTCTCAGACCAAACGAGACAACAAAAGTCTGATTGTGGAAACTACTATTAACGGGAACAAACATGTGGCTACCATCGACACCGGTGCCACAGCCTCCATAGTACGTCGAAACCTGGTAAAGACGACGTGGCTTCATAACACCAATAGCTACCGTCTAAGAACCGCAACGGGAGAAGCAGCAAGAGTATATGGAGAAGTGTGTCTTAAGATCCGACTGGCCGATCTTGTGTTTCTCATCAATTCCTGGTGGCAGATATATGTGACGAGTGCATCATTGGAATCGACTTTATGAAACAGCACGGAGTTATTTTGGACATCGGTAATCAGGTTTTGAAGTACCAAAATAAGGAACTTCCAATGACTTATTCGAACGAGAGTACGTCGACACTGAGGACTGTCATCACGGAAGATCTGATTCTGCCTCCTTCTTCTGAAGTGTTCGTTTGGACAAAACTGGAAGGTGAGTTTGGAAGCCTTCGATACCTAATGGTGGAACCAGACCCAGAGTGTTCCTCCCAAAGCGTCATCATTGGGAAAACACTAGTGGCACCCCCGTACGATTACTAAACACCAGACCGTACGATGTAAGGTTGAAGAAAGGAGAAGTCGTTGGACGTTGCGAATCGGTTGCAGCAATTACGAAGATCACAGACGAAGCCCCGAGAAAAACTTTAACTCCGGAGGAGCTCAAAACCATAAGAGCTAAAATACTGTATTCATCCAACCTGACAAGGATGGCTGAAAATCTCCTACAAGAGTACACTGACATCTTCGCATCGCAAAAGGGACAATATGGTAGGACACAGTTGGTGCAGCATCGCATCAACACAGGAGGTGCAAGACCGATTCGTCAACCCGCAAGACGCCTTCCACTGGCCAAACAAGGTGAGGTTGAGGAAATGATAACAGCAATGAAGAAGGACGGTCTTATTGAAAATTCCCAAAGTCCTTGGGCTTCACCAGTGGTGCTAGTGAAAAAGAAAGACGGAAGCACTCGTTTTTGTGTGGACTACCGAAGGCTGAATGATGTGACTAAAAAGGACAGCTATCCCCTGCCGAGAATCAGTGATACCCTGGATGCTATGGAGGGAGCCCAGTGGTTTTCGACGCTGGAGTTGAAGAGTGGGTATTGGCAAATTGACATCCACCCTGATGATCGGGAAAAGACGGCGTTTTCTACAGGTAATGGGCTCTGGCAATTCAAAGTTATGCCGTTTGGGCTATACAACGTTCCGGCAACATTCGTGCGTTTGATGGAGTGCGTTCTTCAAGGACTGACGTGGAAAGCGTGCCTTGTCTACTTGGACGATGTCATTGTTTACGGGAAAACATTTGACCAACATCGCAAGAATCTGAAAGCCGTGTTTCAGAGACTTCGAGAGGCTAACCTTAAACTGAATCCAGAAAAATGTGCACTTTTCAAAACCGAAGTTAAGTATTTGGGACACATCATCTCTTCCCAAGGAGTGAAGACTGATCCTGAAAAAGTTGACTCCGTCAAAAATTGGCCAACACCACAGGACAAACATCAACTCCGAAGTTTTCTTGGTCTTGCCACATATTACCGAAGTTTTGTTGAGAACTTTGCTGGAGTTGCAAAAAGTTTGCATCAGCTCACCGAAAAAGGGAAGCAGTTCAAATGGTCAGGTGAGTGTGAAAAATCTTTTCAGGAACTCAAATACCGCCTCTGTAACGCTCCAGTGCTGGCACATCCAACACCTGGCAGAACAATCATCATCGACGCAGATGCAAGCAACGTTGGAATCGGGGCGGTACAATCCCAAGTGCATGATGGCGAAGAGAAAGTGGTGGCATATTACAGTAAGGTCCTCTCGAAGCCTGAAAGAAACTACTGCGTGACCAGAAGGGAACTGCTAGCTCTTATCTTGGCAACAAAGCACTTCCATAAGTACATCTATGGACAGAAATTCCTTCTGCGGACAGACCATGGTGCTCTGAACTGTCTGTTGAACTTCAAAAATCCAGAAGGTCAAGTCGCAAGGTGGATAGAAAGACTGCAGACTTATGATTACCAGATTCAACACCGCAGAGGAAAGCTGCACTCAAACGCCGACGCATTGTCCCGAAGACCTTGCAAAGAGCATTGCAAGCATTGTAGGCGACAAGAAAACAATGAAAATACTACCGCTCAGCGACTAAGAGCTAACCCCATATGCGGATGGAGCAATGAGGAAGTGAGGACCGCTCAACAGGAGGATCCAGATATCGAACCCATTCTCGCATGGATAGAAAATTAAGAGAAACCTGAATGGGGAGATATTTCTGACAGGAGTCCAGTTCTCAAAGCCTATTGGGCACAGTGGGACTCACTATATGTGCCAGAAGGTGTCCTCAGGCGAAGATGGGAATCCGCTGACGGTAAATCATATGTGATGCAGCTGATCGTACCGCAATCGAAAGTCAGTGAAGTTCTTCGGGAGATGCACGACGGACCTTCTGGAGGTCACCTGGGAGTTAACAAAACACTGGAGAAGGTGCAACATCGGTTCTACTGGTTACATGCTAGAGATGACGTGGAGAAGTGGTGCCAAACATGTGACAAGTGTGCTGCAACCAAAGGACCTGGTAGGAAGATTCAAGGTAAGATGCATCAGTTCAACGTTGGATCGCCTTTTGAGAGGATTGCAGTAGATGTGGCTGGGCCTTTTCCAGAGACCAACGCTGGAAACAAGTACATTCTGGTTGTAATGGACTATTTTAGCAAGTGGCCTGAGGCGTATGATATCCCAAATCAAGAAGCCAAAACGGTGGTCGACCAGATTGTGTTTAACTGGGTGAGTTGGTTTGGCGTACCTATGGAACTCCATTCCGACCAAGGGAGGAACTTCGAATCAAACATCTTCCAAGGAGTGTGCGGACTACTTGGCATCAAGAAGACCAGAACCACACCGCTTCATCCACAATCTGATGGGATGGTTGAAAGATTCAACCGGACCTTGAAAGAACACCTCACCAAGGTCGTAGGCGACTACCAAAGAGACTGGGATAGGCACGTACCGCTATTCCTGATGGCCTATAGAAGTGCAGTACATAGCTCGACAGGACAAACACCATCTGACACCCTGTTCGGGAAAACCATGCGGCTGCCCAGCGAACTTAAATTTGGATGCCCCACAGAGGAGCCACAGGACACGAACGAGTATGTGGATGACCTCAAGGAGAGACTCGCTGACATCCATAAAAGAACAAGGGAACGGATGAAAACATACAGCGACCGGATGAAGACACGGTACGACACAAAAGCGACAACGGCAGGATTCCAAGCAGGAGATCGTGTGTGGCTTTATAATCCTCATCGTCAAAAGGGATTGTCACCGAAACTTCAGCAGAACTGGGAAGGTCCTTATACTGTTGTCACGAGAATTAACGACGTGGTTTAACGCATCCAAAGAGGATTAAGAGGCAAGTTAAAAGTAGTTCATTGTGACCGGCTGCATCGATATAGTGGCGAGGCTGCAGATGGAATTACTCGGGACGAGCAATCTTAAGGAGGGGGCAGTGTAATGAACACCCAACATTTATACCAATTTCCTAATCGAAAACGTTTAACCGAAAACACAACTGGCAACACTATAACGGAATGGTATAAAAGAGAGGCATTGCTTGTAACCCAGTGTGTGTGAGTGTAGAGATGCTTGACAGCAAATGTGGAAACCATGGAGAAGAAACTGGAACGCTCTAGATGAGTATTGTTCTATATAAATAGGACCGCTGACGCAACGAGCAGTCAGTTTTGATTATAGAGTGATAAAGTTAAGAGTGAAATGTAGTTAACCAGTGATAGTGCAATAGTCGAGTTGAGTTCGAATAAAGTATAGATACTGAATAAAGTGGTAGAAATAAATTAAAAAGTGAAGTTTTATTTTGCGAACTAAGCGCACGTTATAGTATTATTCATAGCGAATTCAATTTTCGGTAAGATCTTGTCTGATGTGGACTCTATACCACCCTTAGTTGTCTTAGCAACATTTTTAATTGCGCAGCAGTATCTATATATTTTCAACATTTCGATGTCGGTATCCATCGTGCTATGTTTTATATATATTCAGGGTAACCGTTTCTTTCGTTTGGTTTTCTTTTATGCGCGTTAACGGAACACGAAGAACTAATAAAAATTTTCTTTAGACACTGAATCGTTAGCGATATCTCTTTTTCTTTTCTTTTGTTTTAAATGAAAACTTTATTTCTTGAATACAATAGGTGGATCCCACTTCTGAAATTGTAAGCACTCTATTTAATCCAACTTCTTTTTAATGAAAAAAACACAAATGCATATCTTTTCTGTGAACACTTTATTTCCACGTCCGATCTCTACAGAAGTATAAGTTAGACTGACTGCTGTCGTTCGAACAAAGCAGACCAGTAGATACATACGAGATACGATATGATGAATACTAATACAATGATATTTTTTATATACCCTTTCCCTCACCGGCAGCTGGACAGATTATTGATTTTTGTTTACATTAGGTGTCTACATTTATTTATAGAAAAATAAAACCTTGAAATTTATAAAGTGACAACAAGAAAAGGATTGAAAGGGAAATGAAGAATTGTCAAATTTGAGACGTGAGCCTTCAAAATTGAACATGTAATAGTAATTGTCTCACGGGATGGAAATTTAAAAGGAACGTCAAAAATGAGACATGTCTCGTGAGACATCGTATAATAGGGGACAAAGCGAAACAAACAATATTCAGAGCTGGCAAATTGAATTTGCCAACAGTACGGTGAAAGTTTGGAAGATGGGAGAACAGATTAATGGGTTGTTTGCTAAAAAAATATTTTAATACTTCATTATTTTGATTTAGGACAATTTTCAGCGCTGATCCATACTGTCCAACATTTATAATGAAAAAAATTACTCCGCCATCTTTTGTGTTGGATATGAAGAAGAGCTTAAATCAACTTTACCTAAAACAAAAGGTTGCTTTCCATAGCGATGTAATTCTACCTGTGTGTATCCAAATCACAGGGCTATAATCTCATGGAAAGGAATTTATTTTTGTCGAAATCGGTTCTAAATAAAATTTAAAATCAATGTTTGTTTTAAAAACGTTGTTAACTAGATATATTATAGTTCATGGAAATAATGTTTTTGTAGGTACAAATTAAATTCAACTATCATTCTCTTCGAACTTGAGAATGGGTTTATCCGATTTTGAAATGCTACCATCACTGCCATTTTAACTTCGTCCACGCTCTCCTCCAGTTTCAATAATTTAACAAAATACATCTTTGTCAGTTGTTGCTACATTTTGTCAGGTAACCATCTCTATGCCTCTAAGGACCTATCTGATGTTTTCCTGAATCGTCTTCATTTCATTACTGCCGCCGTCGCCGTCATGTTCCATTAATTTTACCTGCAAATATTCCGAAGTTAGGTATTTTCAGAATATTTACTAAAACATACTCTTTAAGAATGCTTTGGTTGTTCTTGTTCGACCAATGAGTCAAAAAAATTCTAAGATGCTATAGACTTGGTTCCAGGACTTTGAGTTCTCTAAACGACGCACCATCTTGCGAAAATTGCATACGATGATTTGACCATGATTGAGGACTGTTTCAAAACACCAACCAAAGAACGACTACGTTGTGAGATATCACTAGTCACTGCATTCCGCTAGAGAAAGAAGAAACAAATGGAAGATTTTTCACACAAGCTTGGACTAGAGGAAAAAATGATTGCCTTACCTTTTTAAACGCCTGGCAAGACGAATATCTGCATTGGTACCAACAAAGACTTTCATATCTAACAAACTAAGAACCTCTGGAGACCCTTTTCCTTTACTTTTTCCGTGTTGGACTTTAAGGCCGGCCACTGACTACACAATATAACTGCGCAAATTGGAGTTTGCGCAGTTCATTTGTGTTGTGAATGGGGTTGTTTGTGCAGTTAACTGTGTTAAAATCAAAACGATTTGATTTTTGCCCAAGTCAGTTTGCGCAGTTATATTGTGTAGTCAGTGGTCGGCCTAAACGCGAGTTAATTCGAAAAATTTAAATGGAAAATGTTGCTTCACTTTGGAATTTGAGATTTGAAAACATAGGACTTTGAAATCTGTCAGCAGAGTTATAGCAACTTCGAAAAGGAATATCGGTTATCTCTTCCTGTCTATTGTGCACACAAACTGTATCCGTCCCGCTTTACTTTTCTGCACTTCTGAACCACAGATGAGAAAATGGCCGGGTTCAAGACAAATTTCGATAGTTCGAAGAGATCTGTCAGTCCATGAACGACTATCTTAACTTTTTTTTTTGTCTTAAAGTGGTAGTGTGATTCAACTCTCGATTCTACATAGTAAGCAGTAAAATTAATTGTAAAACACAGATTTTTTTCAGTTTGGAATTCAACAATATGACTTCCAAGTGTTTCCAAGTTGAGCAGATTTGAAATTACATTCTTTTTACTTAATTTTGTTAAAAAAATAAAAACCGTGTGCCTTCAGAAATGTACTTTCTTTCTTGATAAACTCACTATTAAAATTAATTTACGAAACAGAATATCCAAACACCAATAATTATCAATTTCAATGCAACAAATAAGCGAAAACTTGTAGATCAAAAAAATAACCCAAGAATACCGAGTAAAGTTCGACTGTAATGTATGTTGTTTTCCTTGTTTTGACAAGTCAAATCTTAAGTTCAGATTTTCAGCCAAGTTTTTCCATCTGAAAATCTATGTTCGATGATCTGAAAATCTGAATGTCATCTGAATTGTCATCTGAAAATCTGGAACTTTTTACAAGGGAAAAGTGACAGAATCTTAAGTTAAGATTTTCGAACATAGGTAACAGGGTGGATTTGGTATACCGTGCAGTGACGTCAATCCAAGGGGGACCCAGCTATTCAATTGGTTGGGGCTCCACAGCATTGAGTGTAAAAACGATCTGCTGGCTACTGACAGGCCTTCATATCCTCGAAGTGGCTCATATTTGGATCTATTGCTTTTAGACTCAAGACTTAAACTAACCGACGACATTCTTCGACAGACGAAAAATTGTTTAACGACGCGACGGTTGAATACGACAGTTACCACTGTGGGCTGGCCGCCGTCATACTACTTCCGAACGACCTTGTGGAAGTGGAGAAGTACGTGCCGACCCACTCTTACAACTACGGTAAGACACGTTGGCCGCGCTTTTCCGGTGCCGTCTCAAGGGAACTTCGTTTGAACTGTATTGCGCCGCCATGCAACAGGAATCTGTCGAACGTTGAGATCGATGGATACTTGCAAAGTATGGAGGATGCAATCATTAGAACAATGGACAGTTCAAGAGTAGACGTTGTGGGGTTTACTAGTGTCGAGAACTTGAATTTATTATTTGCTTCTTTTTACTTGCTATTTTTATTCACAATGTCTTGCATTTGTGGTCTTAAAGTAGAGCGAAATGCCGCAAAAATTCAATGCAATAATTGCAATAATCATTTTCATTTAAAATGCGTTAATTTACAACCAAGTGACAAAGACTACATGATAAAAATCGTTTAGAATTTCGTTGTCCATTGTGTACCAAAAAACGACGAGAGTCATTACGTATTTCCCCAACGGAAAACAGTAACTCTCACTCACACACATCACCTAAGTACGGATCTCAAAATAATTTAAAACAACAAAAACGTCATCTGGATAAAACACCGTCACCGCATCAACCTTCACCCCCAACACCGCCAGCAAAAGGGTCATCATCATCTTCATCAGAGCAAGATTCATATAACAAGCATCAACAACAGCATCGTCTCTCTGATCATGCGCAGTCATCTCCGCTTCTTCTATCGTCATCGTCACCATCTCAATCACAATCAGCCTCTGCATTGTCCACTGATAGCAGCAACTCTATGCATATCACGCTTGAAGTTGTGCATAAAGAAATTATGTCTTTAAGTAAAGAAATAATTTCTCTGAAGGAGATCAATTGCAACATGCTCTCACATATAAACATACTTGAAGAAGACAAGCGCTGCTTGACTAAAAAGGTAGATTTGCTTCAGCATAAAGTAAATTATTTAGAGCAAAGAGCATTTAATAAATGCATTGACATTGTGGGTATGCAAAATGTCAACAAAGAAAGTGTTTTGACCTCTACTTTGAAGCTATTTGGAGCTATAGAAGAAAGCATCACTGCCGATGACATTAAACACTGTTTTGTTAAAACAATTAAAAGGAAGGTCACTACAAATAACAACAATAACAACATCTCAGCCTCGTCAACAACAACAAAAGCATATGATATCGTTTGCGTCAAGTTTAAAACAAAGGAATGTAAGCAGAAACTTATTGATAGTAAGAAAAAAAAGCATCTAACACCTAGTTTTCTTGGTAAACAACTTGGTATGAAAAACATTTTTATTAATGAAACGTTAACAACTTTTAATAGATTATTATTTAACAAAGCCAAGATTTTGAAAAATGAAAAAAAATACCAATATCTTTGGATTAAGAATGGAATGATTCTAATGAAAAGGCAAGAAGGAGAAAACACGATTCACGTTGCATCAGTTGATGATCTTCTTAAAATTATATAACTATGGCCAAAGTTTCTATAGTAGATTTATGTGACGAATCATTGATTCCTCCTACTTGCTTTTTTGATAAAGAATTATATAAAAGTATATTTTACTCAGATAGTTATAAAAATAGTTTCTTTTTTATACAACAAAACATAAGAAGCATGCGTAAAAATTTTGATTTGTTTCTGATTCACTTAGAATCGTTCGTTAACAAGCCTAATTTAATTTTTTTAACAGAAATTTGGATTTATGAGCATGAAAAGGACTTCTTTAAAATTCCAGGTTTTAAGTTATATGCCAACTGTAATAACAAGTATGCTTCAGGTGGTACTGCGGTTTTTATTGAAGAAAGTTTAAGTAGTGATTTCTATTGTACAGAGCTTATGAGCTGTGATATGCTAAAGATATCCGTAACTTTAAATTCTGAAAAATTTGTTTTCATGTGTTTTTATAGATTTCATTTTGTTAGTGAAGATGTTTTTATTGAGGAGCTTAATTCTCTGCTGATGAACAACAATGAGAAGCATTTGTTTTTAGTCGGGGATATTAATATAGATATTTTATCTGCATCACCGTCAATTGAAAACTACAAGACATTAATATCTGCATATGGTCTTATTTCTTGGGTCAACGAACCAACTAGAATAACCTCTACATCCAAAACATGCATTGATCACATAATGGCTAGAATTGATTTGAACTCCAATTTGACTCTAACAAGCTCGATATCTGATTTTATGTTATCAGATCATTGTATGACGTGTCTTCTTTTTAACTTTCAAGATGACGTGCAATTCAAAGTTAAGGATCAAAGCCTCTGTAAGAGAACTACCAGAACAAATATAGAACTTCTTAATTCTAATTTGGTTTTTGAAGACTGGTTAAGTGTTATTTTTGTTGCTGATACCTCTATTGCTTTTGAAAAGTTTGTTTTTATTCTAAAGAGATACATTGATTTATGCACAAAAAGTGATAGTATTGTAACGTGCGCTTAGTTCGCAGAATAAAACTTCACTTTTATTTTATTTCTACCACTTTATTCAGTATCTATACTTTATTCGAACTCAACTCGACTATTGGACTATCACTGGTTAACAACGTTTCACTCTTAACTTTATCACTCTATAATCAAAACTGAACTGCTCGTTGCGTCAGCGGTCCTATTTATATAGAACAACACTCATCTAGAGCGTTCCAGTTTCTTCTCCATGGTTTCCACATTTGCTGTCAAAAATCTCTACACTCACACACACTGGCTTACAAGCAATGCCTGTCATTTTATACCATTCCATTATAGTGTTGCCAGTTGTGTTTTCGGTTGAACGTTTTCGATTAGGAAATTGGTATAAATTTTGGGTGTTCATTACACTGCCCCCTCCTTAAGATTGTTCGTCCCGAATAATTCCATCTGCAGCCTCGCCACTATATCGATGCAGCCGGTCACAATGAACTACTTTTAACTTGCCTCTTAATCCTCTTTGGATGCGGTAAACCACGTCGTTAATCCTCGTGACAACAGTATAAGGACCTTCCCAGTTCTGCTGAAGTTTCGGTGACAATCCCTTTTGACGATGAGGATTATAAAGCCACACACGATCTCCTGCTTGGAATCCTGCCGTTGTCGCTTTTGTGTCGTACCGTGTCTTCATCCGGTCGCTGTAGGTTTTCATCCGTTCCCTTGTTCTTTTATGGATGTCAGCGAGTCTCTCCTTGAGGTCATCCACATACTCGTTCGTGTCCTGTGGCTCCTCTGTGGGGCATCCAAATTTAAGTTCGCTGGGCAGCCGCATGGTTTTCCCGAACAGGATGTCAGATGGTGTTTGTCCTGTCGAGCTATGTACTGCACTTCTATAGGCCATCAGGAATAGCGGTACGTGCCTATCCCAGTCTCTTTGGTAGTCGCCTACGACCTTGGTGAGGTGTTCTTTCAAGGTCCGGTTGAATCTTTCAACCATCCCATCAGATTGTGGATGAAGCGGTGTGGTTCTGGTCTTCTTGATGCCAAGTAGTCCGCACACTCCTTGGAAGATGTTTGACTCGAAGTTCCTCCCTTGGTCGGAATGGAGTTCCATAGGTACGCCAAACCTACTTACCCAGTTAAACACAATCTGGTCGACTACCGTTTTGGCTTCTTGATTTGGGATGGCATACGCCTCAGGCCATTTGCTAAAATAGTCCATTACAACCAGAATGTACTTGTTTCCAGCGTTGGTCTCTGGAAAAGGCCCAGCCACATCTACTGCAATCCTCTCAAAAGGCGATCCAACGTTGTACTGATGCATCTTACCTTGAATCTTCCTACCAGGTCCTTTTGTTGCAGCACACTTGTCACATGTTCGGCACCACTTCTCCACGTCGTCTCTAGCATGTAACCAGTAGAACCGATGTCGCACCTTCTCCAGTGTTTTGTTAACTCCCAGGTGACCTCCAGAAGGTCCGTCGTGCATCTCCCGAAGAACTTCACTGACTTTCGATTGCGGTACGATCAGCTGCATCACATATGATTTACCGTCAACGGACTCCCATCTTCGCCTGAGGACACCTTCTTGCACATATAGTGAGTCCCACTGTGCCCAATAGGCTTTGAGAACTGGACTCCGGTCAGAAATGTCTCCCCATTCAGGTTTCTCTTCATTTTCTTTCCATGCGAGAATGGGTTCGATATCTGGATCCTCCTGTTGAGCGGTCCTCACTTCCTCATTGCTCCATCCGCATATGGGGTCAGCTCTTAGTCGCTGAGCGGTAATATTTTCTTTGTTTTCTTGTCGCCTACAATGCTTGCAATCCTCTTTGCAAGGTCTTCGGGACAATGCGTCGGCGTTGGAGTGCAGCTTTCCTCTGCGATGTTGAATCTGGTAGTCATAAGTCTGCAGTCTTTCTATCCACCTTGCGACTTGACCTTCTGGATTTTTGAAGTTCAACAGCCAGTTCAGAGCACCATGGTCTGTCCGCAGAAGGAATTTCTGTCCATAGATGTACTTATGGAAGTGCTTTGTTGCCAAGATAAGAGCCAGCAGTTCCCTTCTGGTCACGCAGTAGTTTCTTTCAGGCTTCGAGAGGACCTTACTATAATATGCCACCACTTTCTCTTCGCCATCATGCACTTGGGATAGTACCGCCCCGATTCCAACGTTGCTTGCATCTGCGTCGATGATGAATGTTTTGCCAGGTGTTGGATGTGCCAGCACTGGAGCGTTACAGAGGCGGTATTTGAGTTCCTGAAAAGATTTTTCACACTCACCTGACCATTTGAACTGCTTCCCTTTTTCGGTGAGCTGATGCAAACTCTTTGCAACTCCAGCAAAGTTCTTAACGAAACGTCGGTAATATGTGGCAAGACCAAGAAAGCTTCGGAGTTGATGTTTGTCCTGTGGTGTTGGCCAATTTTTGACGGAGTCAACTTTTTCAGGATCAGTCTTCACTCCTTGGGAAGAGATGATGTGTCCCAAATACTTAACTTCGGTTTTGAAAAGTGCACATTTTTCCGGATTCAGTTTAAGGTTAGCCTCTCGAAGTCTCTGAAACACGGCTTTTAGGTTCTTGCAATGTTGGTCAAATGTTTTCCCGTAAACAATGACATCGTCCAAGTAGACAAGGCACGCTTTCCACGTCAGTCCTTGAAGAACGCACTCCATCAAACGCTCGAATGTTGCCGGAGCGTTGCATAGCCCAAACGGCATAACTTTAAACTGCCAGAGCCCATTACCTGTCGAAAACGCCGTCTTTTCCCGATCATCAGGGTGGATGTCAACTTGCCAATATCCACTCTTCAAGTCCAGCGTCGAAAACCACTGGGCTCCCTCCATGGCATCCAGGGTATCACTGATTCTCGGCAGAGGATAGCTGTCCTTCTTAGTCACATCGTTCAGCCTTCGGTAGTCCACACAAAAACGAGTACTTCCGTCTTTCTTTTTCACTAGAACCACTGGTGACGCCCAAGGACTTTTGGAATTTTCGATAAGACCGTCCTTCTTCATTGTTGTTATCATTTCCTCAACCTCACCTTGTTTGGCCAGTGGAAGGCGTCTTGCGGGCTGACGAATCGGTCTTGCATCTCCTGTGTTGATGCGATGCTGCACCAACTGTGTCCTACCATATTGCCCTTTTGCCGATGCGAAGATGTCAGTGTACTCTTGTAGGAGATTTTCAGCCATCCTTGTTTGTTGGTGATCAAGGTTGGATGAATACAGTATTTTAGCTCTGATGGTTTTGAGCTCCTCCGGAGTTAAAGTTTTTCTCGGGGCTTCGTCTGTGATCTTCGTAATTGCTGCAACCGATTCGCAACGTCCAACGACTTCTCCTTTCTTCAACCTTACATCGTACGGTCTGGTGTTTAGTAATCGTACGGGGACCATTTTGTTTTTCGGTGCTACTAGTGTTTTCCCAATGATGACGCTTTGGGAGGAACACTCTGGGTCTGGTTCCACCATTAGGTATCGAAGGCTTCCAAACTCACCTTCCAGTTTTGTCCAAACGAACACTTCAGAAGAAGGAGGCAGAATCAGATCTTCCGTGATGACAGTCCTCAGTGTCGACGTACTCTCGTTCGAATAAGTCATTGGAAGTTCCTTGTTTTGGTACTTCAAAACCTGATTACCGATGTCCAAAATAACTCCGTGCTGTTTCATAAAGTCGATTCCAATGATGCACTCGTCACATATATCTGCCACCAGGAATTGATGAGTAAACACTAGATCGGCCAGTCGGATCTTAAGACACACTTCTCCATATACTCTTGCTGCTTCTCCCGTTGCGGTTCTTAGACGGTAGCTATTGGTGTTATGAAGCCACGTCGTCTTTACCAGGTCTCGACGTACTATGGAGGCTGTGGCACCGGTGTCGATGGTAGCCACATGTTTGTTCCCGTTAATAGTAGTTTCCACAGTCAGACTTTTGTTGTCTCGTTTGGTCTGAGAGACCTGGATGGTGGTTCTGGGGCCATCGATACAAGAAACCAGCCTCTGCCCCTCGAAGTTGGTTCTTACTCGTTTCCCTGATGGGAAACGGGCTGATACGTAACGCTGGTGTTGTTGTTACCTTGTTCTGGGTTGGATCTCTTGCTTCCACAATGTTGACAACCGGCTTTATTTGGTGGTAGTCGGCATTGACGCTGTAAGTGCCCGGTCTTGTTGCAGTTCCAACATCTTGCTAGTCCGCTCCGCTGGTTCTTTTGTATTTCAGCTCTATGGCAAGAGCACTCTTCGACTATGGCTTCTCTAAGTCGATGTACTCCCTGAGAAGCCTGTTCTGCTGCTTCAATTGTCAATGCGAATGCTAAAGTTTCAGAAAGAGTACGTGTTCTAGCAGTTCGCACAGACCTCTGAAGATTTATATCCGAAATGGCACGGACGAAGGACTCAACAGCAAGCTGGTTGATGATTTCTTCTCCAGCATCCGGGTATGCCAGGTGAACCAGTCTTTCGACGTCTGCTTGGAGCTGCTGTAGACTTTCACCCCTTTTCTGGACTCTGTTATTGAGTTGGACTCGGAAGACTTCTTTCAAGTGGCTATCGCCAAAGCGTTTATCTATAGCTGCCACGAGAGAACTGAAATCGCCACTCTTACCAGCTGGAACTGTTTGAAGTAATTCAGCTGCTGGTCCTCTAAGAGCAAGAGTCAGTGCAATGTACTTGTCTTCGTCATCCCAGCCATTTGTTGTCGCGGCGGCCTCAAATTGTCTCTTGTAGACTGGCCAAGAAGACTGTCCATCAAATGTTGGGGGTTTCATCTCCTTTTTCTTTGCAAACTCCCCAGCAGACTCTCGAATTTTTATTTTCCGAATCTGGTCCAATTCCTTGGTCAGAACAGAGAACTGTTTATCACATCGGGTTTCTACGATTTCGAAACGATTCTCTACAACAGAAAGCTGTTTTTCCACACCTTCAACGCGTTCGTCAAGGGCACATACATTTTTCTCAATGTTACCCAATTTACCTTCTAGAATGTTTTTCTGACCTTCCAAAACATTCTGTTGCGCCTCAAGTCTTTCGAGAATATTCTGTTGTTCCTTCTTTTGCTCGTTTCGTTGCTCTTCAATCAGCTTCTTTTGTTCGTTTCGTTGTGCTTCCAGTTGTTCGAGAACATTCTGCTGTTCCTTCTTTTGCTCGTTTCGTTGTTCTTCAGTCAGTTTCTTTTGTTCTAATAATAGCTTCATTATACTAGATAAATCTACACTTTCACCTACTTTCTCTTCCTCCACTTCTGTTTCAAAAACAAAAGTGTTAACGTCTTCCCCTTGCTGTTCCAAATAATTGTGCAAGCGCAGGACGAGCTCATTTTTCGATCCCGCTCTAGAAAGATTTCGCTTACCTAACTCACTTTTAAGCTCAATGCAGTTGAGCTCTTCTAACAACTTACCCATTTTCACTGTATATAATTATTATTTTTCTTTTTACTTTTTTTTTTACACTTTATTAGTCAAATAAGTTTTATTTACACTTCTGACACCAATGTAACGTGCGCTTAGTTCGCAGAATAAAACTTCACTTTTATTTTATTTCTACCACTTTATTCAGTATCTATACTTTATTCGAACTCAACTCGACTATTGGACTATCACTGGTTAACAACGTTTCACTCTTAACTTTATCACTCTATAATCAAAACTGAACTGCTCGTTGCGTCAGCGGTCCTATTTATATAGAACAACACTCATCTAGAGCGTTCCAGTTTCTTCTCCATGGTTTCCACATTTGCTGTCAAAAATCTCTACACTCACACACACTGGCTTACAAGCAATGCCTGTCATTTTATACCATTCCATTATAGTGTTGCCAGTTGTGTTTTCGGTTGAACGTTTTCGATTAGGAAATTGGTATAAATTTTGGGTGTTCATTACAGTATTGTAAAAAGAAAAATGAAAAAACTTAAACCCTGGATTTCAAATGATTTAATAAAAAAAATCAATATAAAAAATCAAATGGGGATTAAGTGTGGGAAACACCCAAATAACATTGCTTTGCGTGATAACTATAAACTTCTATGCAAAGAGATCAGTTATGAAGTTTCTTTATATAAAGAAAACTTTTATATGGACAAGTTCAATAAAGCTAAAGGGGATTTGAAAAAAGAATGGGGTATAGTAAATGAGCTATTCAACAAAAATAATTCATTCGATATTCCGTCCAGTTTAAACATCGGATCTTCCATTATTGTTGATCATATGGAAATAGCAAACATTTTCAACAAGTTCTTTATACAAGTACCTATTGAAACTATTTTTAATGCAGGTATAAGCCATGTTTCTATTAATTGTCCTGATTTATGTTTCAATGAATCTTTTCAACACAACACATTTGTTTTTGAGCAGTTTTCTTCCTTTGAAGTCTATAAAACAATTATGGCGCTAGATAACTCTTGTTCATCCACTTCAAAGAGCTTTTCCAAAAGCCTTGTTAAGAAAATTAGTATAAATATTGTTGATGTTTTAACACATCTCTTTAATAAAAGCATTATGAATGGAATTTTCCCGGACAATTTAAAAACAGCTGAGGTCATTCCCGTTTTCAAAAAAGGTGACAAAAAATGTGTTGAAAATTATAGACCAATATCTCTTTTATCAGTGTTTTCAAAAATCTTTGAAAAAATTATAAAAATTAGAATGTTAAGCTTTCTGGAAAAAACTTCTTTTTTTAGCTCCAAACAGTTCGGTTTTAGAGTTGGTAAATCAACTGAAGATGCGCTTTTAGAACACTGCTGTTACATATTTGAAAGCTTAGATAAGAAAAGGTATACAGCTTCTTTATACATTGATATTACAAAAGCCTTTGACACAGTAGATCATGTTATATTGTTAAGAAAATTAGAAAAAGCGGGATTCAGAGGCTTCATGCTTGATTGGTTTTCATCTTACCTAAGTAATAGAAAACAAATGGTGAAAATAGGTGATACCTTCAGTACAACCAATTATATCAACATAGGTGTTCCTCAAGGATCAGTTCTTGGGCCGATTCTATTTCTAATATACATCAACTCAATTTTTAGTCTTAATTTGAAAGGAAAAGTATGTGGATTTGCCGATGACATAGCTTGTGTTTACTCTAGTCTTACGATTTTAGAACTGATTGCAGATATTAATCATGACTTGGAGTTATTCAGACATTGGTTTGGCATTCATAAACTTGTTGTTAGTCCTAAAACAAAAGTTATGTTTTTCAATTTAAAAGCCTTAGATCTGAATCATCCTATTCTTATTCAGCATAGCTTTGACTGTGTAAAACTCTCTGCTAATAGTTTATCTTGTTGCTATTCTAATGCTGCTGCAAATAATGTTTCGTATGCCGTATGTTCTCCGAAATGTTTCCGTATCGAGCAAGTAACTGAATTCAAATATCTGGGGTTAACTATTGATAATAAAATTAACTGGAAAGCTCATACTATAGCACTGAAAAAATACTTGCTCTCGACCACTTATGTCATGTTTCACTTAAGAAAACTTTGTTGTAGAAAACTTATGGAGACAATTTATTATGGTCTAGTTCAATCGAGAATTCAATATGGAATAATCTGTTGGGGTGGTACTTTCAAAAACACTTTACAGCCGTTGCTGATAACCCAAAAGCACATTTTAAGAATTATATGGAAAAAGAAAAGATTTGAACATAGTTTTTCATTGTTTGTCAGCTCGGGTATTCTTCCAATTAAGCACCTTTACTTTTATAAAGTATTAAAAATTTTCTATTTAAGATGTGGATATCTAGTAAGTCACAATACTCCAGCCTATACTCTACGTAGTAGTGACCGTAATCTTGCATCGGTTCCTCCGCACAACAGTCAAAACTTTTTAAATTTTTATTCATCAGTAGCACCTAGGTTGTTTAATGCTTTACCTATTGAAATTCGATGTATCCGCTCTATTCATCTATTTGTTAAAGGAATTAAAAAATGGCTACTTAGCTTTGATTTCGACACAATCAATGGCATTATTAAAATATTACTTTAATTTTTCTGTTTTAAATTTTGAATTGAAAAAGTTAATAAAATAAATAAAAATCAAAAAATAACTTTTCCACATTTACCCCACAACACTTGTTAAAAAAAATAAAAATTATTAATAAATCATTTATTAATTGTCTTAAACACTTTTTTGGTAACTTCGATACTTGTCACTAGACAACAGATTTTACCTTTTCTCTTCTTACTATTAATTAGAATAATATTATATTAACTTCATGAATAGTTTGTAATAAGATATATTGTGTACATATTATTCTTTATTGAGATTATTAAGTTAACAATTTGTAAATATTGATGTAAAGGAAGAAGATAAAATAAAATAATCAATCAATCAATCAATCAATCAATCAATCAATCAAAAAATTCCTAAGTACAGGCAAAACGATCCAACGAACATGTACAGAAACGCGACAATCGACGCACTCTACAAACAAAAAAGTAGACTCCTGTCGAGACTTAAGCTCTTGCACAGGAGGTTTACTGACCAACACGATTTGGAGATTAGAACTCTGAGGTCACAGATCAAAAATCTCCAACAACTTATTAAAGAAAACTATAAAATTTCCATTTCATGTTTCTGGAACAATAAAATTCGGGCTGTGCAGTCCAACAACCCGAGTATGTTTCCGGAAATAAACAAAATTTTTAGGAGAAAAGATCAAAATGACCTTCAGAGTATTAAACTCCAAAGGACGACAGAGAACAAGAACTTACTTTTGACAATTGGAATAGGTCCAGATGACGCCATTTTGGATGATGACCACTTTATGGTGGAAGATGCTCAAGAGAAGGTAGAGACGGTGGGTGCTGTTTTCGATCGAGTATATAAAGTGAATGAGTGCATTCGCCCGAATCACGACCTTGAGAATAGAACCTTCGTTGGACACTTCTATCTTAGAGACGAGATCTCGCATTGGCGATCTGAGAATCCTGGTTTCACTAGGTTCAATGTTGACCGACTTGCAAATGCAGTCAGCGCTGAGCGAAACAAGGATAACACCTTGTTCGTGTCTAAGATGGACCTCGAGGACATCTTTCACAAAATAAAGAAATAGAAGTTAACAGGAGTCGTCGGCATACCCAATGTTGTGCTGCGAAACCTTCATTCGGAAGTGGTGGACATATACACCACGTTGTTCAACAATGCGCTGAATAATGCATATTATCCAGTGCGTTGGAAGACGGCAGTGGTCCATCCTCTCCTTAAAAAAGGGAAGGATGGTTCCAATCCAGCAAATCTCCGGTCAATTAGTCTTCTTCCGAATATCAGCAAGGTATTCGAGAAAGTTCTCAATAGAGCTTTGTCCACAAGGGCTGAGGACAAACATATTATCCCAGAAAATGAGTTTGGTTTTAAGGTGGGCCATGATACCATACATGCCGCGTCTAAACTAGTATCTGACATTCAATGGAAAAAAGCTGAAAAGCAGTGTACGGGTGCATGTCTGGTTGACTTGAAGAAGGCATTCGATACCGTTTGGTTCGATGGTCTTTTCTATAAGTTGATCAGATATAGCATGAGTAAACCACTGCTTTATATTCTTAATGATATGCTTCATGGTAGAACGTTTGTTGTTTAAAGTTGCAATATAACTTCTACCAGAACTTTTAAAATACAACTACACAACAACTACAACTTTCAGAAATCAGAAACAATTGTGTTTATAACTCCGTTGGCTCGGGCCTCATGGGATACGAGAAAGAACTGGCGAAAACTTGTGATCGTTGATCTACATGGCCTACCACTGCCAAGCAAAGTAGTAGTCAAGTACCACGGCATCTGGCTAGATCAGTATCTACATTTTAACAAACATATGGATGCTGCTCTGGCCAGGGCTAGATGAGCTTTTGCTCTGACGAGGCGACTGTTTCACCGCAGTCAACTTGATTGCAGAGTGAAGGTGATTTGCTACATGGCCTTCATAAGGCCAATGATTGTCTATGAGTGCCCTGTGTGGATCAGTGTTACAGCGTCTCAGATGGAAAAGATTAAAGAGGAGTACAGAAGATATTATCCTAATGGGGTCCTTTACAACGTGGCTCAGATAAACAGAATCGACAACTTCGTGATAAAACTGACTCGCGATCACACTGTAAGGGCGATGTCTTCGAACAATGCCCTGATATTTGGGGCTTACTACCCCAACATAGAATATATGGAGAGATCACGTTTCATTGGATTTGTCTCACCGAAAGCTTTCCTCTATTTTGACATGATAGGTTTGATTCAGGACAGATTGGCGGTTCCGTTAATCTAACACGTCTGCCGTAAGTCCGTAGAACGACGGCTCCTTTAAACCCGTAACGTCGCAGTAGGCAGAGAAGTTGAAGAGCTCCTCCGGTTCAGTTGGGCGGTCTCAGATCGCGATCGTCATGACGTTGTTAAAATGTCAGATATGTTCTGGTGGTTGTCTGAGCAACAAATTGTTATGGATGATGATAGTCAGTCGCCAATGGCTGGCTTACACAGGCCTAGCGTGTAAGTCTTAGGGTAGGGGGTAGACACAGCGGCAAACAAAAAAAAATGAAAAATCACAAACAAAATAAGAAAAAAAAAAAAATATATATTGTAACGTGCGCTTAGTTCGAAAAAATAAAACTTCACTTTTCAATTTATTTCAACCACTTTTATTCAGTCTCTATACTTTATTCGATCTCAACTCGACTTTTGGACTATCACTTGTATTTACTCTTAACTTTCTCACTCTATAAACAAAACTGCCCTCTGGTTGTCTCGGGCGGGCTATTTATATCGAATGACATTTCATCTAGAACTCTCCAGTAACTTCCACATGGTCTGCAACTCTCCACTGTTTTGGCTGTCAAACATTTTCTCTCCTAGAATTTCTACTCTTACACTAGTGCTCCCAGATGTGTTTTTCGGCTGAACGTTTTCGATTAGGAAATTGGTATTAAATGTTGGGTTCACGTTACACTGCCCCCTCCTTAAGATTGTTCGTCCCGAATAATTCCATCTGCAGCCTCGCCACTATATCGATGCAGCCTGTCACAATGAACTACTTTTAACTTGCCTCTTAGTCCTCTTTGGATGCGGTAAACCACGTCGTTAATCCTCGTGACAACAGTATAAGGACCTTCCCAGTTTTGCTGAAGTTTCGGTGACAATCCCTTTTGACGATGAGGATTATAAAGCCACACACGATCTCCTGCTTGGAATCCTGCCGTTGTTGCTTTTGTGTCGTACCGTGTCTTCATCCGGTCGTTGTAGGTTTTCATCCGTTCCCTTGTTCTTTTATGGATGTCAGCGAGTCTCTCCTTGAGGTCGTCCACATACTCGTTCGTGTCCTGTGGCTCCTCTGTGGGGCATCCAAATTTAAGTTCGCTGGGCAGCCGCATGGTTTTCCCGAACAGGGTGTCAGATGGTGTTTGTCCTGTCGAGCTATGTACTGCACTTCTATAGGCCATCAGGAATAGCGGTACGTGCCTATCCCAGTCTCTTTGGTAGTCGCCTACGACCTTGGTGAGGTGTTCTTTCAAGGTCCGGTTGAATCTTTCAACCATCCCATCAGATTGTGGATGAAGCGGTGTGGTTCTCGTTTTCTTAATGCCAAGTAGTCCGCACACTCCTTGGAAGATGTTTGACTCAAAGTTCCTCCCTTGATCGGAATGGAGTTCCATAGGCACGCCAAACCTACTCACCCAGTTGAACACAATCTGGTCGACCACCGTTTTGGCTTCTTGATTTGGGATGGCATACGCCTCAGGCCACTTGCTAAAATAGTCCATTACAACCAGAATGTACTTGTTTCCAGCGTTGGTTTCTGGAAAAGGCCCAGCCACATCTACTGCAATCCTCTCAAAAGGCGATCCAACGTTGTACTGACGCATCTTACCTTGAATCTTCCTACCAGGTCCTTTGGTTTCTCTAGCGTGTAACCAGTAGAACCGATGTCGCACCTTCTCCAGTGTTTTGTTAACTCCCAGGTGGCCTCCAGAAGGTCCGTCGTGCATCTCCCGAAGAACTTCACTGACTTTCGATTGCGGTACGATCAGCTGCATCACATATGACTTACCGTCAGCGGATTCCCATCTTCGCCTGAGGACACCTTCTTGCACATATAGTGAGTCCCACTGTGCCCAATAGGCTTTGAGAACTGGACTCCTGTCAGAAATGTCTCCCCATTCAGGTTTCTCTTCATTTTCTTTCCATGCGAGAATGGGTTCGATATCTGGATCCTCCTGTTGAGCAGTCCTCACTTCCTCATTGCTCCATCCGCTTATTGGGTCAGCTCTTAGTCGCTGAGCGGTAATATTTTCTTTGTCTTCTTGCCGCCTACAATGCTTGCAATCCACTTTGCAAGATCTTCGGGATAATGCGTCGGCGTTTGAGTGCAACTTTCCTCTGCGGTGTTGAATCTGGTAATCATAAGTCTGCAGTCTTTCTATCCACCTTGCGACTTGACCTTCTGGATTTTTGAAGTTCAACAGCCAGTTCAGAGCACCATGGTCTGTCCGCAGAAGGAATTTCTGTCCGTAGATGTACTTATGGAAGTGCTTTGTTGCCAAGATAAGAGCTAACAGTTCCCTTCTGGTCACGCAGTAGTTTCTTTCGGGTTTCGAGAGGACCTTGCTGTAGTATGCCACCACTTTGTCTTCGCCATCATGCACTTGGGATAGTACCGCCCCGATTCCAACGTTGCTTGCATCAGCGTCGATGAATGTTTTGCCAGGTGTTGGATGTGCCAGTACTGGAGCGTTACAGAGGCGGTATTTGAGTTCCTGAAAAGATTTCTCGCACTCACCTTTAAACTGCTTCCCTTTTTCGGTGAGCTGATGTTAAGTCTTTGCAACTCCAGCAAAATTCTTAACAAAACGTCGGTAATATGTGGCAAGACCAAGAAAGCTTCGGAGTTGATGTTTGTCCTGTGGTGTTGGCCAATTTTTGACGGAGTCAACTTTTTCAGGATCAGTCCTCACTCCTTGGGAAGAGATGATGTGTCCCAAATACTTAACTTCGGTTTCGAAAAATGCACATTTTTCCGGATTCAGTTTAAGGTTAGCCTCTCGAAGTCTCTGAAACACGGCTTTTAGGTTCTTGCAATGTTGGTCAAATGTTTTCCCGTAAACAATGACATCGTCCAAGTAGACTAGGCAAGCTTTCCACGTCAGTCCTTGAAGAACGCACTCCATCAAACGCTCGAATGTTGCCGGAGCGTTGCATAGCCCAAACGGCATAACTTTGAATTGCCAGAGCCCATTACCTGTAGAAAACGCCGTCTTTTCCCGATCATCGGGGTGGATATCAACTTGCCAATACCCACTCTTCAAGTCCAGCGTCGAGAACCACTGGGCTCCCTCCATGGCGTCCAGGGTATCACTGATTCTCGGCAGGGGATAGCTGTCCTTCTTAGTCACATCGTTCAGCCTTCGGTAGTCCACACAAAAACGAGTGCTTCCGTCTTTCTTTTTCACTAGAACCACTGGTGACGCCCAAGGACTTTTGGAATTTTCAATAAGACCGTCCTTTTTCATTGCTGTTATCATTTCCTCAACCTCACCTTGTTTGGCCAGTGGAAGGCGTCTTGCGGGTTGACGAATCGGTCTTGCATCTCCTGTGTTGATGCGATGCTGCACCAACTGTGTCCTACCGTATTGTCCCTTTTGCGATGCGAAGATGTCAGTCTACTCTTGTAGGAGATTTTCAGCCATCCTTGTTTGTTGGTGATCAAGGTTGGATGAACTCAGTATTTTAGCGCTGATGGTTATGAGCTCCTCCGGAGCTAACGTTTTTCTCGAGGCCTCGTCTGTGATCTTCGTAATTGCTGCAACCGATTCGCAACGTCCAACGACTTCTCCTTTCTTCAACTTTACATCGTACGGTCTGGTGTTTAGTAATCGTACGGGGACCATTTTGTTTTTCGGTGCTACCAGTGTTTCCCAATGATGACGCTTTGGGAGGAACACTCTGGGTCTGGTTCCACCATGAGGTATCGGAGGCTTCCAAACTCACCTTCCAGTTTTGTCCAAACGAACACTTCAGAAGAAGGAGGCAGAATCAGATCTTCCGTGATGACAGTTCTCAGTGTTGACGTATTTTCATTCGAATAGGTCATTGGAATTTCTTTATTTTGGTATTTCAAAACTTGATTACCGATATCCAAAATAACTCCGTGCTGTTTCATAAAGTCGATTCCAATGATGCACTCGTCACATATATCTGCCACCAGGAATTGATGAGTAAACACTAGATCGGCCAGTCGGATCTTGAGACACACTTCTCCATATACTCTTGCTGCTTCTCCCGTTGCGGTTCTTAGACGGTAGCTATTGGTGTTATGGAGCCACGTCATATTTACCAGTTCTCGACGTACTATGGATGCTGTGGCACCGGTGTCAATGGTAGCCACATGTTTGTTCCCGTTAATAGTAGTCTCCACAGTCAGACTTTTGTTGTCGCGTTTGGTCTGGGAGACCTGGATGGTGGTTTTGGGGCCATCGATACAAGAAACCAGCCTCTGCCCCTCGAAGTTGGTTCTTACTCGTTTCCCTGATGGGAAACGAGCTGATAGGCAACGCTAGTGTTGTTGTTACCTTGCTCTGGGTTGGATCTCTTGCTTCAACTATGTTGACAACTGGCTTTATTGTTTGGTGGTAGTCGGCATTGACGCTGTAAGTGCCCGGTCTTGTTGCAGTTCCAACATCTTGCTAGTCCGCTCCGCTGGTTCTTTTGTATTTCAGCTCTTTGGCACGAGCATTCTTCGACTATGGCCTCTCTAAGTCGATGTACTCCCTGAGAAGCCTGTTCTGCTGCTTCAATTGTCAATGCGAATGCTAAAGTTTCGGAAAGAGTACGTGTTCTAGCAGTTCGCACAGACCTCTGAAGATGTATATCGGAAATGGCACGAACGAAGGACTCAACAGCAAGCTGGCTGATGATTTCTTCTCCAGCATCCGGGTATGCCAAGTGAACCAGTCTTTCGACGTCTGCTTGGAGCTGCTGTAGACTTTCACCCCTTTTCTGGACTCTGTTATTGAGTTGGACTCGGAAGACTTCTTTCAAGTGGCTATCTCCAAAGCGTTTATCAATAGCTGCCACGAGAGAACAGAAATCGCCGCTCTTACCAGCTGGAACTGTTTGAAGTAATTCAGCTGCTGGTCCTCTAAGAGCAAGAGTCAGTGCAATGTACTTGTCTTCGTCATCCCAGCCATTTGTTGTCGCAGCTGCCTCAAATTGTCTCTTGTAAACTGGCCAAGAAGACTGTCCATCAAATGTTGGGGGTTTCATCTCTTTTTTCCTTGCAAATTCTCCAGCAGATTCTCGAATTTTTATTTTCCGGATCTGGTCCAATTCCTTGGACAGAACAGAGAACTGATTATCGCATCGGCTTTCCAAACGATTCTCTACAACAGAAAGCTGTTTTTCCACACCTTCAACTCGTTCGTCAAGGGCACATACATTTTTGTCAATGTTACCCAATTTTCCTTCTAGAATGTTTTTCTGACCTTCTAAAACATTCTGTTGCGCCTCAAGTCTTTCGAGAATATTCTGTTGTTCTTTCTTTTGTTCGTTTCGTTGTTCTTCAATCAGCTTCTTTTGCTCGTTTCGTTGCTCTTCCAGACGTCCGAGAATATTCTGCTGTTGCTTGTTTTGTTCTAATAAAATCTTGTTCTTCTAAAATCATTATACTAGAAAAATCTACACTTTCATTTCCTTCCTCTTCCTCCACTTCTGCTTCAAAGACAAAAGTGTTAACGTCTTCACCTTGCTGTTCCAAATAGTTACGCAAGCGCAGGACGGGCTCATTTTTCGATCCCGCTCTAGAAAGATTTCGCTTACCTAACTCACTTTTAAGCTCAATGCAGTTGAGCTCTTCTAACAACTTACCCATTTTCACTGTATATTGTTTTTATTTTTCCTTTTACTTTTTTTTTTTTTTTTTATTTTACACTTTACTAATCAACTCGATTTTTTTTTTTTTTTTCCAATTAAGTTTTATTTACACTTCTGACACCAATGTAACGTGCGCTTAGTTCGAAAAAATAAAACTTCACTTTTCAATTTATTTCAACCACTTTTATTCAGTCTCTATACTTTATTCGATCTCAACTCGACTTTTGGACTATCACTTGTATTTACTCTTAACTTTCTCACTCTATAAACAAAACTGCCCTCTGGTTGTCTCGGGCGGGCTATTTATATCGAATGACATTTCATCTAGAACTCTCCAGTAACTTCCACATGGTCTGCAACTCTCCACTGTTTTGGCTGTCAAACATTTTCTCTCCTAGAATTTCTACACTTACACTAGTGCTCCCAGATGTGTTTTTCGGCTGAACGTTTTCGATTAGGAAATTGGTATTAAATGTTGGGTTCACGTTACAATATAAAAAAGTTAAAACCCAAAAAAAAAAAATCATAAAAAATTAAAAAAAAAATATTACAAAACACTAAAACCCAAAAAAAAATTATTACAAACAAAAAAAAGCAAAAAAAGCTTCTGTGGCTGCTCTAGTTTTAAGTAGATGTTTATGATGCTTCTATCGCAAGTGAATTGTAGACCAGACCACAATACCTGTTTTATGACTGGATAAAGTGACTACAGTGAAGCACTATTACACCTTGTTCACTATGAGAAATAGAATTTGGAAACAGCTCCCAGCAGACTCACTGGAAGAGATAAATGATAAGTCTTGTACCCTGTTTCGTAGCTATCTGAAAAGTCTTTATTTGTCACACATTATTTATACACAAAAAATGCTTATTCCTAATTATTTACAAATGCGTGTTTGTGGTGACTACACAAAAGAAAACTATGAACATTATTGATAGAGTTCAAAGTTATCGTATTACAAGTTGAATTCACAAATTAATGCTGATTTAATGAAATTTGAAAGTATAAAGTATTGTACAATATGGTTAGCAAGTTTTATGAATTTAGTGAATGATAGCAATGATGATGGCAAACAAAAACTTATTTATTATAATTATATGGTGATGATTTGTTGATCTTGAACATCCTGCCCCACGCTGATGATATGCTGTGGATTCATCAGAAGCTATTAGACCTGGAAACTGTAGCTGGATGATGGTTCATTTCTAGGTGCTGGTATTAGTGGTGATGACATTCTTTGTTTGAATCGAGCAATGCAACACCGGCATGCTAGGTATATGAAGACTGTCATTGCACTGAGAAAACCAAGAGAGCTCATGATGGTGTGCGGAATGTTATGTTGATATATGTGATTTTGGAGTTCTAGCTGTTGTGACTGAATCTGCTTTTGAAGTTCTAGCAGATCTGTGTGGAATGAACTCATGTTTGATGAATAATACTTGAGAGCTGTAAGGCGGCTGATGTTCTCAGAAGTTATATCACCGCTTTATCTGGTATGCGACACTCTTGTATTGTTTGAGTGAATTTGTAGCCCTTGCAGAGATAGATGTTGATGTTTGGCCAAGCAAGACGGTTGCATTTTTAAAAGGCCACTTCCCTGTATTTTAATGAAAGTAGTTTGGCGATCACAAACGGTATTCAGCGTTGTTTGGTCTTTGACGGCGAAAATCCATTGATTTACTTCAGGCAGTTTTTTCCAAACAGAATTGGTTTGAATAAGTTTGAGCTCACATCCCGACAGGTCCGAAGCGTTGTTGAGTAAATTTATTTCGCAGATGCTGAGGATTGTTCCACATCTGTATACTGGATGAGATTGGGGGCACAGATAATGAACCCCGTTCATTATGATACATGAAGTGAGGTCACCTTCGGTTACAGGGTAGTATTCGTCGTGGTGAAGACTCACTGCCAGGAAACTTATTGATGATTGTATTGCTATGAAGGTTTTGTTGACAACTGCTGGGATCGGAACCACGTTGAACATCGTGAATTCTTACAATTCTTCCAACTCCGAGGCTATTTGTCCGGTAATTGACATAAGCTTGTATAGGGTCAATATGTTTTCGGCCTCAACTGGAAGTCGAAGTCCTGATGGTAAATGGTTTCTTATTTTGGTAATTTCACCGTTGAGTTGTTGTGGAGATATGAGTAGATGATATATTCGTCCTTGGTGAGTATCTGCCAAAACATCAGTTATTGAATTTTGGGTGCACTGTATGTTCATTATAAGCAATGTGGCGTAAATAGACCATGACGAAAAAAGCTCCTTAATCTTATTCTGGTACACTTCCTCGGTCAAATTGTTGATTCGATGTATTATCTGCTCAAGCATGCTGTGTTTTTTGGACATGGCTCCTTAATTTTGTTTCACTATGTTCACTGTTGAGCCTAAAATTGATGTCTGATTTTTCACAAGTTTCAGTAATTGTTCTTCATTTGAATGCAACTCTTCGAAATGACGAGTTACTTCTTCTGAGTATCTAGAGTCGAGAACTCCAAAAAGCGAATTTGCTATGTTTCCTATGACATCTATAGCTCCTCTTTTAATTCTCCCTTGTTTAGATGAAAGAAATATATCAGTGCCATATTTGCTATCGTTCGTGAAAACACGCACCGCGCTTGTGTCCGTTAAAACTGCGATCAATTCTCCCAACAAGCAAATAAACAAAAAAAAAAAAATAAAAAATTAAAAAAAAAAATATTCCATCCATTCACTTACCCTTAAAACAATAAACAATTATTTTCCTGTCGCGTCGCGCTACATAAATAAATTCAGTGAATTTATCCTATTCAGTGCCGTGTGTCATTCAATCAAATCAAAAAAAAAAAAAAAAAAAAAAAAAAAAAAAAAAAAAAAAAAAAAAAAAAAATAGACCTAAAGCAGTGCGTCCCCTTTAACTATCTCCTCCCCCACACCACTCGCATAGTTTCGTTGGCTGCACACATTTCTTCGATTTGATAATTTCTTATCTTATCTAGGTGGTGTGTGCAGGCAATGAAGCTGTGGGTTTGCTGACGGCTAGTTGATCAACGGTGTTGATTCCGTTGGTTAATCAAAGTCAAGTTGCTGGCTGGGCATACACTGCTAGTAATTTGCTTTGGTTTTCCAATAGATCTACACTTGTTGATTATTCTTAGATAGCGTCTGCGATTGATATTTTGTTTTGTGTGTTTTTGTGAATTGTAATGTCGGGTAAGTTTATAGTCGATTTTAGCAACATTAGGGGGTTGCGATTAAATTTCTTTGCTGTGTACGCTCACACTGCAAAATATAGGCCAGCTGTTTTGGCACTGAGTGAAACAAAGGTTGGTGTTGATCCTTCAGAGTTCAACCTGCCTGGATATAGCTAAGTGCCATTATTCTTTTCCTCCCATGGCCTCGCCGTATATGTTAGGAATGATATTGCTTACCAACTTCTACCACAATACGGCCTCTGTTCTAATACGAACTTTAATTTCATGTCGTTAAAATTCACCGTCCGTAAGCAAATCATTCATTATTGTTTTATTTATAAAAGCCCCAATTTAGATAGCAATTCAACCTCTAACGAGTTTGATGCGCTATCTGACTCCATAATAAGAATTGTTTCCCTTTATCCTCACACTGAAATCGCAATTGCGGGCGATTTCAATGTACACAATTCTCGTCGGCTTCGACATTCTGGCCAGACAACACCCGAAGGAGAATATGTTGAGATCTTCGCCGAGTTTAACGAATTAACTCAACTTGTTGATGAGCCCACTCGGGTTCCAGATATTGAAGGGCATGCGGCCAACACTCTTGACCTATTTCTAACTTCTCATCCCGAAAAATATAGGGTTAAAGTATCATCTCCTTTAGGCAAATCGGACCATTGTGTCATATCGGTAGATTTTTCGTTTTCCGTTACGGTAAAAAAAGATAAAGTCCCTAAAAGATCTGTGTGGCAGTACGAGAAAGCCAATTGGGACGGCCTGAATAATTTCTTTCGAAATTGTAATTGGTCATTGTGCTTTCTCGACGGTAACGTTGATGCATCAGCTGATATGATATCTAACGTAATTCTCAACGGCGCGGCATGAGAAATTTTGTTCCTCACAGAACAAAAAGTATCATCCCCAAAGAGAATTCGTGGTTTGATTCAAGCTGTAAAGAGGCGATTAGGGATCGAGAAAGTAGTTTTCGAAAATTTAAAGACAACCCTACTGTAGAAAACCGAAATTCATTCAAACGGGCTAGAAATATCTGTAATGCTCAAATACAAAGGGCTAAGTTTTTACACGAGCAAAAAGTAAGGCAAAAAATACTATTGTGTCCAAAAGGAAGTAAAAACTTTTGGTCTTTTGTCAAGAACATTAAGAACTCGACCACGTCATCGGTCCCAACTCTCGTCTTCAATGACTCTCCGTATGTCAGCTCCATCGATAAAGCCAATTTGCTGCCAACTCGACACTTCCTCATAGCATATTGGCTCCACCTGAGCTCGAGTCTGCAAATTCTTTGATGCAGCAGATATTTTTTCGAACTCGCTCGGTTGCGAGAGTCCTCAACGATCTCAGCATACATAAATCCGCTGGTCCAGATGGTATCCCCGCCGTTATTCTGAAGAGGTGTTCTTCTACGCTTTCAAAACCACTGCGTAAACTTTTCCATCTTTCCTATTCTGCTGGGATTTTTCCGAGCAGATGGAAAACTGCATTTGTCCAGCCGGTCCTAAAAAAGGCGAATCTTCCTCCCCTTCCAATTACCGTCCAATTGCACTAACGTCCCTTCTTTCCAAGGTTATGGAAACGTTGATAAACCGTCAACTTATGAAATATCTTAATGACCGTCAGTACGGCTTTCGTAGCAAACGGTCCACTGGTGATTTGATGGCTTATCTCACCGAAAAGTGGAACCAATCTTTACATTGTTTTGGAGAAAGTAAGATTATTGCGCTTGATATTTCTAAAGCATTTGATAGAGTTTGGCATCAGGCTCTTTTATCGAAAATGCGTGCTTTTGGTATCGATGAGTCTCTTCTTCGTTGGATTAGAAATTACCTTTCCGACCGTTCAATACAAGTTGTGTTGGATGGCTTCAAGTCTGATACCCACTTCATAAATGCTGGTGTGCCCCAGGGCTCCGTTTTGTCTCCGACTCTCTTCCTCATTTTCATTAATGATCTCTTGTCTGAAACTTCTAATCCGCCTAACTGTTTTGCTGACGACTCGACCCTCAGCTTTTCATATTCGTTTCCAAATTCACGTCCCTGCTCTTCGGATGTGGAACTGGAACGGTTGCGTATGATAAGCTCATTGAATTCTGACCTTGACAGCATTGCTGCATGGGGTCTTATGAACCGAGTAGAATTCAATGCTTCGAAAACTCAATGCTGTCTCTTGTCGTTGAAGCTTAACATTCCCCCATTGTCATTATCCATGAATGGTACCTGCATCGAAGAAACCGAAAAGCTGTCAGTACTTGGTATGTGTGTAAACGATGATCTTCGTTGGAATGACCACATATTTGAAGTCGCCAAAAACGCTGCTAAATGCTTAGGCTTCTTGAGACGATGCAGGAAATTTTTCACCCCTTCTGATCTGGCTACAATTTATAAGGCCTTCATCCTCCCAAAACTGGAGTATAACTCCCATATCTGGTCAGGTGCTTCTCAAACATCCTTGCGCCTACTTGATAGGGTACAAAATAGAGCGTTAAAATTGATAGGTGATAGTTCAATCGTAGAATCGTTTGATTCTCTTGAACATCGTCGAAGCGTTACCTGCCTCACTCTGTTTTATCGCTTTTTTCATAAGTAGTGCTCTAGTGAAATAGCCAGTTGCGTTCCTCCCCTGAAACAATTTAGCCGCAACACTTGCCTCGCTAGGAATGCTCATCAGTTCTACCTTGAGCCCAACTTCGGGCGTACAATCAAGTATAGAGATTCTTTTTTTAGTCGCACCACCCGAATGTGGAATGCTTTACCAGGCTCTGTATTTCCCCTGCATTACGATTCACAAAGGTTCAAAAGTCTCCTATTAAATCCTCTCCTATTTTCCTAAATGCTCGCACTGTGTTCTATAACATTATAAAGGTATTCATAACCCCTTGATGTGCGCGCAAATTATAAAAAAAAAAAAATATTATCTTTCGTTACCTCGTGTTCGATCAGTTCTATTTGTTGAACAACTTGAGCACATGATCCCTGAAACGACAACTGATCGCATAGATGTTTTAGTACGATAGTGCTGTTTTCGAGTGCTTGAATTTCTTTTCGATATGAAGCAAGGTTATAGTATACCACTAGATTCCATTTGCTGTGAATCAAGCTTATTGTCCCTTGTTTTTGGAAATGTATGCCAGGTGCCGAGCTATTAAACTTGATGACTTCTTCATCACTGGCAGCTATAATTGGTAATAGCAGAGCTATTATTAAAAGAGTCAGTAATCCTGACCGGGATGAATTGGGCGTTGATTGTTTTGTTGGCTTAGGTGATGAACTGGACTCGTCGATGTCTTCTTGTTCATCTAGTTTGCGTTTTCGACTTGTTAGAGATGCATCAGGTTGAAAGCCCAGTGAGCTTTGGCTGCCTTCTACTAGTGGAGCTAGCTTGTGTATGGGACGACGTAGTACTCCAGATTTTGTTCGAACTTCTGCAACCCGGACATGTTCGTCGTTTCCGTGAATCACCTTTTCGATTCTTCCTAGTGGCCATTTCATTACTGGAGTGTTGTCTTCCTTGATAATTACGACTCTGCCTGGTTGAACGTTTTTCGACTTTGTTCGTTGTTGGAGTTCGTTCAGGTATTCTTGGGACCATCGTTTCCAGAATTCCTTCTTGATGGTTGACACAAGCTTCCACCTAGTGGCTAGTGTCCCACTTTGTGGTTCTGCATGTTGATCAACAACTGCTTTAGGGGCTCGCCTATTAAAAAGTGGCGTTAGTACAGTCAGGTCATTTGGATTATCTGACATTGCGGTTAGTGGTCTGGAATTTAGAATGGCCTCGACTTCTGCAGTAACGGTTCCGAGCTCCTCGTAGGTGAGTGACGCCTTCGAAACTCTACATAGTAATAGGTGTTTTGCAGACTTGACCGCTGCTTCCCATAGTCCTCCGAAGTGAGGAGCACGTGGTGGAATAAAATGAAAGTCTATGCCCTTAGAGCTGCAATTGGCGGTTATTTGATGTTGGGCTTTTTTTGATTATATGCTTGTTTTCGCTCATGTAGTTGGTTTCTTGAACCTACGAAGTTCATGGCGTTATCGCAGTACAAGTTTCTGACATGGCCTCGTCGGCTCATGAACCTCTTCAGTGCTCCAATGAATGCTTCTGTGGTTAATTCGCTTACAACTTCAATATGAACTGCCTTCGTAGCAAAGCAGCAGAATATTGATAAATAGCACTTTTTTGGCCTACTTCCTTTCGTTCGGTAATGAACCCATAACGGACCACAAAAGTCTACACCAGCATTTATGAAGGGACGTGCGGGTTGCACTCTATGAGCTGGTAAATTTCCCATAGTTTGAGAATACATAGTGGGTTTGGCCTTGATGCATGATGTACTGTTTTGTAAGACAGAACGCGCAATATTCTTCCCTTTGATTGGCCAGAATTTTTGTCTGGTGATGGCAAGAAGTCCTTGAGGTCCAATATGATTATTCTCAATATGTAGATCTGTCATTATCATTTTGACAAATGGATGCGTGTGGGGTAAGAGTATTGGATGCTTGGTGTCATATGGCAGCTCCGATTTTTCTAGTCTGCCTCCGACTCGTAATAGTCCCCTGTCATCTAAGAATACCGCAAGACCAATCAACGGGCTCGCTTTGTGAAGCTCTTGTTAAGCTTTGAGTGCACGTATGTCTCTCTTAAATTCTTCCTCTTGCATTTCCTTCAAAATACAATGCAGTGCGTTATCTAGCTCTATAGTGGATAACGGGCAGATGTTTTTTATGGAATTCCCTTTATCTTGTTTGATGGTTTGCCTAGTGCATCTTCCCTTGAGGTTTCTTGTTGTCTGAATGAATCGAAGGCAGTAGGCTGTTATTATTTGCATTTTAAGAAATGAATTAGAGTGTTTCATTCCTTCAAATATGCTTGTTGATTGATTACTAGTGATTAAGGCTACAACCTTCTTATATGGGGGTGGCCATATGTCTTCAGTGCCAAGTAGAAATCTTGGACCATATTTCCATAAGAGATGGTCTTGAAGTTTATCTGGTGAAATCCCCCTTGATAGGACATCTGCAGGATTGTCGCTGGAACTGACATGTCGCCACTGAATAGGGTCCGTGAGTTTTTGGATGCTTGTAATCCGACGTCCAACAAATGATTGAAATGATTCCGCCTTGGAATTTATCCAGCTCACTACAATCTGAGAGTCTGTCCACAACAATCGGTTGCGTCTTTCAATTTGAGATCAAGCTTCACACGGTTTGACAATTCAGCGGCTAGTAGAGCTGCGCATAATTCTAAACGAGGTATTGTCATTGACTTAGCCCCTGATGCTGTTTTAGTGATTGGGGTGACTCGAGATTTGGAGCATAGTAATCGTACTATAATTGTTCCATTTTTGTTAATAGATCTGACATATACCAGCCTTTTCTGAAGCATCAGCAAATGTGTGTATTTGTGTATTTGAACTAATGAAGGGATCGTATCGCTGAAGACATGTCGAGAAATGTTGAACTTGTCTAGTTCTTGCAATCCTTGATAAGAACTTCTTCCACCTGGTGTACATTTCATCTGGTAGCGCTGCATCCCAGTCGTACTTAAGCTCCCATAGTTCTTGAAGAAACAATTTTGCCACAATAACTACAGGTGCTTTAATCCCAAGTGGATCAAAAAGACGAGCTATATCTGAGGCTACTGATCGTTTGGTGAATTTTTTTCTGGGGTCTTCAATTTGTTTTTATACTGAAGACGTCTGATTTAGGCTGCCATATCAATCCAAGAGTTTTGACCGTGCTTTCATTGTTGTCATCGGAAAGAGGAATCTCTTGATCTTCTAATGGAACGTGTGCGAGTAATTGTTGAGTGTTGGAGCACCATTTTTTTAATTCGAACCCTCCCTCCCGCAGCAATGCTGATAGTTGGGCTTGAATGTGCTTTGCTTCGAGTAAGCTGTCTGCACCTGACATCACGTCATCGACGTAAAAATCTTTCAACAACACTTGGGAGCCTAAAGGATACTTTGAAGAGTAGTCTTGAGCTAAAGTCTGGAGGCATTTTGTGGCGAGATAAAAAGCTGATGTAGTTCCGTATGTAACAGTGCAAAGCTTGTAACATTTTAGATCTTGGGTTGATTTGGGTCGCCACCACATTAACTGGAAGTGTTGGTCTTCTTCTCTTACGCGTATTTGCCGATACATTTTTTGAATGTCGGCCTTAATGACGAATTTTGGCAATCTAAAACGCCATAGTATGGTGAACAACTCATCTAGAATAGTTGGACCGGCATACAGAATGTCATTAAGCGAAAGATTGGAAGATGTCTTTGCCGAGGCATAAAAAACAACTCTTTGTTTGGTGCTGCTGCTTTCTGGTTTGAGGACGCAAAAGTGAGGCAGGAAATAGTGTGGCGTTTGAATGGTTTTGAAGTTGATCTCTACCATATGCCCCAATTTGATGTACTCGTCCATGAAGCCAATGTATTGATCGTATGATTCTTGATCTCGCTCCAATTTGCGCTCCAAAGCATGGAATCTTCCCAATGCTATATCCCTAGATTCTCCTAATTTCTCTGGGTCGTCAGCAAAAGGTAGATTGACAACGAACCTTCCAGTTGTATCTCTTGACGTTGATCGGGTAAAATATTCTTCACATTTTTCTTCTGCAATTGTTCGTTTTGATGTGGAGCACGGTAATTCTTCTGTCTGCCAAAATTTGCTCATGATTTGTTCAAGAGCTGCTTCTTCGGTGTGTATACCGCATGTGCTGATTGTTGGCGATCCTTCATTTAACTGGCCAGTAACAATCCATCCTAGTAATGTATTTTGTAGTAGTGGTAGATTCTCTCCTAGCTTAATTTGACCAACGCAGAGCAAATGATTTAAAAATTCCGCTCCTATAAGCAGGTCTATGTGACTTGGCTGATTGAAATTCGGGTCGGCTAGCTTAATGTTATCCGGAATATTCCATGCAGTTATGTCAAATGATTGTGTTGGTTGCGGAGAGACTATTTGCGGCAATACGACTGCTTCTAGCCTGGTGGTAAAGCTGGTAGTGATAGATTGCAAACTAATATTTGCTCTACGTTGTGAATCCTTTATGGATTTTCCTATCCCTTGAATGATCATAGGGTGGCACGATAACGGAATATTTAATTTCCGAATCATTCTTTCAGATATAACGTGTATCTGTAAACCTGAGTCCAAAATTGCACGGCAGCTAATGGGCGAACCGTCTTGACTTGCCAACTTGATGATGACTGTACTAAGAAAAACGTAGCCAGTCTTCTTGTTTTTATTTAATGCAGCTAATACCGAGTTTTCACTCCCAGATATGTTAGATGGGTTTGATTGCAACATGTTTTGGTGTTGAAGAATTTGATCTTGTTAGCCCTAGTTTTCGTTTTTGGTCCGTGAGGGCGCTTGGTTGAGCTATTGTTGACAAGTGAACCAATGTGTTGTGTTTTTCGGAACACTTTGTGCAACCTCGTAGCAGGCAGTTGTAAGAAGTGTGCCCAACTTGGAAACAGTTGACACACAAATTGTGTTTCCTCACGTGACTTAACCTGTCTGAAGTTGTTAGGTTAAGGAAAGTACGACACATGAATAACGGGTGAGAAGCCTTGCATAACGAACAACTGCCCTTCTGCGTGGTAATGGAACTTGTCACCTTGTTGTAGTTTGAATTTCTCTTTCTTTCGTTTGCGCACGTATTGCCAGGTTTTGTTTCCAATGCCTCTAATGATTGGAAACGAGTCTCGAGAAATGTCATGAACTGGTCAAAATCAGGCAGTTCCTTTGGCTGTTTCAAGGACTGCTCCCAAAGGGTTAGAGTATTCCGATCCAATTTTTTAATCGGAATATTCATTAATAGTGGGTCTAAGTTTGTTGTGTAGATTTTTAGATTCTTAAGACCCAGCAGGCATTCGACTGTAGTGTAGTGCAATGCCTTCATTTGATTTGATGTTTCCATGTGGCTGGTTGGCTGCGCCATTAATTTATTTATAAGCGCTGATACTAGTAACCGAGGGTTTTCGTACCGCTCAGTGACTACCTTCCAAACAGCGTGGTAGTTGGCGTCTGAGGTGGTGAAGTGGCGTATAAGTTTTTCTGCTTCACCTTCCAGAGTTGTTTTTAGGTAAAACAACTTTTGACAATCGGCTATTTTTTGATTGTGGACCAATTCGGTAAACAAATCGTAGTATTGCCTCCAGGTCAGGTAGTTTCCGTCAAATCTTGGCAAGGTTATTTTAGGTAGTTTTGCCGTTTGCCTCAATGTGTCGGATTGACGGGGATCAGGATGGCCTCCTTCAAGTTTGATTGACAACATGAGGAGATTTTTCTGGACTCTGTCCTCAAATGCGAAGTACTCTTCGATGTCATAACCTGCATTCTCTGGGTCTTCTAGGAGTTCAGCAATTTTTTGATGAACCTCCTCCTCTAACAGACTTTTGTTGTGTCTGTGTCCTGGTTCGGTGTTGAGGTTAGCGAATGAGAAGTAGCTTCACAATTTTCCTTTGCTGATTCTTTTACAGCTTGTCTTTCCGATGTCCCAGCCTTCATCACGTTCTCCTTTGCTGATTCTTTTTCAGCTTGTCTTTCCGATGTCCCATCCTTCATCACGGACAGAAGGTGTTGTGTTAGCGATTGGTAGATTTGCTTGACCTTCCCAGCTGTGTCGCCCTCGAAGTATGGTGTATCGTGTTTTCCGACCTCCTCCATGTCTTTGTGATTCTTTTCGAACTCACTCCAAAGATCTTCAATCAAATCCAGCCGCTTCCTCGCGTATTCTGCTGTCTTCCTTCCCGGTCCGTCATTTGCAATGTTGGATTGCAAACGCAGCAATTCATCGGTGATGACCTTCTGCCTGGCACCTTTTGTGTAGATATCCAGTTCATCCTCCATAGTTTAAATTTTTGAATCGTCGCGTCGTCTCTGGATCTCTCTCTGAAGTTTAGGTCTTCAATGAGTTCAATGAATTGAGCAGATTTCAATGTTGCAGTTTTGCCAGTGTTTCAGCCCTGGCAACGCTTATGTTGATGATTTCAATGTTTGCAGGTTTGCCAGTGTTTCAGCCCTGGCAACGCTTATGTTGGCGAAAATTGCTTCTTACTGCTGGTGAGGGAAGCAATGATCACGTCGGGGTCACCAAATGTTTACGATGCTTCTATCGCAGGCGAATTGTAGACCAGACCACAGTACCTGTACTATGACTGGATAAAGTGACTACAGTGAAGCACTATAACACCTTGTTCACTATGAGAAATAGAATTTGGAAACAGCTCCCAGCAGACTCACTGGAAGAGATAAATGATAAGTCTTATACCCTGTTTCGTAGCTACAGTCACTCACACTCAAAGTGGGACACCTAAGAAATAAAATCTTCAATAAACTTCTTTACGAAAAAAAATGCAGAGTTGCTCACTTTTTTAAATAATTTTTATTTTTATTGCTAAATACTGACCTCAAATTATTAAAAAAAAAAAAAAAAATATCAAAAAACAACCCAGATTTGTTTAAAAAAAAAAGATGAAAATGATCTGTCTAGTATTTTTTTTTTTAATGCAGGTCACACTCAAAGTGGGACACATGCTGTTTTCTAAGAAAACTAACTGTAATTGCCACGTTATCTATATTATTTAGTTGCAGTTTTTGTAGAGCTTTCATTGTGATAGCATTAAAAAAAAAATCGAAATGTCAAGGCAAACAACCTTTGATGAAAGGCAAATTGTGATTTTCAATTACCAAAAAGGAAAATCCGTTCGCAAAATAAGTGAAGTTGTTAAAAAAGTAAATCTATGGTGTTTAGTGTACTAAAACAGTTTCGGGAAGGTCGAATAGAAAATAAACCAAAAAGTATTGAAAGCAAAACAAAAATTTGCGATAGAAATGTGCGGTTTCTTTTAAGAAAAATAAGAAGTGATTCTTTGCTGTCCGCCATTGGCCTTTAAAAAATGTTAAAGGACACTAAAAATGTTGAGTTAAGGGCAGAAAGAGTTCGCCGGTTTGTTAGGAGAAACGAATTGAGTGGCTGAGTTGCGCACAAAAAGCCGTTAATATCAGAAAAGAATAGTCGTTTAAGAATGCAATTCGCCAAAGAGCATGTGACATCAGAATCGAAAAGATTAGTTTCGGTTTCGTCCGTAAAAAGGACTTTTAATGAATTGACCGAATTATGATTGAAGTTGGAGAACAAAATGCGACTTACCTTTGACCAGAAACTCATATCCTTTGGCGAATTGCATTCTTAAAAGACTATTCTTTTCTGATATTTCTTTGGCCAATTGCATTCTTAAACGACTATTCTTTTCTGATATTAACGGCTTTTTGTGCGCAACTCAGCCACTCAATTCGTTTCTCCTAACAAACCGGCGAACTCTTTCTGCCCTTCACTCAACATTTTTAGTGTCCTTTAACATTTTTTTAAGGCCAATGGCGGACAGCAAAGAATCACTTCTTATTTTTCTTAAAAGAAACCGCACATTTCTATCGCAAATTTTTGTTTTGCTTTCAACACTTTTTGGTTTATTTTCTATTCGACCTTCCCGAAACCGTTTTATTACACTAAACACCATAGATTTACTTTTTTAACAACTTCACTTATTTTGCGAACGGATTTTCCTTTTTGGTAATTGAAAATCACAATTTGCCTTTCTTCAAAGGTTGTTTGCCTTGACATTTCGATTTTTTTTGTTAATGCTATCACAATGAAAGCTCTACAAAAATTGCAACTAAATAATATAGATAACGTGGCAATTTCAGTTAGTTTTCTTAGAAAACAGCAGGTGTCCCACTTTGAGTGTGACCTGCATTAAAAAAAAAAATACTAGACAGATCATTTTCATCTTTTTTTTTAAACAAATCTGGGTTGTTTTTTGATATTTTTTTTTATTTTAGAATAATTTGAGGTCAACATTAAGCAATAAAAATAAAATTTTTTTAAAAAAGTGAGCAACTCTGCATTTTCTTTCGTAAAGAAGTTTATTGAAGATTTTATTTCTTAGGTGTCCCACTTTGAGTGTGAGTTACTGTATCTGAAAAGTCTTTATTTGTCACACATTATTTATACACAAAAAATGCTTATTGCTAATTATTTACAAATGCGTGTTTGTGCTGACTGCACAAAAGAAAATTATGAACATTATTGATAGAGTTCAAAGTTATCGTATTGTAACGTGCGCTTAGTTCGCAAAATAAAACTTCACTTTTTATTTATTTATTTCTACCACTTTATTCAGTATCTATCTTTATTCGAACTCAACTCGACTATTGGACTATCACTGGTTAACAACACTTCACTCTTAACTTTATCACTCTATAATCAAAACTGACTGCTCGTTGCGTCAGCGGTCCTATTTATATAGAACAACACTCATCTAGAGCGTTCCAGTTTCTTCTCCATGGTTTCCACATTTGCTGTCAAAAATCTCTACACTCACACACACTGGCTTACAAGCAATGCCTGTCATTTGATACCATTCCATTATAGTGTTGCCAGTTGTGTTTTCGGTTGAACCTTTTCGATTAGGAAATTGGTATAAATGTTGGGTGTTCATTACACTGCCTCCTCCTTAAGATTGTTCGTCCCGAATAATTCCATCTGCAGCCTTGCCACTATATCGATGCAGCCGGTCACAATGAACTACTTTTAACTTACCTCTTAATCCTCTTTGGATGCGGTAAACCACGTCGTTAATCCTCGTGACAACAGTATAAGGACCTTCCCAGTTTCGCTGAAGTTTCGGTGACAATCCCTTTTGACGATGAGGATTATAAAGCCACACACGATCTCCTGCTTGGAATCCTGCCTTTGTCGCTTTTGTGTCATACCGGGTCTTCATCCGGTCGCCATACACTGTGACCCATGTCCCTGTTCTCTTAGGTCTATCTGTAAGCCTACCCACCTCTATGTTTGAATCACAGACATAACAATTTCGGAACCACTTCTCCACGTCACCTCTAACATGCAGCCAGTAAAAGCGTTTTCGCACGTTCTCCAGCGTCTTGTTGACTCCCAGGTGGCTTCCTGTAGGGTTTCTATGCATCTTTTGTAAAACCTCCTTGATTTTCGATTGAGGAACAATAAGCTGCATTACAAAAGATTTACCGTCAGGAGATTCCCATTTGCGCTGGAGTACTCCTTCTTGCACGCGAAGCGAATCCCACTGTGCCCAATAGGCTTTGACAACAGGGCTTTGGTCAGAAATGTCGTCCCAGCCAGGTTTCGTGTTGTTCTCTTTCCATTTGAGAATCGGTCCGATGTCTGGATCCTTCGTTTGAGCAGACCTCAATTCTTCCTTGTTCCATCCGAATATGGGTTCCATTCTCTTCCGCTGAGTCTTGGTCTCTACTTTCCCCCAGCAATTCCATTGGGGGTTTTCTACCTGATGTCCAATTCGGTATTGATAAGTCTGCGGTCTTACTCTACAGTTCACGGATTGATTTTCTTGGACTTCACAACGTCGACAAGAAGTTTCAGTTTTAATTGGTGGAAACCGGCATTGTCGCTGTAAGTGCCCCGTCTTATTACAATTCCAACATCTGGCAAGTCCGTTCCGCTGGTTCCTTTGTAGCTTAACTCCTGGGCATGATCCAGCCTCGAATATGGCTTCTCTTTGACAATGTACCATTTGAGAAGCTTGCTCAGATGCTTCCATCATTAATGCAAACTCTAGAGTTTCAGAAAGAGTTCGTGTTCTAGCAGTTCGCACAGATCTCTGAAGATGTTTGTCAGAAATGGCACGAACGAAGGACTCAACAGCCAGATGGTTGATGATTTCTTCTCCAGCATCCGGGTATGCCAGGTGAACCAGTCTTTCGACGTCTGCTTGGAGCTGCTGTAGACTTTCACCCCTTTTCTGAACTCTGTTATTGAGTTGGACTCGGAAGACTTCTTTCAAGTGGCTATCACCAAAGCGTTTATCTATAGCTGCCACGAGAGAACTGAAATCGTTGCTCTTACCAGCTGGAACAGTTTGAAGTAATTCAGCTGCTGGTCCTCTAAGAGCAAGAGTCAGTGCTGTGTATTTGTCTTCGTCAACCCAGCCATTTGCTGTCGCAGCTGCCTCGAATTGTCTCTTGTAAACTGACCAAGACGACTGTCCATCGAATGTTGGTGGTTGTACTTCTCTTTGCTTTAGACAATCTCCACAAGTTTTCCGTAGCTCCATTTTCCGCATCTGGTCTAGTTCCTTAGCCATGTTTTCGATTCGTTTCTCCAAAGTGGCAAGCTGACTTTCGCATTGACTCTCAAGCTTGGAAAATCGTTTCTCAACACATTCAATGCGTTTTTCTAGGCCACAAACATTTTTCTCAATGTTACCCAATTTGCTTTCTAGAATGTTTTTCTGACCTTCCAAAACATTCTGTTGCGCCTCAAGTCTTTCGAGAATATTCTGTTGTTCCTTCTTTTGCTCGTTTCGTTGCTCTTCAATCAGCTTCTTTTGTTCGTTTCGTTGTGCTTCCAGTTGTTCGAGAACATTCTGCTGTTCCTTCTTTTGATCGTTTCTCTGCTCTTCCAGACGTCCGAGAATATTCTGCTGTTCCTTCTTTTGATCGTTTCTCTGCTCTTCCAGACGTCCGAGAATATTCTGCTGTTGCTCTTCAATCAGCTTCTTTTGTTGTACTTCGAGTCGTTCGAGAACATTCTGCTGTTCCTTCTTTTGCTCGTTTCGCTGTTCTAACAAAAGTTTCATCATACTAGAAAAATCTACACTTTCACTTACTTCCTCTTCTTCCACTTCTATTTCAAAAACAAAAGTGTTTACGTCTTCCCCTTGCTGTTCCAAATAGTTACGCAAGCGCAGGATGAGCTCATTTTTCGATCCCGCTCTAGAAAGATTTCGCTTACCTAACTCACTTTTAAGCTCAATGCAGTTGAGCTCTTCTAACAACTTACCCATTTTCGCTGTATATAATTATTATTTTTCTTTTTACTTTTTTTTTTTTTTTACACTTTATTAGTCAAATAAGTTTTATTTACACTTCTGACACCAATGTAACGTGCGCTTAGTTCGCAAAATAAAACTTCACTTTTTATTTATTTATTTCTACCACTTTATTCAGTATCTATCTTTATTCGAACTCAACTCGACTATTGGACTATCACTGGTTAACAACACTTCACTCTTAACATTATCACTCTATAATCAAAACTGACTGCTCGTTGCGTCAGCGGTCCTATTTATATAGAACAACACTCATCTAGAGCGTTCCAGTTTCTTCTCCATGGTTTCCACATTTGCTGTCAAAAATCTCTACACTCACACACACTGGCTTACAAGCAATGCCTGTCATTTTATACCATTCCATTATAGTGTTGCCAGTTGTGTTTTCGGTTGAACCTTTTCGATTAGGAAATTGGTATAAATGTTGGGTGTTCATTACAGTATTACAAGTTGAATTCACAAATTAATGCTGATTTAACGAAATTTGAAAGTATAGAGTATTGTACAGTATGGTTAGCAAGTTTAATGAATTTAGTGAATGATAGTATGGCAAACAAAAACTTATTTATTATAATTATATGGTGATGATTTGTTGATCTTGAACAGTAGACTTAAGTATTTTTAATTAGATTTAAGTAATTTTAAGAACACACAAAAAAAAATCATCTAGAAAACTTAGTTTTTCAATTTTTCTTAGTCTTAACCATATCTATAAGTTGTAAATTAATAATTTATCCTTAGGCCGAAAGGCATTAGAAATAAGGTTTCTACTCTTTGAACATGCTTCTCCATACTGAGAGCCGTTCGGACCAGTTCTTCGAAATTTTGTGTTCCCAGGGTAAATAGGTATTGACCCAACTGTTTGTTTGCAACGCCTGATGCGAGAGCCGATTTTGCGAAATCTGAGAGCTGGGTTTTCACAATCTCAGAGTTATCACCATATTTAATTTCTGCAGCTTCGCGGCATTGTGATAGGGCATGCCTTAGCCTGCTTATAAAAGTATTCAAAGTCTCAAATTGGCTTTGGCGACTAGTTATTAAGCAATTTACTAAGTCGTTATAGTCCTCAATGGGTAAGTAGGGCCGGTTGAGTGTATTCTCGAATTCTTTGAAATCTACTGGCTTAGTAGTTTGGATGAGATCGAGCGAATCTTCTCGCAACTTTGTATCGAGAATTTGGAGGAAAAGCTTCTCGTCCTCAGCAGGTATGTGATTTATAATTGGGCGAATGCATGTCAAGAATGTTTGTAACTTTTGAGCTACCCTAGCATCGGTTCCTCCTGAAAATTCAGGTATTCCGTGAGACAATTTAAGGAGCTTCTCAAATCCTAACGACATTTTGACTTTCTTTTTCGCGTCTTTGGGTTTGGTAATTTCCAATGGAGGTGTTTCCAATGGGGTGTGTCGGCTTGTATTGGGGTTTGAGTGACTATGGTTTTACGAATGATTTTATTTTTTCGTAAACCGACAACTTCGTCATTCACTGATTGAATTTGAGATTCAAATATTTCCTCGCGCCTTCTTAATTTTTCTTTCCCACTTTGAAACTCTGTCTCCTTATTTTTTAAAATAGCTTCCTTCCGTTTGACTTCCTCTTCTCTAGCCTTGAGGATAGTTATACGCTTGGACAGGTCTGAAATTATTTCTTCAGCCTGGCTGTTCGTATACTCACAAAATAAAACATCTGACTATAAGTACGTCGCGAAGATTGAACCACACGATAGTGGGACACTCTTTGTGGAGATGCATTTCTATATGAATAATACTCATTCAGAGGACATTACATAGTTCAAAAAACTTCACGATATAAAATCTTAAGGAATACCCTATCTAGTAGGTACTGGATCACACGACTATGATAATGTTTTACATCGTTTTTTGGTCATGCCACGGTACGGAGATAATATCTGGAAACTTTTCATTGAAAACAGAAGAAAAATTCCAGAACATACCATCTACCGTTTAGCGTTACAGATATTAGATGTGTGCGAATACATTCACGGCAGAACCTATGCCCATACAGATTTAAAAGGAACAAACATCTTATTAGGTTGTGAAAAAGACAATACCACTCAAGCGTATCTGGTAGATTTCAGCTTAGCAAGCCACTACACCCAAGAAAATTTCAAACCAAATCCTAAGAAAATGCACCACGGTACAATTGAGTACACCTCTAGAGATGCTCACCTAGGTGTAATCACCATGCGAGGAGATTTCGAGATCCTTGGATATAACCTTATCGAGTGGTCAGGAGTGATGTTGCCTTGGGAGCAAGAAAATCTTCTCAAAATTCCTTTAAGGGTCCAAAAGTCAAACGAAACCTTTATGGGTAATGTTACTATAAGTTTGAACTATACCACAATCAAACACCAAATGCAATTCTGGAGTTCATAAAATATGTCGCTTCTTTGAAGTACAATGAGATACCCGACTATAATAAATGTCGACAACTATTCCAATCAGGACTAAAAACTCTTAAAGCTATTAACTCAGGTGATCTAGAGTTCAAATTAAGCCCTACACAAAAATTTATATCTTTACCAAGATGGGAGTCTGACCAAGAAAACAAAGACGAAAACAGTAGCATATTTGAAAAGAATAACTCTGAAATAAATTTAGTAATTAAAAACCAACCAAAAAGCAATAAAACAATTCAACTCAATCTAAAGGAAGGGTTGAAAATTCCCTCTAGATCGAGAATGACTGTTGAACTACCGTACAGAAGTGAAGAAACCATGATCTGTCTATCCAAACAAATTGAGGACGGAGTGTTCTTGGGTAGCTGTTTGATAGGAGACAATAAAAGACACGTTGTAGTACCCATAATAAATACACATCAACATGAAATCAACACATATCGAGCTGGAAATGGCCCCCCTAAAAGATTTCGATGTAGTAGATATCAATACCCACCAAAAAGATTTTGGTACTGACGAGGTAGTATGTTATCATACAATAACTCAAAATAATATCGTAAACAATAGAATACAAGAATTAACAACCAAATTGAACAAAGATGATAGCCTAAACGAAGAAGAAAAAGAATCTATAGTAGACCTTTGTTCAAAATACAATGACATATTTTTCCTACCGGGTGACAGACTCACTCACACTACAACCATGCTGCATAAAATCCCAATTAACCAAGACCAAGCCCCTATAAACACCAAAATGTATAGGCTTCCCTGAGAAACAACGGGGAATAATAAATGAACAACTTGCTGAAATGTTAGAAAACGACATAGTCCAATCCAGCAAAAGTCCTTGGAACTCACCACTTTTAGTGGTACCCAAAAAGGCAGGACCCGACGGAGAGGTACGTTGGAGGGTACTTGTCGACTTCCGTAAGGTGAACGAATGCACGATAGGAGATGCTTTCCTGCCACCTCGTATCGAAGACATACTTGACCAATTTGGTCATGCTAGATATTTCACAACACTGGATCTTGCCAGTGGTTACCATCAAGTTCTTGTCCATCCAGAAGATAGGGAAAAAACAGCTTTCAGTACGGCCTATGGCCACTACGAATTTAAGCGAATGCCTTTTGGACTCAAAGGAGCTCCAGCGACATTCCAAAGACTTATGAACTATATCCTTACTGGTCTACAAGGACTAGAATGCTTTGTCTATTTAGATGATATAGTCGTCTATGGAAAAAATCTGGTAGACCATAACAGAAAATTGGAGTTAATTTTCGAGAGAATGCGAGAACATAACTTAAAATTGAACGTAGAGAAATGTCAATTTCTCAGACGAGAAGTAGTATATTTAGGACAAAAATGTTCCGCAGAAGGAGCACTTCCCGATCCAGGAAAAACTAGTTGTGTGCAAAACTTCCCTGTACCTCGCACGCTGAAGAAAACATAATCCTTCCTTGGTTTGGCCAATTACTACCGGAAATTGTTGCGGACTTGTTGCCCACTAGGTTCGGGGTATTAAAAATGGAATAAAAGAAAAAATTTTAACAAATAATTCGTCGATGTAATCTGAGGATAATTCCTTTTTGGTTTCTCATGCCATCTGTTGGGAATTAGACGGATAGTAGAGCTCGAAAATAATGGATTACGTGGCCGAAACGAGAAATTGTGGAGAAAGAGCGAAGAAAAAAAATATGGCCGGGAGGAAAAGTAATAATCGAGGTGCGCCCCTGTTGAGGAAAAATATGGATAATATGCCAAGTGGAATTTATTTTCTTATTACATCTCGAAACGTGCTAGGCAATAGTTACATTCTTTCTAGTAAAGAAAAATTAAAAGTTAATAAAAAGAAAGTAAAAATAATTGGGGGCGGAAACGTAAGCGTTTAAAATGTTTTTCTTTAGTATTTTTGTGTTACTAAATCGAGGAAAGTCCTCTCGGCTGCGCCAGGAGCACGGGAAAATCTAGGAAGAAAAGATAGAGGCATCGTACACCGTACATGCGGAAAAAATTTTAGTTCAAAGGAGTACTTCGGTTCAGGTGAGGAGACTAATGATGTCGTTAGAGAGGTAGTACAAATTCAGTAACGTTTATTCAGGCCACACCACATCACAGCAAGTGAATTTTGGGCGGTGCCAGCTTGTCTGCATGCGGCAGGGGATCGCTGGGCCGCCACATCATTAAAAAAATCTGTTTTTCTTTGTCTCCCACTTATTCAACTGAGGCGTAGGGGGAGGAGGATCGATCGGTAGATAACCATACACGGCGTGGAAAATTAGTTAGGAGGTCGCCTTCGAGGTTACCGAGGTAATCGTCCGAGAACCGAGTAGCAAGGCCCCGAACGACCACCCGACTGGGATTAACGTTCCTGCACGGCGTAATACCCAGGTAATGGGTGCACCAGGTGATTTTTAAAAAAAGAAAATATATATATACGTATATTACTAGTGGTGGATATAAGAATAAAAAACAAAAAAATCAAAAAAAAAAAGAAATATCATATTACGCTCCCGGTAAATTTTTTTTATATGGAATACAGTAGAGGTCCTCCTTAAAGGACCCTTAACTTTTATAAAGTAATGCTTTTGGGAATACCAAGTCCCAAGGGGTCGTCCACACCCCGCGGTTTAAAGCTTTTATTTGCTAAACCAATGAATCCAGCGTAAATGAATTTAAGCTATTTGATTAAGGCTCGTTTGACCTATCAGAAATTACTATAACGTCATAAGCATTTGAGTATCCTAAGTAAGTTCTTAAAATCTATCGAAATTAAACTAGCGTTTAAGAATTAGGTTAACTAATAAGAATCGGTCGTAACGATTACGATAATTGAATAATATCCTATTACAAAATTCCAGTCATAGTACAAATATGTAATTATATTGTAGACGTTATCCTTCGTTTTGATTTATATAAAATCGTAATATTTCTTTATCGATAACCAGTGTAAGTGAGACGGGTGATTCTTTGGGGAATAGGGCATACTGCCTCAACATCTGCAGTACCCGGAAGTGGTAATAGTCCGTCTGCGGTCCAATTTCAGTGAAGTCTATATAAAACCGGCCTGATATGTGTTTATGGTTGCGGTTGAGGGTGTGTTCCGGGGGCAAGATCCCCCCCATTCCGGCGAGTTTAGCTGAGCCCCGCAAGCAGGCCACGTCCCTGGGAACATAACAATTTTTTTTTGTCCGATTCCTCTAGTAAACCGTAACAATAATGGCGCCCAACGTCTTAGCACAACATATTCCAACGTATTTGGCTTTCAGTTCAAGGTAAAGGATTTAGTCCGATGCCTAGATTTTTCGCTAAGATTTTTTTTGTAGTCTTAGTTTTTGTGAGTTAAACTAAAATCGCTGGGGGGGTTTCAATCTCGTATGTCTTTATCAAGAAGGTCTGACGTACTCAGATAAACTGCGACGAGTCTTTGGCAATCCTCGGTTACTGCGGTTAGTGAGTGTTTTCTTCCTACTTCAAACTGGACTGGAGGTAGATTTTTGGTTTCGTATGTCTTCTCCTAGAAAGTCGTTGACATACTAAGGGGAACTGCGACGAATTCCGGAAAGATGCAGCCAGTACCGTACTTTTTCTAAGTCCTGTTTACCTTAGATTCCCGATTCCAAGTTTCAACTTTTTATTTTTTTTTCTAAATTTCGATTTCAATCCTTATGTCTTGTCAACTTAAATTTTAATTTAGAGTCGGTGACCGTGTTTGGCGGATCGTTGAACAACGCTGCACCGTTCCAGCTTTATCTTCTTTCTTCTAATTTTTTTTTTTGAGTTTATAGCTCGATTTTAGTGTTTTGTTTCCCTCGCCGTTCCAAGTCTTCCGACAAAGTCCTTAACAACTGAATGAAATTGTGGGATTAGTGAGGAGAACTAACTCTTGTCCTATCGTTAATTCTCTACTTTTTGTAATCCCCTCTTCTACATAGCCACTTCCAGGAACTTAATTTTGTCCGTCCGATGTCTATTTTAGTTTTGAAAGATACCATTAGTAAGGTCATGCCATGTTGATAAATAACCGCCGTAGACGCTACTTGAAGCGCCCCAAATCCGTATTGAAAAAAAAACCACCAACAGATTTTGTTTGTTATCAACCGACGTTAGTTTCGATAGTTAGCTTACGACTATTTTTAAAACCACTAGTAATCTAATCTTAAATTAACTCATTATTATCTAAAAATTTATAGTTTTCCTAAGAAAAACAAATTTTTCAAAAAAAAAAAAAAAACCAGTTCAGTTTCATAAATTTCCTACGTTTAGTGTAACTTATCTTCTCAGCGCTTAAAGAATTATCACCTGTTACCAACTTCTTCGTTCTAGTAGTAAATTTTCTTAAATTTCTGGTCGTTAGTAAGTGATATCTTAGTTATAACTTAAAGATGTATCCAGTCGGCAGGGATGAAGAAGAACGCGTCCGCAGACTCATAAGGGATGCGGACGTAGATGAAAATGTTAGATTGACTAGGTCAGCAAGCCAAAATTTAGATGTTACCGAAAGACTTCGAGTAATGTATTCTCCTTTCGCGACAGATAGACATATCCGCTCTACGTCTAATATACCCGCCGTCAGTTCAAGTAGGCCACCGGAAGATCATCAGAATGGCAGTAACATAGATTCTGTTTCTACGCCTTCGTTTAGTGATCTCAGTGGACAGGGAGCAGAAGCGTTGCATACGCAACGTGGAAGTTTTGGGTCAATGAACCAAACAGTTAGGCCCAATACGGGAATTACACCACCGATACCTCCTCCTAAGCCAGTTAGCGTAAATGCCAGTAACGAGACGGGGTATAGAGACGTTCTAGATAGTCTTTCGCAAAGACCGCCGGCAAGCAGAAGGAAAGAGAAAAATATAATTCCAGAAGATTTCAGGGCGTATGTAAATCTAGCTATTGTTGAAGCTCTTTCGGCATACCAACAATCAGTTCAAAGGGATGTATCAAATACTCTGAAGAATGAAATTCAAACTCAGCTTAGTGGATTCTTCAGAGATTTGAATTTAAATCGTCCTTCTCCACCAACCGTTAATGCGCCACCGAAAACAACTAACGGTCAGTATAATTTTCTGCCACCGATTATTCCGCCATCTCACCAACTACCTCGATCGGAACCAGGTGGAAGTGCTTTTGTTCCTTCGGAACAACAGCGCAGGAGAACTCAAGAACAGTTCAGACGAAGTCAAGAAAGAATTTCCCAACCTAACGGTTTCCCAGATGCTAATTTAGGGCCGGGAAAAAATAATAATGCTTTACCGGTAAACCAACCAATTCCATACATTTATCCACCTTGGTATCCACATCAATATTCGGCTCCTATTAAGATCAAAAAATAGGGTCTTAAATTCGAAGGTCCACTAGCAACCTTAACGGTTGAAGATTTTGTCTTCCAGCTAGAGACTTTGCAAAGTCAGTATCAGTGTCCTTGGGCCGAAATCTTGCGTGATTTCCACCTTTTGCTTTCTGAAAATGCGCTGGACTGGTTCTGGCAATTCCACAAAACTAATTACAGGCCCGACTGGTCCTCTCTTCGCGAAGCTCTGATGCGTCAGTTCAAAAATAATCGGTCTGATTACGACATTATGCGTGAAATAATGGACCGTAAGCAGGATTTCTCGGTGAGTGTTGATGATTTTTTGGCAGCGGTAAGCCCAATCAAGTCGCAATTAAGGATCCCAATTCCGGAATTTGAAAAAGAGTCTGAACCACCGGTTTGTTAACTTGGTATACCCAATGCCGATTCATTCCTTGGATCAGTTGAGAAACGCATGTAAGGATGTGGAATCAGCTTTTCCAAGGAAAGAAACAGAACTTCCCAAATTTTCTAGACCACAAGCCAAACATATGGCTAACGAGATCGAGTATGATGAGACATACCAGTATTCTGATGAACAGCTTGCAGCTCTCCAGTTCAGTGGAATTCGTCAAAGACTTCCACACCGAAAGTATGTAGATACTTCAAATTTCATCTGCTGGAACTGCAAAGCGCTGGGTCATTCATATTTTGAGTGTTAATCCGATGTCCGTAATCTGTTTTGTTTCAAGTGTGGGCTGGAAGGCGTAAGAACCCCACACTGTACCAAATGCAATACGGGAAACAGGTCGAGGGACGTGAAGACAACGGGGGAGTCACGTCCGAGTCGAAATCAGAACCCGATATAACTTCCAAAACTGATTTTAATCCTGAAATAAAAAGGGTTGAAAGTCCTCGTATGGAAAGGGGCCAAAAGCAAATAACCATATTGAAAAGAAACATACCAGAAACTAAAATAAAAGAAACTAAAATATACCCAACTTTTTCCCTGATAAAACCATTACATATAAGAATTGCAGAATACAACAAGACACATAACCGAATTTTTAATAGTGAAATATACACCCCGTCGAAAAAAATTATTAAGGCTAGAGCTGGATTTGAGACTAGAAGAGCGACTAGAAAACGTATTTTGTCTACTATCGTTGAAGTATTTTCCGATCCAAGACCATATGCAAAAATCAAAATTGGTAGTAAAGAGGTTTTCGGACTTCTCGACAGCGGAGCCAGTGTGAGCATATTCGGCAAAAACTGCTTACAGCTGGTTAGCGAACTAGACATTCCTATTACTAAGTTTCAGTCGGGGGTTAAAACAGCGGATGGTAAGAGTCAATCGATTGTAGGGAAAATACAAGCAAAAGTCAGTTATAATGGAAAAGAAGAAATAATCACGTTTTTCCTAGTCCCTAGCCTAGACCAGGAGATCTACCTCGGGGTAGATTTCTGGAAAATTTTCAACTTAGCACCAAACGTCATAAACTCGATTTCGTTGACCGAAGCTTCAGAGGTAGCTAACACTCATCCACTGAGCGCTGACCAGCAAGCCCAATTGGAAGCGGTCAAGGGGAAATTTCTTTGTTTCGATCGGGATGGTCTCGGAAAGACGACGCTCATGGAACACGTCATTGATACGGGATATGCGATCCCTGTGAAACAGCGTCTCTACCCTGTCTCGCCAGCGGTACAAGCCATTTTGTATGAAGAGTTAGATCGGTGTTGAGCCTCGGCGTTATAGAGAAGAGTGAAAGTCCCTGATGCTCACCAGTTGTGCTCTTGCGGAAACCAGGCAAAAATCGACTTTGCCTGGATTCTCGCAAGGTGAATGCACTGACCAAGAAAAATGCCAATCCTCCTCCCCATATCGACTGGCTCACCAGCCGACTACCGGATACGTACTACATCAGTAGTATTGATCTAAAGGAAGCATTCTGGCAAATACCTCTGGAGAGACAGAGTAGGGAAAAGACTGCCTTTGCGTTACCGGGAAGACCCTTGTACCAATTCACTGTCATGCCCTTTGGGTTGTGTAATGCAGCTCAAAGGCTGTTCCAGTTAATGGACAAGGAGATTCCTGCACGACTTAGGGATCGAGTCTTCGTATACCTTGACGATTTTTTGATCATGGCGCCGGATTTCCAGATGCATATTGCTCTGGTAAACGAAGTAGCCGACTGCTTACGCAAAGCGAATCTCACCATCAACATGAAGAAATCCAAGTTTTGCTTCAAAGAGCTAAAATACTTGGGCTTCATAGTTGGTGGTGGGAAGCTTAAGACCGATCCTGCTAAGGTGGAAGCCATTGTCGACTTCCCAGTCCCAAAAACCCCAAGGCAGGTTCGGCGGTTGCTTGGTTTGGCAGGGTGGTATCGGAGGTTTATCAAAGATTTTTCTAGCCTGACGGCACCCTTGACCGACCTGTTAAAAAAGCGAAACGAAAAGTTCAAGATGACAGACGAGGCCTTAAGAGCGTTTGAGGATTTGAAGCTGACGTTGACTAAAGCACCGGTTCTTACACATCCCGATTTTTCAAAGCGTTTTTACATCCAATGTGATGCCTCGGATGCAGGAATCGGTGCGGTGCTATTTCAGAAAAACACGGACGACGAAGAGGTCCCGATTTCTTTCTTCTCCCAGAAGTTCAATAAAAGTCAGAGGAACTATAGTGTCACCAAGAAGGAGTGTATGGCGGCGGTGATGGCCATACAAAAGTTCAGGCCATATGTCGAGGGCATGGACTTTACTGTAATCACAGATCACTCTAGTCTCCGCTGGCTAATGACCATGAAAGATCTGAGCGGTAAATTGGCCCGATGGAGTTTGCTGCTACAGTCCTATGTCTTCGACATACAACATCGAAAAGGCAGCCTGAACGTCGTTCCGGATACTCTTTCTCGGGTACACGTAGATTCTCTGACCATAGAGGAAGTAGCTCCACTTATCGATCTAGAATCAACTGAATTCCAATCCGACGAATACTTACATTTGATTGACACTGTCCAAGAAAATAGTGTTGAACTACCGGACCTTAAAGTCGAAGATGGGTACGTTTACAAACGGGCGTTTAGAAATCTAGGTGACGAAGCTATGCAAGAGCATACTTGGCTACTGTGGGTACCTTCAGCTTTAACTGAGGATATTATTAGCAAAACTCATAATCCACCTAAGACCGCTCATGGCGGGATTGCCAAAACTTTATTTCGGATACGGCAGTACTTCCATTGGCCGAACATGACCGTCCATGTCCGTGAATACGTGTCTAATTGCTCCGTATGTAAGCAGGCGAAAGCGTCTAACCAAGTATCTCGACCCCCTATCGTTCATTCATATTGCACGGATTGTCCATTTGAAAAATTGTACATTGATTTTCTAGGGCCCTACCCTAGGTCAAAGTCCGGGAATGCGTTCGTGTTCGTAGTGTTAGATCATTTGTTTAAATTTGTTTTCTTGAAAGCTATGAAAAAACGCTAACATCAAGTTCCTACAACAAGAGGTTTTTAGCATGTTTGGAGTGCCTCGTATAATACTGTAACGTGCGCGTAGTTCGCAAAATAAAACTTCACCTTTCAAATTATTTCTATCACTTTTATTCAGTATCTATACTTTATTCGAACTCAACTCGACTATTGGACTATCACTGGTTAACAACATTTCACTCTTACCTTTATCACTCTATAATCAAAACTGACTGCTCGTTGCGTCAGCGGTTCTATTTATATAGAACAGCACTCATCTAGAGCGTTCCAGTTTCTTCTCCATGGTTTCCACATTTGCTGTCAAGCATCTCTACACTCACACACACTGGCTTACAAGCAATGCCTCTCATTTATACCATTCGATTATAGTGTTGCCAGTTGTGTTTTCTGTTAAACGTTTTCGATTAGGAAATTGGTATAAATGTTGGGTGCTCATTACACTGCCCCCTCCTTAAGATTGTTCGTCCCGAATAATTCCATCTGCAGCCTCGCCACTATATCGATGCAGCCGGTCACAATGAACTACTTTTAACTTGCCTCTTATTCCTCTTTGGATGCGGTAAACCACGTCGTTAATCCTCGTGACAACAGTATGAGGACCTTCCCAGTTCTGCTGAAGTTTCGGTGACAATCCCTTTTGACGATGAGGATTATAAAGCCACACACGATCTCCTGCTTGGAATCCTGCCGTTGTCGCTTTTGTGTCGTACCGTGTCTTCATCCGGTCGATGTAGGTTTTCATCCGTTCCCTTGTTCTTTTATGGATGTCAGCGAGTCTCTCCTTGAGGTCATCCACATACTCGTTCGTGTCCTGTGGCTCCTCTGTGAGGCATCCAAATTTAATTTTTTTTTTTTTTTTTTTTTTTTTTTTTTTTTTTTTTTTTTTTTTTTTTTTTTTTTTTTTTGCATCTCAGAGACTTAAGTGGCACTGAACTTAGAGCAAGCTCGTCTGTACACACTTATCTACGCTCTTCATCATTAATGCAAGTGTTAGTGGTTAGTAAATAACGCCAACACAAGCACAAAGAGAACGTATACGAGGAAAAATAAAAAAACATTACAAAAATATTACAAAGTAAAACTTAAATTAAATTAACATTAAGAGAACAAACTAAACTAGTGAAACAAGGTTATAAATAAAAAATTAAATTAAACTACAGTAATAAAAAATCTACTAAACATGAATCATGCAGATGGTACACTGGTTCTTAATATTAATTTTAAACTACTTTTACTAATGTTGAAATCGACAATAAAAGGATTAGAGTTGAATAACCTACTCATGCGTGCTAATGGCTCATGCATTCCATAGTTAGTTCGGTGGTGGGAGCGATGTATAAACTCTAAATTACGTAGTTGGTGAGTCCCTCCGCGATAGTTGAATCCTACGTGGGAGAGCAAGTCGGGAGCATCAATTATACCGGTTATTAATTGATGAAAAAACACTAAATCATTGTTGATTCTTCTCTGTGAGAGGGTTTGAAGATTTAATAAGCGAATACGATTTTCATAGGGAGGGAGATTGAAAGGATCTTCCCAAGGAAGACCTTTGAGAGCGAAGCGTATGAATCTGTGCTGTATTGCTTCGATTCGAGATTTATGAATATCATAAAATGGTGACCACACCTGAGAAGCATACTCTAGATGGGGACGAACATAACAGTTGTATAAAGAGAGGGTAACATAAGGGTCATTAAATTCCTTAGCCCATCGCTTAATAAAGCCAAGCATTGAATTTGCTTTGTTAATAATGAGGTTGATGTGTTCATTAAATTCGAGGTTGGTACTAAAAAGAACACCGAGGTCCCGGAATCTAGAAACTTGAGATAGGGATTGATGCGATATTGAATATTCTCCAATGCTAGGAGATCTTTTACGGGAAAAGGTCATACTTTGGCACTTGGAAGTATTTAAAATTAGTCCGTTCATTGAACACCATACAACAAAACTATCAATATCTTTTTGTAAGAAGTCGCGATCTGAAGCATTTTCGATGATTTTAAAAATTTTCATATCATCAGCAAAGATTAAAATGTCGCTATAGGAGATGCAAGAAATTACATCATTTATTGCAATAATGAAAAGCAAGGGGCCAAGATGACTACCTTGTGTCACGCCAGACATAGCATTGAAAGGTTTTGACAAAACGTTACGAAATTTGACTTCATAAGACCTATTTTTTAAGTAGGAACTTATCCAAGCAATAAATACTGGGGGAAATCCAAAGGCTTTTAGTTTATAAAGTATGACGTTATGAGACAGTTGGTCAAACGCCTTAGAGAAGTCAGTGTAAATGCAATCAAGCTCGTTCCCACATTCAAGAGCATTGGAACACTTATGATGAAAGGATAGGAGGTTGGTAGCCGTCGATCTTCTTTGCATAAATCCGTGCTGCTGGTGGCAGACAACACTCCTTGAAAAAAAGGATACGCTTTCGCAGACTACTTGTTCAAATACCTTAGGTATACATGAGAGCTTTGAAATAGGTCTGTAGTTTTTTATATCGGATTTTTCACCCTTTTTGAAAACAGGTATGATAAAAGATTTTTTCCAAAGAGTGGGGAATATTCCAGATTTTAATGAAAGCTTGAAAAGATGTTCAAGTGGAGAGGATAATCGTGCGGAACACTTCTTTAAAACAATTGGCGGAATACTGTCCGGACCAGAAGAAACATCATCTTTGAGAGAAGAGAGGTAGTAAGTAATTCTGTCTCTTTGAATAGGGATATTATTAAAATTCACTTGCGAGGAGTGAGTTAAATATTCAAAGTATTTTTCATCAATTTCTAGATTTGTATTACAAAAAGAGCAATTAAATTGGTCTGCAAAGGCATTGCAAATGTCGGGAGTATTTTTTAAAGATATGGTATTGTAATGAACACCCAACATTTATACCAATTTCCTAATCGAAAACGTTCAACCGAAAACACAACTGGCAACACTATAATGGAATGGTATAAAATGACAGGCATTGCTTGTAAGCCAGTGTGTGTGAGTGTAGAGATTTTTGACAGCAAATGTGGAAACCATGGAGAAGAAACTGGAACGCTCTAGATGAGTGTTGTTCGATATAAATAGGACCGCTGACGCAACGAGCAGTCAGTTTTGATTATAGAGTGATAAAGTTAAGAGTGAAACGTTGTTAACCAGTGATAGTCCAATAGTCGAGTTGAGTTCGAATAAAGTATAGATACTGAATAAAGTGGTAGAAATAAAATAAAAGTGAAGTTTTATTCTGCGAACTAAGCGCACGTTACATTGGTGTCAGAAGTGTAAATAAAACTTATTTGACTAATAAAGTGTAAAAAAAAAAAAAAAAAGTAAAAAGAAAAATAATAATTATATACAGTGAAAATGGGTAAGTTGTTAGAAGAGCTCAACTGCATTGAGCTTAAAAGTGAGTTAGGTAAGCGAAATCTTTCTAGAGCGGGATCGAAAAATGAGCTCGTCCTGCGCTTGCACAATTATTTGGAACAGCAAGGGGAAGACGTTAACACTTTTGTTTTTGAAACAGAAGTGGAGGAAGAGAAAGTAAGTGAAAGTGTAGATTTATCTAGTATAATGAAGCTATTATTAGAACAAAAGAAACTGACTGAAGAACAACGAAACGAGCAAAAGAAGGAACAGCAGAATGTTCTCGAACAACTGGAAGCACAACGAAACGAACAAAAGAAGCTGATTGAAGAGCAACGAAACGAGCAAAAGAAGGAACAACAGAATATTCTCGAAAGACTTGAGGCGCAACAGAATGTTTTGGAAGGTCAGAAAAACATTCTAGAAGGTAAATTGGGTAACATTGAGAAAAATGTATGTGCCCTAGACGAACGCGTTGAAGGTGTGGAAAAACAGCTTTCTGTTGTAGAGAATCGTTTCGAAATCGTAGAAACCCGATGTGATAAACAGTTCTCTGTTCTGACCAAGGAATTGGACCAGATTCGGAAAATAAAAATTCGAGAGTCTGCTGGGGAGTTTGCAAAGAAAAAGGAGATGAAACCCCCAACATTTGATGGACAGTCTTCTTGGCCAGTCTACAAGAGACAATTTGAGGCCGCCGCGACAACAAATGGCTGGGATGACGAAGACAAGTACATTGCACTGACTCTTGCTCTTAGAGGACCAGCAGCTGAATTACTTCAAACAGTTCCAGCTGGTAAGAGTGGCGATTTCAGTTCTCTCGTGGCAGCTATAGATAAACGCTTTGGCGATAGCCACTTGAAAGAAGTCTTCCGAGTCCAACTCAATAACAGAGTCCAGAAAAGGGGTGAAAGTCTACAGCAGCTCCAAGCAGACGTCGAAAGACTGGTTCACCTGGCATACCCGGATGCTGGAGAAGAAATCATCAACCAGCTTGCTGTTGAGTCCTTCGTCCGTGCCATTTCGGATATAAATCTTCAGAGGTCTGTGCGAACTGCTAGAACACGTACTCTTTCCGAAACTTTAGCATTCGCATTGACAATTGAAGCAGCAGAACAGGCTTCTCAGGGAGTACATCGACTTAGAGAAGCCATAGTCGAAGAGTGCTCTTGCCATAGAGCTGAAATACAAAAGAACCAGCGGAGCGGACTAGCAAGATGTTGCAACTGCAACAAGACCGGGCACTTACAGCGTCAATGCCGACTACCACCAAATAAAGCCGGTTGTCAACATTGTGGAAGCAAGAGATCCAACCCAGAACAAGGTAACAACAACACCAGCGTTACGTATCAGCCCGTTTCCCATCAGGGAAACGAGTAAGAACCAACTTCGAGGGGCAGAGGCTGGTTTCTTGTATCGATGGCCCCAGAACCACCATCCAGGTCTCTCAGACCAAACGAGACAACAAAAGTCTGACTGTGGAAACTACTATTAACGGGAACAAACATGTGGCTACCATCGACACCGGTGCCACAGCCTCCATAGTACGTCGAGACCTGGTAAAGACGACGTGGCTTCATAACACCAATAGCTACCGTCTAAGAACCGCAACGGGAGAAGCAGCAAGAGTATATGGAGAAGTGTGTCTTAAGATCCGACTGGCCGATCTAGTGTTTACTCATCAATTCTTGGTGGCAGATATATGTGACGAGTGCATCATTGGAATCGACTTTATGAAACAGCACGGAGTTATTTTGGACATCGGTAATCAGGTTTTGAAGTACCAAAATAAGGAACTTCCAATGACTTATTCGAACGAGAGTACGTCGACACTGAGGACTGTCATCACGGAAGATCTGATTCTGCCTCCTTCTTCTGAAGTGTTCGTTTGGACAAAACTGGAAGGTGAGTTTGGAAGCCTTCGATACCTAATGGTGGAACCAGACCCAGATTGTTCCTCCCAAAGCGTCATCATTGGGAAAACTCTGGTAGCACCGAAAAACAAAATGGTCCCCGTACGATTACTAAACACCAGACCGTACGATGTAAGGTTGAAGAAAGGAGAAGTCGTTGGACGTTGCGAATCGGTTGCAGCAATTACGAAGATCACAGACGAAGCCCCAAAAAAATTTTAACTCCGGAGGAGCTCAAAACCATCAGAGCTAAAATACTGTATTCATCCAACCTTGATCACCAACAAACAAGGATGGCTGAAAATCTCCTACAAGAGTACACTGACATCTTCGCATCGGCAAAAGGGCAATATGGTAGGACACAGTTGGTGCAGCATCGCATCAACACAGGAGATGCAAGACCGATTCGTCAGCCCGCAAGACGCCTTCCACTGGCCAAACAAGGTGAGGTTGAGGAAATGATAACAACAATGAAGAAGGACGGTCTTATCGAAAATTCCAAAAGTCCTTGGGCGTCACCAGTGGTTCTAGTGAAAAAGAAAGACGGAAGTACTCGTTTTTGTGTGGACTACCGAAGGCTGAACGATGTGACTAAGAAGGACAGCTATCCTCTGCCGAGAATCAGTGATACCCTGGATGCCATGGAGGGAGCCCAGTGGTTTTCGACGCTGGACTTGAAGAGTGGATATTGGCAAGTTGACATCCACCCTGATGATCGGGAAAAGACGGCGTTTTCGACAGGTAATGGGCTCTGGCAGTTTAAAGTTATGCCGTTTGGGCTATGCAACGCTCCGGCAACATTCGAGCGTTTGATGGAGTGCGTTCTTCAAGGACTGACGTGGAAAGCGTGCCTTGTCTACTTGGACGATGTCATTGTTTACGGGAAAACATTTGACCAACATTGCAAGAACCTAAAAGCCGTGTTTCAGAGACTTCGAGAGGCTAACCTTAAACTGAATCCGGAAAAATGTGCACTTTTCAAAACCGAAGTTAAGTATTTGGGACACATCATCTCTTCCCAAGGAGTGAAGACTGATCCTGAAAAAGTTGACTCCGTCAAAAATTGGCCAACACCACAGGACAAACATCAACTCCGAAGCTTTCTTGGTCTTGCCACATATTACCGACGTTTCGTTAAGAACTTTGCTGGAGTTGCAAAGAGTTTGCATCAGCTCACCGAAAAAGGGAAGCAGTTCAAATGGTCAGGTGAGTGTGAAAAATCTTTTCAGGAACTCAAATACCGCCTCTGTAACGCTCCAGTGCTGGCACATCCAACACCTGGCAAAACATTCATCATCGACGCAGATGCAAGCAACGTTGGAATCGGGGCGGTACTATCCCAAGTGCATGATGGCGAAGAGAAAGTGGTGGCATATTATAGTAAGGTCCTCTCGAAGCCTGAAAGAAACTACTGCGTGACCAGAAGGGAACTGCTGGCTCTTATCTTGGCAACAAAGCACTTCCATAAGTACATCTATGGACAGAAATTCCTACTGCGGACAGACCATGGTGCTCTGAACTGGCTGTTGAACTTCAAAAATCCAGAAGGTCAAGTCGCAAGGTGGATAGAAAGACTGCAGACTTATGACTACCAGATTCAACACCGCAGAGAAAAGCTGCACTCCAACGCCGACGCATTGTCCCGAAGACCTTGCAAAGAGGATTGCAAGCATTGTAGGCGACAAGAAAACAAAGAAAATATTACCGCTCAGCGACTAAGAGCTGACCCCATATGCGGATGGAGCAATGAGGAAGTGAGGACCGCTCAACAGGAGGATCCAGATATCGAACCCATTCTCGCATGGAAAGAAAATGAAGAGAAACCTGAATGGGGAGACATTTCTGACCGGAGTCCAGTTCTCAAAGCCTATTGGGCACAGTGGGACTCACTATATGTGCAAGAAGGTGTCCTCAGGCGAAGATGGGAGTCCGTTGACGGTAAATCATATGTGATGCAGCTGATCGTACCGCAATCGAAAGTCAGTGAAGTTCTTCGGGAGATGCACGACGGACCTTCTGGAGGTCACCTGGGAGTTAACAAAACACTGGAGAAGGTGCGACATCGGTTCTACTGGTTACATGCTAGAGACGACGTGGAGAAGTGGTGCCGAACATGTGACAAGTGTGCTGCAACCAAAGGACCTGGTAGGAAGATTCAAGGTAAGATGCATCAGTACAACGTTGGATCGCCTTTTGAGAGGATTGCAGTAGATGTGGCTGGGCCTTTTCCAGAGACCAACGCTGGAAACAAGTACATTCTGGTTGTAATGGACTATTTTAGCAAATGGCCTGAGGCGTATGCCATCCCAAATCAAGAAGCCAAAACGGTAGTCGACCAGATTGTGTTTAACTGGGTAAGTAGGTTTGGCGTACCTATGGAACTCCATTCCGACCAAGGGAGGAACTTCGAGTCAAACATCTTCCAAGGAGTGTGCGGACTACTTGGCATCAAGAAGACCAGAACCACACCGCTTCATCCACAATCTGATGGGATGGTTGAAAGATTCAACCGGACCTTGAAAGAACACCTCACCAAGGTCGTAGGCGACTACCAAAGAGACTGGGATAGGCACGTACCGCTATTCCTGATGGCCTATAGAAGTGCAGTACATAGCTCGACAGGACAAACACCATCTGACATCCTGTTCGGGAAAACCATGCGGCTGCCCAGCGAACTTAAATTTGGATGCCCCACAGAGGAGCCACAGGACACGAACGAGTATGTGGATGACCTCAAGGAGAGACTCGCTGACATCCATAAAAGAACAAGGGAACGGATGAAAACCTACAGCGACCGGATGAAGACACGGTACGACACAAAAGCGACAACGGCAGGATTCCAAGCAGGAGATCGTGTGTGGCTTTATAATCCTCATCGTCAAAAGGGATTGTCACCGAAACTTCAGCAGAACTGGGAAGGTCCTTATACTGTTGTCACGAGGATTAACGACGTGGTTTACCGCATCCAAAGAGGATTAAGAGGCAAGTTAAAAGTAGTTCATTGTGACCGGCTGCATCGATATAGTGGCGAGGCTGCAGATGGAATTATTCGGGACGAACAATCTTAAGGAGGGGGCAGTGTAATGAACACCCAACATTTATACCAATTTCCTAATCGAAAACGTTCAACCGAAAACACAACTGGCAACACTATAATGGAATGGTATAAAATGACAGGCATTGCTTGTAAGCCAGTGTGTGTGAGTGTAGAGATTTTTGACAGCAAATGTGGAAACCATGGAGAAGAAACTGGAACGCTCTAGATGAGTGTTGTTCGATATAAATAGGACCGCTGACGCAACGAGCAGTCAGTTTTGATTATAGAGTGATAAAGTTAAGAGTGAAACGTTGTTAACCAGTGATAGTCCAATAGTCGAGTTGAGTTCGAATAAAGTATAGATACTGAATAAAGTGGTAGAAATAAAATAAAAGTGAAGTTTTATTCTGCGAACTAAGCGCACGTTACAGTATTATAAATAAAGTTGGCTGGATAGCCATCTGATTTTTTTTAGAATTTACAAAGGACCAAAAGCTTTTTGGATCGTTTTTCAGAGAACAGCCCATTTGGGTGACGTAGCTAGAGTACAGATTCTGAGAAAGCGTTTTGAAGTCTTCAAAAAAACTTATAAATATTTGGTGGTCAGTTGGAGAAAGAGTAATTAAATAGGTCTTCCAAGCCTTGTTTCTTTTATTCCTCAGAGCCTTTAGTTCCTTGGTAAACCACGGTTGGCAAAAACTATCATTTCTGAGCGTCTTTTTGGGAATGGTTTTTTCCATGCAATTTTCTAAAACGGAGTAAAAGCAAGCGACTGCTTCGTCAATATTTGTAAGGGTTGATATATTTTCAATACCAGCCCTGCTTAATTCATTCGAGAGCAAATCGAAATTCGCTTTTCGAAAGTCAAAAGTATATAAACAGTCATTTGAATTATTAATAACGTGAGATGCGTTGCTTAGTTCAACAAAAATATCTAAGGGGGGATGAAGATCATCAATTCTAGTAATGCCTGAATTAGATTGAAGAACAACCGTGTTAATAGCTTTGGAAGAGAAAACAAGGTCTAACATACGATTTTGGAAATTTCTAATACAGCTTACTTGCTGTAAGTCAGTAGATATAACATTATCTAAACAAGAAAGCTCACGCTGCGGTGAAGTTAGAGAGGGTTTTTGGAATGATCCATCGTCAGAGGGTAACCATTGGACATATGGTAAATTAAAGTCACCTAGTAACAGAATTTGGCTTTCTAGGTCCGACAATTCAAAAATATGATCCAAAATTAGCGACAGTTCAGCATAAGCAGAGGCTGAACTTTTTGGAACAATGTAAACGTTAACGATAAAAATATTTTTAGACAGTGTACAGACTTTCACACAAACAACATCAATAGACAGTTCAAACGGAAAGATTATACGAGACGACATATATGTGTTCCTGACCGAAATCAAAACACCACCACCGACCTCATCTGGCCTGTCTATGTGCCGATCTTTACGGTAGACCGAGAACTAAGGGCTCAAAATTTCGGAATTCAAGAAACTTGGACTTAGCCAAGTTTCAGTCAAAACAAACACGTCATGTTTGAAAACGTGGGAGTTAACATATAAATCAGCAGTTTTACTGCGAAGACCTCTTACGTTTTGATAAAAGAGGGAAAATCTAATTAGTTTTTTGGAGCAGTATTCGTAACTAATTTGTTTTTAACTCTCCTATTGATGGAAAATTCTTTAACAAGAGCACCACCAGGCCAAGAGTTACTGTCACAAATAGAGTCGAAAGACGAGGGCGGGACAAGCAATTTAAACGAAGAAACAAAGCTATCAGTTTTGCTTATCTTACTGCATTTAATAAAATTTTCATCAGGAATCAATTTCTTAGAAACGAGATAATGCAAAACATCGTTTGCATTAAGATCTGGCCTAAGTCGAGACACAAAAATTAATTTCGGTTTTGGAACCGTCTCTATTGGTGTGAAAGATGTACCAGACTGTGGTTCAGAATTGAGATTAGTTGATAACGATCTATTTTCGAGATCCACTACTTCAACCACTGGTTCCATCGGGACAGAAGGACTATTAACTTTGACGGAGTTGCTTCTCAATGTCTTTCGCTTTGAAGGAGAGCTTAAGTTTTTGCTAGCTACTGTTCCTTCACGGTTTCTTTTAGTGCCCGTATTTGGAAGCGTGACAGAGCTTTTAGTTCCCGAAGACGAAGACTGAGCATTAATCTCCTTCAAGTCAAGGGTTTTTTTCGAAATTGGAATTTCTAAGTCCTCTGTAGATGTAGACATGTCAACAGAGCTACAGGGAGAGGAAAATGATTCTAAGTTCAAAACCGATTTATTGAAAATTTTGTAGAGCTGGTCAAAACCTTTTGACAGCTTTTCAATATCTAGCTTGAACGTAGACATTTTGATAGCTAAGTGGGAGAGAGATATTTTTTTACAATCATCACAATACCAACATGCATTTTTAAAAGCTTTCAATTTATCTAAAAGCGCATTGTTCGCCCCAATACATTTAGCATGAAATGCATTACCACATACACCATAGCATACAAAAACAGGTGAGTTGGAGCTATCCAGACATTTGACTGCTGCACAATCCATAATTAGCTAATAAAAAAGTAATTGATAGTAGAATAAAAAAACTTGAAAAATATTATAAAAAAAAAAAAATAATTTCTAGGAATGACTGGGAGTTGAACCTAGAATGGTTTACTTAGTGAGTATTCAAAAAGAATTAACGCTTTTACCAACTGCACCAAGCAGACGATAATAAAGAGCTCTCAGAGTTATACAAATGAAATAAAGTTAATGAAGGAAATTATAGTTTGAGGAGAAAGGATAGATTAGGAATTCAAAGAAGTTAAAGGGAGAGACAAATATTAAAATGAAAACAACTCAAATTTCACTCAATTATTGGGAACGGGTAAAAAAAAAACTTTTTCTTACCAATCACTACACAATGAAGCTAAGCAAAAAAAAATGTAAATACACAGAATTTAGATTAGTTTACAAAGAAAATTAACACTTTAAACAAAGATACGAACTCTAAACACTTATTTAACTTGCAGTTTATAATTAAAATTATTAGACTACACAAGATAAATGAAAATAAATAAGACGCGATTAGAACACAAACTAAACACACAAGAACCAGTGTTACCGCTGGGTAGCCGCATGGTTTTCCCGAACAGGATGTCAGATGGTGTTTGTCCTGTCGAGCTATGTACTGCACTTCTATAGGCCATCAGGAATAGCGGTACGTGCCTATCCCAGTCTCTTTGGTAGTCGCCTATGACCTTGGTGAGGTGTTCTTTCAAGGTCCGGTTGAATCTTTCAACCATCCCATCAGATTGTGGATGAAGCGGTGTGGTTCTGGTCTTCTTGATGCCAAGTAGTCCGCACACTCCTTGGAAGATGTTTGACTCAAAGTTCCTCCCTTGGTCGGAATGGAGTTCCATAGGCACGCCAAACCTACTTACCCAGTTAAACACAATCTGGTCGACCACCATTTTGGCTTCTTGATTTGGGATGGCATACGCCTCAGGCCACTTGCTAAAATAGTCCATTACAACCAGAATGTACTTGTTTCCAGCGTTGGTCTCTGGAAAAGGCCCAGCCACATCTACTGCAATCCTCTCAAAAGGTGATCCAACGTTGTACTGATGCATCTTACCTTGAATCTTCCTATCAGGTCCTTTGGTTGCAGCACACTTGTCACATGTTCGGCACCACTTCTCCACGTCATCTCTAGCATGTAACCAGTAGAACCGATGTCGCACCTTCTCCAGTGTTTTGTTAACTCCAAGGCGACCTCCAGAAGGTCCGTCGTGCATCTCATGAAGAACTTCACTGACTTTCGATTGCGGTACGATCAGCTGCATCACATATGATTTACCGTCAGCGTACTCCCATCTTCGCCTGAGGACACCTTCTTGCACATATAGTGAGTCCCACTGTGCCCAATAGGCTTTGAGAACTGGACTCCTGTCAGAAATGTCTCCCCATTCAGGTTTCTCTTCATTTTCTTTCCATGCGAGAATGGGTTCGATATCTGGATCCTCCTGTTGAGCGGTCCTCACTTCCTCATTGCTCCATCCGCATATGGGGTCAGCTCTAAGTCGCTGAGCGGTAATATTTTCTTTGTTTTCTTGTCGCCTACAATGCTTGCAATCCTCTTTGCAAGGTCTTCGGGACAATGCGTCGGCGTTTGAGTGCAACTTTCCTCTGCGGTGTTGAATCTGGTAATCATAAGTCTGCAGTCTTTCTATCCACCTTGCGACTTGACCTTCTGGATTTTTGAAGTTCAACAGACAGTTCAGAGCACCATGGTCTGTCCGCAGAAGGAATTTCTGTCCATAGATGTACTTATGGAAGTGCTTTGTTGCCAAGATAAGAGCTAGCAGTTCCCTTCTGGTCACGCAGTAGTTTCTTTCAGGCTTCGAGAGGACCTTACTGTAATATGCCACCACTTTCTCTTCACCATCATGCACTTGGGATAGTACCGCCCCGATTCCAACGTTGCTTGCATCTGCGTCGATGAATGTTTTGCCAGGTGTTGGATGTGCCAACACTGGAGCGTTACAGAGGCGGTATTTGAGTTCCTGAAAAGATTTTTCACACTCACCTGACCATTTGAACTGCTTCTCTTTTTCGGTGAGCTGATGCAAACTTTTTGCAACTCCAGCAAAGTTCTTAACAAAACGTCGGTAATATGTGGCAAGACCAAGAAAGCTTCGGAGTTGATGTTTGTCCTGTGGTGTTGGCCAATTTTTGACGGAGTCAACTTTTTCAGGATCAGTCCTCACTCCTTGGGAAGGGATGATGTGTCCCAAATACTTAACTTCGGTTTCGAAAAATGCACATTTTTCCGGATTCAGTTTAAGGTTAGCCTCTCGAAGTCTCTGAAACACGGCTTTTAGGTTCTTGCAATGTTGGTCAAATGTTTTCCCGTAAACAATGACATCGTCCAAGTAGACAAGGCACGCTTTCCACGTCAGTCCTTGAAGAACGCACTCCATCAAACGCTCGAATGTTGCCGGAGCGTTGCATAGCCTAAACGGCATAACTTTAAACTGCCAGAGCCTATTACCTGTAGAAAACGCCGTCTTTTCCCGATCATCAGGGTGGATGTCAACTTGCCCATATCCACTCTTCAAGTCCAGCGTCGAAAACCACTGGGCTCCCTCCATGGCATCCAGGGTATCACTGATTCTCGGCAGAGGATAGCTGTCCTTCTTTGTCACATCGTTCAGCCTTCGGTAGTCCACACAAAAACGAGTGTTTCCGTCTTTCTTTTTCACTAGAACCACTGGTGACGCCCAAGGACTTTTGGAATTTTCGATAAGACCGTCCTTCTTCATTGTTGTTATCATTTCCTCAACCTCACCTTGTTTGGCCAGTGGAAGGCGTCTTGCGGGTTGACGAATCGGTCTTGCATCTCCTGTGTTGATGCGATGCTGCACCAACTGTGTCCTACCATATTGCCCCTTTGCCGATGCGAAGATGTCAGTGTACTCTTGTAGGAGATTTTCAGCCATCCTCGTTTGTTGGTGATCAAGGTTAGATGAATTCAGGATTCTAGCTTTAATGGTTTTGAGCTCCTCCGGAGTTATAGTTTTTCTCGGGGCTTCGTCTGTGATCTTCGTAATTGCTGCAACCGATTCGCAACGTCCAACGACTTCTCCTTTCTTCAACTTTACATCGTACGGTCTGGTGTTTAGTAATCGTACGGGGACCATTTTGTTTTTCGGTGCTACCAGAGTTTTCCCAATGATGACGCTTTGGGAGGAACAATCTGGGTCTGGTTCCACCATGAGGTATCGAAGGCTTCCAAACTCACTTCAAGTTTTGTCCAAACGAACACTTCAGAAGAAGGAGGCAGGATCAGATCTTCCGTGATGACAGTCCTCAGTGTCGACGTACTTTCATTCGAATAGGTCATTTTAATTTCTTTATTTTGGTATTTCAAAACTTGATTACCGATATCCAAAATAACTCCGTGCTGTTTCATAAAGTCGATTCCAATGATGCACTCGTCACATATATCTGCCACCAGGAATTGATGAGTAAACACTAGATCAGCCAGTTGGATTTTAAGACACACTTTTCCATATACTCTTGCTGCTTCTCCCGTTGCGGTTCTTAGACGGTAGCTATTGGTGTTATGAAGCCACGTCGTCTTTACCAGGTCTCGACGTACTATGGAGGCTGTGGCACCGGTGTCGATGGTAGCCACATGTTTGGTCCCGTTAATAGTAGTCTCCACAGTCAGACTTTTGTTGTCTCGTTTGGTCTGTGAAACCTGGATGGTGGTTCTGGGGCCATCGATACAAGAAACCCACCTCTGCCTCTCGAAGTTGGATTGATAGGCAACGCTGGTGTTGTTGTTACCTTGCTCTAGGTTGGATCTCTTGCTTCCACAATGTTGACAAGCGGATTTATTTGGTGGTAGTCGGCATTGACGCTGTAAGTGCCCGGTCTTGTTGCAATTCCAACATCTTGCTAGTCCGCTCCACTGGTTCTTTTGTATTTCAGCTCTTTGGCACGAGCATTCTTCGACTATGGCTTCTCTTAGTCGATGTACTCCATGAGAAGCCTGTTCTGCTGCTTCAATTGTCAATGCGAATGCTAAAGTTTCGGAAAGAGTACGTGTTCTAACAGTTCGCACAGACCTCTGAAGATGTATATCGGAAATGGCACGAACGAAGGACTCAACAGCAAGCTGGTTGATGATTTCTTCTCCAGCATCCGGGTATGCCAGGTGAACCAGTCTTTCGACGTCTGCTTGGAGCTGCTGTAGACTTTCACCCCTTTTCTGGACTCTGTTATTGAGTTGCACTCGGAAGACTTCTTTCTAGTGGCTATCGCCAAAGCGTTTATCTATAGCTGCCACGAGAGAACTGAGATCTCCGCTCTTACCAGCTGGAAAAGTTTGAAGTAATTCAGCTGCTGGTCCTCTAAGAGCAAGAGTCAGTGCAATGTACTTGTCTTCGTCACCCCAGCCATTTGTTGTCGCGGCTGCCTCAAATTGTCTCTTGTAGACTGACCAAGAAGACTGTCCATCAAATGTTGGCGGTTTCATCTCATTTTTCTTTGCAGACTCTCCATTAGATTCTCGAATTTTTATTTTCCAGATCTGGTCCAATTCCTTGGTCAGAACAGAGAACTGTTTATCACATCGGCTTTCTACGATTTCAAAACGATTCTCTACAACAGAAAGCTGTTTTTCCATACCTTCAACGCGTTCGTCAAGGGCAAACACATTTTTTTCAATGTTGCCCAATTTGCCTTCTAGAATGTTTTTCTGACCTTCCAAAACATTCTGTTGCGCCTCAAGCCTTTCGAGAATATTCTGTTGTTCCTTCTTTTGCTCGTTTCGTTGCTCTTCCAGATTCTTTTGTTGTACTTCGAGTCTTTCGAGAAAATTCTGCTGTTCCTTCTTTTGCTCGTTTCGTTGTTCTAACAAAAGTTTCATCATACTAGAAAAATCTACATTTTCACTTACTTCCTCTTCTTCCACTTCTGTTTCAAAAACAAAAGTGTTCACGTCTTCCCCTTGCTGTTCCAAATAGTTACGCAAGCGCAGGACGAGCTCATTTTTCGATCCCGCTCTAGAAAGATTTCGCTTACCTAACTCACTTTTAAGCTCAATGCAGTTGAGCTCTTCTAACAACTTACCCATTTTCACTGTATATAATTATTATTTTTCTTTTTACTTTTTTTTTTTTTTTTTTTGCTTACACTTTACTAATCAAATAAGTTTTATTTACACTTCTGACACCAATGTAACGTGCGCTTAGTTCGGAAAATAAAACTTCACCTTTCAAATTATTTCTATCACTTTTATTCAGTATCTATACTTTACTCGAACTCAACTCGACTATTGCACTATCACTGGTTAACAACATTTCACTCTTACCTTTATCACTCTATAATCAAAACTGACTGCTCGTTGCGTCAGCGGTCCTATTTATATAGAACAACACTCATCTAGAGCGTTCCAGTTTCTTCTCCATGGTTTCCACATTTGCTGTCAAGCATCTCTACACTCACACACACTGGCTTACAAGCAATGCCTCTCATTTATACCATTCCATTATAGTGTTGCCAGTTGTGTTTTCGGTTAAACGTTTTCGATTAGGAAATTGGTATAAATGTTGGGTGTTCATTACAATACATTCCGACAACGGGAAACAGTTCCTAGCAAAAGAATTCCAAAACGTGTTGGAAAAATACGGAATCAAACACTTTAGAACAGTGAACTATGCACCCCAATCGAACGCGTCGGAGAGATTCAACCGCACGTTGTTGTCGGCAATCCGGTCGTATCTAAAAACTGATCAACGAGATTGGGATTACCATCTAAATGACATTGCAAGTGCCTTAAGAAGTGCAGTTCATAGCTCGACCGGTGTGTCACCCTACTTCGCGTTATTTGGCACAAATATGATAACGCACGGGAGCAGTTATGAACTGGCACAAAAGTTAGACGCGGTGGATGACATTGAGTTGTTGATTCTACCTCGACGTGATCGATTGGAGTGTATACGAAAAAGAATCCGTGAAAATATTTTAAAATCAAATGAGAAGTCCGCAAAGCTTATAACACTCGTACGCGAAACGTTCGATACCTGCCAGGACAGGAAGTCTATCGACGAAACTTCATTCTAAGCGATTCATCCTAAAATCTATCCGCAAAACTATGCCCGAAGTATGTTAAGTGTCGAGTGATCAAGTAGGAAGGAATATGTATGAGCTTGAGAATTTATCTGGCAAAAAGGTTGGCATATTTCATGCCAAGGATATAAAACAGTAAACATTCGTGAAAGTTATACCTGCAAAACGCTGTAAAGTCCTGAAAAAGATATTGTAGGGGCATTTTGACCATAAATCGCCAATATACGGTTAGTCACAGTAGATATACAAAGCGCAATCGTTCTTTCGAAGTTTCTTTTCAACTGGCTATCAAACAAAAGAAAAAAAAACTAACACCTTCAGTACTTTCTTACAACTCGTTAAATTGCTTATCAAAAAAATGAACCTCCTAAATCTGTCTCTCTCGCTCAATAATTCTCGCTCACATATTTGTTTTGTATATAAGGCAATTCACTATTTCAATCTGCCCGGCTTTCGTTGTTGTGGGTTGACTCCCCACGCTTCTACCTCAGCACTACACCTAACAAGAGGAATCGTAGGTACCCTCTGCCTGCAGTCCTGGTGATATTCATTTTTTTTGGAAGTTATCCAACAAAATGAGCAACATTTGTTGCGGACTTGTTGCCCACTAGGTTCGGGGTATTAGAAATGGAATAAAAGAAAAAATTTTAACAAATAATTCGTCGACGTAATCTGAGGATAATTCCTTTTTGGTTTCTCATGCCATCTGTTGGGAATTAGACGGATAGTAGAGTTCGAAAATAATGGATTACGTGGCCGAAACGAGAAATTGTGGAGAAAGAGCGAAGAAAAAAAATATGGCCGGGAGGAAAAGTAATAATTAAGGTGCGCCCCTGTTGAGGAAAAATATGGATAATATGCCAAGCGGAATTCATTTTCTTATTACATCTCGAAACGTGCTAGGCAATAGTTACATTCTTTCTAGTAAAGAAAAATTAAAAGTTAATAAAAAGAAAGTAAAAATAATTGGGGGCGGAAACGTAAGCGTTTAAAATGTTTTTCTTTAGTATTTTTGTGTTACTAAATCGAGGAAAGTCCTCTCGGCTGCGCCCGGAATCACGGGAAAATCTAGGAAGAGAAGATAGAGCCGTACATGCGGAAAAAATTTTAGTTCAAAGGAGTACTTCGGTTCAGGTGAGGAGACTAATGATGTCGTTAGAGAGGTAGTACTAATTCAGTAACGTTTATTCAGGCCACACCACATCACTGCAAGTGAATTTTGGGCGGTGCCAGCTTGTCTGCATGCGGCAGGGGATCGCTGGGCCTACACATAATTAAAAATAATCTGTTTTTCTTTGACTCCCGCTTATTCAACTGAGGCGTAGGGGGAGGAGGATCGATCGGTAGACAACCATACACGTCGTGGAAAATTAGCTAGGAGGTCGCCTTCGAGGTTACCGAGGTAATCGTCCGAGAACCGAGTAGCAAGGCCCCGAACCACCACCCGACTGGGATTAACGTTCCTGCACGGCGTAATACCCAGGTAATGGGTGCACCAGGCGATTTTTAAAAAAAGAAAATATATATATACGTATATTACTAGTGGTGGATATAAGAATAAAAAACAAAAAAATCAAAAAAAAAAAGAAATATCATATTACGCTCCCGGTAAATTTTTTTTATATGGAATACAGTAGAGGTCCTCCTTAAAGGACCCTTAACTTTTATAAAGTAATGCTTTTGGGAATACCAAGTCCCAAGGGGTCGTCCACACCCCGCGGTTTAAAGCTTTTATTTGCTAAACCAATGAATCCAGCGTAAATGAATTTTAGCTATTTGATTAAGGCTCGTTTGACCTATCAGAAATTACTATAACGTCATAAGCATTTGAGTATCCTAAGTAAGTTCTTAAAATCTATCGAAATTAAACTAGCGTTTAAGAATTAGGTTAACTAAAAAGAATCGGTCGTAACGATTACGATAATTGAATAATATCCTATTACAAAATTCCAGTCATAGTACAAATATGTAATTATATTGTAGACGTTATCCTTCGTTTTGATTTATATAAAATCGTAATATTTCTTTATCGATAACCAGTGTAAGTGAGACGGGTGATTCTTTGGGGAATAGGGCATACTGCCTCAACATCTGCAGTACCCGGAAGTGGTGATAGTCCGTCTGCGGTCCAATTTCAGTGAAGTCTAAATAAAACCGGCCTGATATGTGTTTATGGTTGCGGTTGAGGGTGTGTTCCGGGGGCAAGATCCCCCCCATTCCGGCGAGTTTAGCTGAGCCCCGCAAGCAGGCCATGTCCCTCGGAACATAACAGTTTTTTTTGTCCGATTCCTCTAGTAAACCGTAACAATAATGACGCCCAACGTCTTAGCACAACATATTCCAACGTATTTGGCTTTCAGTTCAAGGTAAAGGATTTAGTCCGATGCCTAGATTTTTCGCTAAGATTTTTTTTTGTAGTCTTAGTTTTTGTGAGTTAAACTAAAATCGCTGGGGGGTTTCAATCTCGTATGTCTTTATCAAGAAGGTCTGACGTACTCAGATAAACTGCGACGAGTCTTTGGCAATCCTCGGTTACTGCGGTTAGTGAGTGTTTTCTTCCTACTTCAAACTGGCCTGGAGGTAGATTTATGGTTTCGTATGTCTTCTCCTAGAAAGTCGTTGACATACTAAGGGGAACTGCGACGAATTCCGGAAAGATGCAGCCAGTACCGTACTTTTTCTAAGTCCTGTTTACCTTAGATTCCCGATTCCAAGTTTCAACTTTTTATTTTTTTTCTAAATTTCGATTTCAATCCTTATGTCTTGTCAACTTAAATTTTAATTTAGAGTCGGTGACCGTGTTTGGCGGATCGTTGAACAACGCTGCACCGTTCCAGCTTTATCTTTTTTCTTCTAATTTTTTTTTTTTGAGTTTATAGCTCGATTTTAGTGTTTTGTTTCCCTCGCCGTTCCAAGTCTTCCGACAAAGTCCTTAACAACTGAATGGAATTGTGGGATTAGTGAGGAGAACTAACTCTTGTCCTATCGTTAATTCTCTACTTTTTGTAATCCCCTCTTCTACATAGCCACTTCCAGGAATTTAATTTTGTCCGTCCGATGTCTATTTTAGTTTTGAAAGATACCATTAGTAAGGTCATGCCATGTTGAAAAATAACCGCCGTAGACGCTACTTGAAGCGCCCCAAATCCGTATTGAAAAAAAAAACCACCAACAGATTTTGTTTGTTATCAACCGGCGTTAGTTTCGATAGTAAGCTTACGACTATTTTTAAAACCACTAGTAATCTAATCTTAAATTAACTCATTATTATCTAAAAATTTATAGTTTTCCTAAGAAAAACTAATTTTTCAAAAAAAAAAAAAAACCAGTTCAGTTTCATAAATTTCCTACGTTTAGTGTAACTTATCTTCTCAGCGCTTAAAGAATTCTCACCTGTTACCAACTTCTTCGTTCTAGTAGTAAATTTTCTTAAATTTCTGGTCGTTAGTAAGTGATATCTTAGTTATAACTTAAAGATGTATCCAGTCGGCAGGGATGAAGAAGAACGCGTCCGCAGACTCATAAGGGATGCGGACGTAGATGAAAATGTTAGATTGACTAGGTCAGCAAGCCAAAATTTAGATTTAGATGTTAATGTATTCTCCTCTCGCGACAGATAGACATATCCGCTCTACGTCTAATATACCCGCCGTCAGTTCAAGTAGGCCACCGGAAGATCATCAGAATGGCAGTAACATAGATTCTGTTTCTACGCCTTCGTTTAGTGATCTCAGTGGACAGGGAGCAGAAGCGTTGCATACGCAACGTGGTAGTTTTGGGTCAATGAACCAAACAGTTAGGCCCAATACGGGAATTACACCACCGATACCTCCTCCTAAGCCAGTTAGCGTAAATGCCAGTAACGAGACGGGGTATAGAGACGTTCTAGATAGTCTTTCGCAAAGACCGCCGGCAAGCAGAAGGAAAGAGAAAAATATAATTCCAGAAGATTTCAGGGCGTATGTAAATCTAGCTATTGTTGAAGCTCTTTCGGCATACCAACAATCAGTTCAAAGGGATGTATCAAATACTCTGAAGAATGAAATTCAAACTCAGCTTAGTGGATTCTTCAGAGATTTGAATTTAAATCGTCCTTCTCCACCAACCGTTAATGCGCCACCGAAAACAACTAACGGTCAGTATAATTTTCTGCCACCGATTATTCCGCCATCTCACCAACTACCTCGATCGGAACCAGGTGGAAGTGCTTTTGTTCCTTCGGAACAACAGCGCAGGAGAACTCAAGAACAGTTCAGACGAAGTCAAGAAAGAATTTCCCAACCTAACGGTTTCCCAGATGCTAATTTAGGGCCGGGAAAAAATAATAATGCTTTACCGGTAAACCAACCAATTCCATACATTTATCCACCTTGGTATCCACATCAATATCCTGGATACAAAGCTCCCATTAAGATCAATAAATAGGGTCTTAAATTCGAAGGTCCTCTAGCAACCTTAACGGTTGAAGATTTTGTCTTCCAGCTAGAGACTTTGCAAAGTCAGTATCAGTGTCCTTGGGCCGAAATCTTGCGTGATTTCCACCTTTTGCTTTCTGGAAATGCGCTGGACTGGTTCTGGCAATTCCACAAAACTAATTACAGGCCCGACTGGTCCTCTCTTCGCGAAGCTCTGATGCGTCAGTTCAAAAATAATCGGTCTGATTACGACATTATGCGTGAAATAATGGACCGTAAGCAGGGTTTCTCGGTGAGTGTTGATGATTTTTTGGCAGCGGTAAACCCAATCAAGTCGCAATTAAGGATCCCAATTCCGGAATTTGAAAAAGAGTCTGAACCACCGGTTTGTTAACTTGGTATACCCAATGCCGATTCATTCCTTGGATCAGTTGAGAAACACATGTAAGGATGTGGAATCAGCTGTTCCAAGGAAAGAAACAGAACTTCCCAAATTTTCTAGACCACAAGCCAAACATATGGCTAACGAGATCGAGTATGATGAGACATACCAGTATTCTGATGAACAGCTTGCAGCTCTCCAGTTCAGTGGAATTCGTCAAAGACTTCCACACCGAAAGTATGTAGATACTTCAAATTTCATCTGCTGGAACTGCAAAGCGCTGGGTCATTCATATTTTGAGTGTTAATCCGATGTCCGTAATCTGTTTTGTTTCAAGTGTGGGCTGGAAGGCGTAAGAACCCCACACTGTACCAAATGCAATACGGGAAACAGGTCGAGGGACGTGAAGACAACGGGGGAGTCACGTCCGAGTCGAAATCAGAACCCGATATAACTTCCAAAACTGATTTTAATCCTGAAATAAAAAGGGTTGAAAGTCCTCGTATGGAAAGGGGCCAAAAGCAAATAACCATATTGAAAAGAAACATACCAGAAACTAAAATAAAAGAAACTAAAATATACCCAACTTTTTCCCTGATAAAACCATTACATATAAGAATTGCAGAATACAACAAGACACATAACCGAATTTTTAATAGTGAAATATACACCCCGTCGAAAAAAATTATTAAGGCTAGAGCTGGATTTGAGACTAGAAGAGCGACTAGAAAACGTATTTTGTCTACTATCGTTGAAGTATTTTCCGATCCAAGACCATATGCAAAAATCAAAATTGGTAGTAAAGAGGTTTTCGGACTTCTCGACAGCGGAGCCAGTGTGAGCATATTCGGCAAAAACTGCTTACAGCTGGTTAGCGAACTAGACATTCCTATTACTAAGTTTCAGTCGGGGGTTAAAACAGCGGATGGTAAGAGTCAATCGATTGTAGGGAAAATACAAGCAAAAGTCAGTTATAATGGAAAAGAAGAAATAATCACGTTTTTCCTAGTCCCTAGCCTAGACCAGGAGATCTACCTCGGGGTAGATTTCTGGAAAATTTTCAACTTAGCACCAAACGTCATAAACTCGATTTCGTTGACCGAAGCTTCAGAGGTAGCTAACACTCATCCACTGAGCGCTGACCAGCAAGCCCAATTGGAAGCGGTCAAGGGGAAATTTCTTTGTTTCGATCGGGATGGTCTCGGAAAGACGACGCTCATGGAACACGTCATTGATACGGGATATGCGATCCCTGTGAAACAGCGTCTCTACCCTGTCTCGCCAGCGGTACAAGCCATTTTGTATGAAAAGTTAGATCGGTGTTGAGCCTCGGCGTTATAGAGAAGAGTGAAAGTCCCTGATGCTCACCAGTTGTGCTCTTGCGGAAACCAGGCAAAAATCGACTTTGCCTGGATTCTCGCAAGGTGAATGCACTGACCAAGAAAAATGCCAATCCTCCTCCCCATATCGACTGGCTCACCAGCCGACTACCGGATACGTACTACATCAGTAGTATTGATCTAAAGGAAGCATTCCGGCAAATACCTCTGGAGAGACAGAGTAGGGAAAAGACTGCCTTTGCGTTACCGGGAAGACCCTTGTACCAATTCACTGTCATGCCCTTTGGGTTGTGTAATGCAGCTCAAAGGCTGTTCCAGTTAATGGACAAGGAGATTCCTGCACGACTTAGGGATCGAGTCTTCGTATACCTTGACGATTTGTTGATCATGGCGCCGGATTTCCAGTTGCATATTGCTCTGGTAAACGAAGTAGCCGACTGCTTACGCAAAGCGAATCTCACCATCAACATGAAGAAATCCAAGTTTTGCTTCAAAGAGCTAAAATACTTGGGCTTCATAGTTGGTGGTGGGAAGCTTAAGACCGATCCTGCTAAGGTGGAAGCCATTGTCGACTTCCCAGTCCCAAAAACCCCAAGGCAGGTTCGGCGGTTGCTTGGTTTGGCAGGGTGGTATCGGAGGTTTATCAAAGATTTTTCTAGCCTGACGGCACCCTTGACCGACCTGTTAAAAAAGCGAAACGAAAAGTTCAAGATGACAGACGAGGCCTTAAGAGCGTTTGAGGATTTGAAGCTGACGTTGACTTAAGCACCGGTTCTTACACATCCCGATTTTTCAAAGCGTTTTTACATCCAATGTGATGCCTCGGATGCAGGAATCGGTGCGGTGCTATTTCAGAAAAACACGGACGACGAAGAGGTCCCGATTTCTTTCTTCTCCCAGAAGTTCAATAAAAGTCAGAGGAACTATAGTGTCACCAAGAAGGAGTGTATGGCGGCGGTGATGGCCATACAAAAGTTCAGGCCATATGTCGAGGGCATGGACTTTACTGTAATCACAGATCACTCTAGTCTCCGCTGGCTAATGACCATGAAAGATCTGAGCGGTAAATTGGCCCGATGGAGTTTGCTGCTACAGTCCTATGTCTTCGACATACAACATCGAAAAGGCAGCCTGAACGTCGTTCCGGATACCCTTTCTCGGGTACACGTAGATTCTCTGACCGTAGAGGAAGTAGCTCCACTTATCGATCTAGAATCAACTGAATTCCAATCCGACGAATACTTACATTTGATTGACACTGTCCAAGAAAATAGTGTTGAACTACCGGACCTTAAAGTCGAAGATGGGTACGTTTACAAACGGGCGTTTAGAAATCTAGGTGACGAAGCTATGCAAGAGCATACTTGGCTACTGTGGGTACCTTCAGCTTTAACTGAGGATATTATTAGCAAAACTCATAATCCACCTAAGACCGCTCATGGCGGGATTGCCAAAACTTTATTTCGGATACGGCAGTACTTCCATTGGCCGAACATGACCGTCCATGTCCGTGAATACGTGTCTAATTGCTCCGTATGTAAGCAGGCGAAAGCGTCTAACCAAGTATCTCGACCCCCTATCGTTCATTCATATTGCACGGATTGTCCATTTGAAAAATTGTACATTGATTTTCTAGGGCCCTACCCTAGGTCAAAGTCCGGGAATGCGTTCGTGTTCGTAGTGTTAGATCATTTGTTTAAATTTGTTTTCTTGAAAGCTATGAAAAAACGCTAACATCAAGTTCCTACAACAAGAGGTTTTTAGCATGTTTGGAGTGCCTCGTATAATACTGTAACGTGCGCTTAGTTCGCAAAATAAAACTTCACCTTTCAAATTATTTCTATCACTTTTATTCAGTATCTATACTTTATTCGAACTCAACTCGACTATTGGACTATCACTGGTTAACAACATTTCACTCTTAACTTTATCACTCTATAATCAAAACTGACTGCTCGTTGCGTCAGCGGTCCTATTTATATAGAACAGCACTCATCTAGAGCGTTCCAGTTTCTTCTCCATGGTTTCCACATTTGCTGTCAAGCATCTCTACACTCACACACACTGGCTTACAAGCAATGCCTCTCATTTATACCATTCCATTATAGTGCTGCCAGTTGTGTTTTCGGTTAAACGTTTTCGATTAGGAAATTGGTATAAATGTTGGGTGTTCATTACAATACATTCCGACAACGGGAAACAGTTCCTAGCAAAAGAATTCCAAAACGTGTTGGAAAAATACGGAATCAAACACTTTAGAACAGTGAACTATGCACCCCAATCGAACGCGTCGGAGAGATTCAACCGCACGTTGTTGTCGGCAATCCGGTCGTATCTAAAAACTGATCAACGAGATTGGGATTACCATCTAAATGACATTGCAAGTGCCTTAAGAAGTGCAGTTCATAGCTCGACCGGTGTGTCACCCTACTTCGCGTTATTTGGCACAAATATGATAACGCACGGGAGCAGTTATGAACTGGCACAAAAGTTAGACGCGGTGGATGACATTGAGTTGTTGATTCTACCTCGACGTGATCGATTGGAGTGTATACGAAAAAGAATCCGATTTTAAAATCAAATGAGAAGTCCGCAAAGCTTATAACACTTGTACGCGAAACGTTCGATACCTGCCAGGACAGGAAGTCTATCGACGAAACTTCATTCTAAGCGATTCATCCTAAAATCTATCCGCAAAACTATGCCCGAAGTATGTTAAGTGTCGAGTGATCAAGTAGGAAGGAATATGTATGAGCTTGAGAATTTATCTGGCAAAAAGGTTGGCATATTTCATGCCAAGGATATAAAACAGTAAACATTCGTGAAAGTTATACCTGCAAAACGCTGTAAAGTCCTGAAAAAGATATTGTAGGGGCATTTTGACCATAAATCGCCAATATACGGTTAGTCACAGTAGATATACAAAGCGCAATCGTTCTTTCGAAGTTTCTTTTCAACTGGCTATCAAACAAAAGAAAAAAAAACTAACACCTTCAGTACTTTCTTACAACTCGTTAAATTGCTTATCAAAAAAATGAACCTCCTAAATCTGTCTCTCTCGCTCAATAATTCTCGCTCACATATTTGTTTTGTATATAAGGCAATTCACTATTTCAATCTGCCCGGCTTTCGTTGTTGTGGGTTGACTCCCCACGCTTCTACCTCAGCACTACACCTAACAAGAGGAATCGTAGGTACCCTCTGCCTGCAGTCCTGGTGATATTCATTTTTTTTGGAAGTTATCCAACAAAATGAGCAACATTTGTTGCGGACTTGTTGCCCACTAGGTTCGGGGTATTAGAAATGGAATAAAAGAAAAAATTTTAACAAATAATTCGTCGACGTAATCTGAGGATAATTCCTTTTTGGTTTCTCATGCCATCTGTTGGGAATTAGACGGATAGTAGAGTTCGAAAATAATGGATTACGTGGCCGAAACGAGAAATTGTGGAGAAAGAGCGAAGAAAAAAAATATGGCCGGGAGGAAAAGTAATAATTAAGGTGCGCCCCTGTTGAGGAAAAATATGGATAATATGCCAAGCGGAATTCATTTTCTTATTACATCTCGAAACGTGCTAGGCAATAGTTACATTCTTTCTAGTAAAGAAAAATTAAAAGTTAATAAAAAGAAAGTAAAAATAATTGGGGGCGGAAACGTAAGCGTTTAAAATGTTTTTCTTTAGTATTTTTGTGTTACTAAATCGAGGAAAGTCCTCTCGGCTGCGCCCGGAATCACGGGAAAATCTAGGAAGAGAAGATAGAGCCGTACATGCGGAAAAAATTTTAGTTCAAAGGAGTACTTCGGTTCAGGTGAGGAGACTAATGATGTCGTTAGAGAGGTAGTACTAATTCAGTAACGTTTATTCAGGCCACACCACATCACTGCAAGTGAATTTTGGGCGGTGCCAGCTTGTCTGCATGCGGCAGGGGATCGCTGGGCCTACACATCATTAAAAATAATCTGTTTTTCTTTGACTCCCGCTTATTCAACTGAGGCGTAGGGGGAGGAGGATCGATCGGTAGACAACCATACACGTCGTGGAAAATTAGCTAGGAGGTCGCCTTCGAGGTTACCGAGGTAATCGTCCGAGAACCGAGTAGCAAGGCCCCGAACGACCACCCGACTGGGATTAACGTTCCTGCACGGCGTAATACCCAGGTAATGGGTGCACCAGGTGATTTTTAAAAAAAGAAAATATATATATACGTATATTACTAGTGGTGGATATAAGAATAAAAAACAAAAAAATCAAAAAAAAAAAGAAATATCATATTACGCTCCCGGTAAATTTTTTTTATATGGAATACAGTAGAGGTCCTCCTTAAAGGACCCTTAACTTTTATAAAGTAATGCTTTTGGGAATACCAAGTCCCAAGGGGTCGTCCACACCCCGCGGTTTAAAGCTTTTATTTGCTAAACCAATGAATCCAGCGTAAATGAATTTAAGCTATTTGATTAAGGCTCGTTTGACCTATCAGAAATTACTATAACGTCATAAGCATTTGAGTATCCTAAGTAAGTTCTTAAAATCTATCGAAATTAAACTAGCGTTTAAGAATTAGGTTAACTAATAAGAATCGGTCGTAACGATTACGATAATTGAATAATATCCTATTACAAAATTCCAGTCATAGTACAAATATGTAATTATATTGTAGACGTTATCCTTCGTTTTGATTTATATAAAATCGTAATATTTCTTTATCGATAACCAGTGTAAGTGAGACGGGTGATTCTTTGGGGAATAGGGCATACTGCCTCAACATCTGCAGTACCCGGAAGTGGTGATAGTCCGTCTGCGGTCCAATTTCAGTGAAGTCTAAATAAAACCGGCCTGATATGTGTTTATGGTTGCGGTTGAGGGTGTGTTCCGGGGGCAAGATCCCCCCCATTCCGGCGAGTTTAGCTGAGCCCCGCAAGCAGGCCACGTCCCTCGGAACATAACAGTTTTTTTTTTGTCCGATTCCTCTAGTAAACCGTAACAATAATGACGCCCAACGTCTTAGCACAACATATTCCAACGTATTTGGCTTTCAGTTCAAGGTAAAGGATTTAGTCCGATGCCTAGATTTTTCGCTAAGATTTTTTTTGTAGTCTTAGTTTTTGTGAGTTAAACTAAAATCGCTGGGGGGTTTCAATCTCGTATGTCTTTATCAAGAAGGTCTGACGTACTCAGATAAACTGCGACGAGTCTTTGGCAATCCTCGGTTACTGCGGTTAGTGAGTGTTTTCTTCCTACTTCAAACTGGCCTGGAGGTAGATTTTTGGTTTCGTATGTCTTCTCCTAGAAAGTCGTTGACATACTAAGGGGAACTGCGACGAATTCCGGAAAGATGCAGCCAGTACCGTACTTTTTCTAAGTCCTGTTTACCTTAGATTCCCGATTCCAAGTTTCAACTTTTTATTTTTTTTCTAAATTTCGATTTCAATCCTTATGTCTTGTCAACTTAAATTTTAATTTAGAGTCGGTGACCGTGTTTGGCGGATCGTTGAACAACGCTGCACCGTTCCAGCTTTATCTTCTTTCTTCTAATTTTTTTTTTTTGAGTTTATAGCTCGATTTTAGTGTTTTGTTTCCCTCGCCGTTCCAAGTCTTCCGACAAAGTCCTTAACAACTGAATGGAATTGTGGGATTAGTGAGGAGAACTAACTCTTGTCCTATCGTTAATTCTCTACTTTTTGTAATCCCCTCTTCTACATAGCCACTTCCAGGAACTTAATTTTGTCCGTCCGATGTCTATTTTAGTTTTGAAAGATACCATTAGTAAGGTCATGCCATGTTGAAAAATAACCGCCGTAGACGCTACTTGAAGCGCCCCAAATCCGTATTGAAAAAAGAAACCACCAACAGATTTTGTTTGTTATCAACCGGCGCTAGTTTCGATAGTAAGCTTACGACTATTTTTAAAACCACTAGTAATCTAATCTTAAATTAACTCATTATTATCTAAAAATTTATAGTTTTCCTAAGAAAAACTAATTTTTCAAAAAAAAAAAAAAAAAAAACCAGTTCAGTTTCATAAATTTCCTACGTTTAGTGTAACTTATCTTCTCAGCGCTTAAAGAATTCTCACCTGTTACCAACTTCTTCGTTCTAGTAGTAAATTTTCTTAAATTTCTGGTCGTTAGTAAGTGATATCTTAGTTATAACTTAAAGATGTATCCAGTCGGCAGGGATGAAGAAGAACGCGTCCGCAGACTCATAAGGGATGCGGACGTAGATGAAAATGTTAGATTGACTAGGTCAGCAAGCCAAAATTTAGATTTAGATGTTAATGTATTCTCCTCTCGCGACAGATAGACATATCCGCTCTACGTCTAATATACCCGCCGTCAGTTCAAGTAGGCCACCGGAAGATCATCAGAATGGCAGTAACATAGATTCTGTTTCTACGCCTTCGTTTAGTGATCTCAGTGGACAGGGAGCAGAAGCGTTGCATACGCAACGTGGAAGTTTTGGGTCAATGAACCAAACAGTTAGGCCCAATACGGGAATTACACCACCGATACCTCCTCCTAAGCCAGTTAGCGTAAATGCCAGTAACGAGACGGGGTATAGAGACGTTCTAGATAGTCTTTCGCAAAGACCGCCGGCAAGCAGAAGGAAAGAGAAAAATATAATTCCAGAAGATTTCAGGGCGTATGTAAATCTAGCTATTGTTGAAGCTCTTTCGGCATACCAACAATCAGTTCAAAGGGATGTATCAAATACTCTGAAGAATGAAATTCAAACTCAGCTTAGTGGATTCTTCAGAGATTTGAATTTAAATCGTCCTTCTCCACCAACCGTTAATGCGCCACCGAAAACAACTAACGGTCAGTATAATTTTCTGCCACCGATTATTCCGCCATCTCACCAACTACCTCGATCGGAACCAGGTGGAAGTGCTTTTGTTCCTTCGGAACAACAGCGCAGGAGAACTCAAGAACAGTTCAGACGAAGTCAAGAAAGAATTTCCCAACCTAACGGTTTCCCAGATGCTAATTTAGGGCCGGGAATAAATAATAATGCTTTACCGGTAAACCAACCAATTCCATACATTTATCCACCTTGGTATCCACATCAATATTCGGGATACAAAGCTCCCATTAAGATCAATAAATAGGGTCTTAAATTCAAAGGTTAACCAGCAACCTTAACGGTTGAAGATTTTGCCTTCCGGCTAGAGACTTTGCAAAGTCAGTATCAGTGTCCTACGATCAAGTGTGCAAACTGCAACGGCATTCACAAATCCACTGATCTCGCATGTGCTCACAGAACCAAGTACATGGAGATGAAAAAAAATCCATCAGGCCGAAAAAATTTTACACCTGCAAGTCATGTGCAAGTGCAAGTGCATAGTTCTTCCAATAACCATGCAATGCAACAACAGCAACCGGTCTGCTTTAATTCTATGGCTGACTTTCCTTCGCTTCCACATCGTAAGCAAACTGTGAAGGAGAACACAAGTAATGCTTGGGCAAATTCTGCTGCACTGCAAGACAACAATACTGGCTGCCAAAGCAATGATGACTCACTTTTCTCTGTTGATGAACTGAACTCTCTAATGGAGATGATTACAAACTTATCCAAATGTAAAAATAAACTAGATCAATTTAATGTCATCGCACATTTAGCGACTAAGTTTTTGTATTCAAAAAATGTTAAGTAATATGATGGACGACAAATACATAAGAGTAATTACTTGGAATGCAAGAGGCATTCGTAAAAAATATTTAGAATTTCTAAACTTTCTGTAAATAAAATAGATGTTGCTTTGGTCACGGAAACTTGGCTTAATACAAATATATATTTGCCCTCTTCTGATTATATTTGCTATCGAATGGATAGAAATGAAGATAGAGGTGGCGGTGTTGCTCTGCTAGTTAAGAAATCAATTCAACATTCGCTCTTACCGGTCTTTCAAACGCGTTGTGTGGAAAACATCGGTATTGAAGTTAAATTAAGAAATCAAAAGAAAAGAAAAATATTTTGTGTATATTTTCCTGGGGGTTCGTCAAACGAACTGAAAAGAAAATTATTAAAATCCGACTTAACAAAATTTTGCGTGTTAAAGGAAGATTTTTTAATTGGGGGTGACCTTAACTGTCGTCATAGGGATTGGGGTTGTATGAAAGCAAACTCTTGGGGCAATATTCTGTCTAACCTATCCCTTACGCTTCCTGTGTCAATTTTGTTTCCTCCCAGTCCAACTTATTTCTCAGCAGGTTCTCGTGGTATTCCTTCAGTCCTTGATATATTTGTTACTAACATATCCAGTCAAATAACATCTCCAATTTCTGTTAATTCACTAAGCTCTGACCATAATCCTGTTTTTTTTTCGTCTTCTTTGGTCGGGTGTAAAAAAAGTGCAATACATACAAAACCTTAAAAATACTAATTGGGGCAGTTTTAAGTCAAAAATTAATACGAGGCTTGGTAATATTTCCACTAACGTCGAAAGTATTTCAAGTGCAACGGAAGTAGACTCCGCTGTTCACAAATTTACTGAGACTGTGAATATTTCTATTGAAGAAAGTGTCCCCAAAACAATAAAAAAAAAGATGTTTTTAATAAATTGACTGATCATGTTCTAGAACTTATTAAGTTGAGGAACATCCACAGAAGGAATTGGCAAAAGTATCGACAGCCTTTTTCACGCAACATGGTTAGATATTTCAACAACAGAACTACTGCCTCGATAGAAAAACATAGGCATGAAGAATGGAACAAAAAACTTAACGTTCTCGATAAAAATGCCAAGCCTTTTTGGAACATTGTAAGGATAATTAAAAATAAAAATAGAAGCATACCATCTTTGAAAACTCCTCTTCGAGCATTATTCACTGATACTGAGAAGGCTACAGAGTTGGCTCACGTCTTTTCTAAAAATCATGAAGTTTCGAAAGATTTAGGTGATAGCAGTACAAATAGTACGGTAAATGATGTTATCGATGTCTTCAACGCGCGTTATGAAAATACTCCCTTGAATGTTTTCGTAAATAATGGAGATATAAGAAGTTTAATAAAAACGTGGATTAGATAAACTGAAAAATATCTATCTCAAACACTTACCTAGCACTGGAGTAGCGTTTTTGACTTTTATTATGAATGCTTGTCTTAAGATGCAATATTTCCCGAGTGTGTGGAAACAAGCAGATGTCATTCCTATTCTTAAGGCTGGAAAACCTCCAGATAGTCCTGATAGCTACAGGCCAATGACCTTACTAAGCACCTTGAGCAAAATGTACGAAAGGATCTTGCAAGAAAAAATTTCACATTTTGCTGTTGAAAAAAAATTAATTCCAAATGAGCAGTTTGGCTTTAGAAAACACCATAGCACCTCGCACCAGGTCAAAAGAATCTGCAATCACGTTAAAATTAATTGTGAAGAAGGCAGGTTAACCGGAATGGTTTTATTAGACATCGAGAAAGCTTTCGATTCCGTTTGGCACAATGGTCTTTTTTACAAAATCATAAAATTTAATTTTCCTATGTAACTTTGTAAAATAATCCAAAGTTTTTTGTCTCATAGGTGTTTTAAGGTCAAAGTCTATAGTGGTGTTTCTAGTTTAATCCGTTTTGAATTTGGTGTCCCCCAAGGATCAGTCCTTGGTCCATCCTTGTTAAATTTGTACACGTCTGATATTCCTTGTGCAACAAATTGTGATATAGCTGTATTTGCCGATGACACTGCAATATTTACATCGCATAAATTCGCTCTTGATATCGAGAGGAATCTTCAAATTGCGATAAATTCATTGGAACAGTACTAAAAGAAATGGAAAATTAAGCTTAATGCAAGAAAAACGCAAGCAATCTTTTTTTCAAGAAAAAGAAAAGCTTGTTACATTCCAAGCACAGAGCTTGAAGTACTTGACACAAAAATTCCTTGGGAACGTACAGTTAAGTATCTCGGTATACACCTTGATTCAAAGCTTACATTCAGTGATCAGGTACAAAAAACATTGAATAAGGTTAACATTGCCATTAGATTACTCTACCCTTTTATTAATAGAAACTCGAAGCTATCTATTGAAAATAAAACTATTATACAAAAAGTTATCTTCCAAGGGTTGTTACTGTATGGGTGCCCGGTTTGGGGACATTGTGCTAAATGTCACATAAAAAAACTTCAAATATCCCAAAATAAAATTCTTAAAATGATGTTTAATCTTCCGTGGCATTATTCCACCCTAGATCTTCACAGAAGAGCGAATGTTGAATTTATTTCTGACCGAATAGAAAAGCTAAAAATTAAATTCAGGAACAGTTGTGATTGTGTTGATAATCCGTTGATTAATCAACTATATTCTAATCTGTGATAAGCGCACACATCTTTTTATGTTTCTGGCTTTTATGCAAATAATATGTGAAATTCTGTGATATACAAGTGTTTGTTAAAACTAATTTATTAAATCAATTATAAGACTGTTTAGGTATTTATTCAATTATAATTATTTTTTTATTTATTACTGATTATTTTATATACTTATTTATTTATTTATTTATTATTAACTCACTTTTCCTATTTTGTTAACTTATTTATTTATGTTTATGTTTACATATTTGTTTATATTGTTTATTATTTATTTACTTATTTATTTATTTATTTATCTATTTATTTAATTTATCTACTTATTTATTTATTAATTTGTTAATCATGTATTAATTTATTGTTTATTTATATATTTTTTTTTAATTTATTTATTTATTTATTTATTTATTCATTTATTCATTTATTTAATTATTGCATACTCAATACAAATAAAAATAAAAATTATATACATGGCTTACTATTGCCATAACATGCGTATACGTAACGTTTTATGCTTTTTTTGTCAGATAGGGGGTTTTACTCGTCTTTCCTCCTAAATTAAAATAATGTATAAAATAAAAATTCTGAAAAAAAATTAAATAATGTTATAGCTGAAAGGTATATTATACCAAATCTCTGAAAATTTAAAAATGTGCGATGACAAACTATTATGAAAATATTTGACGAAATAAAAATAACTATAACTATATTGAGTATCCAAAGTAAATTCTTAAAATCTATCGAAATTAAATTAGCGTTTAAGAATTAGGTTAACTAATAAGAATCGGTCGTAACGATTACGATAATTGAATAATATCCTATTACAAAATTCCAGTCATAGTACAAATATGTAGTTATATTGTAGACATTATCCTTTGTTTTGATTTATATAAAATCGTAATATTTCTTTATCGATAACCAGTGTAAGTGAGACGGGTGATTCTTTGGGGACTATTGTTAGGGTTAACCATTCCAAGGTAGGGTGGGATAGGGCATACTGCCTCAACATCTGCAGTACCCGGAAGTGGTGATAGTCCGTCTGCGGTCCAATTTCAGTGAAGTCTAAATAAAACCGGCCTGATATGTGTTTATGGTTGCGGTTGAGGGTGTGTTCCGGGGGCAAGATCCCCCCCATTCCGGCGAGTTTAGCTGAGCCCCGCAAGCATGTGGCCTGCTTGCGGGGCTCAGCTAACATAACAATTTTTTTTTGTCCGATTCCTCTAGTAAACCGTAACAAAATTTATTCCAAACTTTTCGTAAATAGTTCGACCACTGACAAATCTTACTCGAAAGGAAGTTAAATTCACTTGGACAGACAGATGCGAAGAAGCATTCCAAACAATAAAGAACTTGCTAGTAACACCCCCGTTATTAATCTATCCCGATTTTAAAAAACCATTCATTCTCACAACTGACGCTAGCAATGAAGCGATAGGGGCAATTCTCTCGCAAGGAGAAGTAGGGAAAGACAAACCTATTGCATACGCTAGTCGTGCATTAAACAAAGCAGAAAGAAACTACTCCACTATAGAAAAAGAAATGTTAGCTGTTGTTTGGGCGACTAAAATTTTTAGATGTTACTTGTTAGGAAGAAAATTTATAGTGTACACAGATCACGAACCATTTACAGGTAATTTTAGAGTAAGAGATCCCAAGTCAAGGTTAATAAGGTTCCACCACAAACTATACGAGTATGACTGTTGTTTAAAATATAAAGCAGGTAAAACTAACGTCAATGCAGATGCACTGAGTAGAATACCACTAATGGTATCTGATGAGGATAAGAACCAAGAACGTGAGAAAACTTGTTTAGCCGTAACAAGAGCTCAGAGAGCTTTACAATTACTAGATAAAGAAGACACTAATATTAAACGACACGACTCTGACGAATCTTGTAGTGACGTGAAAATTACCCAACAAAACACATCGACAATAAATGAAATCGAAGACTTCAAATATAACAGACAGAAGATCATTAAGCCCGAAGAAATATTGAATGTACTCAGAGATTATCATGACTCTCCGCTTGGCGGACACCAAGGTGTCATAAACACATATAAAAGAATCCGAAAGAATTACGTTTGGCCAAAAATGTTCCAGGACATATCTAAATACATAAGGAAATGCCCAAAATGCCAAAAAAATGAAATCAAGTCCAGAAACAAAAATGCCAATGATAATTACTGACACAAGTCAAATTACTTTTGACAAAGTCTATTTAGACAAAGTAGGACCACTGCAAGAATCATACGCAGGAAACAAGTACATTTTGACGTTTCAAGACAACTTGACTAAATACATAGACTTCTACGCAATACCTAACCAGGAAGCCGTAACAGTAGCCCAGATATTTTTTGAACAAATTATAACAAGATACAGAATACCCAACAAACTAGTTACAGACCAAGGGACAAATTTCTTAAGCAAGTTATTTAAACAAGTATGCTTACTTACTTACTTAGGTGGGCATTACAGTTCGGGGTGAACCTGGGCCTCAACCAACATCCTTCTATAACGATTTCGATCTCGGGCGAGCTCTCTCCAGTTTCGCACTACAAGTCGGTTGAGGTCTTCATCCACTTGATTGCGCCACCTAAGACGAGGTCTTCCCCTTCCGCGATTTCCCTGCAATGTGCTTTCGAACACCCGACGAGCCGGAGCGTTTGGGTCCATCCGCTCTACATGGCCCAACCATCGTAGCCTCGCGATGCGTACTCTTCTGGCTATGCCCATGTCGCGGTACAGCTCATACAGCTCGTTGTTGTATCTTCTTCTCCACACATTGTCTTCGCATACGGGACCAAAGATCGTTCGGAGAATTTTTCTTTCGAAACGACCAAGAGTTTCCTCATCCGCTTTCGATAAGGTCCATGCTTCCGCGCCGTACAGCAGGACTGGGATGATTAAGGTCTTATACAAGGTCACCTTGGTTTTTCTAGAGAGGGTTTTGTTTCTCAATTGCCTTCTTAACCCAAAGAAGCAACGGTTGGCAAGAGTTATTCTCCGTTTGATCTCCGCACTGATGTTGTTTTCCGTGTCTACAGCGGATCCTAGGTAGACGAAGTCCTGTACTACCTCGAAGTTATGTCTGTCTATTGTGACGTTTTGTCCAATTCGTCGATGTTCTGTGTCCTTGTTTGATGACAGCATATACTTCGTTTTGCCCTCATTAACCATCAAACCCATTTTTGCCGCTTTTGTTTCAATACTCGCAAAAGCACCTATGACATCACGCTTTTTTCTTCCCATTACGTCAATATCGTCTGCATAGGCGAGTAATTGTACAGACTTTTGAAAGATTGTTCCTCTTGTGTTGAAGTTTGAGTTTCTTACAATCTGTTCAAGTATGATGTTGAAGAAATCGCATGACAGTTAGTCGCCTTGCCTAAAGCCTTTTTCGACATTAAAGGTCTCGGTGAGTTCTTTTCCGACCTTGACGGAGCAGCGTGAATTCTCCAAAGTCATCCTGCATAGTCGTACGAGCTTTGCAGGGATGCCGAAACTAGACATGGGTCTGTACAGCTCGTCTCTGTAAATACTGTCATACGCGGCCTTGAAATCGATAAAGAGGTGGTGAATATCGATATTGTCTTCTCGGGTTTTTTCCAAGGTCTGCCGTTATGTGAAAATTTGGACTATTGTGGACTTCTCTGGTCTAAAACCACATTGATAAGGACCTATCAAGTTGTTGACGTGGGGTTTCAGACGTTCACATATTACAGCCATTGACATAATAGATATGGACTGCCAGTACCCAACTTCACGTCGGTCCCACTTGATGCCGAGCGCCTGTGAAAGGATAGCGGAATTTGTGGTTACTAAAATTTGACATTATTCTGTCATTTTTCTTTTGTCAACATTTTTCATTAAAAAAAAGCAGACTCATGCAATTAGTATTCTATTCTAATTTCTAAAAAATATAAATTTGTTGCCGGTCTTGGAGGCTTGGAGCATAATAAATCACGAAAAACATTCCCGAGCATCAATCCATCGACCGAAAAAGTTATCGCTGAGGTTCAAGAAGGAGGCAAAGAGGATGTTTAAATTGCTACTAAAGCAGCACGTAACACCTTCGAGTAAGTTTGTTAGAAAAAAAAACAAGAAAATATAAATGTCTTACTTATCATTTCTTCAGGATGGGCTCTCCATGGCAACGTATGGATGCTTCAAGTCGTGGCGAGCTCATATACCGCCTGCCCAGCCTTATGGAAAGGGATCGGGCTTATTTGGCAGTAAGTTTATAAATGTTAAAACAAACTATACTTCTTCTCATTAATATTTTTCAATAATAGTTTGCAAACTTTGGACAATGGAAAACCCTTTACCATGTCGGACAGTGTCGATCTTCCAAATTCGATTAGAAATCTTCATTATTTTGCCGGTTGGGCTTATAAAAATCACGGCAAAACCATCCCAATGGATGGCCTATATTTCATTTACGCTCGTCATGAACCCGTAGGAGTATGCGCTCAAACAATTCCGTGGAATTTCCCTATTCTAATGATGGAGATGTTTGCCATTGTGCATAAGCACGGCTTCGCAGTTTGGATCACAAACACAGGAACTTAACATTTCCTTGACTGCTATTGGACTAATGGTAAGTTTTTTTGCTTGTTCTGTTCAATCTCTATTCAACTTTTTTTTGTTTCTTGTAGTGGAACATTTCCGACTTTTTCAACCAAAATCATGATAAGTTAATGTCTATTGAAATAAATAAAGCCTTTATATTGCCAGATTTTCCTGGAGCCTTTAAAATGCCACAATTCGATAAACTTTGGATGTGTTTATATCCTAAATTATGTAAGAAAAATATCTACCTACCAACAAGCTTGTGCCACGTCTAAAGAAAAGCGCCGAGTTATTCAAAGAAAAGCTTCCGGTTTTGGGATACATAACGAATCCCAACCTGATTTCAAAGGAAGTAGCGAATCAACTTATGGGCATATCATATCAAGCAACTGGTGAGGCTCGAAAATATGCTTAAGAATGTTGAAAACATATGGAAGGAGACTCCTAATAGTGCCACATCGTGATTCTAAGGATGTGTTTGTTTTGATGGGAACTGACGAGTTGCAAGTGATCCTAGATGATTCCAATGTTACATAATCAATACGATTGCGGCCTCGAAATATGTTGCCCCGATAAAGACAAAGGTCAATGAAAGGATAACGATGATGGATCAATTAGGCGAGACTATGGGTAAGACTGAGATGCTTCTGCTTTTTCTTTAATAATTCCAACATCTAATAGAGGAATGGGGCAGTTGTCAAACGTCGTGGATGTACTTGGAAGCCATATTTGTTTCGCCCGACATTCAAAGACAGCTTCCTAATGAGGCCAAAATGTTTACCGGTGTTGATCGCAGTTTCAAGGAAATAATGAGAAATGCTTTAAAAGTTTTCCTCGCCTTGCCAGTAATGACGAATGTAGACACGTACAATCTCTCAGAGAACACAACAGGATATTGGACAGTATAACAAGAGGGGTTGAAGCTTATTTGGAAGTGAAAAGAGTTGTTTTTTCAGGTATACTGATAATGTGCTTCTTATTCTTACATGATGATTTATGTATAATGTTCTTCTTAGATTTTATTTTCTCTCCAATGATGAGCTTCTTGAGATACTTGCACAAAAAAGAGTGCCACAAGCAGTTCAGCCTCATTTAAGGAAGTGTTTCGATGCTATTTCCAAATTGGAATTCGACAAGAAGGATAGTGGTGATGGCGCAAAAATGGTACCGACGAATGATATTATTGCAATGCTCTCACCAGAGGGAGAAAAATTACTATTCGGAAATGGACTAAAGGCACGCGGAACTGTTGAGGAGTGGCTGAGTAAAGTCGAAGAAGCAATGTTTTTAGCAGTCAAGCGTTATATGAAATTTGGATATCAATGCTATCCAGCTAAGGAACGCTATCAATGGTTTGAAGGTGAATACATACTTAGACCTAAGAACAATGTTAATAAAATTTTTCTTTTTTTATTATATTTCAGATCATCCCAATCAAGTGGTCCTAACAGTCTCGCAGCAGCAATGGGTTGCAGAAATACACTCCATATTCGACCGATCAAACCAGACAAACGAAAATGTTCTCAAAACCTTAAAACAATTTGAGAGAAAATGTTATGACAACTTGTCAGCCCTTGCTGCAATAACGCGGAAGGAAATATCAAACTCGACTACCAACAGATGAAGAAAATTCTAGGACTAATTGATTCTGGCAAGAAGGAAGGCGCCAAATTGGTTTAAGAACCTTGGTGAGGTTATCAAACGTATTTTTGTCAATAAAAATAATAATAATAATAAAGTTTTCCATCCCTAAAACTTTTAAGAAACTTCCAAGATTGTAACCAATTAAAAAGTGTTGCATTCTTTTGATTTCAAATCTTTTGTCTGATCTAGACGATTGGTTCACTTAAGACTTAAAAATTAACTGGGACTTATTTTTGAAAGTTAAAGTACTGCGATGAGGAATGTGAATCGATTTAAAATATTCAGTTAAATGAATGTGACTTTTTACAATGCATTACCAAGTGAATGCATTCTTTTACAGCTCTGATTTCTAGTTTACTATTCCAACATTTTGGTTTTGAAAAAGCGTTACTCAAACAGTTTCATTCTCAATTGTCATCTCATTTTAGAATTCGCAATTCGTATTTGTGATGTTTTCAGTTTGATCCTCTACACTGATCTTATTATCCAGTATCAGCTGCAAGCGTTGCATTCCGATACGAGTAATGTAGGTACATATAACTTTAGATAGAGGTATGTACATACTTCCGAAAAGGTGAGTTTCTCATTGGAAAGTCAAATGAAAATGAAATTAAACAAACATTTAACATGTTTCTACTATACTTCTTATATATATATTTTGTTTAAAGATTAACGATATTTTCCGTTATATTTAAGCCTAAACAATAAATGTCCTTATGAATAAATTGATCGGTTTGACTAAAATAATATTCAATTTATATTTATCCATCTCAAGTAGCACAAACCTTTAAATTTTAAACATTCACTTTGGTATTCATGAAGTACCTAAACAATAAGATAATTCAAGCTTACAAACGTATGCTTTTGATAACGACGAATTTCACGAAGAGCAACTATATATCTTTTACCAGCTGCTTTAGTAGCGAATTGGTTTCTTGACTCCTTTCCTCCAGTAGATTTGCGAGCAGTTTGCTTGGTACGACACGAGCCATTTTACAATTTTTTTCACTTAACTCACAAAGAGGCAAGGAGTTTTTTATTTTCAGTTTCATCTTGTTTCTTTTCGATTTCAACGGCATGCTGGAAAAGGATTGAAATATTCAGACGTTGATGGTTAATAGATAAAGAACTCACGTGGAGCTCTGCTAAGAGATTTGTATCGGTATTTGTATTGCCACTCAGTTTAGCTGCTTTCCAGAACTGCTTCTGAGCAGCGAATATCTGTCCATGGGACATAATTTGATGTGGCAATCTATAAAAAAGACGAAAGTAATATGAAAACGGGATATGTTTCGAACCAAGATCAACATCCAGGTGCAATCAAGTGGAAGTAGACCTCAACCGATTTAGAGCGCAGATTGTAATGCAATGTAACTCGACAAATAATTTGTTGACCAATTAAATTAAAAAAAAAATTTTTCATCCGAATGGTAGTACGTCAACAGCATTGACATTTGATTTTATTTGCATATGGCAAGCTTAACCTCTTCTAGGTCGGGAGGACGGTGTTAAAGTGTTTTCCGTGTAAAGAATGCGAAACGACCGACTTCATTGAATGTTTTCCAAAGACTCTCCCTTGTCGTGTCATTTAGGTGACCGCAAGCCCAAACATTCGCAGTGGATCATCGTCGGCACGTTAAAAGGGTCAGCACAATTCAAATATTGTATGATTGCACTTTGATTGACCCAAAACAACATCCGTAATATGATATCGAATTGCAATCAAAGAGTACAACACAATTGAAGTGTGCTGAGTTCAACGCACGACGACTTCCTCTGGAAGGTATAGGAGGAGATACAACATCCCTCCCCACCCGGAGGACGAACTCACGATCAACCGGATGACAATCGACGAGATTAAATTATTTTTATTGAACAATTTCTTACAAATACTTAACAAATATAGTTTTATATTCTAGGAATTACTTTGTTTTTTTATTACATTCTTTTTTATTTTTATTTAGGAACGTTATTATCTTTTTTATTTAAGAACAATATTATTAACAGCATTATATTTAAAAATAGGTTTAATTATGTTTTTGTTCTTAATTCATTCTAATATATTGTATTATAATTTTTCTTTTATATACAAAAATAACCCTTTTTTTATGTAAGCAATACATTTTTCTGAGGTAATGGACAGTTTGTTTTTATTTATATTTTTGAATATATAGAACAAAATGTTATATTTGTATAAACGTGTAATTAACAGTTTTAAGATTTTTATCTTTATTTTGATCTCATTTTTACAATTCTTTATTTAATTATTATTTATTTTGTTTTCTCTTTTTCTTACTACATTATACATTGCAAATAAGTTTTTTAAACTCGGGCAAACGTTACTTCTCGTATCGATTTCCTTGTTGCAGCTGTACGATCGGGCAGGGCATCCATCTCGACGGCATCTATCTTGACGGCAAGGGATATTTCTGGGACAACGTTTGTTACATTTGCTGTTATGTGACTCGGTATGTTGGCGGTGTTTTCAGACGAACTTCTTGAAAGGTATCATTTAAACAATACGAGTGCTATTATGAGAACACTGATGGACACAAGAGAATATCGATGGACGTCGATGTTGTGTAATCTTTTTGGTTACACAGAAAGTTTTTAGAAAATTGTTAAGAACTCTCGTTCTTAACTTAGACGGACACTACAAATGTAGCGTCTTGTCGTCTTCCTTAATTGGGGATTGGGATAGGGGGTTTGTTTGGTGGGTTTTAAGGGCGCACCATCCCAGAATTCTAGGCTAAAGAGCCAGATTTAATTATACTCACCTTAATTTATCAGCAAAGCAAAGTCCTCTTCTTGTTCAAAAGTTTATCAGCCAATAAAAGTCTTCTGGGTATATCTCACTTAGTGTTCACTTTATTACTCTGTATCTCATTCATTTTTCATTTACTATTTATACCTTAAAATAGCTTACATAGATAAACTTAAACTATGTCATGAAGTGATGGTAAATTCATGATGTCGAAATCATGACATTTCGACATCGGTATTTCTTAAATGTTTTTATACTTATTCCTCAGTCATCAAAACAATTTGTCCTATAAAATATTCGTCACATATTTCCTTTACCACTCGTCAGCATTATCTGTTTTCTGAGAGTTCATTCCAGTTCATTATTTGACCGCAATAATTTGTTTGCATTTTTCTGATGACGCTTCAGTATATGAATTAACTGAATCGTCACCCAGATAGTTGCGCTTTTTGTTTTGCGTCATACACTTAGCGATCGAATGTTTGTTTACAATTCGAATGCTTTAGTGCTGACCTTGGCCTTGAAGCTGGAATGAAATTAGGGTTGGTTAGGATTTTCGTGTGTTATACAATAATACACAACACCTCCCCCCTTTAAAAGAGATAATTTTTTGTTTGGAAGAGACAAAAAATGCTAAGTCCGTCTTTCAAGTGGTATTGAAAATATGTGCGGTGATCAATTATTATTTTGTGCGTTTAAAGTTTGGGAACTGTCGGTGACTCAGTCATAGGTTATAGGAACATTTTTTGTAATTATTTTATACAATTGTTATTGTTTTTCAATTTGTATTCTAATTAATCTTACATATATATATATATATATATATTTTTTTTTTTTTTTTTTAATTTTAGTACGTTGCTATGTTTATATACATTTTTAGTATTTCTTATATATTATATATTTGTATTCCTTATATACTCTAATTATTTGTTTATTGATTTCTAAAATTAATTTTACATATATCTAATGTTTTTTTTTTTTTTTTTTAATTTTAGTACATTGTTATGTTTATATACTTTTTTAGGGACTTTCAACTTTCAACTTTCATTTAGATTAAAAATCGGTTGTTATAAAATTGATTGGGGAATAAGAATTTTATTGAAAAAAAAACTTTTCTAACGACTTAAGGCCTGGCCAAACCAACGCGGTGAGTGCGTGCGATGCGGTTGCGATAAGTCAAATCCATATATAATCTTATGGACGTTTGACTTAATACATAGGGATTTGACTTATCGCAACCGCATCGCACGCACTCACCGCGTTGGTTTGGCCAGGCCTTTACAAGAAAAATATTAACTAGAGAATAATTATATAATGTTGTGTATTTGAAAACAATATGTTGTGTAATTGAATACAAAATGTGTAAAATAAAAATGCCAGTTTACTGAATATTAAATCATAAGGTACAATTTTATAAAGGACAAATTAAATTTTTATTCTTAACGTTTTTTCTCTTTTTTTTTTTTTATATTGTTGTGAAATGTTGATTGGAGTTTCCAGTAGTAATCTTTTGTGTCTCCTTAGTTGTGCAATTCAATGTTTTCCAAAGTGATTTGTATTTATCGTTTACAGGATTTCGTCATAGGTGTGCATCCTTGGTGAGTGTCATGGAACATGGGTCCTAGTCGAATTAAATTTTTGTTTGTCCTGAAAAAGTAATATAATTAGGATGTGGGGATTTATCCCTCTTTTTTTTCAGTTAAGTGGGGGTATTTCCCTCTTTTCAGAAAATTAACTTTTATTTTTTTTTTCTTTTTTTTTTTTTTTGTTTTGTTCTATTTATTTTATTGTGTTGGGGGTTTATCCTCCCTTTTTTTTTTTTTTTTTTTTCAGTGGGGATATTTCCCTCTTTTCACAAAATTTACTTTTATATATATTTTTTTTTTTTTTTTTGTGATATACCTAACTAATTATAAATTTTGAATCGTCTTTATCTCTAGGAGTTCGTCTTTTGATGAGTTTGAGTTCTTTCAAAATAATGCTTAAGTCTATTGTTGTGAATTGTGGTTAGTTTCTTTTTAATCCGAACCACACTGTTTGTTGGGTTTATTATGTCCGTAACTTCATATGGTCCTATCCATACTTCTGATAGTTTGTGTTGTCGGTTTTCGTTCTTGATGAGTACTTTGTCACCTATGTGGAATGTTATGGACCGGCTTATTTTTCTGGTCGTAGTAAGTCTTGGATTTATTTTTACTGTTTATTAAATTTTGTCTAGCGATTTTGTAAGTTTTCTGTAACTTGTATCTCAAAGTATAAAAGTAATTTTCGTGGTCGTATATGGGTTCTGGATCCTTCTTCAAATTTGATGGAATATCCGCCGTAAAGCCAAATAGACAGTCCATTGGTGTAAGCTTTGTCCCTTCATGAATGCTATTATTATAAACAAAGGCTGCTGTTCTAAGGAATTGGTCCCAAGATTTAGTGTTCTCATCGCAAATCGTTCTTAGATATTCTACTAAAGGTCTGTGAGCTCTTTCTAGCGCACCATTTGACTGTGGGTGGTAAGCAGATGTTTGAAGTTTTTCTATTTTTAGTAGCTTACATACTTGTTTAAACAATTTACTAAGAAAGTTTGTTCCTTGGTCTGTGACTAATTGCTTCGGTATTCTATATCTAGTTATTATTTGTTCAAAAAACAACTGTGCTACAGTTTCAGCTTCTTGATTTGGCATCGCACAAAAATCTACGAATTTTGTTAAGTTGTCCTGAAAAGTAAGTATATATTTGTTTCCCATATGTGATTCTTGTAAAGGTCCTACTATGTCTAAATATACTTTCTCAAATGGTCTTCCGCAAGTGTCTCTTATTGTCATTGGCATTTTCGTCTCTGAGCTTATTTTCATTTTTTGGCACTTGGGACATCGTTTTATATAGTTTTTAATATCCCTAAACATATTTGGCCAAAAGTATTTCCTTTTAATGCGCTTGTAGGTGTTCTGAACACCTTGATGACCCCCGAATGGTGAGTCATGATATTCTTTTAGTATCGTTCTTATGTCCTCTGAGTTGTCAATTTTTTCTCTATTGTCCTTATTGTCTTCGGTTGGATAGAGTTCGTCAGAGTTGTTTGTTTGTACTTCTTTTCGTGTTTCCGTTTTGTCAGAATTTTTTGGTTCGAGTTCCGCTACGTCTGTGTCTTTTACTTCTGTTTCAGGTAGTAAAGCCTGTGATCTTGTCACTGCTAGACATGTAATATTATTCGAATCACTGCCGTCGATAGTCTGTATCGGTATTCTACTTAAAGCGTCTGCGTTGGTGTTATTTTTCCCTGCTTTGTATTTAAGAGTACAATCGTATTCCGATAATTTATGGTGGAATCGAATAAGTCTTGACGTCGGGTTTCTGGTTCTAAAGTTTCCTGTAAGCGGTTCGTGGTCCGTATATACCGTAAATTTCCTACCTAATAGGTAACATCTAAAATTTTTTGTTGCCCATACAATAGCTAACATCTCTTTTTCGCTTGTTGAGTAGTTACGTTCTGCTTTACTTAGTGTTCGGCTAGCATACGCAATTGGCTTGTCTTTCCCTACTTTGCCTTGCGATAGTATAGCTCCTATTGCTTCATCACTAGCGTCAGTCGTAAGTATGAATGGTTCATCGAAATTCGGATAAATAAGAAGTGGGGGTGATATTAAGAGATCTTTAAGTTTTTGAAAAGCTTCTTGGCATTTTTCTGTCCAAATAAACTTAACATCTTTTCTTGTTAAATTTGTCAAAGGTTTTGCTATCTTGGAGAAATCAGGGATAAATTTCCGATAGTAATTTGCTAATCCCAAGAATGACTGAATTTGTTTCAATGTCTTAGGAACCGGGAAGGTTTGCACACAACTTACTTTACCCGGATCCGGATGTGCTCCTTCAGCGAAACATTTGTGTCCTAAATAAACTACTTCCCGTCGTAGAAATTGGCATTTTTCCACATTTAATTTGAGATTGTGTTCCCGCATTTTCTCGAAAATCAACTCAAGTTTCCTATTATGATCTTCAATGTTCTTACCGTAGACTACAATATCATCTAGGTATACGAAACACTCTAAACCCTGTAATCCTGTCAGAATGTAGTTCATGAGACGTTGGAACGTAGCTGGGGCACCTTTAAGCCCAAATGGCATGCGTTTGAATTCGTAATGTCCGTATGCTGTGCTAAACGCCGTTTTTTCCCTATCGTCTTTATCTACCAATACCTGATGATACCCACTTGCTAAATCCAAGGTGGTGAAATACCTGGCATGTCCTAATTGGTCGAGAATGTCCTCAATTCTAGGTAATGGAAAAGCGTCTCCTATCGTGCATTCGTTGAGTTTACGAAAATCAACGACTACTCTCCAACGCTTTTCACCATCTGGGCCTGCCTTTTTTGGTACTACCAAAAGTGGTGAATTCCAAGGGCTTTTACTTGGCTGAACAATATCGTTATCTAGCATTTCATTTAGTTGTTCGTTAATAATATTTCTTTGTTTCTCCGGTAATCTGTACATTTTTGTATTTATCGGGGCCTGATCTTGCGTGATTGGAATTTTGTGTTCGATAGTCGATGTATGTGTAAGTTTGTCACCTTTTAAAAAAAATATGTCGTTGTACTGTAGACAAAGGTCAAGTATTGCTGTCCGTTCTTCCTTGTTTAGCGTGTTATCTCGGTCGAGTTGGGTCGTGAGCATTTCTAAACGTTCGTTTATATTATTGCTTGTACTGTGGTAACAAAAAGCTGACGCTTTAGTTCGTGTTCTTTTATAGTTATCTAGGTTTATTATTTCATAATCTCTCAAATATCCTACTTCTAGCTTAAATTTTTTAATGTTTATTTCATTTTGGTTTGTATTTATTATTGGGATTCTTATTTTTTCTTTATTGTTCACTACTATACCGTTTCCTAAAAATACACCTTTGTTCATCTCTTTGGATAAACATATCATGGGTTCTTTATTTTGAAATGGTAATTCTACAATCATTTTCGATCTAGAAGGAATTTTCAACCCTTCCTTTAGATTGAGTTGAATTGTTTTATTGCTTTTTGGTTGGTTTTTTATTACTAAATTTATTTCAGAGTTATTCTTTTCAACTATGCTACTGTTTTCGTTATTGTTTTCTTGGTCAGACTCCCCTCTTGGTAAAGATACAAATTTTTGTGTTGGCCCTAATTTGAACTCTAGATCACCTGAGTTAATAGCTTTAAGAGTTTTTAGTCCTGATTGGAATATTTGTCGGCATTTATTATAGTCTGGTGTCTCATTGTACTTCAAAGAAGCGACATATTTTATGAACTCCAGAATTGTATTTGGTGTTTGATTGTGGTATAGTTTTTTCAAACTTATAGTAACATTACCCATAAAGGTTTCTTTTGACTTTTGGACCCTTAAAGGAATTTTAAGAAGATTTTCTTGCTCCCAGGGCAAAAGCACTCCTGACCACTCGATAAGGTTATATCCAAGGATCTCGAAATCTCCTCGCATGGTGATTACACCTTGGTGAGCATCTCTCGAGGTGTACTCAATTGTACCGTGGTGCATTTTCTTAGGATTTGGTTTGAAATTTTCTTGGGTGTAGTGGCTTGCTAAGCCGAAATCTACCAGATACGCTTGAGTGGTATTGTCTTTTTCACAACCTAATAAGATGTTTGTTCCTTTTAAATCTGTATGGGCATAGGTTCTGCCGTGAATGTATTCGTACACATCTAATATCTGTAACGCTAAACGGTAGATGGTATGTTCTGGAATTTTTCTTCCGTTTTCAAAGAAAAGTTTCCAGATACTATCTCCGTACCGTGGCATGACCAAAAAACGATGTAAAACATTATCATAGTCGTGTGATCCAGTACCTACTAGATAGGGTATTCCTAAAGATTTTATATCGTGAAGTTTTTTGAACTTTGTAATGTCCTCTGAATGAGTATTATTCATATAGAAATGCATCTCCACAAAGAGTGTCCCACTATCGTGTGGTTCAATCTTCGCGACGTATTTATAGTCAGATGTTTTCTTTTTTGAGTTTGAGGCTTTACATGCTGAGTATACTTGACCGAAACTTCCTAGACCTATTAGTGGTCCTATTTTCCATGTATTTCTAAATGAATCTGTAATAATTTCTCCATTGGGAATCGGGTTTACCTCCGAGTTCTTGACTTCTAAGCTGTCCTTATTTTTTATTGGACAGTGTGCTTTTAAATTTTGAGCTGGTGCTTTATACTCAGTATTTTTTTTATTGTTATTCGAATTGCTATTTATGTTTACAATTTCCTCACAGTCATTTAGAATGATTCTATTTTTTGGACATTTATTGGATTTGTTGACTTTGAGTTCTTCCTGCTTCTTTGAATTGAAATCTAGCAGTTTTACTCTTTCGTCATTTACTTGGACCTTTCGCAGATTTTCCCTTGATTCCACTTTGCGAGGTGAAATTTGAGATGCTTCGGTTTCAGTGTTTGAACAATCCTTCATTGAAGTGAATAAAGATTCGAATTTAGTGCATTGACTTGCATTTTTATACTGCAGTTTACATTTTTCTTTTTGTGAATCCTTAATATTCAATTCATGTCCTGCCTTTTCTTCGTGATTTATATGAGTTTGCTGACAGTTTGTGGTTGCCACATTTGTGTCAAGCCCTGTATAGCAACATCCATTGTGCGAAATGGTTGACTCATATATGTTGTTTTCAAAAGAATGTACCAGTGGTATGCTATACACCTTCGAGTCTCGCGCCGGTAGTGCTGGAAAAGTTAATAATTTGTTAGGGCCGTCTATGTTACAATAGTTCCCTAGAAAATTATATCCTAGTATTCCATCTCCCGGGATGGCTAGGTCATCTTCCACTACTTGAAAAGCGCAACGAGGAAATGAAGGCATTTGTATAGTGCCAATGCATTCTCCTAACGTAAAACCAACACCACAAGGCGTATTAATAGTCATTCTTTTATGTGGTCTGAGGAGGTTTATATCTCTAATAGCGCTCTTTTTTAAGAGGCTGACTTCTGATCCTGTATCTACTAATAATTTGATGTGCTTTATTCCGCCTAGCTCAATTTCCATTTCAATTGAGGGTAAAGAAATTTTATTTAATCTCTCTTGTTTGAAAGGGTGCCCGGAGATTCTCTTTTTAAATTTGTTTTGAGTCGAGTCGGGGATCTTTCGATCGACTATTGGGAGTTTTTTGCTCTACTGTTTTGCCATTTGTTTTTGAAATGACATTGGTCTACTGAATGGGTATACCTCCCACACCAGTCACATGTTGTCGTCATATGAAATACTCCTGGTTGAGTATTATTTATATTATCATTATTTACTCCAGGTGCGTTATTGTTACTCTGGTTATTACTATTATTCTGGGAATGCCGTCTAAAAGGATTTTCCTTGTGTTGTTGGGAATTCTGGTTGTTATTAAAATTTCGATTTTGTGTATTACTATTTCTAAGATCCTGAGTTTTGTTATTATTGTTTCCACTGTAACTTTGGCTATTATTATTATAGTTTTTATTATTTTGATAATTTTTTCTTCTGCAATTTATAGCCTCATGTCCATAATACTTGCAGATTTGGCATATAGGGGTATTTTGTCTTTTAAGGCATTCACTATATGTATGGCCTTTGAGTTTACAAAAGTTACAAATGATGTTTGCTTTCTCGTTCGATCTCTGAGGTGTCTGGGGGTTTCTTGAATTGGACTCATTTCCCGTGAAGGCTGCATTACAAGACATTGCTGGGATTGTTTCCACCCTTTGTACATGTTTTTCCATGCTGAGAGCAATTCGTATTAAATCTTCAAAGTTCTTATTCTCCAACGTGAACAGATACTGGCCTAGTTGTTTGTTAGATATACCTGACGCGAGAGCTGATTTTGCAAAATCAGATAACTGAGTTTTTACAATTTCTGCTTTTTCCCCATATTTGATTTCGGCTGCATCTCTACATTGTGTAAGAGAGTGGCGTAACCTGCTAATGAAGGTATTTAAGGTTTCGAATTGACTCTGGCGACTTGTTATCAAACAATTAACAAGATCGTTGTAGTCTTCTATTGGAAGGTATGCTCGGTTGAGTACATCTTCAAATTCCTTAAAATCTTTTGGTTTTGCCGTTTGAATCAAATCCAAGGCATCTTTTCTCAATTTTGTTTGGAGAAGTTGAAGGAAGAGTTTTTCATCTTCGTTTGGGATATGTTCTATAATGGGCCTTATGCATGTTAAGAAGGTTTGGAGTTTTTGAGCAACTTTGGAATCGGTGCCCCCAGAGAATTCAGAGATGCCGACGGAAAGCTTGAGGAGTTTTTCAAAACCTAGAGACATGTTGGTTGTTTTCGGCTTTTCGATTTTGGTGTTAGCTTTTTCTTCCGTGTCGAATATTAAATTTTGTGAAGAATTTAATTTTACTCTTCTTAACTCCTTTAAATCGTTTTGCAGACGTTGTATGGTGCAAACGTAATACTTTTCCTGGGATTTCAATTTTTCGGTTTCAGAGAAGAAGTTTAGCTCCTTAGCCTTAAGGAGACGTATTTCCTTTTGCGCTTCTTTTAATTTGGTTTGCAAAGAGTCTACTTGTTGGTTAAACTTCTCTATCGAAACCTCGGCTTGCTCATTTATTTGTTCTGCTTCTGATTGTCTTGATCTCAGTTGAGCCAGAACATCGGTTTGCTTTCTATACTGCAGTTCTAACTCCGAGATTTTTCTTTCTTGTTTTGTCAGTTGCTCTTTAACTGCTTCCACATAAGTATATAAGATTTCGTCAGTGGTTTCCAGTCGTGTAAACTGTCCCCACTGAGAGCTTATCTGGGCAAACCTTAGGGCAAAAACTTCTCTTCCAACTAGTGATTTTAGTTCACCAAGTAGGATGTTGTTGAAGTTCTTTATTTCTTGTGCCTGTTCCTTTATTTGTTTTTGTAGTTGTTGGATTTCACCGAACAATTGTTCAGGATTAGAGTCCATACAAAAAAAAGAACAATTTGCGAGCGAAAAACAAAAAATTTTCTTGTAAGAAAATGGGAAACTGCAACAACCGGATTTTAAAACTTCGACAACAAGACAAGAGAACAATACTTCCACCCAAAAATCCGAAAATTTAACCACAAGAAAATTACATTTGTATTATTTGGAAATAATCTTTATTATTGGAAAAATACATTTGTATTATAGTTTTTACTTATTTTGCTTTTTCTTGCTTTTCCCTCTTTTTTTTTGTTTCCTCTTTGACCAGGTCCCGAATTTCCCTGATGTACTGCCTTTTCTTTTCGCCAGTACAGAGGGCCGCCAGTTGGTGGAGTTGGGCTAGTTGCCTCCTTACCCTTACCACGTGACCACCCCTACGTCGTTTACTTTCGTAGGGCTGTGGTCCTCCTGGCACCTGGGGGGGTTCAGTCTCCAGAGGTGGGAGCGAGGGGGTTGCTGGCTGGTTGCTCCTTCTCCTCCTATATTCCTCTAAGGAGATTGGCTTCGGGCCTGCTGTTTTGTCTTCAGCGATTTTGTTTTTTATTTCGTCTAACATCTAAAAAAAATTTTTTTTTTTTTTTAAATTTTTTTTTTGAGTTTACAAGGGGAGGTCGAATGGTGTACCTGAAGTGGAGTGGTCCTCAGGATTTTAAGTCGGAGTTTAAACTCCAAAGTGACGCACCATCCTACCGGCTGCGCCAAAATGTTGTGTAATCTTTTTGGTTACACAGAAAGTTTTTAGAAAATTGTTAAGAACTCTCGTTCTTAACTTAGACGGACACTACAAATGTAGCGTCTTGTCGTCTTCCTTAATTGGGGATTGGGATAGGGGGTTTGTTTGGTGGGTTTTAAGGGCGCACCATCCCAGAATTCTAGGCTAAAGAGCCAGATTTAATTATACTCACCTTAATTTATCAGCAAAGCAAAGTCCTCTTCTTGTTCAAAAGTTTATCAGCCAATAAAAGTCTTCTGGGTATATCTCACTTAGTGTTCACTTTATTACTCTCTATCTCATTCATTTTTCATTTACTATTTATACCTTAAAATAGCTTACATAGATAAACTTAAACTATGTCATGAAGTGATGGTAAATTCATGATGTCGAAATCATGACATTTCGACATCGGTATTTCTTAAATGTTTTTATACTTATTCCTCAGTCATCAAAACAATTTGTCCTATAAAATATTCGTCACATATTTCCTTTACCACTCGTCAGCATTATCTGTTTTCTGAGAGTTCATTCCAGTTCATTATTTGACCGCAATAATTTGTTTGCATTTTTCTGATGACGCTTCAGTATATGAATTAACTGAATCGTCACCCAGATAGTTGCGCTTTTTGTTTTGCGTCATACACTTAGCGATCGAATGTTTGTTTACAATTCGAATGCTTTAGTGCTGACCTTGGCCTTGAAGCTGGAATGAAATTAGGGTTGGTTAGGATTTTCGTGTGTTATACAATAATACACAACAAAACAAAATGTTGTGTAATCTTTTTGGTTACACAGAAAGTTTTTAGAAAATTGTTAAGAACTCTCGTTCTTAACTTAGACGGACACTACAAATGTAGCGTCTTGTCGTCTTCCTTAATTGGGGATTGGGATAGGGGGTTTGTTTGGTGGGTTTTAAGGGCGCACCATCCCAGAATTCTAGGCTAAAGAGCCAGATTTAATTATACTCACCTTAATTTATCAGCAAAGCAAAGTCCTCTTCTTGTTCAAAAGTTTATCAGCCAATAAAAGTCTTCTGGGTATATCTCACTTAGTGTTCACTTTATTACTCTGTATCTCATTCATTTTTCATTTACTATTTATACCTTAAAATAGCTTACATAGATAAACTTAAACTATGTCATGAAGTGATGGTAAATTCATGATGTCGAAATCATGACATTTCGACATCGGTATTTCTTAAATGTTTTTATACTTATTCCTCAGTCATCAAAACAATTTGTCCTATAAAATATTCGTCACATATTTCCTTTACCACTCGTCAGCATTATCTGTTTTCTGAGAGTTCATTCCAGTTCATTATTTGACCGCAATAATTTGTTTGCATTTTTCTGATGACGCTTCAGTATATGAATTAACTGAATCGTCACCCAGATAGTTGCGCTTTTTGTTTTGCGTCATACACTTAGCGATCGAATGTTTGTTTACAATTCGAATGCTTTAGTGCTGACCTTGGCCTTGAAGCTGGAATGAAATTAGGGTTGGTTAGGATTTTCGTGTGTTATACAATAATACACAACATAATACACAACATCGACTTCCAGTCGCTTACTGTTTACACGCTTTCTGTTTTCGACCTGATTTGCTTCCTCTTGTAGATCTTCTAACGACTTCTTCCCCTCCTTCAAACTCGCAATCATATCGCTATGACTACCTAGGTATAGTGGTGGTGGTTTCGAAAAGGTCCTCACTGTAAGATTGGCATATCTTTCCCTTAGTAGTCCAATAAGATCCGAATGGTTCACTCTCGGTTGATGGATCTTAAGCTTTGAACTCCAAACCTGCTCGTATGGTATACGCAATTCCTTCGTATTTATTTCGAAAGGATGTAGAATGTGCAGAATTCCGAATCCTTTGAGCTCTGGAGCGTACAGTTCCCCATCGCAATTAAAATTGAGAGCAATCGATTCTCTTACATTGAAAAACCATTGGTTCTTCGTTGACATCTTCGTGATTACCCCCTTTGTAGTTGGTGCAGCGACGTAGTTGCAGTTCGTTTTTGAGGTAGCAGAATGTTGCAACAGCTCTACTAGGCACTCGGAGCTTCCACTGGTATGTATAGGTTTTTGGTGTTGACATACCTTTATCGTTATTGACGAATTGAACGGGACCTCGGAACATTGCATCAACTCTGTACGCGACATGGTGACAAATTAGGTATGATCGTCTGCTTCTGCGATGTATTGAGTCTTAACGTCCAAAACCAAGTCCCAATGGTTATCGAGTTTTGTTCGCACTGGGTATACCTTGAACAAGGAAAACATGGTGGCTTCAGGTAGCGGAACAGTAATCTTTAAAACGATTGAGTCTCTTTGTGGATAGGTCAACAGCCGAACAACTTGGAACAACGCGGCTGGATTAAGAACCATTCTTTCATACTTTGAATTCTTCAGCACTGATGATATATTGTTTGCGTCCAAAATAAAGGGATGAAGCTTATTTTGGTACAAATCGTTAAAAATTGATAGCTCAGTTGTTTGGCGACTTTGGACTTCAAGTAGTTTAGAAGTAACTAATGAGATCATTTCGTAAATCTCCACTTTCAATTTCGTCGCAGCTAAATCTTTGATTGCAGCCGTCGCGAAATTCTCCATATCCGTGGTGAAGTTTTCGAAACTATTTCCAATTTTTCCACCTCTTCTGCTAATGTTTTAATAGGTTTACTGAGCCTATCAAAATTGGAATTTGCCACCGTTATCTGCTTCGTAATAAAGTTGAGCGTTTCCTTTTCGTTCGTATCCAAGTTGTCAAGATGGTCATAAATCTTATCAGAATCCTCTTTGTCCATAGTTCCAAAAGCCCAATGGAAGAAGTGTCCAATTGTTTCTATAGCTCTCTTATTTCTTCGGTGAGAGACCATATGCTTTAGTCGCATGTTGTTTTGCCGAAGATTGTAAATGATAGCTTCCAACTCGTTCGTTCTCATGTTGCAATTTATTTGGAATTTTGATTGTAGAGTAACGCACAGCGGTTTGATCTTAGCGTCACACTTGTTTACAAAATCGAGAACTTCAGAAAAATCCATGGGTCTTATTTTCGTGAATATGGTCCATTTGTTATTAAAAAAGACAGCATTCCCAATGCCTTCAAATAGTGCCGGAGTTAAAGTAATGCTTTCTATTTGATAAGGAGCTGATGTCGTTGTTGTGTGGGATGTTGAGACGTTCGGTATGTTTGCCACGAGAAAGATTAGTTTATACATTAAGGCAACATTTAAAAGTGTTTGTTTCATATTAAGTATTGAATACATTATTCTTCTATCACTTTTTTTTTTGTATAACAGGAATAGTCTAACTTTTTGTTCTATTGGTTTTTTTTTTTTTTTTTGAATTTAGTGAACAAATTGAAATTTATAAATTTAATGTAAAAAGATAATTTATATTTGAGTAAAAAAATAAAAATAATTATTTTTACCAGTCAGTCCACAATCTAGAAAGAGAAAAAAAAAAAAAAAGAAATCAAATTTAATCATTACAATAAGTCTTAAGTTGGTTGTTGTGTACCCTTTTGATTTTCCTACCTACTTGAATATTGGTATTTACAATATCATTTACAGACACCACCTCGTAGGGACCCAACCAAATAGGGGAGAACTTATTTTTCCTAGTTGGATTTTTAAGCATGACTTTTGCTCCAACTGCAAACGAAACAGGGTTGGTTTGACGGTCGTATTGCTGTTTCGATTTTTGCTTGGCCAGTTCGAGATTCTTTCTTGCAAGTTCATGAGTTTTCTGCAGTTGATGTTGAAGAAATTTCGGATAGTCTTCATCATTATACAGAGGTTTAGGTTTACTCTTTAAATTTGTCGGCATCTCGAACTCGAAACCATACAAGCTCTTAGTTGGTGTCAGTTTAGTGGCGGTATGCACCGTGTTATTGTGGACATGCATTGCCTGTCTCAGCCACTGGTCCCAACACTGATCATCATTGTCAACAAAACTCCTTAGATATTCCGCTAAGGGTCTGTGACTGCGTTCAAGTGAACCGTTGGCCTGTGGATGATAGGCGGTAGTGTGGATCTTTTTAACTCCCAGAAGCTTACAAGTTTCGGAAAAAAGCTTCGAAGTAAAATTTGTTCCGTTATCTGTGACTAGAACTTTGGGTATACAGAACCTTGCTACAATCTCTTCGTAAAAAGCTCTTGCTACAGTGCATGCTTCAGCATCAGGGATGGCCACACAGGTCATATACTTCGTCAAGTCGTCCTGGAATGTTAAAATGTATCTATTACCGGAATACGTCAGTGAAAGAACACCGACCATGTCCATGTAAACCTTTTCAAAAGGAAAACATGGGGTATCTGTCAATGCCATTGGCATTCTAGTCATTTTCCCTGACTTATTTTTTTGGCATTTTTCACAATTCCTGATGTAATTTGCAATGTCATTTTTCATCCCTTTCCATCTAAACTGACGACGAATCCGTGCAAAAGTTTTTGTCATCCCCTGATGCCCTCCTAGTGCGGAGTTGTGGAAATCACGAAGAACTGTTAAAATATCAGCTGGATCCGTTAAAGTGACAAACCTTTGGTTTGGAGCAGTGACTATTTTGTCATTGAGTTCATTGAGCTCATTACTTTCTTTCCTGTTTTTACACTTGACAACGTTTAGTAAGGAAATAGGAGGAGGATTTGTTGGCAGGCATTTTAGAGGTAGATCAATTAAAAATTCTTTTTTTTTATCCAAAAATTTTATTCTTTTGGAAACTGCGTCGATGATTGAGTGATTCCAAAGGATATCACGACCCAGTATACCATCAGCAGGTATATCTTCTAGTCCATCTACAACATTCCACTTAGTAAAAAATTTTCTTGGAAAAAGTAAATTGGTTTTAATTGTACCCAATGTCATACCTACTCCACCGAAAACACCACCCAGTTGCTTTGTTTCATTTATATTTATATTGGTAGCATTTTTTAATGAGCTTCTTTTTAGTAAGCTCGAGTCTGCTCCTGTGTCGACCAGAAGAAGTACCTTTTCGGACTTGGCCATTGACATAGGCAGCTCGACGAACACGTCATGCTTACGAAGCTTCCTAAATGCATATAATATTTTTTTCTTACTTTTCGGCAAAGCATACTGGTTGAAACACTTCAAAACAAAACACTTAAAATAATCATTCAAAAAGTTATAGACGAATTTCACCTTTGAATAGCACTTACTCCAAACGAAACGAAGATTGAAAATCAGAAATAAGAAACCAAACTGACCTAGGTTTATTTTTGTCCCAGAAACTAGTGGCCTTGATTTCTGCTTCGTTTTACGAATCGACTCAAAAGTAAAGAAATTTAACTCCTCCGAGTCAATGTTTTGTGTTCTTTTTTCCTTTTGTTGATCGTTTAATACAGGCGCTAATGGCTTTACTTCGTCTACATTGCTTTTTTTATTTTTCGTTGTTGATTTTGTGGAGAGCGAATTCTCTGGGGCACAATTTAGTGATTCAAATTGGCCCCCAGGGCGTTTCCCGACTGGTCTTTGAGGTAATTTCTCTTAGAGAAACAATCGTCCTCCACATGACCCACCCTAGAACACCACTTGCATTTGACTCTAGGCCTTTGACTTATTGTCTGAGTAGCTTGTATTTGTGAGCGGGGACAACTGTTTTGAGCATGCCCATAGTCCTCGCAAGTGTCGCAGTATGGCGTTCTTTTACGAATATTACAATCAACATAGCTGTGATTTTGCTTACCACAGAATCCACAGGTTTTAATGGGATTTGCAGACCTTGTTGACTGTCTATTGCTGGAGTGGGGAGGGTCTTGAAAATCCTGGATGTATTGAGGTGGTGTTTCATTATGTGTGATGTGTGAAGGATGTTGTGCGGGTTTAGATGTGTAGTCTTGTGTCACTTGAGGTAAATTGTGAGGTAGTGTAGTATAATTGTTAAAAAGGTGAGGCATGGACGGCATAGATGGATATGCTTGAGTCAGGCTATTGTAATTTTGTTGGAAAGTACCGGGAATTTGGTACATTGAGCTAATACGATCAAAAGGTAAGTTTGGTGTTGTTCCAACTCCCATATAGCCCATCGAGTTTGGCTGTAGTAGCAAGGAAGTTTTCAAGGCTTCCTCAGAGATTTCGTTGTGATCTTTGCTTTTGCTCCCCAGCATAAACTGTCGAAGAGCTGGATCGACTAGCCCTTTTTTAAAAGTTGTCAACACCGTGTTTTCAACTTCTTTTTTGAGGCCTACTGACTCAGTTGCGGAATATCTTGAGTCAATAATCTCAACAGATGTAGCTTTCAGTTTCGCTAGACGTCTAGCGAACGCTTTTACATCTTCGCCTAACAATTGATGGCATTGTTTTAATTCGTTCATCACATTGTCCAGAGTTTTTGGCACTAAATAACTGTCTTTAAACAGTTTTGCCAAACCCTCTATTGTGTTCACATTGTTTGAACAAATTAACTCAAACGCATCGCCTTGCAATCGGGTTGAGATTAGAGACACTAAGATCCCCTCTTCTTCTGGCTTTACCATTTTCAAAGCCAGATCGCATGCGTTTAAGAATTCATGAACTCTTCGTGAAAGTTCATGATTTCTCTCCCCGTTGAATATGGGGACTAACCTTGAAACTACCTTGCTTATACTCTCAAGTGGCATTTCGCAATTTTCTTCTATTTCTACCTGAGTGATTTTATTTGATTTAAATACTTCTACAACTGTGGTTTGAACTCCTGTGTTGACCAGGTTTCTTTCCAGAGACGATTTTGGTGTAGAAGTATGTTGAGGAGTGAGCAACGGAATAAGGTGTTTTGAACTGTCAGGATAAGGTGATGATTTACCTTTTTCCCTTAGCTCCCTTTGAGTTGTTAAACTTTTGTTTAACTCAATAGTGAGCTGGTCTATTTCCTGGTCAGCTTCTTCTGTTGTTTTCAGAAGTTGTTTTTCAGCTTCCTTACGCTTAAACTCGCTCTTTTTAAGCTGTTTTTTAAGGTCTTCTGCCTCTTTAGCGTGGTTTTCTACTAGAGCGTGAATGGCTTTGACGTATTCGTTAACGATTTCGTCAGTCGATTCTACTCTAGTTAAATTACCCCACTGAGACGTTAGCTGAAAACTTACCAGTTTGTAAACCTCAGGATTCAAAACTTCCCTTAATTCTGTGTAAAGAAATTCATTCACCGACTCTAATTGTCGTTGATTTTCTTTCTTTTCTTTTTTAAAATACTCTAACTCCTCTATTAGATCGTTAAGTTGGCTTCACTTTGGGTGCGGGCCATTAACTAACGCCAACCAACAGATCTAATTTTTTTTCTTTTTTAAATCAAATAAAATCAAACGACCACCTCAACTAAAGTTACTACGAAAAACAAATGAAAGAAACGAAACTTGACTAAGAACTTGACTTGAAAAACTAAACCGAAAACCGAAAAAAAAAATAAATAAAATTTATAGGTACACAACTTTTTCACTTACGATATAAAAAATAAAATATAGGTACATACATTAAAGTATACTCACCTGTATTTCTCCCTTTGTATCTACTTTTAATTGTCACAGCGATGGTTTTTTTTTTTTTTTCAGATACACTTTTTGCTCTTTGTTATTATTTTTTTTTATTTTTCATTCACTTTAATGTCACAACAACACTACACAACCCAACATTCGACGCGATTTTTTTTTAAACATTTAGATTTCACACTTTGATTAATTAATTTTTTTTTTTTAACTATTCTGAATTTAGATTCGCGAGTTTACATAAAAGAAACGAGATTCGCGGACCGGCTGCGCCAATGTTAAAGTGTTTTCCGTGTAAAGAATGCGAAACGACCGACTTCATTGAATGTTTTCCAAAGACTCTCCCTTGTCGTGTCATTTAGGTGACCGCAAGCCCAAACATTCGCAGTGGATAATCGTCGGCACGTTAAAAGAGTCAGCACAATTCAACTATTGTATGATTGCACTTTGATTGACCCAAAACAACATCCGTAATATGATATCGAATTGGCAATGAAAGAGTACAACACAATTGAAGTGTGCTGAGTTCAACGCACGACGACTTCCTTTGGAAGGTATAGGAGGAGATACAACAACGGCATTCTTGATCATCGTCCAAGCTGAATGGGGCAATCTGCCTGACAGCGGAATTTGTGTCTTCATCGCCGTTAAGCAGTCTGCAGAAATGATCTTTCCAGATCCTCAGTAGCGACTGTGACTCTATAACTATGTTTCCCTGCTGGTCTTTACAGGCTTGAGTTCGGGGTTTGCCACCCTGGCAGGATCTTTTTACCTTTTCGTAAAACTTCCGAATCTCGTTCCTGTCATGGCACCTCTCTATTTCCTCACACGAGCACTTCTCATGCTGCTTCTTTTTATTTTTGAGAAGTCGGTGTTCTTCCCTTCTTCTCTCCTTGTAAACCTCGTTATACTGATCGTAAGCAGCAATCGTTCGTGTATGCATAAGCATTTATAGTGCTCTTTGTTTGGCTGCATTTGCCTGCCTGCATTCTTCATCGAACCATGGGTGTCGTTTTGGTGGCCGAGTGAAACCCAGAACCTCAGAGGCAGCGGTTCTGATGGTTTCTTGGCATTGCTGCCACTGGTCTTCAATGTTTAATGCTGGCGGCATGGGATTCAAGGATAATTGAAGGGACACTCGATTGGAAAAGGCATTGGCAATCTCTTGCGATTGTAGCTTTCCGACGTCATATCTCTTCACAGCGTTAGTTCGCGCTGGTCGTGAACAAGATATCCTCATTCGTACCTTGGCTACAACAAGGTAGTAGTCCGAGTCAAAGTTGGCCCCTCGGAAAGTTCAGACATCGAGCACACTGGAAGAGTGCCTTGCGTCGATCGCAACATGGTCAATTTGGTTGACGGTTAATTGATCTGGGGATCGCCATGTACCTTTATGAATTTTGAGATGCGGGAAGCGCGTACTACTTACAACAAGATTCAGCCCCGCAGCAAAATCGATTAGCCTCAGTCCGTTTTCGGAGGTTTTGTCATGGAGGCTATGCTTACCGATTGTGTTTCAAAAGATGTCCTCCTTCCCTAGCTTTGCGTTAAAATCGCCAAGAACGATTTTCACGTCGTGTCTAGGGCACTGCTCATACGTTTCTTCGAGGAGCTCGTAGAAACAGTCTTTGGAATCGTCGTCTTTCTCATCTGTGGGGGCGTGGGCGCATATAAGGCTATTGTTGGCGAATTTAGCCCTGATGCGGATGGTCATTATACGCTCATTGACTGGATTTTGGCTAATCACCTTATCCCTGAGTCTTCCTCTAACGACAAATCCGCACCCAAATAAGCGTTGTTTATTTTGTCTGTAGCAATCGCCATAGTAGATGTCACAGTTTTTCATCTTCTTTGTGCCCATTCCACTCCATCGCACTTCTTGGATGGCGGTTATGTCTGCTTTGCAGCATTCCAGGGCGTCCGCTAATTCTCCGTCTGCACCTAGTCCGTTAAGAGATCTTACGTTCCACGTGCAGATCCGGAAGTCATTGTCCTTTTTTCGTTTGCTTGGGTCGTCAACTTTGAAATCATTATCGTTATCCGAGGCTTTTGGTGGTTTCGGAACCACATTTTTTTTCCGTGGTTGGGTAGCTAGCCCTACGCACAACCCCCAACCTGGAGGGCCAGGTCCTTTTGGATCCCTTCGGACATAAAGGGCTGGAATATCCAGTGTCAGTACCCTGCTGCAGGGGTGTGAGTGCTGCCGTTGGCTCACCAGGAGCTCATCCGCCACCATCTCTACTTCAATACCCTGTCCTAGTATTGAAAGACCCCGAAAAACCTTTAAACCAAATATGTTACAGTAGCTCCTTCAGGGGTTTTTGCTTTTATGGCTGCTGAAGTCCACCGTTGATTCTGTCCTTCGAATTCATCCGCTGGAACATTTACACGAAAGCTCTTGTAGACCACTGAGATTCGTGCAGTCAGTCATAGTTCGCAGAGCGATTATAGTGTTGACCGATCACAATTCTTTTGTTCCGGATTCCCTTGTCAACACTCGCACTTACAAGTTTAGCAGGTCAGCTCTGGACGGAGCATCCCAGGTCCCAGTGGATACCGCTTGGAGGTATAGTAAGCACAATTGACGTGTACTATAAGTTACAGCATCCGGGCGCCGCCAAGTTGGCACCAGTCAGAGCCTTCCCGAATAGTACAACGCCCATCCACCAACAAAACAAGTATGCAAATTACTTAAAATTTAAAAACTGCAAACTACCGCCCATCACCCTCAATCGAATGGTGCATTGGAAAGGGCACGTAGACCACTAGTAGAATATTTAAGAACGATCTGCGATGAAAACCCAAGATCTTGGGATCAATTTCTTAGAACCGCCGCGCTTGTTTATAACAACAGCATTCATGAGGGGACAGTCCATAAGGGTAAAGACTGTCTTTTTGGTTTCACCTCCGACATACCTTCAAACCTTAAAAAAGAACCCGAACCAATATACGACCACGAAAATTACTATTATACTTTACGGTATAAGTTACAGAAAATACATTCTTTAAAAAATAAATAAATAAATAAATAGGGTGGCGCAACAGAGCGAGGAGCCCCTGGGCCTAGCGCATTTCTCACAACCATGCCTTGTGAGGGAATGGAGGTTAGGTTTAAATGGCTGTCAGGAAAACAAACTGACACACTTAGACCAATATTAGGTCCATTGTGATACCATAAGTATTATGCGAGGGAATACCTCACTTAACAAAACCATTTGGAGCTTTTAATAAAGCGAAGGATATGCAGGGGATCTGTGTGTGCCAGATCGCTTGGATCATCAAGAAAATATTTTCCTAGATGCCGCTTTCTTTTAAAAGAGAGTGCAGGACATGAGCAGAGGAGGTGTGGGATTGTCTCCTCCTCCTCCTCATCTAAGCAACTTCTGCAGAAGTCATTTGAGGGAACGCCAAGTCTTATGGCGTGTCTTCCTATCAGACAATGTCCGGTGATGACATTGATTACGGAGCTAACTTGCAATCTGGCAATTGATAACAAATGTCTTGTGCGTTTTGGATCTAGACCAGGCCATATCCGTTTTGTTGCCACGCACGTGGTGATATTGTACCACCTATGATTTGTTCTATCCATTGCCTCTTGCTTTAGCATAAGTTTACATGTAGCGATTGGTATACCAATATTCAACCTGCTGGTTGAGATCGGTAGAACGGTTCCTTCTCTGGCGAGTTCATCGGCTTTGCAGTTACCCACGATATCTCTGTGCCCCGGCACCCAAATAAGGTGAATATTGAACTGTTCAGCCATCTCCTTAAGAGATAAGCGACAGTTGAGGGCGGTTACTGAGTTCGTAGAAACAGCGCCGAGTGATTTGAGGGCTGCTTGACTATCTGAGAAAATCCGGATATTCGTTGAGGATATCACGTTTTCTTTTAGCCATGATAGGACCTCTTTGATCGCCAGAATTTCCGCTTGGAACACGCTACAATGGTTTGGAAGGCGGAACGAGAGACTTACGTTAAGTCGGTTTGAGTACACCCCACAGCCTACCCCTTCTTCGGTTTTTGAACCATCTGTATAGAAATGAATTGAATCATCTCTCAAAAATTCTTCGTCTTCCCAGGTCGTTCTCGGTGGGATTGAGACTTGGAACTTATTATCAAAAACCAATTGGGGGATGGTGTAGTCGGAGTGACAGGGGATTGATCCGAATAAATTCAGGATTGCAGCATGACCGATGTTGTTATCGGTCCATTGGGAGATAGCTCTCATACGAGTGGCTGCACTGGCGGCCATTTGTTTGCTGAAGATATCTAGTGGTGTGAGGTTTAGGAGTGTATTTAGTGCAGCTGAGGGTGTTGATCTCAGTGCTCCACTTATACACAGACAGGCTGTTCGTTGGACCTTGCTTAAATTATCGCAGTAGGTCCTTTTATCAAGAGCGGTCCACCATACCACTACTCCGTATGTGAGTATTGGTCTGATGACCGCGGTGTAGAGCCAGTGGGTGATTTGGGGGGAGAAACCCCATTTGTTACCAATGGCTTTTTTGCAGGAAAATAAGGCCACGGTGGATTTCCTGATTCTTTCCTGTATATTGGCTTTCCAATTTAGCTTTTTGTCTAGGATTATACCTAGATGTTTGGCTTCGTTTGAAAGTACAAGTGAGATTCCATTTATTGATGGAGTTGTTAGTTGAGGAATTTTATATTTCCTGGTGAAGAGAACGAGTTCAGTTTTCTGAGGGTTGACCCCCAGATCACATTTTCCCGCCCATTTTAGAAGTTTATTTAGAGCGGTCTGCATCAGGTCCGTAAGGACGTGAGCATGTTTGCCGGACACCGCAATGGAGACGTCATCTGCATATGCAATCACTTTGAATCCCTCAGCTTCTAAGTCAACTAGAAGTTCATTGACGACTATATTCCATAGAAGAGGGGATAGGACTCCGCCTTGCGGTGTTCCTCTACTGACAGATCTCTTTGCAGAGAAGTTTCCTAGAGTAGAGTTGATTCTCCTGCTTTTTAGCATTAGATTTATCAACTCCACTATGGAATCATCTACTTTGAGCTTCGTCAGTGCCTTTGTAATTGCAGAGTTGCTGACGTTGTTGAAGGCGCCCTCTATGTCGAGGAAGGCGGCCAGAGTGAATTCTTTGTGATGGAGGGAATATTCTATAGTACGTACCAGGGTGTGTAGGGCCGTTTCTACAGATTTTCCCTTGCAGTAGGCGTGTTGTGCTGTAGATAACAATTTTGGATCTATAGCTGTACGCAGGTGGATATCAATCAGTCGTTCTAAAGTTTTAAGAAGGAAAGATGATAGACTTATCGGTCGGAGATCTTTTGGGTTTACGTGGGATGATTTCCCAGCCTTAGGTATAAACACCACCTTGACTTCTCTCCACTGAGTGGGGATATAGTTCAAGGTGGTACAGCCGATGAGAATTACTTCAAGGACAGGGATAATAATGTCCGCGGCCTTTTGAAGTTCGGCTGGAATTATACCATCAGGTCCAGGGGATTTGTATGGGTCAAAGCTGTTAATGGCCCAAACTAGTTTTTCCCTTGTAATCAGATCGGGGTTGTTTGTTGTTATGCTACCTGGTTCTGTGGAATCATAGTTGCATAAGTTCTTAGAGCTTCCTGGAAAGTGAGTGTCCAGAAGCAAATTGAGCGTTTCTTCGCAGGATTCTGTCCAGCCGTCAGCTGTTTTCAAACTGCTAGGCATGGTCGGACTCTTTGAGAGGATTTTTCTTAATCTAGAAGCTTCTGAAGTATCTTCTATTTTTCCACAGAAGTTTCTCCAGGAAGTTCTTTTATTCTTCCTCAGTTGATATTTATAAGTTTTGAGGGATTCCTTGTAGGAGTCCCAGTCTATTAAAGTTTTAGATTGTTTAGCTCGGTTGAAAAGTTTTCTACATTCCTTCCTGAGCGGTTCTAGCCCCGAGCTCCACCACAGTGGTTTCTGTTTTCCTCTTATTTTTATAAGAGGACAGGATTTCTGCAGTGAATGGTTAAGGGCAGTGGTAAGATCATTGACTTTTTTGTCTAGATCCTGTTTGAGGGAATGGAGGGGACCTACAATTTTCTGCCGGTTCCGAACGGCTAATTGAGAAAGCGCTTTTCATGACAATGAATACTAACGGAGGACTTGCCAATTCCTCGCGAAAGGCGATACCCGTAGAAAAAACATTTTTGCCTCTGTTGGGATTCGAACTCGAACCTCTGGATTAACAGGCGGACATGTTATCCATCACACCACGGGTACCACAATACTATATTATGAAATACATTCCTTAGCTAGGAAAAATTTGATTATTAGTAAAAAGAATTCAAAAAATTATTACGACAAGAAAATAAGAACTATAAATTTTCACGTAGGAGACAAAGTACTGTTGAAAAACGAGAATAGACAACACAAATTATCTGAAATATGGACAGGACCATATCCTGTTGTACAAATTACGAGTCCCACAGATAGTGTAATATTAATTAAGAAAAAACAGGTAACCATTCATAATAATCGTCTCAAACATTATTACGAATAACAGCTATTCTTTTTCCTACTATAAATTTTTTTTTTGCTAAGCAACGCTCCCCTAAAACCAAAAATATATAAAAAGCCTACAAATGCATATTACTTACCCCACGAAAGTCTGTATTCATGTTTCCATTTCATTCATAAAGTGAAAATGGCAAGGCAAAAGTAAAAGAAACTGAACCTACCTTGTATCGTTTTTCATTGACAAAAAGAGTTACTCCTTTTGAGAAAAGATCTACTCTTTTTCCATTTTTAATGTTTCATTGAAAAAAAAAGTAGTTCTGGAGTTATTCTAAACGCCAAAGATCTACTCCCAATCGGTAGTAGTAGTAGTAGTAAACTTTATTGAGATTTTTTTTCTTTTTTTTACACTTTTATGTTCTTAAGTTCTATGTATCACATAAATGTATCTGTACTTTTTATTGTGTATATTGGATTTGCCGACTTAGAATTGGTCTGGCTATACTGACTTGTGTTTAAATTCTATAAAGTTTTTTATAAAATGCACTGAGTGTTTAAAGACTGTCGTCAACTTCTTTTTTTTTTATTTATTATTACATACGTCCACTCAAAAAAGACGATGACTGTGAAAATGACTTAACCTATGAAAAAGACTTAACCTAAAGAAAACGAAAATGGGGAGAGGCAAAATATAAAAAGGAGAAGAACAACAATAGTTCGCTTGGTAGTGTTTCTGTCTCTACATTACAGAGCAGCTATTTGATTTCAATCGATAGATAAAGTTATGTGTGTCTCATTTGTGAAGACAACAGTTTGTTTGTTTACAAAATGATAATGTAATGAATTCATAGTTAAAAGTATTTTTTGCTTGATTTTTGTTTACATTTAGAATAAATTATTTTAAATGTTCTCTTAGATTAGTTGTAAATATATTATTTGTTCACAGCACAAGTTACTACATTTAACTTATTAAGGTCAGTCCAAACATAACTAGATGATATATTTTATTTTTTTAAAATGTTTTTTTTTTTTTTTTGCTATTATTAAAGCGTTTGCAAATTGGGTGTTCTTTTTGACTCCGTTGGAATGAGCAATTTTCTTTTCGAGGAGTGTCAAGCTGCTTATCCTCTGTAGCTGTTATTAAGTTGTTTCTTATAGAATGGTTGGGTGAATAGGTTGTCCTCTTCGAGGATGAACCCTGGATTGGATCCTTCATTGAGGATGCTTACTGGCGAAGTGTAATATCTTTCATAAACTGACCAGTTGATATTAGTTTCGTAAATGTTTTGAAGTATGGGGTTTTCGTGGTTTTCTAATGCTTTTAATCTTTTTTTCGAGAGGCCTATTAAATAGTACAGCAGGGGAACTACTTTTGAATCATTGTAAATTGACTTATTTGTATACCATTTTCCTCCAGGCCTACGGAATTTGTTTAAGCATTTGCGTATCACATAGCGTTCAAATCTTTGTAGCTCAAGAACCACGTTTGGCGTTATTTGGAACCAAATAGTAAAACCATATGATATAAGAGGGCGTATCAGCGTTTTATACATTAGGAGTTTGGTTCTGGTTTCAACAGCAGTAGAATTCAGTAAGAGTTTTAGCTTTGATGCCGCAGCTTTGCTTTTGTTAAGTGCTTTTCTAGCATGAGGGTTCATTTTTAACCTCTCATGAAGATTAATTCCCAAATATTTAATAGATTTTTTTATGGGAATCAAGTTCCCATCTATGAAAAGCCTGAGAAATCTGCTCTCTCGAACTGCGAGGTGGTGCCCCCTACCAGAGGCATTTCGAAAGCAAATGAGCTCGCATTTGTTGAAATTTACATCAATTCCCCATTTTTTATAATAGGGTATTACTGTATTTAAATGTTCTATCACCACTTTCAAGGCTTCGTGGGGTCTCTCATCGGCACTGAATATTAAAGTATCGTCCGCGTATAGGATTGTTTCAGAACTTAGGTGATGTGTTGGAAAATCAAATAAGAATATATTGAAAAGGAGGGGCCCAAGGATAGAACCTTGGGGTACTCCTGCATGAATAGGGACGAGGGAAGAAGAGGCCCCTTCAAAGTTTACTGTTAGGTAGCGATTGGAAAGAAAGCTAGTCAGAATTTTTATTAGTGTGGGGGGGAGGTTCAGTTGGTTAAGTTTATAAGCCAGTCCTTCATGCCAGACTGAATCAAACGCCTTTTTTAAATCAATCGCACAAGCGGTTGTACATTTTCCTAATCTTAGGTTGATTAATATTCTATTTTGAAAGTGAAGGAGGGCATGTTCGGTAGAGTGATTCCTTTTAAAACCAAACTGCTCATGTTGTATAGGGTTATTGTTGTCAAAGAAGTCAAAAATTAGTTTGTGAATTATTTTTTCAAGAATTTTTCCTAAGTTTGATAGAAGGGAAATTGGCCGGAAGTCTTCAATGCTATTGCTGGAACTTTTTTTTATTGGAATTAGTTTGGCTATTTTCCAAGCTGTCGGAAAATAACAGTTATTGAGGCAGTTGTTAAAAATTGGGGTCAGGCAGGATGCTAGAGTTTTCTTGGCTTTACGAAGTACGAAATTAGGGATCTGGTCAGGCCCAGCAGACTTTTTATTGTTTAGGGAGGAGATAATGTTTTCAACCGTTGTCTCTTGGATTAATGCAGCGTTATTACTATCACGGGAAGTATTAAGTTGAGAGAATTCTGTTAATTGTAAATTTTCATTCCAGACTGAAAAAGATGAGTTAAAAGTTTTGACTTCCAAAGTGTTAATCGGGTCATAGGATGGGTTTTTTTGAACGAATAAATTTTGATAATAGGATGCAAATGCTCCAACTTTTTCTGAGGGGGAGGACATTCTAGAATCTTGATATAATAAAACTTGGTTATCAGGTTGATTATTTGGTGCTTTACGGCCTGTTATTTGGTCAATAACCTTAAAAACATTTGAATTAGGTTTTAGGCTTGCCAGTTTCTTTCTAAATTGGATATTGAGCTCTATTTTTACCTTTTCACTGATTATTTTTGATAGGCAGCTGATTTGGGATGAAAGCTCCGAGTAGCTTTGGCTAGTTCGATCACCAAAGCGGTGAAAATTTTTTTTAAGTTTTTGTTTCCATGCCTTTCTAATTTTAAAAAGTTTTAACGTTGAAGGAGTGATGTTGTGCCAATTTTTCCTTAGATTAATCTTCTTGCCGCATCTATCTATGCAGACTGAGAGAACTGACGATATTGCATCGATAAAGCCATCAATTTCAAGATTTGATAAATTTCTATTGGTTGGAATTTTTAACTGAGAAAGCTTGGAGTTGAGTATCCTGTTGAAGGACGTCCAATTTGTATTTTTGAAGCTGAGATAGCTTTTAGGTAATTCCGGGAAAAATGAGTTATTGTCAAGTATAATTGAGGAAAAAACTGAAAAGTGGTCAGAGATAAGGTCGAGTGTAGTGCATGAGATGTTATCCACTGACCTGAGATTTGAAGACATCATAAAGAAGTCGATATGGGATCCTGAGGCCGGACGTGTGGGGCCCTGAGGTACCACTAAGTCTACATCAAGAAAACGGGTCTCCTGGAACCAGCGGGCCAGGTGCAAACCGTTCTGATTTATTTTAGGGTCGCCCCAAAGTGGGTGCCTGGAGTTAAAATCGCCACCAAGAATGACGTAGTCGAATGAAGCTAAAGAAGACATAAGGACGTCTAGTGCCGTTGGTAGGGATGCACCGCTATTACATGCCACATATACTGAAACAAAAGCTAGTGTTTTTGAGGTTTGAAGGGATGATAGAGGGATAACAGCGATGGTTGCTGAAATAATGTTATTCGAAAAATGCTTTTGTGATGAGCGAATTGTGTTTTTCAGAAGTATCGCAGTACCTCTTCCGTCATTGTTTCTTATTATGTCGAAGTGATCATTATATCGGCACTTATTTGAAAATTTTTTAAAGCAAGTTTCTTGAAGGAAGACTGCGGTTGGATTGATCTCTTCAAGGAGTAGATCAAGTTCGATTTCTTTTTCTTTGGTAAGGGAGTTGATATTGGACGAAACTAGTTTTAAAATCATGGTAAGGCCGGGGAGAGGCTGGCAATGAAGCCGAGGTATGCACCAGGTTTTTGGTTTTCATTTAAGTTAGTATACATAGGCCAAAAGCCTCTAATTTTTGAAATAAGAGTTGTTATGGGGACACCAAAAAGTCTCTCGGACTCATTTAAAAAGTCGGACATATCATTGCTGTTGTGTATGGCTGTGTTAGGTCCCGGTAAGCTAACTGGGGCCGAGGGCCTTATATTTCCTCTTAGTTGGTCGGCATAAGAAATGCCATTTCGTGCAGGAAATATTGGAAAGCTATTGTTAACTTTAAGTGTATTTTTCGGATTAGGGATTGAGGCTTCCTCTTTCTTTTTTTTTAAAAAGGCAACTCGGTTAGGACATCCTCTATAACTTGCAGGGTGGCCTATCTCTTTGCAATTGACACAAGACACGACCGAAGTCTCAGTTTTTTGCCCTATTTCACATTGCCCGGGTTCATGTTCTTTAAGGCATTTAACGCATCTTATTGCAAAACTGCAGTAAGTTGCCACATGACCAAAACGTTGACACCGGAAACATTGTTTCGTGTCAGAGTTTCTTACCGAGTCCCAAGTAATCTTGTGCCTGAGTATATACTTAATTTTTTTAATTTTTTGGAGGCTTTCCCTGTCCTCAAGTGAGCACAGGAAGAGATCCAGCGGAATGCTATTGACTTTAGACCATTTAGTCTCAAACACTTTTACAGTAACCCTCAATGAAGGATCCAATCTGTTTAGTTCATTTTTTATTTCCTCTGGGGAGAATTTGTTTGACATACCTTTTAAGATGGTATTATATTTTTTTAAGCTTTTAGGGGTAAAGGTAAAGGCATCAACCTTACATTCCTTGAAAATTTGCATAAAATAGGAGTGCATCTCAACATTCCTGACTATGATTTTAAGTTTGCCAAACCCATTTGCAACGAATTTAATATCATCTAAATTATGTTCAGACTTACCAACATATTCCAAAATTGACTTTGAAGATATTCCCTTGGTAAATATGGGGGGGCACCATGGCTCAGGTTTTCGAAATTGTTCTCCGTTCTTGTTCTGGTTGACCGTTCCTGTAGATTCACTTCGATTGAAGCTGGTGTTATCGCTGTTGCCTCTGATGTTGCGCACTTCCGATGAATTGGCTCTTCCCGCGTAGTCATGTTCAGTATTGTTGTCCTCTTGGCTGGCGTCTTGGGACTGACGCACATGTTCTTCCATTTCGTTTTCGAAAATTTTAAAACGATTAGAGTTGTTAATTAATTCCTTTGGTTTTTTAGAATTTGCAGGGTTAACTTGTTGTCTTCTTTTCCTAGCTATGACTGCTTGGAAAGTTCCTGTTTCGTCGACAAGGATCTTTTTTAGAGAGTCCTCTGTTTGCTTTGCCACATCCAATTGTTTGGCGGAATTATTTTTGAAGTTGTGACCAATAATCACACAGCTGCTAGTTGGTTGCAATGGCTGCCTGGCGCCATAAATGGTGTTTAATATTTCATCATGGGTTATCTCCATTTCGTTTTGTCTACCAGTTGCATTGGTATTGGTAGCGTCGTTTTCGTCTCCTCCATTCCAATCTTCCGAGACTGCTTTTACTATTTTTTTCTTTTCTTCATCACTAATGATTTTAGAAGGCAATTTTATTCTTTCGTAAAACGAATTTTTATCTGGCGGCGTTTTATTTTGCCTAATAGGCCCGATACTACTCTTTTCCATATCGAAAAAACAATTTTTTTTTTGTGCACTCTTGTCACTATATGTAATTAGTTCACACTCGCAGTTCACAAAGAATACGTCCGCACTCAACGGCTTGCTCAATCGGAAATCCTCCCAATCGGTTGGGAGATCTACTCTGAAAATGCAAAAACATATGTTTTATCAAACGTCAAATGGAAAAAAAATGTTGTGAAATTTGTTTGGTGATTATTAAAATTGAAAAGAAAAACGAAAGTAATTGAATATGAGTGCAGAAATATGTAAATAATTTAGAATTTGTTAGTTCGCTGCATTATTTGTTGTCATCTACTTCGTCGTCATCCCTTTCCATCCATCACCTACATGGAGTTAGAAAAAAAGATTGAAAAGATGCAAGTGGGCGCATTCACTGCTTTAGTAGCTACCTAATCAAGTCATAAGAAACAACTGCGAAATGAGTTGAAAATTTTTCACACCACGTAATGTAAAAATTTCAGATATAAAGTTAATTTAGAATCATTACGACGTTTCACAATCGGCTGTTCGGAAAAAATACGAAAGATTACAAACAAAAAAGGATTTACTGTGTTTGTAGTTCAATTTTGCATTCACAAAACTAATTGAATTTTGACTTCATAGTGACTACATAAGTGAATGCACCCAATGCTATTCCTGACAATTGTCATCAATACTACGACAGAACTGTTGAAAAATGTTTCATTGAAAGAGTAGTTCTACATTTGAGAGAAGTTCTTTCGGATTTCAATGAAAAGCGCTATTAAAATCAAAAACTGTCGATTTGAAAAAAAAAAAAAAAAAAATAACAATAATAAATATCAAGATCACTACCTAAAACCACTTCTTGAATTTCACATTCATTCACTAACACATGTTTAAATTCATCAAAGAAAGACCGCATTGAAATTAACATGATAAAAATCAACGGCACACGCCAAATGCGCAACAGCAAACAGTTTCAATGAACGATCAAATTACATTCACGACCACCAAACCTCTTGAACGAAATCCGAAAATACGAAACAAAACTTTTGTATAAATCGGCAATTGCTGTCTGTTTTCTTTGTAATAGTAGTAACCATTAGCCCAATGATTTTTTTTTGGAGTAATGAATCACTACGGAATTTAATGTAGAAATAAAATAGAATCTGCAAACATTTTTTACTGGTCTGAAATATAAATTTATTTTTAGAATATGATTCCGGTCAAATTGACAACAATCCTGAACATGATAACGATAATATGGGCAATGAATGAAGAAAAAACGGATTCTTAGTATAGGAATTAAACAACACAGGGGTAGTCTTCGAAACAATAGGAAAAATACTTCTATACCATGACAGTTGGAACGTACTAACAGAAATACATGTAGACGACATAAAACAACACACGGAACTAGTCAGGAAAGTAGAAGACAAATGGAATGAAGTATGCAAAAATTTCAAGAGCAAAAAATGTAATAGCAACACACCAATAATAAAAGGAATAGTAAAATCTATAAGACAACGAACTCAGGTCATTGAGGATATAATAAATCCTCACAAAGCAAAGAGATCCTTATTCGATGGTATTGGACGAGGTATGCATTATTTATTCGGAATAATGGATAATGAAGATGAAAAACAGGTCTACAGTAAAATAAGCAACCTGGAGAGTGATACAAAAACACTAGCCGAATTAGAAAAACAACAAATCAGCGTGATAAAAACAACATACCAAAAAATTCAAAAACCTCTAAGTGAATTAGAAGACAATCAGCAAAAATTAACGACGGAAATAAACCAGTTAAACGAAAAAATTAACACCGAAATAATGCAAGAAAATGAGGTGCAAACAATTTTAGAAACTCTTTTACTATTGATAATAGAGATTCAGAGTAGACAACAGGTAGTTTTGGACATAATATCCTCCACAAGACAGAACCAAATTCATCCACTTCTGATAACATCGGCAGATCTAACAGAATTATATATGAAAGCATGCCCTCAGAACACAATTCCCAACAAAGAAAAACTAACGGAAATATTAGGTAAAACACTTCAAATTAAAACACAAACTTACTTATTTACTTAAGGTGGCGCTACAGTCCGGGTCGGACTAGGGCCTCAACCAACATGCTTCTCCAGCCAGCTCGGTCCCTAGCTAGCTGCCTCCAGTTTAGCACGCCTAGTTGGTTGAGGTCCTCTCCTACTTGTGTGCGCCACCTGAGTCGCGGTCTTCCTCTACTGCGCCGTCCCTCGGGATTGGATTCGAAGACTTTCCGGGCCGGAGCGTTGGTGTCCATTCGCTCTACATGACCCAGCCATCTAAGCCGCTGGACCTTGACTCGTCTGACAAGAACAGTGTCGCTGTACAGCCCGTATAATTCGTCGTTAAATCTTCTTCTCCACTCTCCATCTATGCAGACGGGACCAAAAATCACCTGAAGAATTTTTCTCTCGAAGCATCCTAAAGCGTTCTCGTCTGCCTTTGACAAGGTCCATGCCTCTGCGAAATATATAAGAACCGGGATGATAAGTGTCTTATACAGGGACACTTTAGTTGCTCGAGAGAAGACTTTACTACTCAATTGCTTTCTTAGTCGTATTCTTCGTTTGATTTCAGCGCTGGTGTCGTTGTCTGAATTAATAGCGGCGCCTAGGTAGACAAAGTCCTTAACTACCTCAAAGTTATAGCTGTCAATCGTGACGTTTTGTCCAAGACGTTGGTGTTGGGTGCCCTTTCTTGATGACAGCATATACTTGGTCTTGCCCTCATTTACCACTAAACCCATCTTCTTCGCTTCCGTCTCAATGCTCATAAACGCGCCATTGACATCACGCTGCGTTCTTCCAATTATGTCAATATCGTCGGCATATCCGAGCAATTGAACGGATCTTTGAAAGATTGTGCCTCTTGTGTTGACGTGGGAGTCTTGCACTATTCTTTCAAGAACGATGTTGAAGAAGTCGCATGACAGTGCATCGCCTTGCCTAAAACCTTTTTTGACATCGAATGTATCGGTGAGATCTTTTCCGACCCTGATGGAGCAGCGTGCGTTCTCCATCGTCATCCTACACAATCGGACAAGTTTGGTAGGGATGCCAAAACTAGACATGGCTCTATATAACTCCTCTCTATAGATGCTGTCATACGCGGCCTTAAAATCGATGAAAGGTGGTGGGTATCGATTTGAAGCTCCTGGGTTTTTCCAAGATCTGCCGTAGTGTGAAGATTTGGTTTATGGTGGACTTTCCTGGTCTAAAGCCGCACTGATAATGACCTATCAGGTTGTTGACGAATGGCTTCAGACGCTCACACAATACGGCAGAGAGGATCTTATATGCGATGTTAAGAAGACTGATACCTCAGTAGTTGGCGCAGTTCAGAGGGTCTCCTTTCTTGAGGACCAGGGAAACAATGCTAAGGTTCCATTCATCGGGCATGCTTTCTTCCGACCATATTTTGCAAATGAGCTGGTGCATACTCCTGACCAGGTCATTGCCTGCGGCTTTAAACAATTCGGCAGTGAGGCCATCAGCTCCAGCAGCTTTGTTGGACTTTAGCTTGGATACTGCTGTCTTCACTTCGTTCAGGTCGGGTTGGCGGAATTGTTGGTCTACGTCGCCTAAATCGAATGGTTCTATCTCTCTAACAGCGGAATTGGGTTCATCATCGCCGTTATAGAGCTTGGAAAAGTGGTCTTTCCATATCCTCAGCATTGACTGCGGTTCCACCACGATGTTCCCTTGGTCGTCTTTGCAGGCTTCGGCTCGGGGCTTATAGCCCGTTTTTACCTTTTGGTAAAACTTCCGAACCTCATTCCTGCTGTGGCACCCTTCTATCTCCTCGATCGCGCGCTTCTCATGCTCTCTCTTTTCCGTCTGAGAAGCCGGTGTTCGTCTCTCCTCTTCTGCTTGTAGAGCTCGTAAGCAGTTCTAGTCTTTTTGTGCAGCGCCGCTTTGTATGCTTCCTGTTTAGCTGCATGTGCTTGCCGGCATTCGTCGTCAAACCAGGGATTTCGTTGTGGTGGCCGTGTGAAACCCAGCACTTCAGAGGCGGCATCTCTGATGGCTGATTGGCAGTGCTGCCACTGGTTCTCTATACTTGATGCTGGCGGCATAAGACTCCTTAAGAGGTTGTAAGAGACTCGATCGGAAAAGGACTTGGCGATCTCTTGCGATTGTAGTCGTCCAACGTCGAATTTTCTCACAGTATTTCCTTGTGTTGGCTTGGATCGGGATATCCGCAGTCGTACCTTGGCTACAACAAGGTAGTGGTCCGAGTCAATGTTGGCCCCTCGGAATGTTCGGACATCCTCTATACTGGAGAAGTGTCGTGCGTCGATCGCAATGTGGTCAATCTGGTTGACGGTTGATTGATCAGGAGATTTCCATGTCCCTTTGTGGATATTGAGGTGCTGGAACCGCGTACTAGCTACCAGAACATCTCGGCCCGCAGCGAAATCGATCAGCCTGAATCCGTTATCGGAGGTGTTGTCGTGCAGGCTGTATCTTCCGATTATTCCACCGAAGATATCCTCTCTTCCTAGCTTGGCATTAAAATCTCCTAGAACAATCTTAATGTCATAGCCAGGGCACTGCTCATATGTCTTGTCCAGGAGCTCGTAGAATACGTCTTTGGTGTCTTCATCCTTTCCTCTGTGGGGGCGTGTGCGCAAATGAGGCTTATGCTGACGAATTTAGCCTTGATGCGGATTGTTGCTATGCACTCGTTCACATAGTTGAAACTCAAGACTTTTTGCCTGAGTCTAGCTCCAACAACAAATCCACATCCAAACAATCGCTGCTTTTGCTCTCGGTAGCAATCGCCGTAGTAGATATCGCAGTCTTTTAATTTGCGTCTACCTGGTCAATCCCATCGCATTTCTTGGATAGCGGTAATATCTGCTTTGTAGCAGTTTAGGGCTTCCGCTAATTGTTCGGCTGCACGCGGTCTATTAAGGGACCTAACATTCCACGTACAGATCCGAAGTCCGTTGTCCGTTTTTCGTTTGCTTGGTTCGTCATCAGTAAATCCGTCCGTATCCGAGGCTTGTTGGTGCTTCGCAACTAACAATTTCTTTACGTGGCCGGAAAGTCACCCCGACAGCACGACCCCCAACCTGGAGGGCCAGATCCTTGTATAACTCCAAAGATGGGGAGCCGGATAAACCGTTCCTTATAGGCCTGAGCTCCAAATATGTTGTAGTAGCCCTATAAGGTGTTCACTAAGTAGTTCAACCTGACTGGAACTGTAGACGCCACCGCTGATTCCATCTAGGGAATTCCTCCGCTGCCGTCTGGATGAAAGAAGAGGTGCCTTAGTGGGAACACCTCTCTCCCCTCTCTCGTTTGCTGCCACCAACAACCTTCCACTGGGGTTGAGACCCAATCTCCAGTTGAGGTACTAGGCACCCGATGTTCACCACGTGGAGGTGAGAGTAGGAGTTGATAGACAGAGGTGGGTTTTAAGAAAAACCTATGAACGCTAGGGTCCTCTTGGGTGCACGTGTCTACCATTAAAACACAACCAATGAGAGGAGAATTGATAATACGCATAATACTTCCACTTTTTAACATTGAAGCATTTACACTTGAACAAATCCATTTGTTTCCGATTTTGTTGAAAGATAGTCAATCAGCAATAATAAACATACAAGAAGAATTCATAGCAAAAAACATGAAAACAAAACAATTCATAACAATAACGAGAGCAGAATTTAACAAACTGCGTACAGCTACTGTAAATATATATGAAAAATGGTACCATTAGAGTCACCTATTTTGACAGGGAGAGAACAAAAATTATGTTCATTATCCCTCATATTTAATCCTTTCGACGAAGTGAACAAGTGCGAATACACGTATCACTCGGAAAGACACAACTATCTGATTAAAATGACACATAAAAATACATGGTTATTTTCCATATCTAACACCACAAAAATACAGATACAATGCGATAAAGAACTCCATGGGACTTCCTTGGAAGGAGCAGGGGTTCTTCACATTACAGAACCATGTCACATAATATTAAATCACCAAATAATATATTATGAAGATATGGAACATTCGAAGATAAAGATACAACAACCTGAATTTGTGCTACCGGATCTTGTATTATATAAATCAATCCAGGAAACGTTAGGAAAGAGGAATACAGCAAACACAACAATAATACTGAAATCAGGAAAAGCTAACCTTATTATGAAGGAAGCTACATATGATTTGAATGAAATTGAAGAAAAATTTAAAAACTATGAGAGTGATAAGGAAAAAATGCGAAATCATACCATAAGAGTACAATAACCTCAATATCACTAAGCACTTTTGTAATATTAATATTAGTATGGTTAGCAATAATACGAAAGGTTGTACGCTGCAAAACAAAACCAAAAAGGAAAACAAACCCGAAGTATGAAATCACTTTCCACATATCCCATCCAATAATCCAGATCGCACAACCACAAGAGATCATAGCTAAGAAATCACCAGCACCACCACCTATTACAACATATGTCCCCAACCAAACAAGTACCCAATCACCCCCAAACAAAAAGAACTATTATGGGATTAAAAAACTGCAATTGTAACATTAACCGTTTTTATATTTATTTTTTTTTAAGGACAAAAAACCAATATTACTATAATATTTGTACAATGGAGTATATAACAAGTGAACAGTTATATTTCGTATTTGAGAAGCTAGAAATAAATTACAACATAAAAAATTACCAAGGAGAGGTAATAGAAATATTAAATAAGAAAGATTACAAATGCCATTCAGGTCGTCGCCACCCATTCAATTATGAACTACTGATGTTCCCGATAGAGGTCCGGGGACTGATAGTGGTAAATAACGTCAACAGAACTATAAAAACGTACAATACTATAGGAGTAGAATGCCATAAGCACATTCCTAAAGGAGATTAATAATTTGTTTAAAAAAAAAAAAAAAAAAAAAAAAAAAGATGGGAGATAGTGAGACCCAAAACAATTTTACACACTCAACCGGTATACAACATGACTCCACTTAAAATACTTTAATTATACACAACATTTAATACACAAACAAACCCTTACTGCTTTAAATATAAAATACAAGTAGTGTAATAATACTACAAGTAAAAGTTCATTTAAAAGTTATTAAGATTGCTAAAATTATATTGAAAATTTATGACACCCATTTAAAAACTTAAAAACCATTTTTAAATCAAAAAAAAAAAAAAAAATTTTAAAATAAACCAAAACTTGAGTTACTATAAATATATATTAAGAAATTCTATTAAGAAGCTTAGTAAGAAATGAAAAAAAAGCAAAGAATACAATAAACTAATTTAAATAAAAATTATAATATTTAAGCTACAAATACACTAAAATTAAATGAAAAGAAATCAAAAAATAAAGAATATAATAGACTTCTACTACTATAAGAAGAAAATTGTTTTAAAACTTATAATACTTAAGCTAAAAATACACAAAACAAATGCTATTATATATACAATATTTATAAAATAAATTGAAATTTATGTAAAATCGAAAACTATACATTTAAATAAATTAATATTTAATGTTTAATAAACTCAAACAACACAATAAACCATAACCCACCTCAAACTGATTCAAAAATAAAGTATACGAATCAAGGTCATCAAGTGGTTCGTTTGTAAACAAACAAACGAGCACGCTTGAAAGACCATTAATAATTCACAAATGCCCGGTCATCGGTTTGTTGCCAAACCGAAACAGAAGGGTAAAAAGAATAATGAAAACCTAGTTGCTGGTTCATATGGCCACAATATAAAGCAACAACAGGTCAAAGACCTAATGCTGACGAGTTGAATTGCACTCATGAAAGTCGGGCAGTGACGAAATTCGGTTTTGCAAAGAACAAATTCTTGCAAAACTGTTAAAGTAAATTCTTGACTTAGCAAAATATGAATTGATGTCGATAAAATCGATATTAATTCATTGACAATTAATTTTGTATAAATAGGCTTAAGAAACTAGTAATAAGGCATCAGTATTCTTACAACAGAAAATAAAGGCGTAAGTTCTCTTAACCATTACAACATATTTTAATCATTCCCATTACTTTCCCAGGTACATTCAAAGATACCAAATGGTATCTCTGTTAAGTAGGCCTCGTCGCCTCACATTTAAATTGGCCCCAGTGCGCCATTAACCGCTGACCATCCCCTTTTTCCCTCTCCCTTTTTTTGAATTAATCTTGGATCCATGTATATGGATCCAAAAGTACATTGGTTGTCAGGTGCCCCTGACCAGAATTAAAGTTCTCGCCCTACACGGGTTAATACAAATAAAACAATTTCGTGTTGTTGCAGTAGAAATATTACAACAACATAACATTGTTGTGCTGTTCAAGTATCTCCATCTGGTTCAAAATTATCAAAACGAGCTGCAAGCAACTGGAATCAACAACACCGCCAACACTGCATGAAAACTTCAGTTAATCAACATTCAATAACAGAAACAGAGTCAACAACAACTGATTTGGGTTTCATCAAGACTAACACAGACCAAGTGATTTTTACGCCGTTTAACTATAAGAGTTCCGTAGGAGTAAAGAAGCGAATCAACACAAATTCTGTGAGTGAGGATGAACTCATGAGAAACATCGACTATAACTATGTGGTTGATTAGGTATGAGACGTTTGAATGCCTAAGAATTGAGGAGTTGTGTTCTTCACTTCTTGCACATTTCAGCAAAATGTCTCCAAATATGACAACGAGTTATAACCCTGAGGCGAAACTCTGGAGCAGTTTAATGCTGAAGATGATGGTACTCGTCAATTCTTCCCATCAGCAACAACAACAACAGCAGCAACAACAACAGCCACAAGTTCACCAGCAACAACACCTAACGAAGTCCTCAAAAGCGATTGCAAAAAAGAAATAGTGGCCACCCAAAATGTTCCATCATCAGAAAGCGCACTCCATAAAATGTTGAAAGCGAGTTCGCGGCTGCCATGAAACGCACAACAATACGATATACAAACGGAAGATCAAATGGCCAAGCGGTTGTTTTATAAAACAGACTTGCTATACGCACTTGAAAAAAGAAGTCACATCAGAAAAATAACTTGCATTAAAATTGAAACAAAACAATACAAACTGCACTGTTAACTCACTAGTAGGAACTCCTTTAAAGCAAAAAGAAAAGGAAAACTATCTGCTGATCAGCACACTTTGTTAGGATTAGTTGTAACCATTTATTTAAACTTATTTATGAAAAATAAATATCAATGATTTATTTAATGTTATCGCAAATGTTGTCTTAATTATTCCTTGGAGAGGAAATTAGAAGGTATTTAATACCTCCTCCATGCGGTTTGATTCTCCTGTGATATGTTCTCGTTGAAATCGGAGCTATTTTCTGTGGTGGTCGTTTCAATGATAGTTTTGATATATTGGGAAACTGATTTGTAGACGTGCTGGAAGGAATCATTTGTTGTAGACGGCAGAAGTCCCCAATCGGTTTCTGTTCTCTCAGTTCTTGGACAAATTTATTTCTAGAATTCGGTTCTTTCGGAACTAAACACAAAAAAGAGTTTTATATAGCGGTTCTATACATTTTAGGAGATTGCTTACTATTTATACAAAATCTGCTGTAATGTTCCATGATTTGATAATCAATTCACTTTTGAAGTGAAATCCATCAGAACTACTTTCGATAGACTGCCACTTGAATCTATTGCGTTCAGATCGGCTCCGTAAATTAGGTATAAGCAACTCAATTAGCGAAGCTTGTCCAAATGTCGCAGATACATGCAGCGCATTTGATTTTTTCCTATCGAATTAGAAATGCATACATTTTATAATATTACAACAACATAACATTGTTGTGCTGTTCAAGTATCTCCATCTGGTTCAAAATTATCAAAACGAACTGCAAGCAACTGGAATCAACAACACCGCCAACACTGCATGAAAACTTCAGTTAATCAACATTCAATAACAGAAACAGAGTCAACAACAACTGATTTGGGTTTCATCAAGACTAACACAGACCAAGTGATTTTTACGCCGTTTAACTATAAGAGTGCCGTAGGAGTAAAGAAGCGAATCAACACAAATTCTGTGAGTGAGGATGAACTCATGAGAAACATCGACTATAACTATGTGGTTGACTAGGTATGAGACGTTTGAATGCCTAAGAATTGAGGAGTTGTGTTCTTCACTTCTTGCACATTTCAGCAAAATGTCTCCAAATATGACAACGAGTTATAACCCTGAGGCGAAACTCTGGAGCAGTTTAATGCTGAAGATGATGGTACTCGTCAATTCTTCCCATCAGCAACAACAACAACAGCAGCAACAACAACAGCCACAAGTTCACCAGCAACAACACCTAACGAGGTCCTCAAAAGCGATTGCAAAAAAGAAATAGTGGCCACCCAAAATGTTCCATCATCAGAAAGCGCACTCCATAAAATGTTGAAAGCGAGTTCGCGGCTGCCATGAAACGCACAACAATACGATATACAAACGGAAGATCAAATGGCCAAGCGGTTGTTTTATAAAACAGACTTGCTATACGCACTTGAAAAAAGAAGTCACATCAGAAAAATAACTTGCATTAAAATTGAAACAAAACAATACAAACTGCACTGTTAACTCACTAGTAGGAACTCCTTTAAAGCAAAAAGAAAAGGAAAACTATCTGCTGATCAGCACACTTTGTTAGGATTAGTTGTAACCATTTATTTAAACTTATTTATGAAAAATAAATATCAATGATTTATTTAATGTTATCGCAAATGTTGTCTTAATTATTCCTTGGAGAGGAAATTAGAAGGTATTTAATACCTCCTCCATGCGGTTTGATTCTCCTGTGATATGTTCTCGTTGAAATCGGAGCTATTTTCTGTGGTGGTCGTTTCAATGATAGTTTTGATATATTGGGAAACTGATTTGTAGACGTGCTGGAAGGAATCATTTGTTGTAGACGGCAGAAGTCCCCAATCGGTTTCTGTTCTCTCAGTTCTTGGACAAATTTATTTCTAGAATTCGGTTCTTTCGGAACTAAACACAAAAAAGAGTTTTATATAGCGGTTCTATACATTTTAGGAGATTGCTTACTATTTATACAAAATCTGCTGTAATGTTCCATGATTTGATAATCAATTCACTTTTGAAGTGAAATCCATCAGAACTACTTTCGATAGACTGCCACTTGAATCTATTGCGTTCAGATCGGCTCCGTAAATTAGGTATAAGCAACTCAATTAGCGAAGCTTGTCCAAATGTCGCAGATACATGCAGCGCATTTGATTTTTTCCTATCGAATTAGAAATGCATACATTTTATAATATTACAACAACATAACATTGTTGTGCTGTTCAAGTATCTCCATCTGGTTCAAAATTATCAAAACGAACTGCAAGCAACTGGAATCAACAACACCGCCAACACTGCATGAAAACTTCAGTTAATCAACATTCAATAACAGAAACAGAGTCAACAACAACTGATTTGGGTTTCATCAAGACTAACACAGACCAAGTGATTTTTACGCCGTTTAACTATAAGAGTGCCGTAGGAGTAAAGAAGCGAATCAACACAAATTCTGTGAGTGAGGATGAACTCATGAGAAACATCGACTATAACTATGTGGTTGACTAGGTATGAGACGTTTGAATGCCTAAGAATTGAGGAGTTGTGTTCTTCACTTCTTGCACATTTCAGCAAAATGTCTCCAAATATGACAACGAGTTATAACCCTGAGGCGAAACTCTGGAGCAGTTTAATGCTGAAGATGATGGTACTCGTCAATTCTTCCCATCAGCAACAACAACAACAGCAGCAACAACAACAGCCACAAGTTCACCAGCAACAACACCTAACGAGGTCCTCAAAAGCGATTGCAAAAAAGAAATAGTGGCCACCCAAAATGTTCCATCATCAGAAAGCGCACTCCATAAAATGTTGAAAGCGAGTTCGCGGCTGCCATGAAACGCACAACAATACGATATACAAACGGAAGATCAAATGGCCAAGCGGTTGTTTTATAAAACAGACTTGCTATACGCACTTGAAAAAAGAAGTCACATCAGAAAAATAACTTGCATTAAAATTGAAACAAAACAATACAAACTGCACTGTTAACTCACTAGTAGGAACTCCTTTAAAGCAAAAAGAAAAGGAAAACTATCTGCTGATCAGCACACTTTGTTAGGATTAGTTGTAACCATTTATTTAAACTTATTTATGAAAAATAAATATCAATGATTTATTTAATGTTATCGCAAATGTTGTCTTAATTATTCCTTGGAGAGGAAATTAGAAGGTATTTAATACCTCCTCCATGCGGTTTGATTCTCCTGTGATATGTTCTCGTTGAAATCGGAGCTATTTTCTGTGGTGGTCGTTTCAATGATAGTTTTGATATATTGGGAAACTGATTTGTAGACGTGCTGGAAGGAATCATTTGTTGTAGACGGCAGAAGTCCCCAATCGGTTTCTGTTCTCTCAGTTCTTGGACAAATTTATTTCTAGAATTCGGTTCTTTCGGAACTAAACACAAAAAAGAGTTTTATATAGCGGTTCTATACATTTTAGGAGATTGCTTACTATTTATACAAAATCTGCTGTAATGTTCCATGATTTGATAATCAATTCACTTTTGAAGTGAAATCCATCAGAACTACTTTCGATAGACTGCCACTTGAATCTATTGCGTTCAGATCGGCTCCGTAAATTAGGTATAAGCAACTCAATTAGCGAAGCTTGTCCAAATGTCGCAGATACATGCAGCGCATTTGATTTTTTCCTATCGAATTAGAAATGCATACATTTTCGTTGGTTTTTCAAAAACATTATTAGAGAAGAAAGTTGGCATTTACCTCAGGATCAGCTCCTTGCACTAACAAATGAAGAAACGTCTCAAGATTGCTTGTCCTGACACTAGCCTGCAACTGTTTGCTCAATTTGGTTTTTAAATTTATATTGAAACTTTCATCATCCATTCTCGGAGATTCGGTTTTGGTTCAAAAGCCAAATTTACATGCTAGGCATTGATAAAATCCGACTTTGAAGAATTGAATGGATCTTTTGGTGAGGGTTTTCTTCAGTTGCAGTTGCTTTACCAGTTGAATCCAATAAACAATGCTTCCATACACTGTTTGCACGGTTGGCATTAAAATAATTAACAAAAATGAGAACAGATGGGCACCAATGACCCTGCCGCAGTGACTTCACAAAAGAAATGTGTTGACCAAGACTTCTATGAACAGAACAGCAACTTACACCAGAAAACGGAGAAAACACAATTATGTCGATCTGCAACTCGACTATACCACACGCGAGTTAGAATAGTTTAGCACGTCTGCTTTCCGGCCCTCCAAACTAACCAATTAAAAAAAAAAAAAACCCATAGATATCCCTCCATACTTAATATTTATTTTATAAAAAAAAAAAAAAAAATAATACTAATTAGTAAAGCGCGTCGCGCAATTAACAGATAAAATCAATTTACAATAGCCTTCAGTGCAGTGCATACAAAAAAAAAAAAAAATCAGTGCAGTGCGCGTACCAAAAATTAAATAGATCTGTGCAGTGCATGCAAAAAAAAAAACAAAAAAAAAAAAATCAGTGCGGTGCGCCCACAAAAAATTAAATAGATCTGTGCGGAGTGTTATCTATTCTTCCCGTTACCATCTCCTCCCTTTTTTTCCGTCTCATGTTCTTTGAAGCTGCACACAATTGTGTGCAACTTTGGAGCCCATTTGAGACGTAAGGCGGATAGTTGTTCATAATGTGTTGTTCTCCGTTAGAGATATGAAATGATACGAATGGTTGCTAGGGCATAACACCAGCAGCTGTTTGTTATCTTCATTTCTGTCTCTTGTCTGGTAACTTCACTTGATATTTTGACTTAGTGGTGTCTTAGTTGTAATTTTGTTCTTGTCTTTCTGTATTTTGTAATGCGTGGAAATTTTTGTGTTGATTTTTGCAATATTCGGGGGCTAAGATCCAATTTCTTTGCAGTGTTCGCCCATACTGCTAAATGCAGGCCAGCTGTTTTTGGCACTAAGTTAAACGCAGGTAAGCGAGAATTCTGATCCTTCAGAGTTTTTCCTTCCTGGCTATTGCTTAGTGCCTTTATTCTTTGCCTGTTATGGCCTCGCCGTGTATGTCCGTAATGATGTTGCCTATCAAGTTCTACCACAATACGACCTCTGTTCAAGTAAGAACTTCAACTTCATGTGGTTTAAATTCAGTGTCCATAAGCACATCATCCATTATTGTTTCATTTATAGAAGCCCCAATCTAGATAGTAACTCAACCTCTAACGAGTTTGATGTGCTATCTGACTCCATTTCAAGAATTGTTTGCCATTACCCTCTCACTGAAATCGCTATTGCGGGTGATTTCAATGTATACAATTCTGGGTGGCTTCGTCATTCTGGCCAGACAACAACCGAAGGTAGGTGTGTTGAGATTTTTGAGGAATTAAATCTTTTATCTCAGCTTGTTGATGAGCCCACTCGAGTTCCGGATATTTCTGGCCATTCGGCCAACACATTAGATTTGTTTCTCACTTCTCATCCCGCAAAATACAGGGTTAAAGTGTCATCACCTCTAGGCACATCGGACCATTGTGTCATATCGGTAGATTTCCTGGTTTCCGTCACAGTAAAAAGAGAGAAATTCCCAAAAAGAACTGTATGGCAATATGAGAAAGCCAATTGGGACGGCCTGAATAATTTCTTTCGAAATTTCAACCGGTCTTTGTGCTTTCTTGACGGTAACGTGGATGCATCAGCTGATATGATATCTAACGTAATTCTCAACGGCATGACTAACTTTGTTCCGCATAGATCAAAGAGCATCATCCCCAAAGAAAATTCGTGGTTCGACTCCAGCTGTAGGGAGATGATTAGGGAAAGAGAAAAATGTTTTCGGATTTTTAAAAATAACCCTACTGAAGAAAACAGAAATAAGTTTAAGTGCGCCAGGAACGCCTGCAATACTCACATACAGAAGAGCAAGTTTTTATATGACCAAAAGGTAAGGCAAATTATAAAAAATACTATTGTGTCCAAAAGGAAGTAAAAGCTTTTGGTCTTTTGTTAAGAATATTAAAAGCTCGACCACATCATCGGTCCCAACGCTCGTCTTCAATGACTCTCCGTATGTCAGCTCCATCGACAAAGCCAATTTGCTGCCAACTCGACACTTCCTTATAGCATATTGGCCCCACCTGAGCTCGAGTCTGCAAATTCTTTGATGCAGCAGATATTTTTTCGAACTCGCTCGGTTGCGAGAGTCCTTAAAGATCTCAACATACATAAATCCGCTGGTCCAGATGGTATCCCCGCCGTTATTCTGAAGAGGTGTTCTTCTATGCTGGCAAAACCACTGCGTAAACTTTTCCATCTTTCCTATTCTGCTGGGATTTTTCCGAGCAGATGGAAGACTGCATTTGTCCAGCCGGTCCCTCAAAAAGGCGAATCTTCCTCCCCTTCCAATAACCGTCCAATTGCACTAACGTCCCTTCTTTCCAAGGTCATGGAAACGTTGATAAACCGTCAACTTATGAAATATCTTGAAGAACGAAAGCTTCTTATTGACCGTCAGTACGGCTTTCGTAGCAAACGGTCCACTGGTGATTTGATGGCTTATCTCACCGAAAAGTGGAACCAATCTTTACATTGTTTTGGAGAAAGTAAGATTATTGCGCTATATATTTCTAAAGCTTTTGATAGAGTTTGGCATCAGGCTCTTTTATCGAAAATGCGTGCTTTTGGTATCGATGAGTTTCTTCTTCGTTGGATTAGAAATTACCTTTCCGACCGTTCAATACAAGTTGTGTTGGATGGCTTCAAGTCTGATACCCACTTCATAAATGCTGGTGTGCCCCAGGGCTCCGTTTTGTCTCCGACTCTCTTCCTCATTTTCATTAATGATCTCTTGTCTGAAACTTCTAATCCCCTTAACTGTTTTGCTGACGACTCGACCCTCAGCTTTTCATATTCGTTTCCAAATTCACGTCCCTGCTCTTCGGATGTGGAAATGGAACGGTTGCGTATGATAAGCTCATTGAATTCTGACCTTGACAGCTTTGTTTCATGGGGTCTTATGAACCGAGTAGAATTCAATGCTTCGAAAACTCAATGCTGTCTCTTGTCGTTGAAGCTTAACATTCCCCCATTGCCATTATCCGTGAATGGTACCTGCATCGAAGAAACCGAAAAGCTGTCAGTACTTGGTATGTGTGTAAACGACGACCTTCGTTGGAATGACCACATATTTGAAGTCGCCACAAGTGCTGCAAAGTGATTAGGTTTCCTAAAGCGATGCAGAAAATTTTTTACCCCTCTGATCTGGCTACAATCTATAAGGCCTACATCCAACCTAAACTAGAGTATAATTCTCATATCTGGTCAGGTGCTTCTCAAACATCTTTGCGCCTACTTGACAGGATACAAAACAGAGCGTTGAGACTGATAGGTGATAGTTCAATTGCAGAATCGATTGATTCTCTTGAACACCGTCGAAATGTTACTTGCCTCACTCTTTTTTATCGCTTCTTTTACAAACAGTGTTCTAGTGAAATAGCCAGTTGCATTCCTCCCCTGAAACAATTTAGCCGCAATACCCGCATCGCAAGGAATGCTCATCAGTTCTTCCTTCAGCCCAACTTCGGTCGTACAGTTAAGTATAGAGATTCATATTTTAGCCGCTCAACTCGGATGTGGAATGCCTTACCCAACTCAATTTTCCCTACGCGATATAATGTACAGAAATTTAAGAGTGATGTGCATCGGCATCTCCTTTCTTATCCTTTCCTTATTTCCTAACACCAGCACTGTGCTCTAAACATTATAAGGGTAGTCATAACCCCTTGATGTGCGCGTAAATTATTTATTTATAAAAAAAAAAAAAAAAAAAAAAAAAAAAAAAAAAAAAAAAAAAAAAAAAAAAAAAAAAAAGGCCTGTTTTACACCAAAAATAACCCGCCTTATGTGCCCATATTTTGAAGCAATTCAAAGATTCTGTAAGAAACAACATCAAAACAATTAATTATATAAAAACCGAGCAACAAGACTTAAAAGAGAAATATTTTTCTAAAAACAAATGTACTTCTGTGACATTACCGCATGTCGTCATTGGAAGTGTTCGATTACTATGCAAAATGCAAATTTTCGATGACAAGTGTCAGGTTTCTTAAGCATTGTTGTTGCTTTTTCTGAGAGTTCATTTTCGTTCGCTGTTCTGAGGTTCGTTCCATTTTTCAGTTTTACTACTTTTTGGAGGAGATGTGGAAATCCGAAAAAAATAGACTAGAAAAATGTAAATTTACAATAAAAATAAAAATAAATTAAAATAATACGTACAGTGTTTGGTTGTTGCATTTCTTTTGTTGGAATTCCCGATTGCTATGATGCCGCCTTGTTGTGTACAAATTAGTGTTGTTTTTCTTGTGTTGTCTCGTCCATGAACTGCATGTTCTTGTTATTGTGGTCCAGTCGTTCAGCAACAGCTATCGTGTGTAGACGTGTTGACGACTTTAGCTGTGGTATATTTACAAGTGGAGTGCGATTTGAAAGTTTAAATTCAGTGAATTTTCAATAAGGCAGTAGCCGAACGCGTAGCGGAGTAGGTTCCCAGTGTGGAGGAACGTGGGTTCAATTCCCAGCCGCGCCCTCATATTTTTATTCTGGCTTTGAGGCAAATAGCTTTAATTAAGGAGAAAATCCGGAAAGAAGGCGATAAAAGAGCGACAGAGTCGTTTGTGATGGACCATAGCGGTCCATCATCATCAAAAAAAGTGTTGGATGAAAATCCAACACTAAAAACAACAACAACAAGCAAAGCAGCGGCAACAACCGCAATGGAAATTGCGGTGCCAGCAACCGCAGTAACAGCAGCAACAACAACTGCAAAGAAGAGGCGGCGCCTAAAAGCAAAGCCAAATTTGGTTTCCCGTAAGCTAAAGACAAAGGGAGCTGATAAGGAGGTCGACGACGATGGGATGTCGACAAGCAGCGAGAGTGTCATGAGTTTAAACTCAACGTACGAATACGAGTCCAACGGTGGCGAGGGCCGTTACACCGGTAGTGGGAACTCGTTCGCTGCACTGGCAGACGACGGGGACGGTGGTGAAGAAGAGATAAATGACGACAACAACGATGTAGAAAACAAGAAACTACATGCAATATCCATAATCTTGGAAAAATTGTACAAGGAGATAGAGGAGATAAAGGAAAGACAGGTGGCCCGCAGGAAAGCCGAATGCGAGGCAAAACAACAACTGTTGTCAAAGGCTGAGACAACAACAGCCAAAAAACAGCAGCCATCAATAACAAAGGCAATTGTTAAAACTGCTCCGGTGCAAAAACAAGGCACGACAGCTAATAAAATAGCTGTGGAGCAAAAAGAAGGAAAGAAAACTGCTACCAAAGAGCAGCAACGGGGGACCGCGGCTAAAAAAGCCGCGCCATCGAAGCAGCCAGGGGAGACGGTGCCGAAGCAGCAGCAGCAGCAGCAGAGACAACAACAACAACAACAGCCAGCACAACAACAGCAGCAGCAAAGAAAGACAACAAATAAGAGCAGGGTGCCCCCCATCAACACCCACAAATTGGACTTGAAAGCAACATTAAACCTATGTAAGTCCGCCATAGGCGATAAATTTGTAATTAAGCGTTTAGGACAAGATCGACATGCGATCCAATGTGAAAACATTGGTGACCATAAGATCGTTCGGGCGTTGTTGCAAACAACAACCACCGAACATTTCACTTTTACTCCCAAAGAGGAGAAGCCCAAAAGTATGCTATTGAAAGGGGTAGAGCCTACCTCTGACCCAGAGGAGCTCTTAGCGGAACTCCGCAGGTTGGCGAGCGACGATCTCGAGTTTATCGGGGTCAAGTCGTTCACCACGGCTAAGGCTAGACGGGAGAGGCGGCTATTGCCGATGTTCCTCGTCACCCTATCACCCAGTAGCCGTCTGGAGAGTCTAAGGAAAATCTCCGTCCTGGACTACCAGATGGTAAGATGGGAAAAAATAAATAGGCACGGTGACATTTTACAATGTCTTCGTTGCCAAAGGTTCGGGCACGCCGCATTCAACTGCCAAATGCAGTCGAGATGCGTAAAGTGTGGAGAGAACCACAAAGAAAAAGAGTGCAAGCTCGGTGAGGAAAGGGTCGAAGATAAGACCCAACTGAAATGTGTTCTCTGTGGTGGAGATGGACACCCTGCTAACTATCGGGGATGTCCTCGATACCAGGTGATAAAAAAATCATTAAAAGCTGCTCCAACAGTAACCAAGGACGAGGGAAGGCATATAGCCAGACCGACTCCAAGGGCCGTCGTTCCCCAAGTTTCCTACGCCCAAATGGCGGGTGGAGCTGGGAAAACGGTACAACCTCCCCAGAAAGAGGCCGCACAGCCATCTGTGTCAAAGGCAGCTACTGGGGAGTCAGAGGTGATGGTCGCTCTGCGTGTCATTCAGGCACAAATGAGTGAACTATCATGGCAAATAAGTGAGCAGGCGCGTAGGGTGGACTTGATCTACCGTGCAGTGCCGTCGCTTGCGCAATTTTTAGGTTAACGGGCGCGCTGCCGGAGAGGCCTTTTAAGATCCTAGCCGTGAATGTGAATTCGCTAGTTAGGATAGAACGACGAACCAACTTCCTTGAGTTGTTAAAAGACCAACGTCCTGATGTATGTATGATTAGCGAAACTAGGCTAAATCAGCATCACAAACTGACGGATAACAATTACATTATCATAAGGAGGGACCGACCCAACTCGACTCTCGCGGGTGGGGTTGCGATCTTCTTACGTAAGGGCATTGCTCATAAAGTAATATATAGCGGTGAAGTACGTCGATTCCGGTTGCTGGAAACGTGTATCATATGCATCCCTCTCCAACAGGGGAGGCGGTTGTATGTGGTCGCGCTCTATGCACCGCCGGAAGCTTCTCAAACCTCATTTTTTGTAACAGAGCTCGAAACGCTTTTTCGATGTCTGAATCTGAACTCGGATGAAAACTATTTCCTTTTGGCCGGTGATTACAATGCTAAACACCAAGATTGGGGAAATCAATTATCCAATCCAAGGGGGACCCAGCTATTCAATTGGCTGGGGCTCCACAGCATTGAGTGTAAAGTCGATCTGCTGGCTACTGACAGGCCTTCGTATCCTCGAAGTGGCTCTTATTTGGATCTATTGCTTCTAGACTCAAGACTGAAACTGACCGACGACATTCTTCGACGGACGAAAAATTGTTTGACGACGGTTGAGTACGACAGTGATCACTGTGGACTCGCCGCAGTCATAATGCTTCCGAACAACCTTGTGGAACTGGAGGAGTACGTGCCGACGCACTCTTACAACTACGGTAAGACACGTTGGCCGCGCTTTTCCGGTGCCGTATCAAGGGAACTTCGTTCGAACGGTATTGCGCCGCCATGCAACAGGAATCTGTCGAACGTTGAGATCGATGGGTACCTGCAACGTATGGAGGATGCAATCCGTAGCACAATGGACAGGACAATTCCTAAATATAGGCAACATGACTCTACGAACATGTACAGAAACGCGACAATAGACGCACTTTACAAACAAAAAAGTAGACTCCTGTCGAGACTCAAATTCTTGCACAGGAGGTTTACTGACCGACACGATTTGGAGATTAGAACTCTGAAGTCACAGATCAAAAATCTCCAACAGTTAATTAAAGAAAATTACAGAATCTCTATATCGCTTTTCTGGAACAACAAAATTCGGGCTGTACAATCCAACAACCCGAGTATGTTTCCGGAAATAAATAAAATTTTTAGGAGAAAAGATCAAAGTGACCTTCAGGGTATTAAACTCCAAAGGACGACAGAAAACAAAAACTTACTTTTGACAGTAGGGATAGATCCGGATGAGGCCATCTTGGATGATGACCACTTTATAGTGGAAGATGCTCAGGAGAAGGTAGAGACGGTGGGTGCTGTTTTCGAGCGAGTATATAAGGTGAATGAGTGCATTCGCCCGAATTACGACCTTGAGAATAGAGCCTTCGTTGGACACTTCTATCTTAGAGACGAGATCTCGCATTGGCGATCCGAGAATCCTGGTTTCACTAGGTTCAATGACGACCGACTTGCAAATGCAGTTATCGCCCAGCGAAACGGGGATAACACCCTGTTCGTTTCTAAGGTGGACCTCTTGGACATCTTTCACAAAATAAAGAAAAAGAAGTCAGCAGGAGTCGACGGCATACCCAATGTTGTGCTGCGAAACCTCCCTTCGGAAGCGGTGGACATATACACCACGTTGTTCAACAATGCGCTGAATAATGCATATTATCCAGTGCGTTGGAAGACGGCAGTGGTCCATCCTCTCCTTAAAAAAGGTAAGGATGGTTCCAATCCAACAAATCTCCGGTCAATTAGTCTTCTTCCGAGTATCAGCAAAGTATTCGAGAAAGTTCTCAATAGAGCTCTGTCCACATGGGCTGAGGACAAACATATTATTCCAGAAAATCAATTCGGTTTTAAGGCGGGCCATGATACCACACATGCCGCGTCTAAACTAGTATCAGATATTCAATGGAACAAAGCTAAAAATCAGTGTACGGGTGCATGTCTGGTTGACTTGGAGAAGGCTTTCGATACCGTATGGTTAGACGGTCTTTTCTATAAGTTGATCAGATATGGCATGAGTAAACCACTACTATATATTCTGAATGACATGCTTCATGGTAGAACGTTTGTTGTGAAAAGTTGCAATAAAACTTCTACCAGAACTTTTAAAATACAGAATGGTCTGCAACAAGGAGCGGTGAATTCGCCTATTTTGTTTAGCATTTTCACCGGCGATCTAATTGGTTCCCTTCACCACGCCATAGCGTACGCCGACGACCTAATAGCGTACAGAACAGGTCCAAAGATCGAGGTCATCAGATTACTCTTACAGCGTGACTTCGATAAGATTCAGCAATATTGCGATGACTGGAAGTTGAAAATCAACTTCCAGAAATCGGAAACAATTGTGTTTAGAACCTCGTTGGCTCGGGCCTCAAGGGATACGAGAAAGAACTGGCGAAAGCTGGTGATCGTTGATCTATATGGCCACCCACTGCCAAGCAAAGTAGTAGTCAAGTACCTGGGCATCTGGCTAGATCAGTATCTATATTTTAACAAACATATGGATGCTGCTCTGGCCAGGGCTAGAGGAGCTTTTGCTCTGACAAGGCGACTGTTTCACAGCAGTCAACTTGATAGCAGAGTGAAGGTGATTTGCTACATGGCCCTCATAAGGCCAATGATTGTCTATGGGTGCCCTGTATGGTTCAATGTTACAGCGTCTCAGATGGAAAAGATTCGGGTGTTTGAGAGACAGTGTCTGCGTACCTGTCTTGGATTGCACAGAACACCAGAGTCGGAGTACAGAAAATATTATCCTAATGAGGTCCTTTACAACGGGGCTCAAATAAACAGAATCGACAACTTCTTGATAAAACTGACTCGGGGTCATACTGCAAGGGCGATGTCTTCGAACAATGGCCTGATATTTGGGGCTTACTACCCCAACATAGAATATATGGAGAGAACACGTTTCAGTGGCTTTGTCCCACCGGAGGCTTTCCTCTATTTTGACATGATAGGTTTGATACAGGACAGATTGGCGGTTCCGTTAATCTACCACGTCTGCCGTAAGTCCGTAGAACGACGGCTCCTTTACAACCGGGACGTCGCCGCAGTAGGCGGAGAAGTTGAAGAGCTCCTCCGGTACAGTAGGGCGGTTTCAGATCGCGATCGACGGGACGTTATCAAAACGTCGAATATGTTCTGGTGGTTGTCTGAGCAACATAGGGAAAACGTTACGGATAGCGAGTCGCCTATGGCTGGCTTACAAAGGTTTAGTGTGTAAGACTTAGGGTTTAGGGGGTAGGCATAGTGGCAACCAAAAAAAAATTATAAAAACCAAAAAAAAAAAAAAAAATTATAAAAATGTAAAAAATCAAAATCAAAAAAAAATGTAAAAATGACTGTGCGTCCCCAAAATTCAAAAAAAAAATAGAAAAAACACAAAAACCAAAAAAAAATTATAAAACAAAAAAACAAAAAAAAAAAAAAAAAAAATTATAAAAAGCTACTATGGCTGCTCTAGTTTTAAGTAGTTTTAATTAGTTTTAAGTAGTTTTAATTAGTCTAAGTAGTTTTAAGAAAAACATAAAAAATGATCTAAAAAGCTAAGTTTTTTAAAAAATTTTCTTAGCTCTAATACTAGTTATAGTTAGAAATAGATATTAGATCATTAGGCCGAAAGGCATTAGAAATAAGTTATTGTATAATTTAGAGTACCCGCCTAGGGTCAGTAAGTTAATTAAGGTATTATGTAAGCTAGTTTAAACATTTTTGTTAGCATGTAAGTAGTTATAAGTGATACACAATAAAAATGAATTTAAAACTACTAAAAAAAAACTACTTGTTATTGTGGTGTTGATGAGAGGTATGAGGTGTGGTTGAATGCGATGTGGACCTGAAGAAATTCAAAAAAAAAAAAAAAGGTTAAAAAGGTAGTAGCAACCAGGGTTGCTTGCGCCACATTGGAGGTCGGTTTAGCAGGAGCCCAATGAGGAGTACAGCGCTAGGACTGGTTGAAGGTAAATGTTTGTTTAACTAATCACCAAGAGCGATTAATTGGAAGATGCACTGGTAGGACCCTAACCACGGGTAAAACATACTTACCTGAAGAGACTGGAGTAGCGCTGTCTTGGGTCCGGTATTAGGGATGTATGTACATATGGTTTGTTTATGTTGTTTTATTTGGTTCTGCTTTTTGTGGTGTATAGCCTGTTATTTGTTTGGTTCGGTGGGCTTCGTTGGCGGAATCGGGAGTTCTTAAAGACTTTGCGAACTGCGCAACATCGACACGCTAAGACGGAAAAGCACGTTTTGGTATTTGGCGAAACTCGAAATGCCATGGGTAGGGCTGGCGAAAGTTTTGTCTGTGACTGTCAGATTGTTTTTTTGTGTTTTGCTGTTGGTAATTGGAATTTGTTCCAGTTCAAGTCGTTCTCTCGAAGCCGACAATAAGATAGTGCGAAAAGCATTGCCAATTCGGATGGTTTTTGGCTAGAATAGTTTAAGATCCGTCTAGATGCAACTAAAACAATTTATGAAAACGACAAAATGGCAAAACAGCAGAATTAAATTGTGTGGGTGTGTAGCTCATACGTGTTAATTAAAAACTCGAGAGAAAATTTTTAAAAGTGAGCTAAGAAAAAAAAAGTAAACTTAAAGTAGCGACAGCTAAAAGAGTTTTTATTTTGCGGTCCTTCTTAGTCACATCATTCAGCCTTCCGTAGTCGACACAAAACCGAGTGCTTCCGTCTTTCTTTTTCACTAGCACCACTGGTGACGCCCAAGGGCTTTGGAATTTTCAATAAGACCGTCCTTCTTCATTGTTGTTATCATTTCCTCAACCTCAACTTGTTTGGCCAGTGGAAGGCGTCTTGCGGGTTGACGAATCGGTCTTGCATCTCCTGTGTTGATGCGATGCTGTACCAACTGTGTCCTACCATATTGCCCCTTTTGCGATGCGAAGATATCAGTGAACTCTTGTAGGAGATTTTCAGCCATCCTTGTTTGTTGGTGATCAAGGTTGGATGAATTCAGTACTCTAGCTTTGATGGTTTTGAGCTCTTCCGAAGTTATAGTTTTTCTCGGGGCTTCGTCTGTGATCCTCGTAATTTCTGCAACCGATTCGCAACGTCCAACGACTTCTCCTTTCTTCAACCTTACATCGTACGGTCTGGTGTTTAGTAATCGTACGGGGACCATTTTGTTTTTCGGTGCTACCAGTGTTTTCCCAATGATGACGCTTTGGAAGGAACACTCTGGGTCTGGTTCCACCATGAGGTATCGAAGGCTTCCAAACTCACCTTCCAGTTTTGTCCAAACGAAGACTTCAGAAAAAGGGGGCAGAATCAGATTTTCTGTGATGACAGTCCTCAGTGTCAACGTACTTTCGTTCGAATAGGTCATTGGAAATTCTTTATTTTGGTACTTCAAAATTTGATTACCGATGTCCAAAACAACTCCGTGCTGTTTCATAAAGTCGATTCCAATGATGCACTCGTCACATATATCTGCCACCAGGAATTGATGAGTAAACACTAGATCGGCAAGTCGGATCTTAAGACACACTTCTCCATATACTCTTGCTGCTTCTCCCGTTGCGGTTCTAAGACGGTAGCTATTGGTGTTATTAAGCCACGTCATCTTTACCAGGTCTCGACGTACTATGGATGCTGTGGCACCGGTGTCGATGGTAGCCACATGTTTGTTCCCGTTAATAGTAGTCTCCACAGTCAGACTTTTGTTGTCTCGTTTGGTCTGAGAGACCTGGATGGTGGTTCTGGGGCCATCGATACAAGAAACCAGCCTCTGCCCCTCGAAGTTGGTTCTTACTCGTTTCCCTGATGGGAAACAGATTGATAGGCAACGTTGGTGTTGTTGTTACCTTGCTCTGGGTTGGATCTCTTGCTTCCACAATGTTGACAAGCGGCTTTATTTGGTGGTAGTCGGCATTGACGCTGTAAGTGCCCGGTCTTGTTGCAGTTCCAACATCTGGCTAGTCCACTCCGCTGGTTCTTTTGTATTTCAGCTCTTTGGCACGAGCATTCTTCGACTATGGCTTCTCTAAGTCGATGTACTCCCTGAGAAGCCTGTTCTGCTGCTTCAATTGTCAAAGCGAATGCTAAAGTTTCAGAAAGAGTACGTGTTCTAGCAGTTCGCACAGACCTCTGAAGATGTATATCGGAAATGGCACGAACGAAGGACTCAACAGCAAGCTGGTTGATGATTTCTTCTCCAGCATCCGGGTATGCCAGGTGAACCAGTCTTTCGACGTCTGCTTGGAGCTGCTGTTGACTTTCACCCCTTTTCTGGACTCTGTTATTGAGTTGGACTCGGAAGACTTCTTTCAAGTGGTGTTTATCTATAGCTGCCACGAGAGACCCGAAATCGACGATTCTCTACAACAGAAAGCTGTTTTTCCATACCTTCAACGCGTTCGTCAAGGGCATATACGTTTTTCTCAATGTTGCCCAATTTGCCTTCTAGAATGTTTTTCTGACCTTCCAAAACATTCTGTTGCGCCTCAAGTCTTTCAAGAATATTCTGTTGTTGCTTCTTTTGCTCATTTCGTTGCTCTTCCAGATTCTTTTGTTGTACTTCGAGTTGTTCGAGACCATTCTGCTGTTCCTTCTTTTGATCGTTTCAATGCTCTTCCAGACGTCCGAGAATATTCTGCTGTTGCTCTTCAATCAGTTTTTTTGTTGTTCTAATGAAAGCTTCATCATACTAAAAAAATCTACACTTTCACTTACCTCCTCTTCCTCCACTTCTGTTTCAAAAACAAAAGTGTTTACGTCTTCCCCTTGCTGTTCCAAATAGTTGCGCAAGCGCAGGACGAGCTCATTTTGCGAACCCGCTCTAGAAAGATTTCGCTTACCTAACTCACTTTTAAGCTCAATGCAGTTGAGCTCTTCCATCAACTTACCCATTTTCACTGTATTTAACTATTTTTGTTTTTTACACTTTACTAGTCTCTTCCTTTTTTTTTCAAATAAGTTTTATTTACACTTCTGACACCAATGTAACGTGCGCTTAGTTCGCAAAAATAAAACTCTACCTTTCTATTTAATTCTACCACTTTTATTCAGTATCTACTTTCGATATACACTTTATTCGAACTCAACTCAATTACGTTTATCCAATATTCACACTATCACTTTCTAAACTAAACTGACCTCTGGTTGCGTCAGCTCCCTCTTTATATAGAAGTGTGATCCATCCAGAGCTTTCTGGTAGTTTTGCTATGAACCATGATGTCTAGACAAGTTCCCTTCCCGGTATTTTTCTGCACACACACACTCACAACCAACGTCTTCCATTATACCATTCCATTATAGTGTTGCCAGTTGTGTTTTCGGTTAAACGTTTTCGATTATGAAATTGATATAAGTGTTGGGTGTGCATTACAGTATTTTTTTTTTTTTTTTAATTAAATTAAATTTATTGATCTTAACTATAACCTTATTAAGACAATGTATCTTTTTTGTTATACTTAGTACATAAGGTTATAGGAAAGTGGATAATAATGATTTAAACCTACAATAATAATTTGAAATGGTATACAATGATAGAGAAAAAAAGAAAAAAATTGCAAAAAAAAAATGCGTAAAATATACTATGATAAAAATTATAAAAGTACAGGAAAACATACATTGGCAGATAAAACATAAACAGCAATAGAAAGATGTTTACAAAAGTGCTAAGAAAAGTTTTAGGAAAAGTTTTGGCAACTGTAGTGGTTTCTCAAGGAAGCTTCAAAAGAATTTAAGTTGTTCAATCTTCTAAGATCGGCTGGTAGGGAGTTCCACAGGCTAGCGGCATATACAGTACCTCACACTCAAAGTGGGACACCTAAGAAATAAAATCTTCAATAAACTTCTTTACGAAAAAAAATGCAGAGTTGCTCACTTTTTGAAATAATTTTTATTTTTATTGCTTAATATTGACCTCAAATTATTATAAAATAAAAAAAAAATTTCAAAAAACAACCCCTATTTGTTTAAAAAAAAAAGATGAAAATGATCTGTCTAGTATTTTTTTTTTAATGCAGGTCACACTCAAAGTGGGACACCTGCTGTTTTCTAAGAAAACTAACTGTAATTGCCACGTTATCTATATTATTTAGTTGCAGTTTTTGTAGAGCTTTCATTGTGATAGCATTAAAAAAAAAAATCAAGATGTCAAGGTAAACAACCTTTGAAGAAAGGCAAATTGTGATTTTGAATTACCAAAAAGGAAAATCCGTTCGTGTTTAGTGTAATAAAACGGTTTCGGGAAGGTCGAATAGAAAATAAACCAGAAAGTGTTGAAAGCAAAAAAAAAATTTGCGATAGAAATGTGCGGTTTCTTTTAAGAAAAATAAGAAGTTATTCTTTGTTGTCCGCAATTGGCCTTTAAAAAATGTTAAAGGACACTTAAAATGTTGACTTAAGGGCAGAAAGAGTTCGGCTGTTTGTTAGGAGAAACGAATTGAGTGGCTGAGTTGCGCACAAAAAGCCGTTAATATCAGAAAAGAATAGTCGTTTAAGAATGCAATTCGCCAAAGAGCATGTGACATCAGAATCAAAAAGATTAGTTTTGGTTTCGTCCGTAAAATGGACTTTTAGTGAATTGACCGAATTATCATTGAAGTTGGAGAACAAAATGCGACTTACCTTTGACCAGAAATTCATATCCTTTGTCACATTTTCTTCGGCGAATTGCATTCTTAAACAACTATTCTTTTCTGATAATTCTTTGGCCAATTGCATTCTTAAACGACTATTCTTTTCTGATATTAACGGCTTTTTGTGCGCAACTCAGCCACTCAATTCGTTTCTCCTAACAAACCGCCGAACTCTTTCTGCCCTTAAGCCAACATTTTAAGTGTCCTTTAACATTTTTTAAAGGCCAATTGCGGACAGCAAAGAATAACTTCTTATTTTTCTTAAAAGAAACCGCACATTTCTATCGCAAATTTTTTTTTTTGCTTTCAACACTTTCTGGTTTATTTTCTATTCGACCTTCCCGAAACCGTTTTATTACACTAAACACCATAGATTTACTTTTTTAACAACTGTACTTATTTTGCGAACGGATTTTCCTTTTTGGTAATTCAAAATCACAATTTGCCTTTCTTCAAAGGTTGTTTGTCTTGATATTTCGATTTTTTTTTTATGCTATCACAATGAAAGCTCTACAAAAACTGCAACTAAATAATATAGATAACGTGGCAATTACAGTTAGTTTTCTTAGAAAACAGCATGTGTCCCACTTTGAGTGTTACCTGCATTAAAAAAAAAATACTAGAGAGATCATTTTCATCTTTTTTTTTAAACAAATCGGGGTTGTTTTTTGAAATTTTTTTTTTATTTTATAATAATTTGAGGTCAATACTAAGCAATAAAAATAAAAATTATTTAAAAAAGTGAGCAACTCTGCATTTTTTTTCGTAAAGAAGTTTATTGAATATTTTATTTCTTAGGTGTCCCACTTTGAGTGTGAGGTACTGTACAAAGAATTGGCTTTTGGTTATTCTGTATTTAAAAGTGGGTGAGATTAGAACATTACTTCTTTGGGAAACAGGAAAATTAAGTTTTTCAAATAAATATTCAGGGTTCTTATTACGCATAAGCTTAAAAAGAAAAGTAAGGACGAGAAAATCCAGATATCTGTTTAAGGGCATACCAAAAACATTATTGGAATACATTGAAACATGATCAAATCGGCGCAAACCATATATAAATCGCACAGTGTTGTTAAATGCAACTTGAAGTTTCCTTTGACTTACATAATCTAAGCAGCAGAAAATGAGACTACCGTAAAACAAAGCGGGAAAGACTAGAGTTTTAGCCAGCATCATTTTGGTTGCAGTAGGAAGACAGTCACACGACATATGTAGCAACCTCAGAGTAGCATATGTTTTACCAATTGCTCTTGTAACGTGAGAGTCCCAAGTCAAAGTTCGATTGAAAGTTATACCTAAATTCTTAACTATGCTTTCATATCTCAACACGGTTCCATCTAACTCAACACTAGGGAAACAAGTAGTGTCAACCACACGATTACTTAAAATTATAGCCTGACATTTTTTTGAGTTAAGATTTAGTAGGTTTTTACGTTACCAGTGGACTATAGAAATCAAATCGTCATTAATACGAGCAGTAGCGTCTTCGACCATTCCAAGATTATAGCTCGTATAAATCTGCACATCGTCAGCATACATATGTATTTCGCAATTACTGAGCACCGAAGGCAGGTCGTTGATGAAAATCGAGAAGAGAAGAGGTCCCAATATTGAGTACTGAGGTACACCAGCGCGAGTGAAAAGAAACTCATATATTTCATTGTTTGCAAAAATCGCCTGAGATCTACCAGTCAGATATTCCTTAATAAGTGTTATGGCCGAGCTTTCAAAGTCAAACAAATACTGAAGCTTACTTAATAGTATTCTATGACTGACCGAGTCAAACGCCTTAGAGAAGTCTAAAAGGACTAACGTAGTTACCAGGTTTTTATCAATTTGCACTCGAATGTCATCCACAATTTTAAGCAGCGCTCCCGTACAACTGTGATGAGGTCTGAAACCTGATTGAGAAGGTGTTAGCAGGTAGTTGGTATCCAAAAAATTGGTAATTTGTTGACCTACCAGTTTCTCAAATGCCTTTGACAAGAACGACAGTATTGAAATTGGTCGATACTCTGTAGTGCCTGAGTTTGACTTTTTAGTAACTGGAATAATTTTCGCTACTTTCCAAGAATTAGGGAAACGAGAACAGGTTAAAATTGTATTGAAGATGTGTGCTATGAAAGCTGAAATAAAAGGCAGAATAATTTTAACAAATTTGGGGTGAATATTATCCATATCAGGCAAAACTCTTTTTAATAAAAATTGCAGCCCCACCGCCCCTAGATATCACTCGATCAGATCTGTATACCTTGTAGTTGCCAGTATTTAAAACACTGTTATCAATGTGTTTTGTCAACCATGTTTCGGATACACACACTATGTCGAGGGCTGAATCGTTGAAAGTACGCTTAAACTCATCTAGATTTTTCCGTAGACTTTGTGCATTAATGTGGCAAATCGATATCCCACTGTATCTTTTACGTAGAATGTTCAGCATTGTTTTTGTTTTGCTAAAGTTATTTAAGCTACCAGCCTGGGAAACCCCCCTATTATCAATTAGTGACATGTTGGCAGTAATTAAATTTTAACAAATATGAACGCCAACGCCGACCAAGTAGTTTAAGCAACCCAAACTGAGAAAAAACAGAAGCCAGTATTACCGCTTCAGTTGCCAATATAAAATTAAAGGTTCCTAAATTTGATAAAAATAATTTAAAATTGAATAATAAAACATAAGTATTTAGCAAATAGAAGGAAATTAGAATGAGAGAGAAAATTATGAAAAAGTAGTGAAAATAATTTATGATAGTGTAATGAACACCCAACATTTATACCAATTTCCAAATCGAAAACGTTCAACCGAAAACACAACTGGCAACACTATAATGGAATGGTATAAAATGACAGGCATTGCTTGTAAGCCGGTGTGTGTGAGTGTAGAGATTTTTGACAGCAAATGTGGAAACCATGGAGAAGAAACTGGAACGCTCTAGATGAGTGTTGTTCTATATAAATAGGACCGCTGACGCAACGAGCAGTCAGTTTTGATTATAGAGTGATAAAGTTAAGAGTGAAATGTTGTTAACCAGTGATAGTCCAATAGTCGAGTTGAGTTCGAATAAAGTATAGATACTGAATAAAAGTGATAGAAATAATTTGAAAGGTGAAGTTTTATTTTGCGAACTAAGCGCACGTTACATTGGTGTCAGAAGTGTAAATAAAACTTATTTGACTAATAAAGTGTAAAAAAAAAAAAAAAAGTAAAAAGAAAAATAATAATTATATACAGTGAAAATGGGTAAGTTGTTAGAAGAGCTCAACTGCATTGAGCTTAAAAGTGAGTTAGGTAAGCGAAATCTTTCTAGAGCGGGATCGAAAAATGAGCTCGTCCTGCGCTTGCGTAACTATTTGGAACAGCAAGGGGAAGACGTAAACACTTTTGTTTTTGAAATAGAAGTGGAAGAAGAGGAAGTAAGTGAAAGTGTAGATTTTTCTAGTATGATGAAACTTTTGTTAGAACAGCGAAACGAGCAAAAGAAGGAACAGCAGAATGTTCTCGAACGACTCGAAGTACAACAAAAGAAGCTGATTGAAGAGCAACAGCAGAATATTCTCGGACGTCTGGAAGAGCAGCGAAACGAGCAAAAGAAGGAACAACAGAATATTCTCGAAAGACTTGAGGCGCAACAGAATGTTTTGGAAGGTCAGAAAAACATTCTAGAAGGTAAATTGGGTAACACTGAGAAAAATTTATGTGCCCTAGACGAACGCGTTGAAGGTGTGGAAAAACAGCTTTCTGTTGTAGAGAATCGTTTCGAAATCGTAGAAACCCGATGTGATAAACAGTTCTCTGTTCTGACCAAGGAATTGGACCAGATTCGGAAAATAAAAATTCGAGAGTCTGCTGGGGAGTTTGCAAAGAAAAGGGAGATGAAACCCCCAACATTTGATGGACAGTCTTCTTGGCCAGTCTACAAGAGACAATTTGAGGCCGCCGCGACAACAAATGGCTGGGATGACGAAGACAAGTACATTGCACTGACTCTTGCTCTTAGAGGACCAGCAGCTGAATTACTTCAAACAGTTCCAGCTGGTAAGAGTGGCGATTTCAGTTCTCTCGTGGCAGCTATAGATAAACGCTTTGGCGATAGCCACTTGAAAGAAGTCTTCCGAGTCCAACTCAATAATAGAGTCCAGAAAAGGGGTGAAAGTCTACAGCAGCTCCAAGCAGACGTCGAAAGACTGGTTCACCTGGCATACCCGGATGCTGGAGAAGAAATCATCAACCAGCTTGCTGTTGAGTCCTTCGTCCGTGCCATTTCGGATATAAATCTTCAGAGGTCTGTGCGAACTGCTAGAACACGTACTCTTTCCGAAACTTTAGCATTCGCATTGACAATTGAAGCAGCAGAACAGGCTTCTCAGGGAGTACATCGACTTAGAGAAGCCATAGTCGAAGAGTGCTCTTGCCATAGAGCTGAAATACAAAAGAACCAGCGGAGCGGACTAGCAAGATGTTGGAACTGCAACAAGACCGGGCACTTACAGCGTCAATGCCGACTACCACCAAATAAAGCCGGTTGTCAGCATTGTGGAAGCAAGAGATCCAACCCAGAACAAGGTAACAACAACACCAGCGTTACGTATCAGCCCGTTTCCCATCAGGGAAACGAGTAAGAACCAACTTCGAGGGGCAGAGGCTGGTTTCTTGTATCGATGGCCCCAGAACCACCATCCAGGTCTCTCAGACCAAACGAGACAACAAAAGTCTGACTGTGGAAACTACTATTAACGGGAACAAACATGTGGCTACCATCGACACCGGTGCCACAGCCTCCATAGTACGTCGAGACCTGGTAAAGACGACGTGGCTTCATAACACCAATAGCTACCGTCTAAGAACCGCAACGGGAGAAGCAGCAAGAGTATATGGAGAAGTGTGTCTTAAGATCCGACTGGCCGATCTAGTGTTTACTCATCAATTCCTGGTGGCAGATATATGTGACGAGTGCATCATTGGAATCGACTTTATGAAACAGCACGGAGTTATTTTGGACATCGGTAATCAGGTTTTGAAGTACCAAAATAAGGAACTTCCAATGACTTATTCTAACGAGAGTACGTCGACACTGAGGACTGTCATCACGGAAGATCTGATTCTGCCTCCTTCTTCTGAAGTGTTCGTTTGGACAAAACTGGAAGGTGAGTTTGGAAGCCTTCGATACCTAATGGTGGAACCAGACCCAGAGTGCTCCTCCCAAAGCGTCATCATTGGGAAAACACTAGTAGCACCGAAAAACAAAATGGTCCCCGTACGATTACTAAACACCAGACCGTACGATGTAAGGTTGAAGAAAGGAGAAGTCGTTGGACGTTGCGAATCGGTTGCAGCAATTACGAAGATCACAGACGAAGCCCCGAGAAAAACTTTTACTCCGGAGGAGCTCAAAACCATCAGAGCTAAAATACTGTATTCATCCAACCTTGATCACCAACAAACAAGGCAAAAGGGCAATATGGTAGGACACAGTTGGTGCGGCATCGCATCAACACAGGAGATGCAAGACCGATTCGTCAGCCCGCAAGACGCCTTCCACTGGCCAAACAAGGTGAGGTTGAGGAAATTATAACAACAATGAAGAAGGACGGTCTTATCGAAAATTCCAAAAGTCCTTGGGCGTCACCAGTGGTTCTAGTGAAAAAGAAAGACGGAAGTACTCGTTTTTGTGTGGACTACCGAAGGCTGAACGATGTGACTAAGAAGGACAGCTATCCTCTGCCAAGAATCAGTGATACCCTGGATGCCATGGAGGGAGCCCAGTGGTTTTCGACGCTGGACTTGAAGAGTGGATATTGGCAAGTTGACATCCACCCTGATGATCGGGAAAAGACGGCGTTTTCGACAGGTAATGGGCTCTGGCAGTTTAAAGTTATGCCGTTTGGGCTATGCAACGCTCCGGCAACATTCGAGCGTTTGATGGAGTGCGTTCTTCAAGGACTGACGTGGAAAGCGTGCCTTGTCTACTTGGACGATGTCATTGTTTACGGGAAAACATTTGACCAACATTGCAAGAACCTAAAAGCCGTGTTTCAGAGACTTCGAGAGGCTAACCTTAAACTGAATCCGGAAAAATGTGCACTTTTCAAAACCGAAGTTAAGTATTTGGGACACATCATCTCTTCCCAAGGAGTGAAGACTGATCCTGAAAAAGTTGACTCCGTCAAAAATTGGCCAACACCACAGGACAAACATCAACTCCGAAGCTTTCTTGGTCTTGCCACATATTACCGACGTTTCGTTAAGAACTTTGCTGGAGTTGCAAAGAGTTTGCATCAGCTCACCGAAAAAGGGAAGCAGTTCAAATGGTCAGGTGAGTGTGAAAAATCTTTTCAGGAACTCAAATACCGCCTCTGTAACGCTCCAGTGCTGGCACATCCAACACCTGGCAAAACATTCATCATCGACGCAGATGCAAGCAACGTTGGAATCGGGGCGGTACTATCCCAAGTGCATGATGGCGAAGAGAAAGTGGTGGCATATTATAGTAAGGTCCTCTCGAAGCCTGAAAGAAACTACTGCGTGACCAGAAGGGAACTGCTGGCTCTTATCTTAGCAACAAAGCACTTCCATAAGTACATCTATGGACAGAAATTCCTTCTGCGGACAGACCATGGTGCTCTGAACTGGCTGTTGAACTTCAAAAATCCAGAAGGTCAAGTCGCAAGGTGGATAGAAAGACTGCAGACTTATGACTACCAGATTCAACACCGCAGAGGAAAGCTGCACTCAAACGCCGACGCATTGTCCCGAAGACCTTGCAAAGAGGATTGCAAGCATTGTAGGCGACAAGAAAACAAAGAAAATATTACCGCTCAGCGACTAAGAGCTGACCCCATATGCGGATGGAGCAATGAGGAAGTGAGGACCGCTCAACAGGAGGATCCAGATATCGAACCCATTCTCGCATGGAAAGAAAATGAAGAGAAACCTGAATGGGGAGACATTTCTGACCGGAGTCCAGTTCTCCAAGCCTATTGGGCACAGTGGGACTCACTATATGTGCAAGAAGGTGTCCTCAGGCGAAGATGGGAGTCCGTTGACGGTAAATCATATGTGATGCAGCTGATCGTACCGCAATCGAAAGTCAGTGAAGTTCTTCGGGAGATGCACGACGGACCTTCTGGAGGTCACCTGGGAGTTAACAAAACACTGGAGAAGGTGCGACATTGGTTCTACTGGTTACATGCTAGAGACGACGTGGAGAAGTGGTGCCGAACATGTGACAAGTTTGCTGCAACCAAAGAACCTGGTAGTAAGATTCAAGGGAAGATGCATCAGTACAACGTTGGATCGCCTTTTGAGAGGATTGCAGTAGATGTGGCTGGGCCTTTTCCAGAGACCAACGCTGGAAACAAGTACATTCTGGTTGTAATGGACTATTTTAGCAAATGGCCTGAGGCGTATGCCATCCCAAATCAAGAAGCCAAAACGGTAGTCGACCAGATTGTGTTTAACTGGGTAAGTAGGTTTGGCGTACCTATGGAACTCCATTCCGACCAAGGGAGGAACTTCGAGTCAAACATCTTCCAAGGAGTGTGCGGACTACTTGGCATCAAGAAGACCAGAACCACACCGCTTCATCCACAATCTGATGGGATGGTTGAAAGATTCAACCGGACCTTGAAAGAACACCTCACCAAGGTCGTAGGCGACTACCAAAGAGACTGGGATAGGCACGTACCGCTATTCCTGATGGCCTATAGAAGTGCAGTACATAGCTCGACAGGACAAACACCATCTGACATCCTGTTCGGGAAAACCATGCGGCTGCCCAGCGAACTTAAATTTGGATGCCCCACAGAGGAGCCACAGGACACGAACGAGTATGTGGATGACCTCAAGGAGAGACTCGCTGACATCCATAAAAGAACAAGGGAACGGATGAAAACCTACAGCAACCGGATGAAGACACGGTACGACACAAAAGCGACAACGGCAGGATTCCAAGCAGGAGATCGTGTGTGGCTTTATAATCCTCATCGTCAAAAGGGATTGTCACCGAAACTTCAGCAGAACTGGGAAGGTCCTTATACTGTTGTCACGAGGATTAAGGACGTGGTTTACCGCATCCAAAGAGGATTAAGAGGCAAGTTAAAAGTAGTTCATTGTGACCGGCTGCATCGATATAGTGGCGAGGCTGCAGATGGAATTATTCGGGACGAACAATCTTAAGGAGGGGGCAGTGTAATGAACACCCAACATTTATACCAATTTCCTAATCGAAAACGTTCAACCGAAAACACAACTGGCAACACTATAATGGAATGGTATAAAATGAGAGGCATTGCTTGTAAGCCAGTGTGTGTGAGTGTAGAGATTTTTGACAGCAAATGTGGAAACCATGGAGAAGAAACTGGAACGCTCTAGATGAGTGTTGTTCTATATAAATAGGACCGCTGACGCAACGAGCAGTCAGTTTTGATTATAGAGTGATAAAGTTAAGAGTGAAATGTTGTTAACCAGTGATAGTCCAATAGTCGAGTTGAGTTCGAATAAAGTATAGATACTGAATAAAAGTGATAGAAATAATTTGAAAGGTGAAGTTTTATTTTGCGAACTAAGCGCACGTTACAATAGTATTAAGAAATTAACATTCTATCAGGTGACAGCGCTGGTATGTTGTTTTCATGATGAGTTGTATATTCATTATCCTCTCCAAGCTCTTCTTCGTGATGGTTATTAGAGTGTTTCTTACGTTTTGCAATTGAATTTAATTTCTCTAAGGTGGTGACAGTTATTGCTTTATCGTTGCTGTTTTTACTTGCGATTATAGGTACTATAAGGCAAGTCTTGCAATCGTGCAGAAAAAAAATTTTGAGATAACAATCAAACATGACATTACGATGATAGAGAATACGAAAAAAGTGGGTCCTGCAATTCTGTCTGTCTGTCTGTCTGTCTGTCTGTGTGTCTGTCTGTCTGTGTGTCTGTCTGTCTGTGTGTCTGTCTGTCTGTATATGGATCTACAGCCTGAACCAATGGACCGATTTTCTTCAAAATTTGCAGTTAGGGTCTGTGGAGCATCCTACAGAGGGGTTTTTGGAATTGGGTCTCTAGGTCTTGAAATAACGGTACCTGCCATACAACCGATATGATAATACTTATTTTTCTCGAAAACGGCTCCAACGATTTCGATAAAATTTTGTGCGAAGGATTAATTTAGGATTGTTTTTCTTACGATGTAAAAAAAATTTTTGGAAAAGGCCTAAAAACGGTACCTCCTATAGTACCGTTTTTTTTTAAACCGACTTTCTCGTTAATGGCTGCCACGATCTTGACGAAATTTTGGATTTAAGAAGTCGTAAGCAGTTAAAGAAAGACTGCATATCAATATTTAAAAAAACTTAGTTTTGGAAATTTTTATAAATTTTTTAAAAAAATTTTTATTTTTGAAAGTAACTTCGAAACCATAACTTTTATTTTTTTCAAATTTTTTGTCAAAATAACTTCTGTTAAGATCTAAAACTTTGCATACTCGACTTTTAAAAAACAGTTTTTAAAAAAAAGTGAAAAATAAAAAACCGTTTTTTGGGAAAACTGCTCCAACGATTTTGATTAAATTTTCATCATTCATGTGTATTAGCGATTGCAAAAGAATGACGTTTTTAGATTTTTGCTTGAAACCTTTGGAATATTTAATTAAATTTTTTCATTATTTTGCGTGATTTAATTCAATTTCCATAATTAATGTGTAGTTGGCAACCCTGTACCACAAAATATATTATGAAGAGCTAATACCAAAACCTTTAACTCAGCCTTTAGATTTTGATATCGTATTTAGAACACAATCGCAAGTTCGTGCGACCCAGTCGTGCCCATTTTTTTTTATGCATACAAGGCCATGAGTAGTGAATGCTGAAAAAATACGATGCTGACGTCTGAAGTTGATCGCTTGACGTAAGATCATACGGTTGTTTTTGGTAAGGCTTTCGTGTAAATAAATTGGTGATTCAGAGTTTATTCCGAGGTCTCCTAACAGCAGTTGTCGAGAGTTAGTTTTCCGGAATGAAGCAAAAGCCTTCAGCGTTTTGTTTTTGTCGTGTGCGGTGAGAAATTTAACAATAATAACTGAGTCGTCCCTCGAGTTAGCCCGAAAAATTCTGCTCAGTTGCGGCGGTTGAAAATTTAACAAGTGACATATGTTGTTAAAAATGTTTTTTAATATCTCTCCTGGTTCAGATGGGATACCAATTACTATGGCATCAGTTGCCAAAGTTTTTACATTGAGTGCCTCAATCTGTGATTTTAAATTTTCAACCTCAGTGAAAACGGTGTTGTTGTTTTTCATATTTCCCTCAATAGTGTTTGTGGTTGTAGCTTTTATTTCTTTTACTTCTTCCTCAACATTACTGACCCTATTTAAAAGTGCTTCTAGATCAGTGACACGATCATTTAGTTGCCTTATGTCGCGGTCCATGTCGTCGATTTTTTTCATTTTAAGCTCAATAGCTGACATTCTTAAACTTAAATTGTGTTCCATGTTTCTTATTTGTCAGGAGATGGACTCACCCTGGGACTTTATTTTTGCCAGTTCATCAGTGACGTCATTTACATTCGATGAGCTCGAGGTGAAATTTGGATTAGCACGATCATGGGGGCTAACGTTAGATGTTGCGGTTTTGTTAATGTGCATTTTTGGTGTTTTTGTGGCTGTGGGTGTATTACGCGGACCAGGTAGTGTAGAAGATGACGAAGTGTGTTTCGGTGATTGTGTTTGGTGTGTAGTGTTGTTTGCTGTTACAAGCCTGGTGTTGTATTGACGTTGCATTTTTGACTAATGTGTAAGTGAACGAAAATTTTCCAGCAATTTTAGAGAAAAAACGTAAAAACTTGATTTATAGTGGCGAGGCTGCAGATGGAATTATTTGGGACGAACAATCTTAAGGAGGGGGCAGTGTAATGAACACCCAACATTTATACCAATTTCCTAATCGAAAACGTTTAACCGAAAACACAACTGGCAACACTATAATGGAATGGTATAAAATGACAGGCATTGTTTGTAAGCCAGTGTGTGTGAGTGTAGAGATGCTTGACAGCAAATGTGGAAACCATGGAGAAGAAACTGGAACGCTCTAGATAAGTATTGTTCTATATAAATAGGCCGCTGACGCAACGAGCAGTCAGTTTTGATTATAGAGTGATAAAGTTAAGAGTGAAACGTTGTTAACCAGTGATAGTCCAATAGTCGAGTTGAGTTCGAATAAAGTATAGATACTGAATAAAGTGGTAGAAATAAAACAAAAGTGAAGTTTTATTTTGCGAACTAAGCGCACGTTACAATACTATTTATTTACTCAGAAACTTGTTATTTTTTCATGTTAAAGCAAAGCTTTTAAAAGAATGCAATATTTTCTTTGTGACATTCAATGCATTCCTTTGCATTTTTGCCTTCTCTTCTAGATCTACTTTTAAGTAGATACTAGTACTCCGTTAGCAGCGTACCCCAGAGATGAATCAGGATCAATAGTGAGAAACAAATTAGTGGGACCCGACGAGATCACGATGCTCATAATGGAAGGAAGTCATCCACATGTGGTAATTTTGTGGTAGAGGGTTCTTAAGAACCATAAGACCGTTTCTCGATCGATGTTATTAATGCGTGCTGTGAGCACCTGCAACCGAAAAAAAAAAATAAGAATATGACAGAAAAAAAGTATCAATCTACCGTGTGCTAAATTCAGAATCATTATCTACATTTGACGTGGTTGATCCGTCCTGTTTCGTCATACCAGATTGCTGTCCCATCGATTTGAATTTTCCATGGTTCCACTGTCATATTCGGAATTGTGCTCATTGTCATTGTTGCTCCAAGTTGTCCTTTCTAAAATCCCGTTCCAAAAATAAATATCCGTACTCTGAATCTGGTATTAAATGGATTTTATTCTAAGGGAAAGTGAACATTAACGATAATTCAATTACAAATTAAAATTTCTTACGAAATTGGTATGGCGATTTTGTGACAATTTTCTTGAACAACAGCTTTAGCTTTTGAAATTCTTAAACCTATAGAATAAGCATAATAAGATAATGTAAGTATGTACAGATTATAAAGTTACCTTAAAATTCTTTACAAATGATAGCAAATTTACAATATCTAGAACTATGGCGAACTAATTAACTTTATCTTTGCGAACTTTTCTCGTTAATTCTAACCTTAAAAATGAGAAGACAAAATGAATGTCGTTGGCCACCTGTCACCTGAAGACTTCAAGTCTAAAGCAGCGAGTCTTCCAACTGATCTTTTGATTTTTATTGCTCCGCTCGCTAGTACTACATCTGCCATTCTCACCACCCCATCTGGGCCGGTGTAAGTCTTAACAACACGTCCTAAACGCCAGGCTGCTCGAATTTCGTTTGGTTCAATCACTAATACGATGTCGTCTGTCTGGATCGGTTTGGTGTCCTTAAACCATTTGGAACGTCTTGTGATGGTAGGTAGGTATTCAGTATACCAGCGTTTTGTAAGTTCAGCCATAAGGTGCTGCGACTGGCGACTATAAAGCCTGCTGCAGTGATTTCTCTCGGAAAATACTCCTAGAGAGGTAACGTTTCGGTCAGCATCCCTGAATAACATCGAGTTCGGAGTCAAGGGACATGGATCTTCTGGATCCACCGGTATGTGAGTCAGCGGGCGACGATTTATTTGGCCTTGGGCCTCCATAAGAGCGTTTCGTAGTACCTCTTCTTTTGGGACAAGTCCTTTTAGCACAAACTCGACACTTCTCTTGATAGACTGAATGCTCCTCCCATCCAGGGTGAATATGCGGGGATGAAGCGCCATAGAATCCCTTCGTACCTCGAAGCATACTCACACAGGGACCTTTCCATTTCTTTAGCGTCCTTCAATAGCAAGTTGTTTGTGCCCACAAAATTGAGACCGTTGTCGCTGTAAAAAGCCTTCGTAACGACACGGTTGATGACAAAGCGCCTTACAGCCATGGTGCATTGGTCTAAGCTGAGATCATTTAGCAATTCTATTTGTACCGCTCTGAAAGTGAGGCATGTAAAGATCATGCCGTACCGTTTCACCGTACCTCGCCCGAACTTCACCAGCAGCGGTCCAAAGCAGTCTACCCCAACGTGAGTAAATGGTCTGGCATCGAAGGCTAAACGAGCGCTTGGCAGCTGGCCCATCAAAGGCATGACAGCCTTGGCCTTGAGTCGTTTGCACATGTAGCACCTCTTAACCACCCTCTCCACAGCTCCTCGAATGAAGATAACCCAGGCGTATTCCCGAATGTCCGAAATGACCGTTGCGGTTCCCATGTGAGTGTTTCTTTCATGATGATAACTGATGAGCAAGTCGACCAACGTATGACTTTTTGGCAAAATCGCTGGATTTCGAGATGAGTACGATGAATTCGCTTTCTGTGCCCTCGAACAAAGACGTAATGTACCCTCGTTATCAAGGAACGGTGACAAACTTGCGATTGCGCTTGAACAGCTGACCTTGCCACTCGATCGGAGAGATGCGATGTCGTCTTTGAAGCATTCCTCTTGAATTCTCCTGAAGATCCAGTCTTGAGCTTGCGTGAACTCGCAAGGCGTGATGCAGACATCTTTAACAATGGGCTTCCTCTGAAGAAGATCTTTGAATCTGAGCAAAAAGGCGATAGTTCTGACGGAGGATGACCACCTGGCCTGAAATCTGGCTGAGAGTAAATCGAACGCACCAAAAAAAGTCTTTTGTTTGTAGCGATGAAGTAGCGTAGTAGAAATCTTCGTCATATTGTTCGCTGCAGCATCATCAGAAATGCAGGACGTCACCGGCCATTCCTCGGTAGGTCGTTTCAGGAACTCGGGCCCTCGAAACCATCTCGTATCTTGATCTCCCATTGAAGAGTCGAAGCGTTTTGTGCCATCATCTGCCACGTTGTCATATGAGCTGACATGAAACCAATGACGAGGCGAGGAAGAGTCCAGAATTTCGTCGACCCGGGTTGCGACGAATGAAGGTAGTTTGTTGGCCGAGTTAATCCAAGTGAGCACTGTTCTGGAGTCGGAGAAGAACCTGGTCTCATCAATACGTAGGGAATGTGATGCCTTAATAGTAACTGCTAAACGTATCCCAAGCACAGCTGCCTGCAGCTCTAAATGCGGGATCGACAATTGCTTAACGGGTGCGACCTTAGCCTTCGCCATAACTAGAGCGACTTCAACTTCATCCTTTAACTCGAAACGAAAATATGCAACAGCAGCAAATGCCTTTTCCGACGCATCCACGAATATCACCAAACTGATCTTGCACTCGTCTGGATCCCAAGAAACATACCGACGAGGAATTCGGATGGATTCGATGCTCTTCAGATCATGGACGAAATTCAACCATGATTCCCTTAAATGCGACGAGTCAGAACCTTCTCTCCAGACCTCTTGAAGAATAATGCGTCCGCGAATGATAAATAATGAAATAAGTCCAAGAGGATCAAAAATCTTCATTATGGTCTTGAGCATCTGTCGCTTTGTCACGACCCCGTCCGCGAGTAACTCACTGTTCACTTCCTCAATCGCCAGCTTGTAGGAAAACTGGTCAGAAGACGGGTGCCAGAACATACCTAATATCTTGGAAACCAAACTATCGCTTTCATTAGGATTTATGCTTACCAGCTTGGAATTGACGTTACTCTCTGGCATCTCCTGAAGTACTTCGAGACTATTCGATTGAACTCCCACCAGCTCAAAGTTCATGGAACGACATATTCGTATGGCATCTTTCGTAACAGAGACCGCCCTTTCGACTGAGTTATGGCTATTGAAATAGTCATCGACGTATGTGCGTTTGGTTAATCCATCGACGGCTTCGGGATACTCCTCTTTGAATAAGTTGGCGTGATGATTTTTAACGTATTGCGCGCAGGTAGGCGAACACCTGGGTTCAAACATCATCACCTCCATGATGTAAACCGTCGGATCCCTAGAACTGTCACCGTCTCTCCAAAGCATCCGTTGGCATTGCTGGTCCTCAGCCTTGATTCGGATTCTGTGGAACATTTCCCGAACATCCGCGCTCACAGCTACTTGACGCTCCCTGAACTTGAACAAACCAGCATGTAACTGGACCAAGTTGTCCGGACCCTTAATTAAGTGGGTATTCAAAGATATACCATCCACTGTTGCGGCAACGTCCGACACACATCTTGGCTTTGGAGGGAACTTGTTGGGACTTATGATGATGAAGGTGGGCGCATACCATACCCGCGGCCAATCCTGGTCGAGATCCTCCCTTGACGCTATTCTGGCATAACCTTTTGCAAGAAGATCGCGGAAATAATTGTTCTGCCACTCCATGAGATCAGGTTTCTTTCTTAAGGATTTTTCCAGACCAAGGAGGCGCTTGAATGCCATGTTGTAGCTGTTTGGTAGTTTGACTCCATCAGAATCCCACAGCAATCCGATTTCGTACTGCTTACCAACCAATTTTAGTGAGCGCTCCATAATGTCATATGAACGACTGACTTCTCGGCTGAGTAACTCACCCTTAGGAGGCATGACGCCAAACTCCTCCGTCGTAAAATGACGCTTTACGAGATCGTGTAAGTCCGGTTCGTCTCTGATGGCATCGTGGAACATAAACTTCATCGACGGCTTCGAAACCTGATGCACACAGGAGACCTGATACGGAGAAGCTGACTTGCCGTACACTATCCAGCCTAGCAACGTCTTTATGGCATGAGGCTCCTCGTCTTTGCCATGTCGATGACCATGACCTAATAAAAACTTGGCCTGATCCAACCCCAAAAGAACTTTCGGACGAGCATCGATTAAATCCGACAGTGGAAGGCCTCGAAGGTGAGGATATAACCTCTTAAGACGAGCGACATCTGTGGACTGGCTGGCCAAACTTAAGTCCTTGATGGTATATACATTCCTCAGGAAATATTGCTTACGATGGCCGGACACAGAGAACGATGTGCGTTTGGACTCTTCAACGCGAGACACCCCCTTCGTCCACTGCAAAGTCAGCTGTTCGGACTGCCCGTCCAATCCAAGGTAGTTGAACAGGTCTTCATCGATCATCGACAAGGAGAAGCCATCATCCAAAAACGCATGAGTGTCAACGAACAAATCCCCGTTGTAAATCCTTATCGGCACCACCTTCAACATAATTTTGACATCCACCCCGTGATGAGACGAGTGTATGTGTGGTTGTGGTACGAAGGGAACTGCTGTTGAATCCAACTGGTGATTCGTGACACTGGCTGCCTTGTGCAGTAACGGGTGGTGACGACGGTTGCAACCTCCTATACCGCATGTTCTCTTTTTTGCGCATGTTTTCCATTGATGCTTGGAGGGGTCCAGACAGGTGAAGCAAATAAAGTTTTCCTTTGCAAACGTTTGCCTTTGACCTGGCGTTAAGCCCAAAAACTCTTTGCATTCACACAATGCATGTTGCTGGTTGTTGCATTTACAGCACACACCGGATGCTACTGATGAAACGGGTTGATGCAGCAGCACTCGTGAAGCTTTGGTGTTGCCTGCTGGTCGCGACCTCTTCTTATCTGCAAGTTCTGAAATCCCTATGAGATCTGGAGGTAACTCGATTACCTTGCCTGTCACGAACTCTGCAAACTGTTGAAAGTCAACTGTAGCTAGCCCAGCCTTCCGTCACTGCCACTCTTGGTAAAGCCCTGCACCTAACCTAGAGGCTAGGTTAGTGAGGACGAATCCATTTGTCAAATCTTCTTCCCGGTTCATTGATTTGAGATCGGCTACAAATCCATTCAGCTTAACTGACCACAATCGAAGCTGTGGATCGCATCTCGATGTGAGCCTCGGAAGGCTTAACAGGTCCGAGGTGAGGTCGTGCACCAGCACGTCATAACGACCAAACACAGTGCGAAGAGTTTCGATTATTGCATCAGCATCCAACGAATACTTCAGCCGATCGCTCACCAGCTGATACGCCTCACCTTTCAACGACTTACGCAGACGTGCAACGTTTTCTTTGGCGTTATATCGCCCCTCAATAGTTGTAGACTTGTAGACTTCCTCGAAATATGGCCACTCCCTTTTGTTTTCCCCAGAAAAAATCGGAAGATCCTGAACATTATTGCGGTTCAGAATCGTGAGGAGATTGGCAATATCTTGATCTCGAAAAGAAGAGTCACGAGCAGCTGGAAGCTGATCTGGAGTCTGCTGCAGCTGTGCAGATAAACCTTGTTGCTTAGCTGGTATTCCTCGCAATGGTGTAGACTGGCAGTTTGCTAACGTTGTTTTCAAAAGTACCTGATGAATCGCTTGTATCTTTTTGATTATATCAAGCTTGGTGGATCTTGAAATATCTGCACTTGATGGTGGAACGACTTTAGGATTCGCTGGTGCTTTAGGGTGCGAGAATTTAGAGAGTTTAAGCTTAGTCTCTTCTAACTCAGCACGCAATTCTATAAGCTCCTTATCGCGTTGAGCAACTGCCGCCTGTGCAACTACCGCAGCCTCCATAACGAATTCCACCTCATCCAGGGAGGTTGAGAGACGCTACGAACCTCTGCGCCTTGATTGTGAATGCGCGGTGTCGTCGCCATCACGTGCCACACAATCCTCCTCCTCACAATACCAAGGAATCATCGTTTCGAACTTATCAGGATCAAAGCCGTGACAATCGTAGTGCCACCAACGCTTACATTTCTCGCAGGACACCATTAAATCATCGTCCGGCTTCTTGCAGATATTTTCAGTGCAACTGTGTCCGGCACTGTCCATGTCAAAGCAGGGAACTTGTCGGTGTGCAATAAAAGAACCTCAATTTCAATAAAATTGTGTTGTTCCAAGTTGTCCTTTCTAAAATCCTGTTCCAAAAATAAATATTCTGAATCTGGTATTAAATGGATTTTATTCTAAGGGAAAGTGAACATTAACGATAATTCAAATACAAATTAAAATTTCTTACGAAATTGGTATGGCGATTTTGTGACAATTTTCTTGAACAACTGCTTTAGCTTTTGAAATTCTTAAACCTATAGAATAAGCATAATAAGATAATGTAAGTATATACAGATTATATAGTTACCTTAAAATTCTTTAAAAATGATAGCAAATTTACAATATCTTGAACTATGGCGAACTAATTAACTTTATCTTTGCGAACTTTTCTCGTTAATTCTAACCTTAAAAATGAGAAGACAAAATGAATGTCGTTGGCCACCTGCTTACTACTTTCGAAAATGAAAAATGCCTTCATCTCTTTCTTTAGAAAGAGATGCGAACATTGATGACTACTTACATTCGAAAATTGCAGGGTGACTCGATGACAGTCATTACTATAATGTTCTCTGCATTGGGTGAAATAATCGCAATGAACTCATCTTGGTTGGTGAACGCAAGGTTGCGGGGCTGTATTGAGCTCCAATAAATGCGCGTAGGTATATTTTTTCAAGAACCCCAATTTACACTCGCCATGGCAGATATAAGCGTTGAATGATGTTGGTGCAGCTCTTCATCTTCGCAGAGATCAAACGTCAGCAACCTGCCCAGTGATGTATAAAACATTGTCCTTCATCGCATTTCGGTTAAAGACGAATTCGTACCAACGAAAGGAAAGACTCCGAAACGCAGAAAGTTACTATAATTGTTTTAAGACAATCGGGGAGAAAACTTACTGTATGATGAGTTAACATAAACTGAATCTCCTCCAACTTGGCTAACTTTCTCAAGGATTTAAAGTTCACGATTCGAACTGAACGATAACCGACCTACAATCGCCGATCCAATTATGTATACCAACCATGTAAGTTGCAGTTCGTGAATTGTCACATCTATGGAATTAAGCGATTGGATTTGCAAGAGTTCTAGATATTCTCTAGCTTTATGATCGAAAATGCTGAACTAGGAGCGTACATGTCTTGTTATATTCACAACGTTCGATAACAGACAAATGTTCCAGTTGCTGTTGTACCATACACGAAGATACTTAAGACGACCTCTAAAGTATCTTCCAAGTTGTATCTAACAATCACGGGGACAGCTTCCAGTCGGAAAGTGATGTACACTTTGGTTGTGTGATGTGATATAAGTCTGCATACTGTACAAAAAATATTATAACATTATGATTGTAAAATACTTGCCAATTGTTTTACACTCGAAGTCTGAGAGGAAAATTTGTACTCACTGAATTCAACGTCAAACGCTACAATATATTCTAAAGAAATTTGTATTGAATATTCTTTCCAACAAAAAACACAAGAAACAAAAATTCAATCGCCAACAGAAAAAAGCCAACTTTATTCAAACGAAGATGAATGCTGAATGAATAGAGATAAGGTTAAGAAAAAGAACACAAACCAAAAGAAGAAGAAACAAGAAAGATAAATCGTTGTCAGTGTCGCCACCGGGTGGTGAGTACCGAAGCACATTCAGTGCCACATCTACTCCCGTACATTTACTGCTCGGCTGGGTCGGTAGACTCAGGAACAGTGCCAAATAGTCTGCACACCTTCTGTGCTGGTCGAGCTGTACGCTTGAGTTGTCCGCCCGAGTCATTGTTTTCCAGATGGTATTCAACAGTGACGTTCCGAACCAAACCGTCATCTCCTGGATGAGTGTCAACTATCTGTCCAAGTCGCCATTTCGATGGTGGTAAATTCTCATGACGAAGAACCACCACGTCGCCAAGTTGCAAATTTTCCGATGTCCGTTGGCATTTCGAACGCTGTTGTAGCGAAGCCAAATATTCTTAATGCCAACGTTGCCAAAATGATTGATGCATTTGTCGCAGAAGATTCCAATGCTTGAGTCGATTCATCGGAGTGCCAGCCACTGAGGGTTCAGGTAAAGCCACAATAGAACGACCAACCAAGAAGTCAGCTGGTGAGAGTGCCAGGCGATCATCAACCCCGTCATGTACGGCCACCAAAAGTCGTGAATTCATACACGCCTCAATTCGTACAAGTAAGGTATGCAATTGATCAAAGTGTAGAGTATGAGAGCCAACTACTCGTAACAAATGCCTCTTTGCAGACTTCACGGCGGCTTCCCATAATCCGCCTTGATGTGGTGCTGCTGCGGAGATGAAATGCCATTTCGTTTTCGGATTTGCCAATTGCTGTTAGGTATATTCGTTGCGCCATTCAGCCAAGTCCTCCAGTAATATCTTATTCGCCTTTTTGAATTGTGTGCCATTATCACTGTAGAGGTGATGACAAGGGCCACGACGACCAGTGAATCGCAAAAACACATTGATGAATGCTCTGACCGACAAGTCTTCTGCCAGCTCGATGTGAACGGCCTTGGTAGCCATGCAAATGAATATAGCCACATATGTCTTCTTCGTAGTAGGAGTCGGTTGAGTTCCGATACGCACGTTGAAAGGGCCACAATAATCGATGCCTGATGACGAGAATGGAGGAGAAGCCACGACCCTGGCGGTCGGTAATGATGCCATTTGTTGTTGAGCCATCTGTTGTGAGTGTCGCCTGCATATGACGCACTTATGTATGCACTGCTTGACGAGTGCACGACCAGAAATAGTCCAGTACTGTTGTCGAATTGTCTGCAACATGAGCGAAGCCTGAGCATGTGAGTTTGTAAGGTGAATGTCCTCAACGATGAGTCTTGATAGGGTGCTTTCCTTTGCCATGATGATTGGATGTTGCCTTTCCATAGGGAGGTCTGCATGCTTCAATCGACCCCCGACTCGTAGTATACCATTTGAATCCAGGTATGGTGCCAACGATGCCAATTTGCTTGCCACTGCAACTGGTTTGCCTTTCTGTAATTGTTGAATTTCATTTAGGAAGTACCTGAATTGTTCTGCTCGAATGTGCCACCTTAAAGCCATGGCCATTTCATCACAATCCACGATGGAGCAATGCCAATATTGTCGTCTACTGGGGTTGCCACGAAGCACATATGCCGTAGTTCGGATTAACCTGCCAATTGTTGAGAAGCGTTCGACCAAGTCAATTTCGATTACTTCATTGCCAGAGCCATATCTTGTCTTGATTACATGGAGTGGGTGGAGATGTGTCAAGTTAGCCTGTATTGGTTTTGACTCTGCTGCTATAGCCTGTTCCTCCGCTTTCGAAGAGATAGGGACTTCTCCTGCCATGTGATTACGCATAAGTTCCATTGGGCCATGCCACCATAACTCGTGTGCCAGTAGTGCTTCAGCCATAATCCCTCGACTCGCACAATCGGCGGGATTAAGATGTGTATGTACATGCCGCCAGTCGGCAAGATTAGTGTGCTGTTGAATATAGCCAACTCTGTTCGCGACATATGGTTTGAGTGTCGCTGGTGATTTACGTAGCCAACAAAGAACAATCGTAGAGTCACTCCAAAGTGAACTCGGTGCATGTGCCAAATCCAATGCATGCCTAACATGAGCCATAGTTTCAGCCAACAACCGTGCAGCGCACAGTTCCAATCGTGGTATCGTTGTGGTTGGATTGCTTTGGGTGTCCGTTCGGGAGGGTGCAACTCGGGTTTTGGAAGTAACCAATTCAGATGTGAAGTCGCCATTTGGACTGGTCGTAGTTACGTATACGACTGCCGCATATGCCTTAAAGCTAGCATCGCAAAAGCCATGTAAATGTGGTGTGATGGATGCCTTCATATACAAATAACGAGGAATTTGGAGTTCTTGAAGTCGATGTAGACTGTTCTGAAAAGCCAACCATTCTTGGAGTAATTCCGGTGGGAGTAGAGCATCCAACTCCAAGCCAATACGCCAAAGATTCTGGATGAATATTTTCGCCACTATGATCACAGGTGCCAACATGTTCGTGGGATCATACAATCGTGCAATATCACTTAGCACTTGTCGTTTCGTTATAGATGCCATCTTGCCATTGCCAATATCGATGCGATAAAAGAAGCAATCCGTCGTTGGATTCCAATGCAAGCCAAGCACTGTCGCCTCTAAAGTGCCTAGCTCGATCTCGTTCGCTAAGCATGGATTGTCGGTGATTTGAGCCAATGCCATCTTGTTGTTGGACTGCCATTTGCAAAGTTGAAAGTGTCCTTGCTTCAATATCTTCTCAACGTCAGTTGCCAATTGTATTGCATCTTTTCGATAGTTTCAGCGCTAGTCAAGTAATCGTCCACATAGAAGTCTCTCAAAATGCTTTTAAGTGCCTCTGCCTCTCGTAAACCATCTGCCAAGATGTGACCGTTGTCCTGAGCGCATTGTTGAATCGCTCGGATAGCATTGTACGGACCTGAAGCCATGCCATATGTCACTGTGGTTAATTGATATGTACGAATCGGTTCGTCAGTTGATTTTCGCCATGAGA